>BSQW01000011.1:55239829-56439829 GCA_030161315.1 Eutrema japonicum
TTCTTGTCCCGGTAAGGTAGGTCCCTTAATGAGTCGATCACTGAATGATACTCTTTTCCCTGACTTCTTTCGTTTCTGCTTTGATGACTCAACTGGTTCTTCAGCATCCTTTTCCTTTGAGGTATCTTTGTATATATGTTCCTCCTGAAACACCACATTCCTGCTTGTAGTACACTTTCCATCCTCTGGAATCCAAATCCGATATCCTTTAACTCCAAAAGGATATCCCATGAGAACTCCTTTCACTGCTCTTGGCTTTGTCTTTTCTTGGATAGTATGCATGTAAGCAGAACATCCAAACCTCCTGAGATGTGACAGATCAGGCTTGTGACCGGACCACACCTCTTCAGGTAACTTGAACTCTATAGTGGAGTTTGGAGTTCTGTTAATCAGATATACAGCTGTCTGTGTTGCCTCAGCCCAGAATTCTTGACCCAATCCTGTCTCAGCTAACATACTTCTCACTTTGTCCATGATAGTTCTGTTCATTCGTTCTGATACACCATTCTGCTGTGGTGTATAAGTACAGGTTCTGTGTCTCTTGATCCCAGATCTCTTGCACAGATCATCAAATTGTGTGTTACAGAACTCCAAGCCATTGTATGTTCTTAAACACTTGATCTTCTTTTCTGTGTGGTTCTCAACAGCCTCCTTCCATTCTTTGAACTTGTGAAATGCTTCATCCTTTGTCCTCAGAAAATAAACCCACACCTTCTTGGAGTAATCATCTATGAAACTGATGAAGTATTTACTGCCCCCTAAACTCTCTGGTGTTGATGGAGACCCCCACAAATCTGAATGAACATATTCCAAAATTCCTTTAGTTGTATGTTTGGCTGCTTGAAAACTTTGTTTATGTGATTTTCCAAGCACACAACTCTCACAAAAATCTAACTCTCCAACCTCTGTCTTTGGCAAATACCCATCTCGAACCAGAACATCCATGTTCTTAGAGCCCATATGACCTAGTCTTGAATGCCATAAGACTATCATTTTATCCTTAGACTCTGTGAGATTGACTTCAGCCTTGCTCACTGTACCTTGGAGATAGTACAAACCTTCACTCTCTGACCATTTTTGTAGAAGCTGACTGTGAAGCCTTCACCCTTGTAATTGCACCCTGACTTTTCTAGCATTCCATATGAGATTAGATTTCTGCTCATGTTGGGCATATATCTCACATCAGTGAGTATGATCTCTGTACCATCTGAATTTGTAATTCTGATTTTCCTGACACCTTTCACCTCACTGTGAGTATTATTAGCCATTAATACCTTTCCTCCATCAACTTCTTTAAAGTCAAACAACAGTTCTCTATTGGGTGTGATATGGAACGTGCATCCAGAGTCCATAACCCACTCATTCTTTGAGTCTTGAGTACTTGCTGTGAGCACTAGAGGTTGCTTAACCTCAGATGCAATATTGGCAGATGAATCACCATTCTTCTTTTGGCCTCTGGTTGGGCATTCCCTTTTCCAATGTCTTTCTTTCCCATAGCTGAAACATGTGTTTTTGTCATATTTGTTTTTGGACTTTCCCCTGCCTTCTCTTGACTTAGATCTTCCTTTTCCTTGTTTGTTGTTCCAACTTTTGTTCTCTGATCTCTTTTCAGACCTTCCTCGGGATTCAACATACAGGCCTTCTGAGGCTGATTTACTCTTGTGGAGTAGTCCCTTCTGCCTTAGCTCAGCTTCTTTAGAGTAAGCAGCAACCGTCACCTCATCCACTGTGAGTGTCTCCTTCCCGCTCCCATATTGGAGAGTGTGAACCAGTGGTTCATAAGCTGTTGGGAGGGCTGACAGGAGCTGAATTGCCTGGTATTCTTCAGAGATGGTGACCTTAAGGCTGTTCAAATCTGTAACCAATTTTAAGAAAATGTCCAGGTTCTCCTCCATAGTCTTATTTTCCTCCATTCTGAAACAAGAAAATTGCTTTTTCAAATATATCATGTTGGGAAGAGACTTGGTTTGATAGATCTTTTCAAGTGCCTTACACTGTCCCAACGCAGTTGTTTCATGCATAATCTTTCTCAGAATTTGATCACTCAGGCATGTCCCCAATAAACTTCTAACTCTGAGATCCTTGGCTGCTTTCTTTTCATCAATCTTTCCCCCTGATGTCTCACCCTTTACTTCTGTTCCATCTGCTTTCTTTTCAGAATCTAAGGAGACTGTAAAATCTTCCTTAAGAACTGGAAGTAAACCTTGAATCTCCAACTGGCCAATCATCTTGTATTTCCACATGCCAAAATCCCCTTTACCATCAAATTTATCCATCTCAAACCTTCCTTGAGTTGGATCCATAACTTGCTGATAACTTCGACTTTCTTGCAGGATGAGAGATACTCAGAATGGTGTCTTGATCATGCGCAGCAACAGATCAGCACAGAAAACTCAGATTAAACTCTTGGACTCTATCGCAAGCAAGAACCAGATAAGATTCTTTAACCTCCCTGCTTTCGATACAACAGATCTACAGCTTAGCAATCCACCCTGGATGCTCTGATACCACTTGTTGAGTTTTAACCAGAAATCAACTTAGATCTTGATGAATCAGTTTGTGTGTAGGTTTAAAGAAGATGTAATCACAAACAACAAAAGACAGATTTTGGTCACCCTGAGTTCACCAATTGGCTACGTCTCAGGGGAGGGATTGTTATCCCTCAACAGCATCCACTATCTCAGGTCAATACACTGTCGCACTTACACCGGCGACAGCAAATCAAACAATTACAGAGATCAAGCTAGAGAGGGAATAAGAGGAATGAACATCCTGAGAATATCAACCAACGTGAATGTACCTCCAACGTTTCTCAAGCTTCCTGCCTGAGCTTCGATCTCTCTTCCTCTCTCTCCTCTGTGTATTTCCAGCTTTCTCTCTCTGTAACAAACTTTGTATCTCGTGGTGTTGATAATCGAAGAAGACGATACCTTTAATATGTTTTCTTGTGGGCTGATTTGTTCTAGGGCCCAGCTGAATAAGCTTTGACTGATGTTGGGCCTTGAACCCATATTGGTGTTTGATTGAACTCATTCACAATTTTGTACCGAAAAAAACGTCAAAACCCCAACTTCAAATAAGATAAATTAAACATTAAACTTACTCTAAACGATTCAATGATGGATAAAGAAGAATGATTATCAGATTTCCTTTAGGAACGCAATTGAAGTTCAAGTGCGAAGAGAAAGAATAATGAAAACAAAAAAAGCTAACTGAGCCAATTGAATATGTGTGTCTCAAACGAAGAAGCCAGCAATTTCTTATGCTTCACTCGCATAATCCACGGAGCGTGAATCTGAAGAATTCGATTCATCAATGGTGAAAAATAATAAATACAGAAGAACGGGTCGGGTTTTTTCAGTTGGGTCTGGAGCTTAAATCGGGTTGTAATTGGTTTACTATTGGTTTTGTTTCGGGTTAGGTTGGTTAAGTATGGATTGGTATATAGTAAACCAACACTAATCATGGTTTGTGGGGAAACTAGTTTCGAACTTTCAATTCGTGGAGAAACTGGTTTCGAACTTTCAGACGGTGGAGAAATAAGTCTTAAACTTTCATACCGTGGGGATCTGGTACGAGGGTCAAACTTTGTATAGAACTGGTTCTATATCATAGTTCCGAGGGGGAAATAGATCGTTCACCCTTAGAAACCCTTTTACCACGGAATAGTGTTGAAACAACTTATTTTCCGTTTTTCATATGTTTAATTCATCTTTAAAGAATAACCTCAAAATTTTCTGAAATGTTGGAATATGTGGGATAACCCATATGAGTTTTTTAAATTTTTTAAAAACAAAAATTTTCTCCTATAATGCTTAATTAGAGACCCGTTTACCCCAAAACAGTGTTGAAACATCTTTTTCCGCTTTTCACAAGATTCATTCATCTTTTGGGAATAACGTCAAATTGCACTAAAGTTTTGGAATATGTGGGCTAAGCCCTATAAATTTCTTAAAATATTGAAAAAATGAGATTTTCTAATAGAACGCTTCATTAGAGATCCATTTCAAACGAAATAGTGTTGAAACAACTTATTTCCTCCTTTTAACAAGTTTCATTCAACTTTGAGGAATAACCTCAAAACGCAATGAAATTTTGGAATATGTGGGTTAACCCCTATGAGTTTCTTAATTTTTTTAAAAAATAAAATTTTCTCTTATAATGTTTAATTAGATACCCCTTTACCCCAAAATAGTGTTGAAATAACTTTTTTCGTTTTTCACAAGATTCATCCATCTTTAGGGAATAACGTCAAAATGCACTTAATTTTGGAATATATGGACTAACACCTATGAATTTTTTAAAATATTGAAAAATGGGATTTTCTCATAGAACGCTTCATTAGAGACCCATTTACCATGAAATAATGTTGAACAACTTATTTCCTGATTTTCACATGTTTCATTCATTTTTCAGGAATAACCTCAAAACGTACTAAAATTTTGGAATATGTGGGCTAAGCCCTATGAGTTTCTTAAATTTTTGAAAAATTGGAAATTTCTCCTAGAATGCATCATTTGAAACCCTTTTACAACATAATAGTGTTGAAACAACTTAATTTCCGTGTTTCATATGTTTCATTCATCTTTCAGGAATAACGTCAAAATGCACTGAAATTTTAGAATATATGGGCTAACCCCCATGAGTTTCTTAAATTTTGGAAAAATTATAAATTTCTCCTATAATGCTTCATCAGAGCATCATTAGTGATAGTTTCTCAAGGGTTTCTCACATGAGTTTCTCACATTAAAAAAATGAACAAAAATTAAAAAAGGAAGAGAGAGAGTGAGATGGGTTTCTCAAATGAGGGACTTTGAGAAACCCATGAGAGATTTTTAAGCCACTTGTCACTTTATGAGTTGTTCAATTTTTGTTTTTAAATTAAAATTTAATTATATAATAATATTATATTAAAATAATAATATTTTCTCTTTGAGAAACCCTTTTGAGATTCTCACAACTAATGGTGCTCTTAGAAACCCCTTTACCACAGAATAGTATTGAAACAACTTATTTTCCGTTTTTCATATGTTTCATTCATCTTTCAGGAATAACCTCAAAACGCACTGAATCTTTGGAATATGTAGGCGTTACCCAATGAGTTTCTTAAATAATTGAAAAATTATAAATTTCTCCTAGAATGCTTAATTAGAAACCCGTTTACCACATAATAGTGTTGAAACAACTTATTTTCCGTTTTTCATATGTTTCATTCATCTTTCAAAAATAACCTCAAAACGCAAGAATAACTTTCAAGAATAACCCCTATGAGTTTCTTAAATTTTTGAGAAATTAGAAATTTCTACTAGAATGCTTTATTGAAATTTTAGAATATGTGGGCTAACCCGAATGAGTTTCTTAAATTTTTGAAAAATTGTATATTTTTCATAGAATGCTTCATTAGAAACCTATTTACCACATAATAGTGTTCAAACAACTTATTTTCCGTTTTTCATATGTTTCATTTATCTTTCAAGAATAACCTCAAAACGCAAGAATAACTTTCAAGAATAACCCCTATGAGTTTCTTAAATTTTCGAGAAATTAGAAATTTCTACTAGAATGCTTTATTAGAAGCCCCTTTATCACGGAATAGTGTTGAAACAACTTATTTTCCGTTTTTCATATGTTTCATTCATCTTTCATGAATAACTTCAAAACGCACTGAAATTTTGGAATATGTGGGCAACCCCCTATGAGTTTATTAAATTATTGAAAATTTAGAATTTTCTCCTAAAATGCTTCATTAGAAACCCCTTTACCACGGAATGGTATTGAAAAAAACTTATTTTCCGTTTTTCATATGTTTCATTCATCTTTCAGGAATAACTTCAAAACGCATTGAATCCTTGGAATATGTGGGCTAACCCCTATGAGTTTCTTAAATTATTGAAAAATTGAAAATTTCTCTTAAAATGCTTCATTAGAAACCCCTTTAACACAGAATAGTGTTGAAACAACTTATTTTCCGTTTTTCATATCTTTCATTCATCTTTCAGGAATGACCTTAAAACGCACTGAAATTTTGGAATATGTGGGCTAACCCCTATGAGTTTCTTAAATTTGTAAAAAATTGGATTTTTCTCCTAGAATGCTTCATTACAAACCCTTTTACCACGGAATAGTGTTGAAACCATTTATTTTCCGTTTTTCATATGTTTCATTCATCTTTCAGTAATAACCTAAAAACGCACTAAATTTTTAGAATATGTGGGCTAACTCCTTTGAGTTTCTTAAATTTTTGAAAAATTGGAAATTTCAACTAGAATGCTTTATTAGAAACCCTTTTACCACGGAATAGTGTTGCAAATACTTATTTGCCGTTTCTCATATGTTACATTCGTATTTCAGGAATAACCTCAAAACGCACTAAATCTTTGGAATATGTGAACTAACCCCTATGAGTTTCTTAAATTTTTGAAAAGTTGTAATTTTCTCTTATAATGCTTAATTAGAAACCCTTTTATCACAAAATAGTGTTGAAACAACTTTTTCCGCTATTCACAAGATTCATTCATCTTTAGGGAATAATGTCAAAATGCACTAAATTTTTGGAATTGGTTGACTAAACCCAATGAATTTCTTAAAATATTGAAAAAAACGGATTTTCTCATAGAACGATTCATTAGAGAGACTTTTACCACGAAATAGTGTTGAAACAACTTATTTCCTCCTTTTCACCTTGTTCCATTCATCTTTCAGGAATAACCTCAAAATGCACTGAAATTTTAGAATATATGGGTTAACCCATATGTTTTTCTTAAAATATTGAAAAATGAGATTTTCTCATAGATCGTTTCATTAGATATCCATTTACCACGAAATAGTGTTGAAACAAATTATTTCCTCATTTTCAAATGTTTCATTCATCTTTCAGGAATAACCTCAAAACGCACTGAGATTTTCTCATAGAATGTTTCATTAGAGAAATGCACTGAAATTTTGGAATATGTGGGCTAACCCCTATGAGTTTCTTTAATTTTAAAAAAATTGGAAATTTCTCCTAGAGTGTATCATTAGAAACCCCTTTACCACGGAATAGTGTGTAAATAAATTATTTTTCGTTTTTCATATGTTTCATTAATCTTTCAGGAATAACGTCAAAATGTACTAAAGTTTTGGAATAAGTGGGTTAACCCCTATGAGTTTCTTAAAATATTGAAAAAATAGGATTTTTCTCATATAACGCTTCATTAAAGACCCATTTACCACGAAATAGTGTTGAAACAACTTACTTCCTCTTTTTCACATATTTCATTTATCTTTACGGAATAACCTCAAAACGCACTGAAATTTTGGATTATGTGGGCTAACCCCTATGAGTTTCTTAAATTTTTTAAAAAATGAAATTTTCTCTTATAATGCATAATTAGAGACCCCTTTACCACAAAATAGTGTTGAAACAACTTTTTCCGCCTTTCACAAGATTCATTCATCTTTAAGGAATAACGTCAAAATGTACTAAATTTTTAGAATATGTGGACTAACCCCTATGAATTCTTAAAATATTGAAAAAATGATATTTTTCATATAACGCTTCACTAGAGATTCATTTACCACTAAATAGTGTTGAAACAACTTATTTCCTCATTTTTACATTGTTTCATTCATCTTTCAGAAATAACCTCAAAAAGCACTAAAGTTTTGGAATCTGTGGGCTAACCGCTATGAGTTTCTTAAAATATTGAAAAATGAGATTTTCTCATAAAACATTTCATTAGAGATCGCTTTACCACGAAATAGTGTTGAAAAAACTTATATCCTAGTTTTCACATGTTTCATTCATCTTTCAGTAATAACCTCAAAACGCTCTGAAATTTTGGAATATGTGGGCTAACCCCTATGAGTTTTTTAAATTTTTGAAAAATTGTAAATTTCTCCTAGAATGCATCATTTGAAACCCCTTTACCACATAATAGTGTTGAAACAACTTAATTTCCGTGTTTCATATGTTTTATTCATCTTTCAGGAATAACGTCAAAATGCATTGAAATTTTGAAATATGTGGCTTAACCCCTATGAGTTTCTTAAAATATTGACAAATGAGATTTTTCTCATATAACACTTCATTTGAGACTCATTTACCACGAAATAGTGTTGAAACAACTTACGTCCTCCTTTTCACATGTTTCATTTATCTTTAAGGAACCTCTGGTACTGCAGCCTTTAAATTGGCCTCCTGCCTCATCCCCTCCTCAAGCTGCGCTGCACACTCCACCAGTTCGGACACCGACTCGAACTTGCGGACTATGCATCGGTTCCTGAGATCGATACGCATACCTCGCATGAAAGCACAAATCAGCTCATATTCGGTATCTGCACCCCGACCAGCAAACCGCTTCAGTCGGTTAAACTCGGCCTCGTACTCCCGAACCGAACGAATCCCCTGTGACAACTACAGAAACTCCCCATGTAACCTGTCGCGAGCCTCCCGCGGAAAATACTTGAGATCGAACTCCCTCCGGAACTCGTCCCAAGAACACACTACTCCCGCCCTCCTCGCAGCAACACCCTGCCACCACTCATGTGCATCTCCCTCCAGATAATTCACCGCCAAGTCAACCCTATACTCCTCAGGGCATCTGATCGACTGGAAGTTCCTCTCCAACCTGGACCTCCACTCATCAGACTCAATCGGTCGAGCACCACCACTGAAAAACTTGGTGCCCAACCTCTGCATATGCTCCATCACCCTCAGGTATGACGGAACCACTGGCTCGGCCTCAGCAACCACTCCCGGAACTCCCGGAGCAACAACACCCGGCATCGCGGCAACCCCCTGTGGCGCCACTGGAGCTGGAGCCGGTACCACACCAGGTAACCTCTCCAAGAGCTGGGCCAACATGCCCAAAACAGCCCCCATCGGGTTCGGGCCCGCACCCGCCTGAGTACCATCCGGCGCCGGCATCGCACCATACACGGCCGCTGGCTCCGACTGGCCTTCCCCCTCGGCGTGATCATACGCCCCCTGCTCCACCGTGACACTCTGCGTCACATTCGCAGCTACTCTGCCACCTCTACCACCTCTGCCGCCACGGCCTGTTCTGCCGCCCCGACCACGGCCGCCACGACCACCCCGACCTCTGAGACCTTGCCCAACGCTATCAGAATCAACCATCTGCAATAACCACCTGTTACTAATTGACAACAGCAATAGTAAAACAAACACGAGTCTTACCGTGGAATCTCATTGAAGGCTCGAAGAGGATGATCTAGAACTTCAAGCTCAACAATTGACTAACTCACATAGACAGTTCTAATAGCGGAAATTTTTTTTTTTAAAACCGTCCTAGAACCGTAAACGCTCTGATACCAAATTGAAACAACCGCACCCATTTTTTTTTTTTTTTTTTGCAAATAGTTACTAAAATCCCATAAATAATAATAATTGAACCTCACCAATTAATTTCCGGTTCAAGATTAAAAATCCGAATAATCAAGATCATAAATTATTAAATAAAATAACCAAATAAACGACAAGTCTAGATCACCCCCTCTTCCTCGCCCTGATCCCACGGTCACACTTTCTCTTTTCCTGCATCAATTAAAATATAAGAGATGCATAAGTATTTCGAAAAATACTTAGTGAGACAATCCTCCCATCTACAGGCTAACAAATAATTAAGATAATTAATATAGACTATCACGAAAATACCGAATAAATCAAACATTTCATGAAACACTCGATCTAGACCCTCCGAGATCGTAAACGGCCTATAATCACGAAATCACATCAATTATCAAAATTATTTAATTACGCCTATGGTCCTGCACTCACCTTATTCCCGCACAGCAAGTTTCACGAGAAAATTCAGCAATTTTCTAGAACTCCCCGGGATGAATAACCTTCTATTAATCCACCTAAAAATAAAAATAATAAAATAATCAAAAAAACCAAATCTTAATTATTCATAACTCGATACGTCTTCTTCCTCCTCTTCCCTTCGCCGGCGCGACCACACCACCGCCGGAGCTCCCCACCGGAACCGCCATGATCCAACCCCCGATCACCACCACAAGACCCGCTACACACGGCCGGCCCTAATACAACGACCCCGACCACAACGCCGCCAACCCACGGATCTCACGCAACGACCAAACCAAACGACAAGGGGCGGAAGCCTTACCGTGAAAGAGGGAGGCGCGGCTCGAAGCTTCTCCTTGCTTCCACGCCGAAACCAGCGCAAATCCTTTTCCTTGACGGCTAGGGTTCGATCACGCACGGAAGAGGCGATACATACACCCATATATACTATTCAAGTTTTCTTATTACACCAATCGGTCCTCGCACTTCCTCCCCTTCCGAAAGTTAACCCCAAACTTTCAAAATTATCAATCACACCCGCCATTAAAAATTGATTTATTCAATTTAACCCCCCTAACTTCTGGAAGGTCAAATTAAACCCAATTAATGGATTACGGGTGTTACAGTTCTCCCCCACTAACATAGATTCGTCCTCGAATCTAACGTCCAACGAACATCCACAACATAGCACAACCGCTATTCCAATTCAGCGTCACACGACCGCTCTCCCAACTCCACCAACAACGGTATCACGGCTCAACACCATAGTGCCATAGTTCCCTACTTGGTTTGGCCAACCACTCCAACACCCGGGAGTACAACGACTTCACGACCCAACACCATGGATCGGTCCGTCTAACGCATAGAGAGCCAGACAACGGCAATCTCTCTAGTGACCTGTCTCACCAATCAGGAATCACATCGAAACCCAGCCGGCCAGGTACACTCGGCAGTGACTCACCAGTGCACTCCGATGCCGCTATATGGGGCCACCACCCCGTGCCAAACCAACCGAACTATCAGCCTTATGCGGCTACCAAACACCAAGTATCCGCACTCCCGCTATCGGACCACTACCACTAGTAGCCCGCCAACCTGTCTACTAATCCCCTAGTAACCACATCACTCGACATTTTCAATGAAAACACCTTTTATTGAATAATCAAATGCTCCAAAGTACATCGATTAATTATAATACCATAAAATAAACGAGTGCGACAACGTAATAACTCCCCAAAACCCCAACACCATGGTTACAACGACATGGAGGACACCTGGCTAACCCTCCAGTTTGCCGAACCACTTGGGAAACTTGCGCTTCAACTTCTCTTCCGGCTCCCAAGTCACCTCCTCGGCTCCATTGCAGTCCCACAGCACCTGCATCTCAGGAACCTTCTTCCTCCTGATCACTCTCACCCGACGATCTAGGACTCTCAGAGGCCTCGCCTCCACCACCATGCTCGGTGTCAAATCTGATGGCACCCCCGTGACCACCTGATCATCCTTGTGCAGACATTTCTTCAGCATCGACACATGGAACACCTTGTGAAATGCCTGCATAGACTCCGGCAACTCTAGTCGATAAGCCACCGGTCCGACCCGCTCCAGCACCCTGACGGGACCCATATATCGCGGACTCAACTTAGTCTCGGAGATGGACCTGTTCGGACCCCTCAACATGGCCATCTTCAGATAGACCAAATCGCCAACTGCGAATTCCAGCTCATTCCTACGCCGATCTGCGTAGCTTTTCTGACGATCTTGAGCTTCCTTCATGTTGAACTTCACAATCCGGACCTTCTCAGTCGTCTCCTGCACAAAGTCAGCCCCCAACAGGCTCCTCTCCCCCACTTGTGTCCAACACAACGGGGTCCTGCAAGGCCTACCATACAACGCCTCAAATGGTGCCATGCCGATACTAGCCTGGTAGCTGTTATTGTACGCAAACTCCACTAGATTAAGATGATCCGCCCAATGTCCACCCCAATCCAACACACACATCCTCAACAGATCCTCCAACGTCTGGATAGTCCTCTCCGACTGCCCATCGGTCTGGGGATGATAAGCTGTACTCATGTGTACCTTAGTGCCCATCTCCTTCTGGAAAGTGCCCTAGAACAACGAGGAGAACTTCGGATCTCAATCTGACACTATACTCACCGGTACCCCATGCAGCTTCACAATCTCCCTGACGTACCTCTTGGCCAACACTTCCGCACCGTCGGTCTTTTTTATGGCCAAGAAGTGCGCAGACTTGGTCAACCTATCGACGATGACCCAAATAGCGTCCTTGGTTCGCGAAACCGGCAGACCCACCACGAAATCCATGGTGATCATGTCCCACTTCCACTCCGGAATGGGTAAACTCCTCAACAACCCGCTCGGAACCTGATGCTCAGCCTTCACCAACTGACAGGTATCACACCCCGCAACCCAGTTGGCAACATCCTTCTTCATCCCTACCCACTGGTAATACCGTTTGAGGTCACGGTACATCTTGGTAGCTCCTGGGTGAATAGAGAAACGGCTCTGATGTACTTCCCTCAGGATTTCCTGCCTCAGCACTTCGTCCTTCGGTACACACACCCTACCCCTCAAAAGGATAGTTCCATTGCTGGAGAACTCATACTCAGACCGCTCTGCCCTGCCAGCCTGCATTAATTCCGCATCCAACTGCTGTGCTACCCGCACCCTAGTCAGAATATCCGCCTGATCCACCGCCTCCAAACCCAACGGCTCAGGCTCCTCAGACACAGCACACAGTCTCAGGGCACTCACCATGCCTACCAACGCTTCTGTATCTCGCTCAGTGTCTAAAATAACCCGCTTCCTGCTCAAAGCATCGGCTACAAGATTTGCTTTACCGGGATGATAAGCTATCTCCAGGTCATAATCCGCAACAAGCTCCATCCATCGCCTCTGTCGCAGATTCAGCTCCGGCTGGGTAAAGATGTACTTCAGACTTTTGTGGTCTGTGAACACCTGAACCTTACCGCCATACAGATAAGACCTCCAGATCTTCAATGCAAACACCACTGCAGCCATCTCAAGATCGTGAGTAGGATAATTGCATTCATGTTTCCTCAGCTGCCTGGAAGCATATGCGATTACCTTACTCTGCTGCATCAATACACAACCGAGCCCCAGCCTGGACGCGTCTGTGAACACAACATATGGCTCATCCTGCTTAGGCAAGGCTAACACCGGAGTACTCACCAGCATCTCCTTGAGCTTCACAAAGCTCTCCTCACACTGGTCCGACCACACGAAAGGAACGTCCTTCCCGGTCAACTTGGTCATGGCCTGCGCCATACTAGCAAACCCCTTGACGAACCTCCTGTAATAACCCGCCAGACCCGGAAAACTGCGAATCTCCGAGGCATTCATCGGTCTCGGCCACTCCTCAATCGAGCGAATCTTCTCTGGATCCACTGAAACACCACGATCAGATACGACGTGCCCCAGAAATCCGATCTCCCGCTGCCAGAAACTACAATTGCTCAGCTTAGCGAACAACTGTTGCTCCCGTAGCTTCTCCAGAACTTTCCTCAGGTGTACCATGTGCTCCTCAGGACTCTTCGAATACACTAGAATGTCGTCGATGAAAATGATGACGAACTCATCCAGATACTCCTGGAACACGCCGTTCATCAACCTCATAAACGCAGCCGGTGCATTCGTCAACCCAAACGGCATCACCACAAACTCGTAGTGCCCGTATCTCGTCCTGAAAGCTGTCTTCCTGATGTCCGACTCCGCTATCGGGATCTGATGATAACCCGATGCCAAATCAATCTTAGAGAACCACGAAGCACCCTGCAACTGATCTAACAACTCATCGATCCTCGGTAATGGATACTTGTTCTTCACAGTAACCCGGTTCAGCCCCCGATAATCAATGCACAACCGGAAGCTCCCATCCTTCTTCTTGACGAACAGTACCGGTGCACCCCACGGAGAACTGCTCGGTCTAATGAAACCCTTTTCCAACAACTCCTCAAGATGCTTCTTAAGCTCAGCCATCTCCGCTGGAGCCATCCTGTAAGGAGCCTTAGAAAACGGGGTCGTCCCCGGCTCTAACTCAATGGTAAAAGGATCCGACCTGGATGGTTGTAACCCGCTCAACTGCTGGAACACATCCTCGAACTCCCAGACCACCTCAATATCCCGCACTGCTGACTCCCCAACCTCACCAGGTATCGAAATGGTAGCCAAATAGGCCTCACAACCCTGCTAGATCAAACGCTCCGCGTGAACCGCGGAAACGACGATGCCTCCCGGCACCGGTTTCACTCCCTGATAAACCAGTCTTCTGTTAGCATGCTCGAAAACCACACGGCCCCGGTGACAATCCAAATGAGCCTTGAACTTTCCTAGCCAGTCCATACCCAAAATGATGTCATAGAGTTCTACTGGACACACTATCAAATCCGCTGGCATCAGCTCCCCGGCGATAAGAATGTCGACACTCTCCACACAGCCCTGAGTCCTCAACAAACGACCCCCAGCAACTCTCACCACACCCGAGTGGTCCCCAAACCCCTCTTGGATACCGCTCCCCGACACCCAATCCGGTGTGGCAAAACTGTGGGACGCTCCGGAGTCAAACAACACATGTGACTCTACCCCAGCCACATTAAGGGTCCCTAAGCACGAAAAGGATTCACGGCAAATAGCAAACACCAATTACAGAGCGAGTAACTGAAATTAAAATCAAACAAGAACATAATTAAGATAACTAACCAGTAATCGGTCTGCTGCCGCTCGCCTCGCCTGACTCCGCGCCTATGGTGAACACCCTCGGTGCCACTGCGGCCCGTTTCGGAGGCGGTGCCTCGATCCTCACAAATGGCTGAGCCAACTTCGGACAATCCTTCTTGATGTGACCGGGTTCCTTGCAATGGAAGCACACCGGACCCCCTCGAGAACAATCCGCCACGCGATGTCCATAGGCTCCGCACCCGAAACAACGTGGTCCAGAACCCGCTGCCTTGGAAGTATCCTCCCACTTCCTCTTCTGTCCCTGCTGCTGACCAGACTTACCGCCCTTGCTCGGAGCAACACCCTGATTTTGAGGCCGCCGCGGAACCTCTGGTACTGCAGCCTTTAAACTGGCCTCCTGCCTCATCCCCTCCTCAAGCTGCGCTGCACACTCCACCAGTTCGGACACCGACTCGAACTTGCGGACTATGCATCGGTTCCTGAGATCGATACGCATACCTCGCATGAAAGCACAAATCAGCTCATCTTCGGTATCTGCACCCCGACCAGCAAACCGCTTCAGTCGGTTAAACTCGGCCTCGTACTCCCGAACCGAACGAATCCCCTGTGACAACTACAGAAACTCCCCCTGTAACCTGTCGCGAGCCTCCCGCGGAAAATACTTGAGATCGAACTCCCTCCGGAACTCGTCCCAAGACCACACTACTCCCGCCCTCCTCGCAGCAACACCCTGCCACCACTCATGTGCATCTCCCTCCAGATAATGCACCGCCAAGTCAACCCTATACTCCTCAGGGCATCTGATCGACTGGAAGTTCCTCTCCAACCTGGATCTCCACTCATCAGACTCAATCGGTCGAGCACCACCACTGAAAAACTTGGTGCCCAACCTCTGCATATGCTCCATCACCCTCAGGTATGACGGAACCACTGGCTCGGCCTCAGCAACCACTCCCGGAACTCCCGGAGCAACAACACCCGGCATCGCGGCAACCCCCTGTGGCGCCACTGGAGCTGGAGCCGGTACCACACCAGGTAACCTCTCCAAGAGCTGGGCCAACATGCCCAAAACAGCCCCCATCGGGTTCGGGCCCGCACCCGCCTGAGTACCATCCGGCGCCGGCATCGCACCATACACGGCCGCTGGCTCCGACTGGCCTTCCCCCTCGGCGTGATCATACGCCCCCTGCTCCACCGTGACACTCTGCGTCACATTCGCAGCTACTCTGCCACCTCTACCACCTCTGCCGCCACGGCCTGTTCTGCCGCCCCGACCACGGCCGCCACGACCACCCCGACCTCTGAGACCTTGCCCAACGCTATCAGAATCAACCATCTGCAATAACCACCTGTTACTAATTGACAACAGCAATAGTAAAACAAACACGAGTCTTACCGTGGAATCTCATTGAAGGCTCGAAGAGGATGATCTAGAACTTCAAGCTCAACAATTGACTAACTCACATAGACAGTTCTAATAGCGGAAATTTTTTTTTTTAAAACCGTCCTAGAACCGTAAACGCTCTGATACCAAATTGAAACAACCGCACCCATTTTTTTTTTTTTTTTTTTGCAAATAGTTACTAAAATCCCATAAATAATAATAATTGAACCTCACCAATTAATTTCCGGTTCAAGATTAAAAATCCGAATAATCAAGATCATAAATTATTAAATAAAATAACCAAATAAACGACAAGTCTAGATCACCCCCTCTTCCTCGCCCTGATCCCACGGTCACACTTTCTCTTTTCCTGCATCAATTAAAATATAAGAGATGCATAAGTATTTCGAAAAATACTTAGTGAGACAATCCTCCCATCTACAGGCTAACAAATAATTAAGATAATTAATATAGACTATCACGAAAATACCGAATAAATCAAACATTTCATGAAACACTCGATCTAGACCCTCCGAGATCGTAAACGGCCTATAATCACGAAATCACATCAATTATCAAAATTATTTAATTACGCCTATGGTCCTGCACTCACCTTATTCCCGCACAGCAAGTTTCACGAGAAAATTCAGCAATTTTCTAGAACTCCCCGGGATGAATAACCTTCTATTAATCCACCTAAAAATGAAAATAATAAAATAATCAAAAAAACCAAATCTTAATTATTCATAACTCGATACGTCTTCTTCCTCCTCTTCCCTTCGCCGGCGCGACCACACCACCGCCGGAGCTCCCCACCGGAACCGCCATGATCCAACCCCCGATCACCACCACAAGACCCGCTACACACGGCCGGCCCTAATATAACGACCCCGACCACAACGCCGCCAACCCACGGATCTCACGCAACGACCAAACCAAACGACAAGGGGCGGAAGCCTTACCGTGAAAGAGGGAGGCGCGGCTCGAAGCTTCTCCTTGCTTCCACGCCGAAACCAGCGCAAATCCTTTTCCTTGACGGCTAGGGTTCGATCACGCACGGAAGAGGCGATACATACACCCATATATACTATTCAAGATTTCTTATTACACCAATCGGTCCTCGCACTTCCTCCCCTTCCGAAAGTTAACCCCAAACTTTCAAAATTATCAATCACACCCGCCAGTAAAAATTGATTTATTCAATTTAACCCCCCTAACTTCTGGAAGGTCAAATTAAACCCAATTAATGGATTACGGGTGTTACATTTCATATATTTCATTCATCTTTCAGGAATAACGTCAAAATATACTGAAATTTTGGAATATGTGGGTTAACCCCTATGAGGTTCTTAAAATATTGAAAAAATGGGATTTTTCTCATATAACGCTTCATTAGACACCCATTTACCACGAAATAGTGTTGAAACAACTTACTTCCTCCTTTTCACATGTTTCATTTATCTTTACGGAATAACCTCAAAACGCACTGAAATTTTTGAATATGTGGGCTAACCCCCCTATGAGTTTTTAAATTTTTTAAAAAATTAAATTTTCTCTTATAATGCTTAATTAGAGACGCCCTTACCACAAAATAGTATTGAAACAACTTTTCCGCTTTTCACAAGATTTATTCATCTTTAAGCAATAACGTCAAAATGTACTAAATTTTTGGAATATGTGGACTAACCCCTATGAATTTCTTAAAATATTGAAAATGGAATTTTCTCATATAACGTTTTATTAGAGACCCCTTTACCACGAAATAGTGTTGAAACAACTTATTTCATGCTTTTCACATGTTTCATTCATCTTTCAGGAATAACCTCAAAACGCACTGAAATTTTGGAATATGTGGGCTAACTCCCTATGGGTTTCTTAAATTTTTGAAAAATTAAAAATTTCTCCTACAATGCATCATTAGAAACCCTTTTACCACGAAATAGTGTTGAAACAACTTATTTTCTGTTTTTCATATGTTTAATTCATCTTTCAAGAATAACCTCAAAAGTTTCTGAAATTTTGGAATATGTGGGCTAATCCCTATGATATTCTTAAATTTTTTAAAAAGAAAATTTTCTCCTATAATGCTTAATTAGTGACCCGTTTACCCCAAAACAGTGTTGAAACATCTTTTCGCTTTTTACAAGATTCATTCATCTTTTGGGAATAACGTCAAATTGCACTAAATTTTTGGAATATGTGGGCTAAGCCCTATGAGTTTCATAAAATATTGAAAAAATGAGATTTTCTATATGAACGCTTCATTAGAGATCCATTTCCAACGAAATAGTGTTTAAACAACTTATTTCCTCATTTTAACAAGTTTCATTCAACTTCGAGGAATAACCTCAAAACGCATTGAAATTTTGGAATATGTGGGTTAACCCTTATGAGTTTCTTAAATTTTTTTAAAAATGAAATTTTTTTCTTATAATGCTTAATTAGAGACCCCTTTACCACAAAATAGTGTTGAAATAACTTTTTCTGCTTTTCACAAGATTCATCCATCTTTAGGGAATAACGTCAAAATGCACTTAATTTTGGAATATATGGACTAACACCTATGAATTTCTTAAAACATTAAAAAAAAATGGGATTGTCTCATAGAAAGCTTCATTAGAGACCCATTTACCATGAAATAGTGTTGAAATAACTTATTTCCTGCTTTTCACATGTTTCATTCATTTTTCAGAAATAACCTCAAAACGTACTAAAATTATGGAATATGTGGGCTAATCCCTATGAATTTCTTAAATTTTTGAAAAATTGGAAATATCCCCTAAAATGCATCATTTGAAACCCTTTAACCACATAATAGTGTTGAAACAACTAAATTTTCGTGTTTCATATGTTTCATTCATCTTTCAGGAATAACGTCAAAATGCACTGAAATTTTGGAATATATGGGCTAACCCGTATGAGTTTCTTAAATTTTGGGAAAATTGGAAATTTCTCCTAGAACGCTTCATTAGAGCATCATTAGTGGTAGTTTCTCAAGGGTTTCTCACATGGGTTTCTCACATTAAAAAAATTAAAAAAATTAATAAAAAAATAAGAGAGAGTGTGAGATGGGTTTCTCAAATCGGAGACTTTGAGAAACCCATGAGAGACTCTTAAGCCACTTGTCACTTTATGAGTTGTTCAATTTTTGTTTTTAAATTAAAATTTAATTATATAATAATAATATTTGCTTTTTGAGAAACCCTTTTGAGGTTCTCACCACTAATGGTGCTCTTAGAAACACCTTTACCACGGAATAGTGTTGAAACAACTTATTTTTTGTTTTTCTTATGTTTCATTCATCTTTCAGGAATAACCTCAAAACGCACTGAATCTTTGGAATATGTAGGCGTTACCCTATGAGTTTCTTAAATAATTGGAAAATTGGAAATTTCTCCTAGAATGCTTCATTAGAAACCCCTTTACCACATAATAGTGTTAAAACAACTTATTTTCCGTTTTTTATATGTTTCATTCATCTTTCAGGAATAACCTGAAAACGCACTGAAATTTTGCAATATGTGGGCTAACCCGTATGAGTTTCTTAAATTTTTGAAAAATTGGATATTTCTCCAACAATGCTTCATTAGAAACCAATTTACCACAAAATAGTGTTCAAACAACTTATTTTCCGTTTTTCATATGTTTCATTTATCTTTCAGGAATAACCTCAAAACGCATTGAAATTTTGGAATATGTTGGCTAACCCCTATTAGTTTTTAAATTTTTTAAAAAAATGAAAATTTCTCCTATAATGCTTAATTAGAGAACCCTTTACCCCAAAATAGTGTTGAAACCTTTTTCCGCTTTTCACAAGATTCATTCATCTTTTGGGAATAACGTCAAAATGCACTAAATGTTTGGAATATGTGAGCTAACACCTATGAATTTCTTAAAATATTGAAAAAATGGGATTTTCTCATAGAACGCTTCATTAGAAACCCATTTACCATGAAATAGTGTTGAAACAACTTATTTCCTGCTTTTCACATGTTTCATTCATTTTTTAGGAATAACATCAAAACGTACTAAAATTTTGGAATATGTGGGCTAATACTATGAGTTTCTTAAATTTTTTAAAAAATAAAATTTTCTCTTATAATGCTTAATTAGAGACCCATTTATCAAAAAGTAGTGTTGAAACAACTTTTTCCGCTTTTCACAAGATTCATTCATCTTTAGTGAATAATGTCAAAATGCACTAAATTTTTGGAATATGTTGACTAACCCCAATGAATTTCTTAAAATATTGAAAAAATCGGATTTTCTCATAGAAGGATTCATTATAGACCCATTTACCACGAAATAGTGTTGAAACAACTTATTTCCTCCTTTTCACCTTGTTCCATTCTTCTTTCAGGAATAACCTCAAAATGCACCGAACGTTTGGAATATGTGGGCTAACCCATATGAGTTTCTTAAAATATTGAAAAATGAGATTTTCTCATAGAACGTTTCATTAGAGATCCATTTACCACGAAATAGTGTTGAAACAACTTATTTCCTCCTTTTCAAATGTTTCATTCATCTTTCAGGAATAACCTCAAAACGAACTGAGATTTTCTCATAGAACGTTTCATTAGAGAAACGCACTGAAATTTTAGAATATGTGGGCTAAACCCTATGAGTTTCTTTAATTTTTGAAAAATTGGAAATTTCTCCTAGAATGTATCATTAGAAACCTCTTTACCACTGAATAGTGTGTAAACAAATTAGAAACACATTTACCATGGAATAGTGTTTAAACAAATTATTTTCCGTTTTTCACATGTTTCATTCATTTTTCAGGAATAACATCAAAACGTACTAAAATTTTGAAATATGTGTGCTAACCCCTATGAGTTTCTTAAAATATTGAAAAAATGGGATTTTTCTCATATAACCTCAAAACGCACTGAAATTTTTGAATATGTGGGCTAAGGCGTAAGATTTTCTTAAATTTTTGAAAAATTGAATATTTCTCCTAGAATGCTTCATTAGAAACTCATTTACCACAGAATAGTATTGAAACAACTTATTTTCCGTTTTTCATATGTTTCATTTATCTTTCAGGAATAACCTCAAAACGCATTGAAATTTTGGAATCTGTGGGCTAACCCTTATGAGTTTCTTAAATTTTTGAAAAATTGGAAATTTCTACTATAATGCTTTATTAGAAACCCCTTTACCACGGAATAGTGTTGAAATAACTTATTTTCCGTTTTTCATATGTTTGATTCATCTTTCAGGAATAACCTCAAAACGCACTGAAATTTTGGAATATGTGGGCTATCCCCCTATGAGTTTATTAAATTATTGAAAAATTGGAATTTTCTCCTAAAATGTTTCATTAGAAACCCTTTTACCATGGAATTGTGTTGAAAAAACTTTTTCCTGTTTTTCATATGTTTCATTCATCTTTCATGAATGATAAATAGAATTTTATCCTACTTAAGAATCAATCCTAAATACACACGTCATTGTAGTGTTTTAGGTGTCAATCCAATCTAGGGTCTAGTTGAATGCAACGAGAATACAAGACACTATTTCATTCAAGCAAACAAAGTGGTTTTGGTGATTAAGATAGTGAACTATCAATTAAAAGACAAGTGACAAGAGGTAAAAACACTAAACGGTGAATAAAACAATGATAAAAGGCGAATTCAAGGATAAGCTAATTGAGATAAGGCAATCCAATGGCTAATTAATGATGTCCAATGCTTAATGAAGACTAATCCCTAGGCAAAGATCACTAATCATAACTAATCTTCTCTCATATAACGCTTCATTAGAGACCCATTTACCACGAAATAGTGTTGAAACAACTTACTTCCTCCTTTTCACTTGTTTCATTTATCTTTACCGAATAACGTCAAAACGCACTGAAATTTTGGAATATGTGGGCTAACCCCTATGAGTTTTTACCACAAAATTGTGTTTTATAATGCTTAATTAGAGACGCTTTTACCACAAAATTGTGTTGAAACAACGTTTTCCGTTTTTCACAAGATTCATTCATCTTTAAGCAATAACGTCAAAATGTACTAAATTTTTGGAATATGTGGACTAACCCCTATGAATTTCTTAAAATATTGAAAATGGGATTTTCTCATAGAACGTTTTATTAGAGACCCATTTACCACGAAATAGTGTTGAAACAACTTATTTCCTGTTTTTCACATGTTTCATTCATCTTTCAGGAATAACCTCAAAACACACTGAAATTTTGGAATATGTGGGCTAACTCCCTATGGGTTTCTTAAATTTTTGAAAAATTGGAAATTTCTCCTAAAATGCATCATTAGAAACCCTTTTACCACGGAATAGTGTTGAAACAACTTATTTTCCGTTTTTCATATGTTTAATTTATCTTTCAAGAATAACCGCAAAATTCCCTGAAATTTTAGAATATGTGCGCTAACCCCTATGAGTTTTTTAAATTTTTTAAAAAGAAAATTTTCTCCTATAATGCTTAATTAGAGACCCGTTTACCCCAAAACAGTGTTGAAACATCTTTTCCGCTTTTCACAAGATTCATTAATCTTTTGGGAATAACATCAAATTGCACTAAATTTTCGGAATATGTGGGCTAAGCCCTATGAATTTCTTAAAATATTGAAAAAATGAGATTTTCTAATAGAACGCTTCATTAGAGATCTATTTCCAACGAAATAGTGTTGAAACAACTTATTTCCTCCTTTTAACAAGTTTCATTCAACTTTGAGGAATAACCTCAAAACGCACTGAAATTTTGGAATATGTGGGTTAACCCCTATGAATTTCTTAAATTTTTTAAAAAATGAAATTTTCTCTTATAATGCTTAATTAGAGACCCATTTACCACAAAATAGTGTTGAAATAACTTTTTCCGCTTTTCAAAAGATTCATCCATCTTTAGGGAATAACGTCAAAATGCACTTAATTTTGGAATATATGGACTAACACCTATGAATTTCTTAAAACTTTGAAAAAATGGGATTGTCTCATAGAACGCTTCATTAGAGACCCATTTACCATGAAATAGTGCTGAAACAACTTATTTCCTGCTTTTCACATGTTTCATTCATCTTTCAAGAATAACCTCAAAACGTATTAAAATTTTGGAATATGTGGGTTTAACCCCTATAAGTTTCTTAAATTTTTGAAAAATTGGAAATTTCTCCTAGAATGCATCATTTGAAACCCTTTTACCACGGAATAGTGTTGAAACAACTTAATTTCCGTTTTTCATATGTTTCATTCATTTTTCAGGAATAACGTCAAAATGCACTGAAATTTTGGAATATATGGGCTAACCCCTATGAGTTTCTTAAATTTTGGAAAAATTGAAAATTTCTCCTAAAATGCTTCATTAGAAACCCCTTTACCACGGAATAGTGTTGAAACAACTTATTTTCCATTTTTCATATGTTTCATTTATCTTTCAGGAATAGCCTCAAAACGCACTGAATCTTTGGAATATGTAGGAGTTACCCTATGAGTTTCTTAAATAATTTAAAAATTGTATATTTCTCCTAAAATGCTTCATTAGAAACCCCTTTACCACATAATAGTGTTGACACAACTTATTTTCCGTTTTTCATATGTTTCATTCATCTTTCAGGAATAACATCAAAACGCACTGAATTTTTGGAATATGTGGGCTAACTCCTATGAGTTTCTTAAATTTTTGAAAAATTGGAAATTTCTACTATAATGCTTTATTAGAAACCCCTTTACCACGGAATAGTGTTGTAACAACTTATTTGCCGTTTTTCATATGTTACATTCATATTTCAGGAATAACCTCAAAACGCACTGAATCTTTGGAATATGTGGGCAACGCCTATGAGTTTCTTAAATTTTTGAAAAATTGGAAATTTCTCTTTGAATGCTTCATTAGAAACCCTTTTACCACGGAATAGTGTTGAAACAACTTATTTTTCGTTTTTCATATGTTTCATTCATCTTTCAGGAATAAGCTCAAAACGCACTGAAATTTTGGATTTCTTAAATTTTTTAAAAATTGGATATATCTCCTAGAATGCTTCATTAGAAAACCATTTACCACGTAATAGTGTTGAAACAACTTATTTTCCGTTTTTCATATGTTTCATTCATCTAGCAGTAATATCCTCAAAACGCACTGAATCTTTGGAATATTTGGGCTTAACCCCTATGAGTTTCTTATATTTTTGAAAAATTGTAAATTTCTCATAGAATGCTTCATTAGAAACTTCTTTACCACGGAATAGTGTTGAAACAACTTATTTTCCGTTTTTCATATGTTTCATTTATCTTTCAGGAATAACGTCAAAATGCACTGAAATTTTAGAATATGTGGACTAACACATATGAGTTTCTTAAAATATTGAAAAATTGGATATATCTCATAGAATATTTCATTAGAAACCCCTTTACTATAGAATAGTGTTGAAACAACTTATTTCCTGTTTTTCACATGTTTCATTCATCTTTCAGGAATAACCTCAAAACGCTCTGAAATTTTGGAATATGTTCGCTAACCCCCTATGAGTTTCTTAAATTATTGAAAAATTAGAAATTTCTTCTAGAATGCTTCATTAGAAACCTCTTTACCACGAAACAGTGTTGAAACAACTTATTTTCCTTTTTTCATATGTTTCATTCATCTTTCAGGAATAACTTCAAAACGCACTGAAATTTTAGAATATGTGGGCTAACCCCTATGAGTTTCTTTAATTCTTTAAAAAATGAAATTTTTTCCTATAATGCTTAATTAGAGACCACTTTACCACAAAATAGTATTGAAACAACTTTTCTGCTTTTCACAAGATTCATTCATCTTTAGGGAATAACGTCAAAATGCAATAAAGTTTTGGAATATGTGGGCCAACCCCTATGATTTTCTTAAAATATTGAAAAAACGTGATTTTCTCATAAAACGCTTCATTAGAGACCCCTTTACCACGAAGTAGTGTTGAAACAACTTATTTCCTACTTATCACATGTTTCATTCATCTTTCAGAAATAAACTCAAAACGCACTGAAATTTTGGAATATGTTCGCTAACCCCTATGAGTTTCTTAATTTTTTTTTTAAATGAAATTTTCTCATAAAACGCTTCATTAGAGACCCCTTTTACCACAAAATAGTGTTGAAATAACTTTTTCCGTTTTTTACAAGATTCATTCATCTTTAGGGAATAACGTCAAAATGCATTTAAGTTTTGGAATATGTGGGCTAACCCCTATGATTTTCTTAAAATATTGAAAAAATGTGATTTTCTCATAAAACGCTTCATTTAGAGACCCTTTTACCACAAAATAGTGTTGAAATAACTTTTTCAGTTTTTTATAAGATTCATTATTAAATTATTGAAAAATTAGAAATTTCTCCTAGAATGCTTCATTAGAAACCCATTTACCACGGAATAGTGTTAAAAAAGTTACAGAAAGAGTATCCAGAGTTGAAAAAAATTACGGTGAAGTGGTTTTTGTTAGAGATTCTGAAATGCTGAAGGATGTTTCAAGATTCACAAGACAAGAGCTAGAAGTGGCGTGTGAAGACTTCAGCAACATCATTGATTCTTGTGCAGATAGTCAGGTTTACAAAGGAACGATCAAAGGCGGGACTGAGATTGCGGTGAACTCTCTCTGCGTTAAAGAAGAAATCTGGACTGGATTTCTTGAGCTTTATTTCCAGAGAGAGGCTCTTCATCTTCTTCTTGTGTCATCATCACTGAGTCACTTGCAAGAAAACATCAGTAAAATCCTGACTTCTCATGACCATTCATTGTTTCAGGTTGCGGATTTGGCTAGATCAAACCATGAAAATGCGGGGAGATTACTTGGATACTGCAAAGAAGATAAACCATTTACAAGAATGCTTGTTTTTGAGTATGCATCAAACGGGACACTATACGAGCACCTCCACTGTAATATATAAAATCAAACTTCCTTAGAGCTCTGTTTTTGGCAGTTTTCAATAGTTGAGTTAGCTGATAATATGTTTGGTGCAGATGGGGAAGGGAGTTTAGTCTCGTGGGCAAAACGCATGAAAATCGTTGTAGGCATCGCACGTGGTCTCAAGTACCTTCATACTGAGCTCAATCCTCCATTTACAGTCTCAGAGTTGAACTCAAATGCAGTGTATCTCACTGAAGATTTTACTCCCAAAGTAAAGTTGAACCAGGCTATTTCCTAGACGATACAGATAGCTAAAGCTTTGCTTCTAGACTCTTAGTCTTCTTTTTTTTTTTTTTTTTCTATGCAGCTGGTTGATTTTGAATGCTGCAAGACATTTCACGTGAGATCAGAGAAGATTTTGAGGGATATCAGTAGTGAAGGAGCTATGTGTGTACTTCCCAACGCGATGGAGCATCGAAGTATGAATTTGCAAGGGAATATCCACTCATTTGGCATACTTTTGCTGGAAATTGTGAGCGGAAGACCTTCTTATTGCCAAGAAAGAGGTTTTTTGGCTGAATGGGTAAGAATAGCTTTTCTCTATAAGTCTAGCCAAGAACCCCTTTCTCGTATACTTGCTTGAAACAAGGATGGATCATTTACCTTCTTACCCATTTTTGGAAACTTGAAAAAGTTTCAAACTTTGCTACTTTACAATGGAATTGGTTCATTGAATGAGAATATACTTGAGGATGCTGAGATGAGATTCAAACTCTGAATTTTGAACAAGAATTGTGGGTTTGTGGTGTAGGCAAAGGAGTATCTTGGTGCACCAGAAGTGATGGCTAGTTTGGTGGATCCAGAGCTGAAGCATTTCAACCAAAAGGAACTCGAGGCGGTATGTGAAGTGGCGAGCCAATGCTTGAACTTGGACAGTAATAAGACTTGTTTGGTTCAAGAGCTTTGTGAGACATTAGAGAGTAGAATCAGTTTGTCCATTTCAGCAGAGCTCAGGTCATCTTCGCTGGCATGGGCCGAACTCGCACTGGCTTCGCCTTCTGATGAAGATGAAAGAAGTACACACTTAAATAAACACTCCAAGTCTTTTAAATAAATTGATTTTTGTAAGTTTTTGAAACTTGTTCGATCGAACATTTTTTTTTCCTTTGGTGTTGCTAAAATTTAATCACATCTCGTATTTGTAAATAGGCTACATAGAAAGATAAACAGTCTTATGGAAATTTAAGTAGAAAATTCGATAATAATAGAGAAATTATCAAAAAAAAAAAAAAAAAAAGATATTAAAATAAAAGGAGACAAAATCATCGGCATCATCGTCAGTAGTAAAGTAGATGCTTGTTCTGTCGGAGAAACAAAAGATCATCAGTGCATAGAACGAGAGTAATGGTTGTCGTTAGGGTTCCGTTTATATATACTAACATATATAATATACTAACATATACTAACATACAATCAATGGCAACTTGCTAATAATTTTTTTTTAAATTACGAATTATGATATACTAACATACATAAAGTAAACAGTGAATTTTTCATTCATGTTCCGTTTTTTCAAACTTAAATATGTCTCAAAACGGACTTTACATTATATGGTGTTAAAGAACCGTAAACCGGTAAAACAATCAAATGCAGTTTTAATTTTTTTACTACAATCAAATTAATGCATTGCATAACAACTTACTACAGTGAACTCCTTTTTTGTGATTTTGTCAAATCATATTTTATTTTTGCGAATATGAATCCCAATGTTTTTTTTTTAAATCAATCCCATTATCGTCTTCGTTTAAAATGTTGTAGGTCTGAATTTTCTCAAATGCTAAATAAATAAATACGTGATAACTGGCTCCGTCCAATTTTTTTTTGTAAAAACATTTATCATTGTGCGGTAACAATTTTTATTAGTTTAAATAGAAATTATGAACTAATATGCATGCCTCATTTTTGTGTCGATCTTTATAGCATTTGAGATTTTTTGTCGTCTTCTCATATTTTGGTATATGCCAATTTATTATTTTTTGTCAAGCCATTCAAACATCTTGGAATAATAAATCAAACATTAAACATAAATATTTTGATATTTAGCTTCTAAAGTTCTCTTCTACACACAAAAAAAAAAAAAAATTGCTTCTCTTTCATAATATTAGTTCTGCCAAGTTAAAAAGAAAATGAATAAAAAATCATCATATTCCACAAAATCCCATCAAGAAGAACTCCAACTAATTCAGTCCAAATGCTCATACAAAATAAAAAAGCTGGACACTAGCAACCAAAAGAAACATTTGCACAAGGATAAAAATCCTGAGTATATAGACGGATACCTTTTTCTCTGATTTTCTCCCATGTCGTCTCAAAAACTCTCCGTAAGAGTATTAACAAGTCCTCCTTGTTAAGAGGTACAACGTAAAAAAAAAATTAAGTTAATCTGAAGAATATAGAATACGTGCAAAGAAAATAAAGCTGACATCATTAACAAGCCCTCCTCCAGCATCCTCGTTAACGTTAAGAGCTACAACGCTAGACATTTCCCATTGATAAACTCATTTAGAAGCTAAATGCATTTTCATATGTTTATCTCAGCAAGAGCAAGCAAATACCGAAAAGTTTTGATCTTGCAATCAAAGAAAGTCCATGAATCTATGAAGCTAGAATTGAAATTCTCTAACAATTTAGAAAAGTATTAGGAGGAATTACCCAAACGTATGAGGAAAATAGTTAGTGTGAGGACCCACAAAACCTTCATCCGATCACAACTATGTTTCTTCCTCTTTTACATTTCCCAGAGTTTTCTGTCTACAATCTATCTCCTGCTTCTTCATAAACTCAAATACAATCAAGAAATCGTTGTAAATTCCCATTTCTAATCCAAATTCGACGATATGAAATAGCTGCAATTATCTAATCGTGCAAAGAATTCATTTCCATACCCCAACTCTGACATGTGTCTTCGGACGCAGCTCACGGGGCTCAGAAGCTTCTGCTTGTCGGGGATCAGTAGGAAATGCGTTCAAACCTGGTTTTAGCATAAATCAAATCAGTCAATAGTTTAGAGCCTAAGTTCCAAGAAGCACCAGTAAAGTGCAACAAAAACAAGAATTTGAAGGCACTGAAAATTAAATGAAACAAGGAACTAAGTGATGCTACTTGGTGAGTTTAAAGCTTCCTGTTAACATTTTTGCAAGTTGGTTGTTCCTATAGCTTAAATATGGATGTGTTTAAGCTATCATAAACTGAGATGTCACACACAAAAAAAGGTAGTGTACTATAATCCGACAAAATATGTATGTCGGTTTTGCCATTACCTTAATGTCATACATATTTGGAGTAACGTGTGAGCCGGGCTAAGAACCTGTGCTGCTCAGACGTAAACAACTCCTCGGCCACAGCTGAAGAAAGGGATGGAATATTCTGATGATATTCATACTCAGGACCACCCAATTGGAGTTCACAGCTTAAACATGATTCTCCTAAGACATAACGAAATTGCTCCAGTGTCTCGTTTTGGCGTTGTTTCGTATGTAAACAATCCCATCTCGTGTAAACGAAACAGCTTAAACGAACTGATCATATATAGTTTTGAAAACTCTGTCAAAGAGAGAAGTCAAACCCACTAAATTAGACCAAATCCCAGAAACTAAAAGAGAAAGTAACGAACTTTAGCCCAAATCACAAGAAGAAAATCGCCAAACCCACTTCAGATCAAGCATATCCAATTAACCAGAAAGACAAAACATAAGAGCTACTGAAAAGTGAAATCGAGTTTTCTTTAAGTTTCAATAGATCCTCAAAAGGAATCAGAAACAGAGAATGAGCTAAAAGATCAATCGCCCAAAATCAAGGATTATTGAATCATTTCGGATCTACGGTGTTGGCGGAACAATCTTACCTCATATTTTGATATAAATCCCGAATTGGAGGATGATTCTGCAAATATCACACCCTAAACCAGATCGATCCGGACAATTCACGGTGATAACATGCGGCTCGATCGTCTTTTTTGCCTCTTCGTTTCCCGGAGCTGTCATGACTCGAGAATCAAGAGATTACCGGTCAAATTCACGGCGAGGTGCTTGAAGCTTCTTCTCCTCGACTCTTCTTCTCTTTCTCTCTAGAATATGGGAGATTATCATTTAGATGTTTCGACACATAAATGTTTCTTAGAAAGGTCGAGGAGTAAAGGAGTTTGGAGAAGAGCATTTTTATTTTTCTATTTTTTTTTTTGTAGTGATACGTGACAGTCTCTCCAGCGTTGATGTAGTAAGCTGCTGGAGAGAGTTTGCCTTCTTTTATATATTAAATTTGAGGTGGTTAATCTCAAAAACTTCAAAAGTTTAAACAAAAAATCAACTTCAAAAGCATTTAAAATTGTAGTAAAAGAGATAGAAATTACCTATCCGTCAATTTTCTGATTTTTGACATAACTATACACGAAAATATTAACTCAACTGCTAGTAAGCAACAATGAAATAAAATAATATCCAAAGCCACTAACATGAAAATTTATGTTCTTCTTTGCTCGATTTGGCATCGTGTTGAAAACATAACCAACCTCGTGTTGAAAATAGATTCATTAGGTAAACATAACATTTTTGATTCCCGTGGCCACATGCCTATATTTGAGAAAACAACAAGTCTACATCGAAGGTAGAAAGTTGGAAGAGGAAATGGCTGCATCCAAAGCTTTGAAAACTTTTATTTCTACAGTTGAGATGTCAATAGCCAACACATAGAAGCATGACAGTGTAAAAGGGTTCATATCTTCATAAAATTGTGGAAGACTAGGGAGTGAAAGAGCTTCAAATGTTACTCAGAAGGTGAAAGAGGAAGAAAGGCTCGAATAAGCTCTGGAGATAAATGTGTCATCCAACACGTTTATGTTTGGAGTTAAAGAATTTTTTTATGAGTTTTCTTTACTTCATGGCCAGATAATAAATGTTAGGGTTGAGACTGATGGTGTCACAAACATAGAGGGAAAATTAAAATGGAATCCTTCCGAAAAAATATGTTGGAACAAATTTTGTTTCTATACAATAGATTTGTTTTTCTTTAAACTTATGTAAATTTCAAGATCTTTTTTCTTTTTACATTTCTAGTCATCAGTATTTAAATTGTTTGTTAGGTTCATATTGGACTTTACTAAAATCAGTATTAAGTTTTTTTCAAAATGTTCTATTTGGCGGTTTTTCCAAACACTTTGCATACATGTTTTGTAAGTTTGTCTCTCCATTTCAATTTTGGTAACTATATGAAGATATATATGAAGTATAATGTATTCTCTTCTCATGATGTCATATCATCTTCTCATAAATTGTGACACATCATCAATTAATTTGTTAGTTTTGAATTGTATATATAATTTATTATATTTTGTATTATTACACTTTAGTTCTCATGGTAATTATCATCCATTAATATAGTAATTTTAACAAGAATTTGAAAAAACATTTATTTATAAATGGTAGCTTATATTGATGCATTTTTTCATTATTATTGAAAATCGTGTACTTTATTTAAATGATTGGGTAGATATGGATAGTAAAACTATAAAATTTCAATACTTCATCCGTTCTTAAAAAGTGATGTTTAAGAGTTTTTTTTTTGTTTTCAAATAATTGATGTTTTCAGTTTTTAATACAAAATTAAATAATTTTTTATTATTTTTGACTTTTTGTATTCAATAGATTTTTTATTGGTTGAATTATTTTTAAATGGATAATAAATTATGTTTTTATTATGAAAAAAAAAATAAAAATTAAATGAATCATTAATCTGTGTGTAAAAACTTTAAACATCACTTATATTAGAATAGAGGGAATAATAAACTATAAAATTTTAGGATAACCAGATTTGAATCTGATTTTAGCAAATCCGTCTAACATTCGCTATCATTCCAGAAACTTGAATGACAATTTTGAGTTTTTAATAGATATGCGAGAATGCATATTATGCAAAATAAATTGTGGTATCCAAAATGTTAGCATGTTTAAGCCAATCATTGAAATAGAGAATGTTCAACCTCAAGTCGGAGTGGAGATATTGAGAATAGCGAGAAAAAAAAAAACATCAGGAAGATAGGGAATGTTAATTTAAATTGAACAGTTTTTAAAAGTATGGTTTTTAAAATCATTTTCCCCTTTTGTAAGAATTTGCAGTGGTCCGATTTAATTAAACCGAACCAATCTGTTTCGATTACAGTCAAACCATAGTTTAGTTGAATTTATTCAATTTAACCTCTTTAATTTATATCAAAAAAAAAAAAAACAAATCGGTCAGAAAATAACAAAATTATATCCAATAAGAAGATCTTATTCCACATCACTTTCTTAAGCTAAAATGAATTTTGTGGTTATGCGACATGTTATACTTTTTTTTATTATTTGACGGCAAGTTATACGACATGTTATAATGTATTAGAAAATGATGCTTGTCGTATCATATTAATAAAATATCACATTATTTTGCCAACTTCTAATTTTAACAAAAATAAAAAAATGTCTTCTTATAGAATGAAATAATGTCAGAGGAATCCAGTTATGTCTTTTTATATTTAATTTCAACGTTTTTTTTTTTTTTGTAACAAAACCATTGTGCAACTTCATTATTATTTTTCAATTTGGTATTCAAACCACTGTTGTTAGATTGTGTGATCAAACGAACGTAATTCTGAACAAATTTAGAATCACAAAACAAGTTGAGAAGCTTTTATTTGACCAACAATTTATATAAAATAAATTCTTTAAAGAAATTGAAAATATATGTTAGAACAGAGCAAATGCTAAGGAAAAAATAATAATAATAATAATCAAATCCTGAAATCTCTCTTAATCCCAAGAAAATCCAAAAGTGAGAAGAAATCTACTACAACAGTTTATGTACAGCACCCACGATTTCTGTATGCTGCTGCAATGGTTCTAAGTAGTCGGTAAGAATAAAGGAGATAGAATCATCCTCGTGTCAAGTCAATATCAGTGAGATGGTTATGGTTTCTCGAGTCAATTGATCTGTTGTTGCCACCACCAGATCCTGACCATCCTGGAGCAGAGAAGTCCAGTGGCGACGTCTGAGGCGGTTCCGCTTCTGATACTGTTGCTGTTAGCGGTGGCGGTGCACTGGTCGGTGTCTCCATCTTGCTGCTTTTGTTGTCTTCCTTTGAGCCTTTTTCTTGCTTGATTACTTTAGCCTTTGCACCACTCCCGTATACAAAACTACACGCCACAACCTACAAAACCCACGACCAAAGTTTCAGTTTTTGAGTTATACCAGACATCAAGGATTGAGAGAACCATTCAAACAAGAATCTCTACAACAGAGAGTCAAAGCTATCAAACCCAACCGTCGAAAACACAGTTAACTATCAACCGTGACCCGGTTGCAACAAGTTGCAGCAAATAAGAATGTGTCAGTCAGTGGCTCCATTAAAACTAAAGATGAGAAATTTGAAACCTGAACGAGACTGGCTGCAATAAGCGTTCCAACTCCGCCACCAATCAGATAACCATCGGGGCGGGAGAGAGAGACACTCATACCGCCAGTTCGGCTTTTAGGCCCACTTTCTTCGGTCACCAAGTAAGATCCTCCTAAACTTAGTATCTCAAAATGCCCCTACGCAGCAAAAAAAAGAAGATGAATAACGAGTTTGTAGGTGAGACGAGAGAGGAAATAAGTGAATTAGAGAAAAGATTGGACCTGAAAAGTCAGAGTAGGCACTGAGGATCCGGTTTGACGTAGCGTCACTGTAGAAACCGTTCCGGTTCCTGACATTATACAGAGGGCTCTTGGCCTTTGATGTGAAAACGAAAGGACTTTTGAAACAATGTCCTACAAACGAAAAAAGATTTTAAACTAAGATCATGTGTTGAGAAAACTCAAGACTCATAATATCTGAAAGAATCAAGAGAGAGATAAAGGTACCTCTCCGGCTTCAACACTGATCACATGTGGTGCAAAAGCAAGTCCAGCTGAAGTATTCATCCACTCACCTAAAGCAGTAAAGCAAAGCAATGCAAACAACCAAGTTAGAAGCTGTTTGTACAAGCTCAACGTCAAGTTCATGTCTAAGTTCTTCTATAGTGAAGAAAATTAAAGGCATCACGAGCAAACAAGAACCGGAAATTCACATCATCATACCAACAGTCATGATTCCTAATACCAAGTTAACTAACCACATTCTGGATACCAATTACTTCTAAATTCACATAACAAAGAACACAAATAATTCAGTTACCAAGGTTGAGCAGCTTAACAACAGAGCTAAAAGCTTCACTCAAATATAGGATCCTATCTAAGTTCACGAGCCATCGAGTCAATAGCAACATGTATTATCAGTCAGATTGCTTTAACCACAGTTGAGTAGCTTAACACCAGAGCTAAAAGCGACATCTTTAACTCAAATACAGAATCATATCTAAGCTCCAGTGTCTTAATCTCAGCTAATCAAACCAATCTTATAACTCCTAGTACCAAGTTAACTAGGTGAGTAATTCAATTATCCCAAACACGAATCACTAAGAAACATCATATAACTCTAATTCAACAATTAGAAGCTCACCGAGATTAGCGAGACGCTGCTTTCTCCCAGTTCCTGGTGGCCGACCTCTAGCTCGTTTGGGTGCATCAGGATCAGACATTGAAGAAGAGTTATTAGGCTTGTGAGAAGAAGACATCGGAGAGAGTCCAAGATCAATCTTATTATCAGGCAGATACTTCCTCGGCCGTCCACGCTTCTTCTTAACCACCGGCTCCGTCGCCGCAGCTACCGGCGGAGGAACCGAAGATTGCATAGTCGGAGGAGAGGAAGCCATGCCCATGTGAATCCCATGGCTGAAATCTTGATGATGTCTCTGCTCCCCGAAGGGGAACGGAAGCTGCTGCAAACTAGGGTTAGGCATTGGCCTAAAACCAGGCGGCGCGTGGAGGGCACTCGCGGATTGAGAAGCGGGGATTGAAGTGAAAGCTCCTCTGGGGAAATAGAAAGGAGGAGGATGTGCTCCTGGTCCTGGGAATGGCATTGCTTCTCGACCTTCCATGCATTTAAAAACCCTAATTTTGAAATTCCTTTCTTGGATAGATTTAGGAAACAGATTTTAAGGATAGAGTCCTAATCAAAGTAGGAAACTTTTTTGGAAAAAAAAAAAAAAAAACTTTTAAATCTCCACCGCCAGCAAAATAATTGGAGAACTAAATTAGGGTTTTACAGAGGTTTTTTTCCAGGAAAACCCAAGAATCAAGTTGGGATTTTTTTACTTTCTAAGTTAAAGCCCATAAAATTTTCGGCAAACCTCAAGATCCAATTTGATCTTTAGAAACCTAGAAGAAGAGGAAGAAGAAGCAAATCTTGAGCTCAGAAATCAAGATAAATGCGGAATGACTAGTACAACAGGAACAGAGGTAAGAGACGAGGCAATAGGTGAAGCTGTTCCTACGATTTCGAAATCTAGGGTTTCTGAGATGTAAATCGCAATGCACAGGAGAAAAAGGGGGAAGATGACACAAGAGACAAAAGAGGAGAGAGAGAGAGAGAGAGATGAAATATTAAAAATTAGTTTTGAAAATTGAAGTGAGCTTTTGAATTAAAGCAAGACTGAAAGACCATTGTCTGAATCTGAGATATTCTTTTTGACATTTAATTTGTTTGAGACGATTTTTTTTTTTTTGCTCGAACAAAATTTCGTTCTTATAAAATGTTGTCAATCTCTTTCAATTCTTTTTGGAGATACTCTAAGAAAATGTATTTTAGTGATAATGTGATCGTATAATCGATTCTCTTAGATGTTCAAACACGAATTAACATTAATGTTAGATAATATTAGTCACCACCATCCATTAATGTGTTTCATAGTCCCTAATTCAAAATAAAAATGCATTGTATACCGCATGAAAAAGAAATGTGTCATATCGTACTCCTTAATTCAAAATAAAATTGTATTGTTGTTCGATATTTATCTTCTAATATCCTATCTTCTAATATCCTCTACAAACTATCAGATTCTACAGAAATCCCTACGATTCCATATAAACCCTTCCGAAACTAGGTTTGGGCATTCGGATACTCGAATCGGTTAATTTGAATTTCGGGTATTTCGGTATTAGGGGTTTAGTAACCGATCAAATATTTTTGAAATTTGGTTCAGATTCGATTTCGTACCCTCTAGGTTCGGGTATTTGATTGAAGAATCAAAATTTTCCGGATATGGTTTGGTTTGTATCCAAAAGTATTCGGAAATATCCAAAATACCTGAAAAATCTAGAGAAAAACAAACCAAAACGCCGTACATATACCCGTAATATCGAAAATATACCCAAAAAATATCCAAAAGACCCAAAATATAACTAATATCTTCGGGTTTATAATTGTATTTCAGGTACTTATTCGGTTTTTGGTTCGATACTGGTTTGGTTTCGGTTCTTAGCGTATAGAAATTTAGAATGCATTCGGACATTTTATTGGATTTGGTCTGGTTCTTCGATTTTGCGTATTTTGCATATGCCTATCCGAAACTACTAAACTATGTTTTTCCAATATTCTCTTTTCTCCGTACAATCACATAGTTTTATTATGATTTGAGCATCAGAAAATAATCGGGACGACACTCTTTTGTCGTCCCGATAAGCGACCAATTATTTTGGTTTTGGGGTCCACTCTAGCCCTAGGCATTCAAATATTCGGGTCGGTTCCGGATCTTTCAGGTAGAAGGATTTTGGACCCATTTAGGAATCGATAGGATTTTTGGTCGGTTTGGGTTCAGTTCTAATTGGTTCCAGATTGGTTCGGTTCCAAAATTTAAGAACCAGTAAAAACCCGATAAAAATTCGGATCTTAATCGGTTCGAGGATTTATCATCCGAAATACCTAAAATATACCAGAAAATCCGAAAACTAAAAAAAAAATATCTGTAATACTTAAAATATATCTGTAAATCCGTAATATATTTAATATTTTTGGTATATAATTATAATTCGGATACCTGATCGGGTATCGGTTCGGTTCCGTATATTATCCGATACCCACAAATATCATTGAGGAGGAAACATCGGGTATTTTGAAAATAACCGAAACCAATCAATTCCGATTAATTTGGATCGGTTCCGATTCGAATATTCGGTTCCGGTTTTTATGCACTTGCCTAGTTCACTCCATCTTTCCAAAGGACGAACCTAAATCAATGGGGTATCTAAAAAAAGAGCCTCTTTGTCTTTGGTCAAGCCTTATTGCCATTGGTCAAATCACGAAAGTATTGATCTTCCCAAAACTCAACATGGCGAGTCAAATTATCTTTTCTCTCAAGAACCTCTCTTAACTCCAGAGGGTTATAAGGAAGAGGCATCTCACAAGGAGACACTTCACTAGGAAACATCACGATTGACTCCGCCATGAAATCTCTCCACCGTCCCGTCGCCGGACATCCCATAGTATCCGGCGTAATTTCCGTCGCTCCCCAAGGAATCTCCGGCTTAAACTTCAAAAGCTTGGCATACTCATTCATCAAATGGAACAAGTAATCATACACATATTCCATTTTCACCTCCTCTCTTATAAATCTATTCCCTTCTTCCCCAAATCAATGGGTTAATTTGTAACAAAACATAACTTCCGTGCCCGGGTCTAAACGTAATAAATATACAAACCTGATCTAAATGGGTATTTCCCCAATGTACAGCGTAATTATCTGAGGGAAGTACACTTAGAGTTGTCGAAATTTATCAATATTAGTCAAAAATAATATAAATTAATGAAAAATATAACAGCTAAGAAAGTATTCTAAAGTTATTAAGTGCTATTGAGCATTTGTGTTGTTAAATTTATCATATTTCTCTTTATTCCACATCAATCTCATTGTTCACTTACTATTACCGTTTACTTTCTTATAGAAAAAATATACTCAATGGGTTTATTTATTACAACGATTGTTTATTAAAGTCAAGTGTGTGTTGACTAACATATGAGAGATAAAGAAGAGGGGAAAAAAGTGGACCCACTTTCCAATTTGGAACCGAGTTACAAACATGAGACAACAATAGTCTACGTTAGGGATGTTGTATTGGGTTAAATAACCCTACCCGACCCGAGCTTGAAATGAGCCCGCCCGAAATGAGCCCTGTTCGAAATTACACTGTCGGGTTTTATTACCTTTTCAGTGTAACCCGAAAAAACCCGTGGGTTTAGGGTTTACCCGCGGGTACCCGAACCTTTTTTTTTGTTTTTTTTTTGTTTTTTTATGTTTTAATAGTATGTTCAGGTTTGATTTGATAAAAACAAAAAAAAATCAATAAAACATAAAACATATAATATATATAACTATAACAAATACATATATATTATAATTTGACGAAGATATTATTTACAGCTCATCACACAAAGTCACACATACAAGTTATCCAAGTAATTAAAATTTATTTCTTGTATAATCATTACAAATTCAAAAAATTATAGATAACCACGCTAACTTAACCATGCTATAGTATAATACTTAAGTACTTAGTTATATACAATATATTCTGATCATCTGAAATTGGATAATTTTATTTTATTAAAAAGTCTTTTACCAAAGGAAAAGTCCATACGAATGCTGATTATATGCCCGCAATTCGATTTAAAAATTATATTTCTTCGTAAATAGCACTCTAAAAATCATATTTAAAAATCAATTTAAGTTGATTTAAGTGTCACACATATAAATAGCACTCTAAAAAACATACACCACAAAAGTCATACAAATATCCAAAAACAATCGAGATCTCACATGTTTGATAGTATACTTATACTCCTGAGCTGCTTGCCGTCGTCGTAGCATCTTCGTTTCCATCATCAAAGTTATCTTCGATATCACCTTAAATTTGAAAATATGAATTAGGTAAATAAAATACTTAAGTAACGAATTTCTAAAAAAGTTTTAATATTTTACCTTCAAACTCTGCAAAACCACGCAACCAATTGCGCGTGCAAAGTAATGCCTGAACATTTTTTGGAAGAAGGCGGTTTCTATACGGATTCAACACCCGACCTCCAGTACTAAACGCTGACTCTGATGCCACTGTAGTGATGGGAATGCTGAGCAAATCACAAGCTAGAGAAGTCAAATCACCATGGCTACTTCGCTAAAACCTACGATAAACTAACAAACTTTCCGCGATTATCTAAACCTCCAAATAAATATCCAAATTTGATTTTGTATTATCTAAACCAGGTTGGATACTCTTCTCAAGCTCAAAAAGATCCTATATCAACGAAATTTAAAAGATTCAAAGTTAATTAGATATAAACATAATAAGATGCCAAAAAATTCACCAAACATCTACACATATTCAAAATCAGAATCTTTACGAATTGAATAACACTTTAACACGTATTTCAATGAACTCGTTCTCAGCATCAAGAGCTGCCATTGTCTCAAGTGTCTGTGAATCCATGAAGAAATTCTATAAAACACACCAAAATCAGTCTCGCAAATACAAATCAGTTTTGAAGAAATTCTATAAAGCACAAATACTTTTATGTACGTGAGTGTGTATGCCAAGAGCAAACATGATTCTGACTTTATACAAGAAAACAAGGCCACATAATGTGAAATCATGAATACGCTTCAATACAATATACAAAGCAGTGTGAAATCATAATTTCCCATCACTGAAATCATAATCACACACACACACAAATAAATCAGTCTCGCACACACACAAACACCAGAACAAATAAATCAGTCTCACACACAAACACTGAATTTTCTCGCAAATACAAATCAGAACAATCATAGGAACAAAACCCAGGAGTCACAGGAATCGAACTAATCCTAAAGTTTCACAGGAATCGAACAAAACCCATGAATCGAACTAAGAAAACCCAGAAATTACAAGAATCACATGAACAAAACCCAGAAATCACAGGAATCTAACTAATCCTAAAGTTTCACAAGAATCGAACAAAACCCGTAACACAAAATTTACACCCAATAATCACCTAAGAAAAGAAGAAAGAGAAAAAGGAGAGATAGATACCTGAGTAAAGTCCTCGAGAGAGGAGAGAGCACGATGGCGGAGAAGATATGAGAGCCGATATGAGAGAAAGAGGCAAAAAATCGTGATGAGGTTGAAGATAAGGTGGAACGACATCGTTTGGAAATTTTGCTCAAAAACCCATGGGTACCCTAAACCCGATAGGGTAAAACCTGAAAGGGTAAATTAAAATTAGGGTACCCGCCCGTTCTAAACCCGCGTTTTCTAAGTAAAAAAAACAAGGTAATGGATTCAAAAAATATTCAGGGTTTCGGGTACCCATCGGGTAAAAACCCATCATAACATCCCTAGTCTACGTGCTCTCGCGTCGCGAAAAAAAACAATTTATTTACTGAAAAAATATATCTTTTCACTCCAGCTCTTGTACCATGTAGTCCCATACACCGGTTAGCCTCAAATTCATTCTTATTATATTCACTAATTAAGTATGCCAGCATCAAAAACAACCATGCTCCATTTGTATCAAGCATATGACTACAATTACAAAAGTTCTCGACCAAAAAATCAATAAAAGATTATCTCTAATTCCATTTTAAAAAAAAATGGTTTACATAATTACATTTCCTGGTTCGGTATATAACATATTTCTTATCAATGCTGGATTTGATGATACTACCTCTCTAGTTTATAATCTGACCATATCTAACTTTTTCTGAGTGAATTTAATCAAATAGGTTGAACCCAAAAAAAAAAAAAATTTAATCAAATAGTAATTGATTGAAAAATTAAGTAGATAACAGTCTACTTTTCTAAATTATGTAGCAAAGAGAGAGGAAGTTGATAAACTATTTTTTTTTTTTTTGCGTAGTTGATAAACCATTTTTTCGATCTCAAATTCTGAAGTATAGGGTAAATCTTTGTTGTGTGCAATACAAAATGTGTGGATAAAAGGATACGATTCGATGATGTTTGAAGGAGATAATGCAAATATGATCAAAAATATTTAAGGGAAACAACAAGATTTGTCAATTATCAATTTAATCGAGGATATACGGGTATGGAAACATAAATTTACACAAATATATTGTATTCATGTTAAACGTAATGCTAATACGGTAGCACATCTTTTAGCTCATAATGGACCTCCAAACAATATTTTTTCTCTGATTGTATTTATCCACTAAAGTAGTTAACAAAAATATTGTATTCTGATTTTGTATCATCAAATTAATAAAGTTATGTTTGCTGGAAAGAAAAAAAAACTCCCATTTTATTTTTTTACTATTTCCTCTTTTCTTTCCACGTTCTTTTCTAAACACCAAATATCGACAGAAAGACTATTGGATTTATCGGACATGTACGTAAACGACGATTTTTACTAGGACGGAGTGATTGACCACTAGTTTTTTTTCGGTTTAGTTTGGTTCAAGTTTTCAGAAGTGTTGGTTTTTCAATTTTGATCAAAATTAGAACAATCATTTATTTTGATTAGTTTAGAAAAAATTCTATAGCAACATAGCAAAGACAACCAAAAACACGCAAATAATTATACTCAGATTCTTTTTTAACTAGTTTTTGAAAAGGAGTTTGATTATTTAATAATGGTGAGGGAGTTCTATTAATAAAAAAACCGTAGTTTGCACACAATCACCCCAAAAAGAAACTAGCACATGAGATTGAAAATATAGAGCTCTAGCCACATTTAACAAATGTTGGTGTTTACGTTCAACAACAGAATTCTGTTGAGGAGTATCCACACAAGAAAAATAATGAATCTTGCCCTTTTTCTAATAATATCTGGAAATGCAGGTTCATGTGCATTATCAGATCGAATGGCCTTCACAGTCCTGGAATATTGAGTTTCAATGAGTTTAAGATACGATGGAAAAACAGTGCCAACTCAACTTTTATTTCTCAAAAGGTAAATCCAAGTTACACAAATTGCATCATCTACAAGAGTAAGGAAATATCTAAACTCTTCTACAGTTTCATGGGCAAAAGGATCCCACATATCAAGGTGGACAAGATCAAATGCATTACTAGCTACATGATTATGAGAAACAAATGGGAGACGCTTTTGTTTAGCTAGAGGACAGACCTGACAATGAGATGATGAACTTATAACAGACTTTGATTTTTATAGGCAAACTGTGTAATTTGGCTGCAGAAGGATGTCCAAGACGTTGATGCCATAAGTCCCCATCAGCAACCAAAGAAGCACAAAATGGTTGAACAGGATCAGAAGCAACTAGATCTTTTGCAGTGAACACATAAAGATTGTGAAGCATGCTACACTTCCCAATCGTCGAGCCCTGAATAAGGTCCTGAATTATGCAGCAATCATGAAAGAAATGAGCAGAACACATACTAGACTGCACAAGAGAACTCACATAAATCAGATTAAAATGAAAGGATGGAATATGCAAAACATCATGTAATGTCAAAGTGTTAGACAAATGCACTATGCAAGTGTGTGAGATTGGTACTCTAACACCATTTGGTAATGATACTGTCTTACCCTTGACTATCTTCACTTCTAAAAACAACGTAAGATCTGAACAAACATGACCTGTAACACCACTATCAACTATCCAAGCATCACCATAAATTAAGGTGAGTAAAGAGGAAAGACAATGGTGATGGTATGTGAGGGTATTGTTTTCAAAGCGAAGGTTGGTGGAAGGGAAAGACACAGTACCTACAGTCGCATTGCAAGCCATGATGCAATGCTCTGTTATTGATGAGGATGAAAGCTGAACTGGAGTCTCTTGAGTCTGGACATGAGAATTAAGCTGAGAGATGAGCTGATGGACTTGAGCAGAAGTGAAAGATCTCAAATCAAGGCTGCTACAACCAGATGAATGAGGAGACATCTGAGGCACAATTTCAGCAACAACATTTGCAATAGCATTCTCTTTGTTGTAGGAGTTTTGCTGCATCGATTTCCATTGTTGAGGCTGAGTCTGATTAGGCCTTTGTGCGTAGTTCTGATTAGGCTTATGTGCAGAATATTTCTGACCATATGATGGAGCAGTAGCTGTAACTTGTCCTGTAGCAGCAGGATGTCCAGGTGGATAGCCATGAAGTTTGTAACACTTGTTAACCACATGACATGTCATGCCACAGTGAGTGCAGATAGGACGAGGTCTTGGTTTGTAATTAGCATAAGCTGTAAGATGCTGAAACTCAGAGTCTGTAGGACATGAGGTTTGAAACACAACATTATCAACACCTGTGATAGGCTTCAACACTCTCTGTCTTTCATCTTGACAAACCATATTGAAAACTTCTTCAATATCAGGCAAAGGCTTTAACATCAGCACCTGCCTCTTAGTAGATTCATAGGACTCATTGAGCCCCATAAGAAATTTCATGATCTTGTTTCTGTCCTGCATCTTCTTCCAATTTATTGCCGCATAACATTCGCACTTCCCACAAGTGCATACAGGCAGTTCCACAAAATTCATATAGGTTTCTCATAATGTGACAAGCTCAGTATAATGGGTACTAACATCACGGGCACCTTGATTCACCAGACATAATTTATGTTCTATCTCAAAGATACGAGCTAAGTCATCTTGCTTAAATCTAGCCATCAAGCTATTCCAAACCATTTCAGCAGTAGGCATATAGAGCAGACTAGCACTAATGTTCTTCGCAACAGAATTCAATAACCAGGTAGAAACCATATCGTTACAACGCGACCAAGATCCGGCACTCAAATCATCATCCGGAGGTTTAGGAATCGTACCATTTACAAATCTGAGTTTGTTTCTGACGTTGAGAGCGAGCCGCACCGAACGCCGCCATGGATGGAAATCTGCACCACTCGTGAGCCGATCCGACACCAAAACGAGTCCCGCGTGGTCATTGCTATGAAGATAATAGGGATTTTCATATAGATCGGTGGATTGTTGAATCGGAGCAGAATGAAGTTGCGGAGCTGTAGGATTTGTTGCAGAAGTGGACGACATTGTGGATCTTGAAGAAAGAATACCGAAAATCAAAGGAAAAATGAATCGCGAAGATCGTACGAACGATTTCGACGAAGAACCAGAAAAGTGAAATGCAGAAATCACGAATCAACACAGATTGTGATACACTCATGATAAAAGGAACAAGAGGAATGAAATCGAAGATGGTGAGACTTGATTTTGCTCTGATACCATATCACAACTCCGATTCCAGCTCAAGAACAAGAGAGAATGAGAAAAGACATAACTGAATATTTCTCATTAATTACTAAAGAATGTACAGTATCGATATATATACACATGGATAAGCAAAAGGAAACTTAACCAATAATTTAAACCAGCTAAACCAATAGTAAATCAGTCTAATAAATTCCATACAATTCGGTTTGATTTGGTTTGATTTTTTTTATATCCACCCAAATCTTCATCCTTTAACAATAATTGATTTTCTGTTTTGCAATTCCCATCAATAGAAGTAAAATTTTGCGTGAAATATTCCCCCACCCACTCTTTTATCAAAACATGAAGGAGATGGGGTCCACGAATGACTAATCTCAACCGTCCAACTCACACATCATAAGACTCTTTGCACCACAAAGACACGTCTCAAAACTCTCATGTGGGTCCCATCATTTGACAGTTTCTTTTCGCCGGTGAGATGGAAAATGGGACTGTGCTATAAAATCAAATCAACGGCTGAGATCAGATCAACCAATGGACAAAATTTATCCCCAGTGGATATAAAATATAGATGGCGATCATAATTCAAGTTCTACCTAAATGATTTGCTAATATGGTGAGAGTTAATTATTAATTCATGTCTTCGAAATAGAGAATTTATGCAAAGATGGGCTATGATGTTTCGACAATGTTATTTTACACATGTTTTACGGCACTCAAATGGAGTGGCCCATAGTTTAGCTAAACATGGTCCCTTGAACCTTTGTTCTTGTCTCGAGCTTGTGGATGATACAGCTTGTAGATGGATACATGAAATTTGCGAAAAGGTCTTCTTCAGATCCTCCGTTGAGAACTTTCTTGAAGGTGGTTTTGCAAGTTGCTTAGGGCTTATAGGGACTAAGAGTTTTTCTGAAAGAATTATTAACTTTCACTTCTCACATAGATCATCAAAACATCTAAAGTTAAAAGGAACAATAGTATTAAGAAGCATCATTGCATAGAAACTTCCACAGAGATATATATTTACTCTACTTTTCCCCAAAATTTCTGTAACATATAACAAACAGTAGATCACAAGAGAAAAGGTATCTTTAAGTTTGCAGCTCTAGAACTCTTGTTTGTCTCAGCTGTCTCCTTCATACCTGTCCATGATTTTCTCTTCCTCTTATTTGATGATGGACCAACTGTTTTCTCAGGAAAACTTTCGGGCTCAATCGGTTTCTTACTTTTGGGTTTTCTTATTCTCCTCTCTCTCTCCAAAGTAAGCATTGGCTTTGGCGTATTCACAGCATTATTCTCCACCTGATCTTTCTCGGATCTTTCAGGTGAAGAAAGCATGTTACTTTGGATTTCTAGAGGCACCATCATCGTCATCTCTTTCTTGTCCTTAGGACGCGAACGAGTGGGTTTTGGCTTGGACGGGTAAATCTCTTTCATCTGACCTTTGGCGGTTCCTCTCTTGAGATTACGGTGAGAACAGAAACCGCAGTAGTAAACAACATTGTTCTGAGGCAAACAGATGTTAGACTTGTTGCACCTGTTGTGTTTCTTCTTCTTGGAGGAGGAAACCTTTTCGATTCTGACATTGCAATTGAATCCCGGCTGAAGAATGGTCTCACACCTACATACAGAAAAAACCTTTGAATCATTACATAATCTTGATTAAAATGGAAAAGATGCTCTCTTTGTGAACATTGGCAATCAAAAGAAGTCACCTTTCTTCTCCCTTTAGTCAAGGATACATTCTCTGTGAACAAATAAGCAATGGAAGCATATACAAACACACAGAACAATGTGTCCTCTCACTTTGTATGATCGAAAATTTAGAGGATTCTGAAACAATGTGTCGATTCTAAGCACAAGAAAGGGTTTCTAGATTGATTCAAAAAACCCAATTCTACTTAATTAGGAAAGATCACAGCTTTTATGAATGATCAGAAACCCTAAAATAGCTAGCACAGGTCTTGGAGGAAGAGGCAGAAATACCTTTGACAAGTGACGAAATCAGGGTCATGAGGAATCCTCGAAGCTTCTCCGTCGGCAGCGAGACGCCGACCGAGCAAGGTAGCTAGCGACGGGATGGGATTATCTCCGGCGGCAGACCAGAGAGCGAGATTCTTCAAGTGGCCATGTCTCAGCTCAGACTTGAGATTAGGTCCTCCTTGAGCTCTTGTAGGCTTATTAGCTCCTCGTTTCCCCATCTTTCTAGGTCTTCGCGCAACCTTTGGCCGGAGGAAACTCCGCTTCAATCTTCTCCGATCGGAGCGATTTTCTCAGTTCAATTTCGGTGAAATTCGAAAATTAGGGTTTTTTTGGTTGGATTTAAAATTGTAACAATATATTTATTAAAGCCCATGAAGTTGTTGGGCCTAACTTTCAGCGTTATCGAAATTATTATTTAGATATATAAAATATGTAAATTTCATATGTATTTCAATTGGGTCCATAGCTCAGTGGTAGAGCATTCGACTGCATACCGAGAGGTCACCGGTTCGAACCCGGTTGGGCCCTTTATTTTTTTTTTTGGCTTGTTTACGTGACAGGAGACAACATTTGCAAAACTCTTACGAAAGCAAAAAAGGGATATAAATAATAGAGTTTCTAGTTTCTTCTATACAAAAACTGATGAAACAAAAGCTGGAGAGTTGCCCTTTAATCATTATATATTAGATCACAAAGTGTTTCTTTTGCTTTCAAGCATTGCACCGTCTTTTAGAGAAGCGTGTGCTTCGTTCTCTTGACCTAGAGCTGACAAGGCTACAGCTTGGAGATAGGATGCGATATGCCAAGCAGGAGATATGACTTGGGCTTTCATTGCATCGTTTAGTGCCTCTTTAGGCATCTCATTCATTAGGTAACACAGACTCCTTCTTGCATAAACAGTTGGAGAAACCATTGTCCCTACCTCAATAAACTGCAAACAACAAATCCTTCCGTCAGAAGCGTAATAGCGTTTCCGAAAGAAAGAAGAATGCATAAAGACATCTAAAGATTTTCAAACCATGAATAAGGTGAATATGAGAGGCAAAAATCCCTTTCTCTGAAAACCATCAGCAGTGAGCTTTTGCTAACGGTCGGGGACTAAAACTCACAACAGCATAAAAGATTAACCTGAGAGAAGCATTCGATGGCATTTGCAAAGTCTTTATGTCGGAATGCAGAATCTCCCTTTTTCTTAAAGATCAGTGTGTCCTGCATCTGGTTGGTCCACATCTGGAAAGAAAGCTGAAATTTTGCAGAAATGAAGGAACAAGCGAAAATGTATTAGATTTCAATAGCGAACAAGATCAAAAGATACCACAGATGCACTATCGAACGCAAGGTTGGAATCAAGAAGGGAACCTCTGTGGCTGCACCCTCGTCATCCTTATATCCAAGCTTTTCAATGATCTCATGTATGGCAGTTAGATCTGATCTTAGGCATGCTTCTCCAAGTGGTGAAAGGGCGGTGGTCGTCGCACTGTCGGGTATGCCCATCAGTTGATGAGAAGCAATCTACATGATTAAGATGTTCTTGTTAGTGACACAAATAAATATACAAAGCATCAAGCTTATCTTTCTAGTTGTGCAACTGTTTGCTGATACAGAAGTAGCAGCAAAAGACATAAGCCTCTATGATTCAGTATTAATACTAATTAATGATTAAAGCTTGCTAAGCACCTCAAGATCCTTCTGAAGAGGAATCATTGCAGAGACTAAAGATTTTGGGTTAGGCCGCTCTCGGGCCTCATACTCTAAGCATCTTGAAGCTAACCGTATTAGTTCAGTCCCATCGTCACTTGAAAATTGACCTTCCAAGCATGAATCCATCAACATCTGAATGTTCCTGTCTCGTATGAGGTCCAACGCCTATAATACACCATACAAGGTACTGGATTAGCAATATTCTTCAAGGATATTAGATTATAACATTCTTCTCAATATGAGTTGAGGGAGATTGCTTCCAAGTCAGGTTCCAGTAATAGACACTAGGAAAAGTCACCAATTCAAAAGGATATTCGGAAACCTTACATGGCTTGGAGGAATGTGCTTTCCACTGAGAAGGTCAAGCAACAGAGTTCCAAAGCTGTACATCACACTTTCTGGTGTCACGCGACCTGCAGAAATAAGCACACAGCCCGATAACAAAACCGAAAAGCAGCCACAATCTAGATAAAGCATTCATCTTTCCCTGAAACCTTAGAAGTCAGCTGGAAAAATATAGACTGCAAGAAAGTTTTGAGAATCGCAGTAAACAATTTAGGTATATATGCACGATCTTTTGTCAAAACATACCTGTTCTCAGATACTCAGGAGGAGTGAATGCCAGGTTAGTGCTGTAACTCTTTCCATCTCTACTGTTTTTCATCAAACCAAAGCATGAAAGTCTCGGATTCGCATCCTAAGAAACGAAAAACATAAATTAATTTCATATGCACTTGACAGGAACCAAAGGTACAAAAATATGTATCGCACTTACATCATCAAAGAGAACTCTATAAGCATTTAGGTCATGGTAAAGTGCACGTCCTTTGCCAGTGCAATACTCTAGCGCCTGAGCAATATGTAAAGCTACTCTCAGTCGCATCGCCCACTTCATTGGTTGTGACTCCCCTGAAACATATAAATAATACTTTTTGCTAAGCATAACCAAATAGGAGAGAATACTGAATCCAGTATCTATATACACATATGAAGTTACTGTAACTTACAGTGGAAAAGATGTTTTGCCAAAGTTTCATTAGGCATAAACTCTGCCACAAGCAGTCTCTCTTCACCTTCAAAGCAACATCCAAGTAGACTTGCCATCCTATGATTCCGTAACTGACCAACAGCTTTGGCTTCTTCCTAATCTCACAGATTAAAGCCAAAGATGTTAGAGTTTCTTCTTGAAAGGGATACACAAATTGTTTAGCTTTGGGCAAACACAAATAGATAATCCAGAATATAATCTGATCGCATCTAGACAACAACCTAATGAATGGTTATTGAAAAAGCTTCACCAGATAAATCAACATTTGGTGCTTACCAAAAACTGACGAGAATCAGGCCAAGCTTTCCTGTTAAATCTTTTGACAGCAATACGTCTTTGATTCTCAAGCTTCCCTTTATAGACAACATTTGGAGCTCTCTCTCCATGCTCTGAAACTATATTCTCTACTGCAAACCCTGAAGTAGCGTTCCTTAAAGTACCGATAGAGAATTCACGAAATTGGGGCAAATCATCCGATTCACCTCTCCTTTCCTCGTCTGGATTAATCCAAGAACAACAACAACATAAGAATTTTTTCAATCATTAAAACAAAACCTAAAAAAGTGTCAATGGGCTATTCACCTAAGCCGCCTGTAACATCAGGATTGGATCTTCCAGACTCTGAAACGCAGCAAAGTGCAGATAACTTGGAGACCTCACAGCCCATTTCCCGAAAGTTTCAATCAAACCATAAACCCTAAACCTCTCTCTCTCTTCTCAATCGAAACTTTTACAGATCAACCCTCAAAGAACATCATCAGAATTTCCAGAAAACGAAAAGATCGGAATCGAGCTTCAAACGAGATCGGAATCGAGAAAATGACTCTACAACAATTCGACCCGAAAAAGAAAAACTACGAATCGAGCGTCCGTGCGTGTGTGGTTGAGCAAAGCAAACTCGAGAAAAGAGAAATCTGAAAACTTTCTGCTTCAACTTTCTCGGAAACAAAGCAGAGAACTTTGCCAGATAATCTTCTTTTTTTTTCTAAAATAATAAAGTTATGATTTTTAATTTTCAAACCAAAAAAAAAAAATAAAAAAAAAAGAAGAAGAAAACAGCAACGCAGCCTCTTCAAGTCAACTCAATTACTGAGGAACAAAACTCAACTCACAATCCCACAGATGAACACAAAATGAAGAACAACTAAATAAGGGAGTTAATCTCTCCTTTCAATTCCCAAAAGATCCAAAAACGCTAAATCTAATCCACATATTCGATGGTTTGACGACGAGACGAGCCAATGTATTTGAATGCCTTGAGCCGCCTAGGACTAGTTAACAGCCACGGTTTGAGACGCAGGCTAAACGGAAGATGCGCACTCGGCTTCTTACCGTTTTTCGGAATAATTTCTGAGCTCAGAGTCTGGCCCACGAGGCTGAAGCAATCAAACCACTCACTGAAAGCTCTTCTGACTATAGCTACGCGATCAACATCCTTACCAACTCGAGCCTCGCACGAGTCCGTGTACCGTATGTAGACAATTGTAAGTTACCTAGAGGTCTAGCAATACTGCACGACAAAACCAAATGGCCAAATTTGAGTTCATTAACTGTAGTCTCAAAAGTTTGAAGCGAATTGATAGCTGGATCCATGGCTTCCAAAATGATGTGGTAAGTGGAAGCAGCAGAGCCCGTGGACTGGCTGTATTTCTTGACGCTACTGAGCTTTAAGTTTTTGCCCTAATCGATCAAGAAAGAAATCGATTGAATGTATATAGATAAAGAAAGAAAGCAAAGAGCAATAGTATATATGAATGAATTTACCTACCTGGAGAAAATTGTAACGATGAAGGCCCATCTTAGCATAAAGGAGGACTAAGCCAGGGCAAGGACGAGACCGATCATTACAGATATAATGCACCGGTCTTCGTCTTCCGAAGCCTCTTCGTCTTCCGGAATATTGACCCTAGAAGCCAAGAAAGAGGATCAGGATTGTGACAAGGAAAGACATGTGAATCAATCTCTTGAAAAAACAAAAAACCTCGCTTGTCTTCTCTACTCGCTTATCATCTGGCACGGGCACCATCGTCTCGAGCGGCTGATGTTTTTTTTTTTGGGTCAGATTTAGGGTTTGTCCACGCGATTTAGCTTGTCTAGTATAGTTCTAATACTTTCTTTGATCTCCCTAGTCGAGCTCCCAAATAATAACTTTCTATCAATGTGGAAAATTGCCAAAACAAACAAACAAACATAATGGTATTGGGGGAAAACACACTTGTATAAATAAAGAGGAATCATAGTCTAAGTTCAAAAGGCCAAGACTCACGGTTTGCTATAGAGAAGATGGTCGCCAAGCTAGGCGTGGGTCATGTTAGTCGAATGTGATTATCCTTTTTGGGCCAAGTATTGGTTAATGGTATGAACTAATTTTTTGTTTAATGTTTTGGGGTAAATCTTTAAACCAAACACATTAACATGTCGGCCCACAATATTCAATCCATCTTTTGATTTGAAATTTTAAACGAATCTGAGAAAAAATTCCGTCCAAATTTTGTGTATTTTTTAAATTTTAGACCCAAATGCCTATGGAGAATAATCCACCATTTCCACACCAACTTTTGTACAATCGATCATGAGTATCTGGTGTTCACCGATGTAATTAGTTCATTCTTTTAGAAGTGTACAACAAGATAACTGAAGTCTTTGAGTACCCGACACTAGAGACAGCTTTGGAGCGTCTTAAGAGTCATTATGTTACTGCAGCTTTGTAGTGTTTTGAAGGTTGGGATGATTTGAATACAATTTACACTGGTCCCTTTAGAAAAGGAGGAGCTAAGTACTTAGGCGAACACCAATTACTCATCATTGATTGCAAAAAAATTGGTTAGCAAATGGTGGCTATATGTAAAAGTAGTAATGGTTTAAAGACGGGGTTCTCTGGCTACATATATGTTTCTTTAGATGTGATGTTTATCATTGTTGGGGAAGCAAAGAAAGAAGATTCGATGACAGGTAATATGTGCTAAAAAAAGCCCCACTACCTCCTGTATGATTTCCAATCCATAGGCATGGAAACAGGTCCCATGGGTTTAAAATTTAAAGAAGACAAAAAACCAGCAAAGAGAAAGGTACATTGCTTTTTGACCATATAAATTGATTTCAATGTTGATTGCTACAGTTAATTCTCTTGTTTTTGTGTGTATATAATTAGATGGAAAATTCAGAAATTGATGATGAAGAAAGTGTCAAAGATGACAAAAAATCTAAATGGTCGTCCCATGGATCAAGGATCAGCGACAAATGTGATATTTGTTAGATTCTTCTCTAGAGATTCATTTCCTGGATAATGCTGTGAGAAAATTAGGTTGCGGGTTTGTTAGTAAGAAAATAGGTACTCACTAATGTGAGATTTGTGTTTACATTTTTATTGAGTATTGGAATTTATGTTTCATGATGTCTATTTGCGTCTTCCACTGCTAAAGAAGATACCACGAAGTTGGGAACAATTATAGGGATAGATCTTGGTACCACCTACTCTTGTGTTGGCGTTTACAAGAATGGCCATGTTGAAATCATTGTCAATGAAGTCTGCTCTAAATCGAGAGGTTAGTTTTGCATTTGGTAAAAAATTCAAACATTAACTAAGAAAATCATTTAATTAGCAGACTTCGGGTGAGATCTTGTCACTAGTAGCAGCGACATGGAGAACGGAGTGACGATCATAAGCAGTGGTCTGATGCAAAATACTTGGATCCGCGACCATCTGACGGCGCACAGTAACAATGTCACTCATGTGGTCTACCGAGCCGTGATTTTCACTGAAGAGGAGAGAGAAAGTCGAGGTGAGATCTTATCTTCATCTCTTTTCACCGGAAAAGTAAAGAAATAAGATTTATGATATTTCAAGAGATCAGAAGAGATAAAGACGAGTTAGAACATATGAAGACGGAGAAATAGAAGAAGAACGGCGTCTTACCACTACGACAACCGGCAAAAAATGGAGAGGCGGCGGGGTTAGCGGCGAGAGAGGCGAGATAGAGTGGAGCGCAACACCGTTTTAGAGAGAGGCGAAGTTTTTGTTATACCATAATTAGGGTTACTTGCTTTATATAATGGGGTAAGTCTCTTCATCCTCTCCCTTCACTTTACTTTTCCCCTTTCTTCCACGAAGTTTTTGGGAGGTGTTCACTCTCGGCGAAGTAGGGTTATGATGAAGCAAGGTGAGGGGCTTTGGGGGAGGCGAGTCGATAACTCTGCCACCAAAAAAAAAATCTACCATTTTTAAGGTTAATCTACTACCATTGTCAATAAATCTACCAAAAATTAAAACATTTACAGTTAGTCAACGAATTGGTCGTAAAGTTTTCCAACCCATAAACAAATCTTTCATCAAAGACAATATATCTATTAAACAAATTATATATCTACCGCATTGAAACATATCTATCTAGTCGTTTAAATATCTCTACCAAAAAAAGTCTACCAATATTTAACAAATGTATCATCTTTCAAACAAATCTACGATCCAAAATTTGAGCTGACCAAAATTAAACAAGTTTACCATCAAAGAACGGTAGACTTTCGTTTTTTGCGCGCTAATATTTCTGTAAATAAAACCAATTTTTGCCTGCGTGGTAAAGAAAAAGTAATGACAGTTTTGTAATTACGTTTTTTCAACAAATATTAGGAAAATCGGTATGCTATGTTAGTTTAATAATAAAAATAAAATGATGTCAAACTAATAATAAATATATATTTTAAAGTTAGTTTAGTAATCCTCTCTAATTATCAATTAGAAGGTCGAAATATAGTGGAGTAGTACATATATGACATTTTTCCGTAATGTATTTTTTGGGATTATGAGATTACTAGGTGAGTCCCCGCGGGTATTTTTATGTAAAGGATTTTTGGTATTTAAAAAAAAAAAAAATCTTTGTAACAAATGCATATCTAGAAAGACATCATGCCAGCTGAAGAGCTGATATTTCAATTACTACTACGAAGTCGTAACCCATTATAGATATCCATTAAGACAAATACATACGCTCCTACTATAAATCATGCAACATATGCTTTTCCAAAGACATTTAAACCACAATATGAGCACATGTGTTGCAATAAAACACAAGAGGTTGCAGCGAGAGCGTACCATAAATAGTTTGAGTAGCCATGAAACGAGCCGCCAGCATCTGAATCTTTACCATTTCCAAAACTGATAGACCATCATCAATGCCTGGCTCACCAATACCACCCATCTGGCTCGACTGCAACAAATCATGGCTCAACCCACCATGGGTTAGGGCACTTGCCAACATCGGATACATGTAACCTCCTCCGACTGCTGCTGCTAAAGCTGGATTCCCCAACATTCCGGTTATATAAACCGGATGATATTGGTTCCCTAGTATGAACGGCGATGCAACCATTCCACCACCGGTAAATACATGTTACCCTTGCGCTTGATGTTGCTGGGGCTGACCCTGATTAGCCATCGAACCTAAACTCATCTTCACCGGACCCGCTTGCTAATGCCCATTTCCCGAGGATGCATGCCCCCATTGAAACAAGCTGGCATGTGATAATGAACTTTTTACGGTTCGCACAATTAACCCATTGTGCACAATGCCTCAATCTAATGGCATGTCATTGTAGCACTTTGGGATCGAATCCACAGGGAAATAAGAACGACGCACTAAGAATACAGGACGCTATCTAATCTAAGCAAATATCGGGTTTTGGTTTTTATCGGACAATTTGAAATATACAAAAACAGAAAAATAAACAAGTAGTTTAGCAAACTAAAACGAGCAACAAGACAAGCTCAAACGTTAAATAGCAAAATTAAACAAGCGAATTCTCGGGTAAAGCAATCGACTCGGGTGATTCTCACTCCATTCTAGACACTCAAACATTCAATCAATTGCCTCCGTAGGCCCTAGATACACTACTAAAGATTAATCCACGTCAATGGTATTAATCCCTTTCTTAGTCATCAATCGTCATAAACTTCCGTTCGCGATTCTATGACTAACAAGCATTAATAACAAGTCCACTTAGCCACAATTCACCTTAGACATCAACTCCCGTTGGCTAAGATATGAAAAGCACTCATTGAATTGGTTGGGGAATTTCATCGAACACCTTCCGGGCGAGAAATTCCCTATGATCTAAATCAACTTTGTCAAGGCTAATCCAGCATTAATAACACTCAATGAGAAAGGATATCAACTAATCTAGCTCTTAAACATCAAGAACAAACCTAAAATCACCCTAATCTACTTTACCCAAGAACCCTAGAAAACTACTCACAACACATGGTTTTCTCCACAAATCCCATAAAGGAAGTGTTGAGAATCATAAAAGATGATAAGAAAATAGATAGATGATATAATCCAACAAGAACTTGCATAAATCACTCAAGAATCTCTTGCAATCTCCTTCAAAGCTCTCAAAAACGTTTTTGCTTAAGTCTAAAAACAAGAGTCTCTTGCCTAATTAGGCTTAATTTGCTTAAGTAAATACAGGTCGGGTCGGGTCAACCCATCGGGTTGAGTTTTTCAGCGGGCATATCGGTGTCCTGCGGTCGATACATCGCACCGATGGAACTCTCGGATTTCCAGAACTTCGCATCGGTCGGGTGTATCGGTGGGAGGCTGGCCGATGGACTTCTGCCTCAGTTCTTCGTTCTGTATCGGTCTCCTACGGCCGATGCCTCCGGCCGATTTTGCCTCTGCGGATTTTTCTTCTTCTTTCGTTTGCCTTCTCCGTTCTTCGGGTACGTTCCTCCTAATCCGTGATCTTCCTCCAAGCTCCAAAAAGCTTCCATAAGCTCCAAATGGTACCTAAAAGACTCCATAGCACACAAACATATGCAAAAACTAACCTAAGACTCACTAACTCTAAAATGGATGCAAACTATACCAAAAACAAAGAAATGAATGCAATAAGTCACAAAATGCTAACTAAAATGTATGCTAAAATGGGCTAAATTATGCAACTATCAACTCCCCCGAACTTGCCTTTTGCTTGTCCGCAAGCAAACAAACAAGAACAAATCGAAGAAGAGGTTGGAATGCGGGATATCATATCCGAGAATATTAACAAAAGAATTCAATTCAATGCCCTTGGTAGTAGTTATGTGATGCACAAACAACCTCTACTTCAAAAGATTTAGCCATACTCGTCGCTACACGAATTTGGTATAAGCCTTAGCATCTGCAAGTAATCATATCCTCTAACTCTTTAACATTCATTAAGTGCAATGGTGAATCATGCTTAATAAAAATCAAGTGAACTCATTTGGCTTAGGGAAAAGGTTTTGAGATGAAAATAATCTCAATCATGTGGGTATTCCAATGCAATGAGATCTCTCACGAAAGAATGAACTTTGGCAAAATGCTAAGAGTAAAGAACAATTGATGCGTACAAGGATGACATCCGTCTACCCAATGCCCCAATATGAACTCCACCCCTATTTCTAAACTCATCAAGATCCATTCTAAACTACCCATATCACAAGGCATTTTGCCTTCTTAGACCACATTTCTTTTCTTCTTCTCTTTCAACAAATGGATTGGTTCTTCATCTTTTTTCTTTTAGCTCTTTTTCACTTTCATAACTAGTCTCTCAATCATCATTTAGATGCCTTAGCCATATATATATATATATATTTTTTTCTTTTGGCTCTTTCTTTCTTCTACACACATAGAGACTTATACTTGCTACCCCTAGAGCTATTCCACATTTTCATACCAACCAATCCAAACTTTTTACTTTCCCCTATCCTTTTTCTCAATCTTTTCCTTTCTCCACACTTTCTTTTCTTTACATCAACACCCAAATCACCAACCTATCTATCAACTCCTTGTCGTTCCAAACTCAACACTTTTTGCTAAGTTCATTCAAAATTAGGCCTCACGACACACACAAGAGATGAAGGCTTGAAGGAAATGCTTAGTTAAGGGTGTGGTTAACCGTTCCAAATATGGGAATCAGCTATTTGAGCTAACAAGAGAGTGGTAAAAAGGGGTAAGATAGCTCAAATATGTATATGACATCCATGAGTTCAACTTTTCAATGTACAAGCATGATAATTTCAAGTCAAGATTAGAGTTCATGTAAATAGAGTTAGATTCAATTCAAAGCATGCTTCAACCAAGATAAAAACATTCAAACCGCAAGATCAAAGCATGGATCATCCTTAACTTCGTGATCGCTCAAATGCATCAAAGAACTCCTAACGAGGGCATTAATTCAAGCTCTTAAGTTTATATTCTACATGGATAATTCTCCCAATGCAAGTGAATGCAAACCTATATGCATCTAGACTCAATCTTAAACATGCAAAATGCAACTAAATATTGTTTTTTTTGGTTTTTATATGCACTTATATGAATGAATGAGACTCAAATATGCGAAAAGAAAAATAAGATCACAAAACACAATATCAAAAGACACAAATCCTTCCCCCGAACTTGAATTGCAACGTCTCGGTGCAACACAAATCAAAGAGAAGGTAAAAATATGCAAAAGTATGTACAATGAAATGGAGTTTGGATCATACCTTTGGATTGGAGAGGAGTGTGACGTGCTGTAGCTCTACCCATTCATGCATTAAGCACCACGACCTTGGACCCAAGAAAACTATAAACATCAAACAAAAACATCAAAAGGAACAAGAAAGAACGAAAATATATACAAAGATAGTCATGGGAATGCCTCCCAAGAGCGCTTGTTTTACGTCGCTAAGCTTGACGTTTCAACTGTTAATCATGAGAATCAAAAGGTTGAGCCAATGCACCTTTGGTCCTTCTCTTGTCAAGACAAGAAACAAAATATGCAACATGGCACACGACTATCCATGGCAAAGAGGCATAACTCACATCAAGAAAGGTTACTAAAAATATAGCATACATCTTGGAATTTTCCTTGATGATGAGATGTTCACGAGGACCAAATGCATTTGAAGGAAAAATAAAGTCGATTTCATGTTTAAACGAGTCAACTTCATCTCCATCAATCATGTAAAACACATCCTCTTTCCTAGATTTCATCTCAACCTTAGGGTCATCTATCTCATTCAAGATCTTATCTACATCAAGCACATCCCCTAGGTAAGATTTTTCAAGAAGAGAACTAGATTCCTCAGGCATTGAAAGCTTAAACTCGATATCATGATCATTCAAAGCACATAGATAATTAATATCAAAACATACTTCATGATAATCACTAGCAAGCTTTTCTACTCTTAAGGTTTCTAGTATTTGAGACTCACATATTAAATCACAGCATTCATTAATGAGCTTGAGAGCATGTGAACTAGAAGCTACATCTTCAATGCAAGGCAAGTGACTATCCTCATAATCAACGATTTCAAAGGTTGTGTCAAAAATACCTTCTAGTTGGCATGGTGGAACCCAATAAATTACCTCTTCGAGTGCATGAGCTATCTTTATCTCAATAAATGTGAGCTCCCTTCCCTCAAGCGCTGCCCGACGTGACATGAGGTTCAAACGGATCATAATCGCGAGATTACTCCTTGTCAATGTCGGATTTTCTTTGCAAAGCTCATCCAACTCTACTTTTTGTTCTGATGTGAGTACACTTTCATCAAATGGTGGCTCCACATATGGCTCATCATCAATGCTTTCATCAAATGTGGCATCCTCTTCTTGTGGCCAATCATTGTAATCCATGGCCATCGACTCTAAGAAGCAAAAAAGAAGAAAATAAAAAGTTAGTAGAAGTCAAGACCTTAGTCTCAAATAGCATCCAAATCCTAATGGCTATTGCTAATCTCCCCGGCAACGGCGCCAAATTGATAATGAACTTTTTACGGTTCGCACAATTAACCCATTGTGCACAATGCCTCAATCTAATGGCATGTCATTGTAGCACTTTGGGATCGAATCCACAGGGAAATAAGAACGACGCACTAAGAATACAGGACGCTATCTAATCTAAGCAAATATCGGGTTTTGGTTTTTATCGGACAATTTGAAATATACAAAAACAGAAAAATAAACAAGTAGTTTAGCAAACTAAAACGAGCAACAAGACAAGCTCAAACGTTAAATAGCAAAATTAAACAAGCGAATTCTCGGGTAAAGCAATCGACTCGGGTGATTCTCACTCCATTCTAGACACTCAAACATTCAATCAATTGCCTCCGTAGGCCCTAGATACACTACTAAAGATTAATCCACGTCAATGGTATTAATCCCTTTCTTAGTCATCAATCGTCATAAACTTCCGTTCGCGATTCTATGACTAACAAGCATTAATAACAAGTCCACTTAGCCACAATTCACCTTAGACATCAACTCCCGTTGGCTAAGATATGAAAAGCACTCATTGAATTGGTTGGGGAATTTCATCGAACACCTTCCGGGCGAGAAATTCCCTATGATCTAAATCAACTTTGTCAAGGCTAATCCAGCATTAATAACACTCAATGAGAAAGGAAATCAACTAATCTAGCTCTTAAACATCAAGAACAAACCTAAAATCACCCTAATCTACTTTACCCAAGAACCCTAGAAAACTACTCACAACACATGGTTTTCTCCACAAATCCCATAAAGGAAGTGTTGAGAATCATAAAAGATGATAAGAAAATAGATAGATGATATAATCCAACAAGAACTTGCATAAATCACTCAAGAATCTCTTGCAATCTCCTTCAAAGCTCTCAAAAACGTTTTTGCTTAAGTCTAAAAACAAGAGTCTCTTGCCTAATTAGGCTTAATTTGCTTAAGTAAATACAGGTCGGGTCGGGTCAACCCATCGAGTTGAGTTTTTCAGCGGGCATATCGGTGTCCTGCGGTCGATACATCGCACCGATGGAACTCTCGGATTTCCAGAACTTCGCATCGGTCGGGTGTATCGGTGGGAGGCTGGCCGATGGACTTCTGCCTCAGTTCTTCGTTCTGTATCGGTCTCCTGCGGCCGATGCCTCCGGCCGATTTTGCCTCTGCGGATTTTTCTTCTTCTTTCGTTTGCCTTCTCCGTTCTTCGGGTACGTTCCTCCTAATCCGTGATCTTCCTCCAAGCTCCAAAAAGCTTCCATAAGCTCCAAATGGTACCTAAAAGACTCCATAGCACACAAACATATGCAAAAACTAACCTAAGACTCACTAACTCTAAAATGGATGCAAACTATACCAAAAACAAAGAAATGAATGCAATAAGTCACAAAATGCTAACTAAAATGTATGCTAAAATGGGCTAAATTATGCAACTATCAGCATGTCATCGTTCGATTAAGAATCCTCTTCTTCGGCTCCTTAAGCACCTCTCTTGCTCCTTTCCTCGTCTGAAACCATTAATATTGCCCCCTTGTAATTCAGGAGATTGAATCCGCGATCATTACTATTCCAAAACAAATCATCGTTGGAAGAGCCTTGTTTATATGTTATATATATTTTCTAATTTGTGTTTAGTAAAATATGATTAAATTTTTTTTTAGTTTAACGAATACAACCTAATTCGAGATAGATGCCATTTGATGAATTTGTTTTATTACTGTATAATTAATTTATGTTCTCCAATTTTCTTTATTATTATTATTATTATTATTTTTTGGTCAACAGCATAAATACCTAGAACGATTCGGATATCCAAACCGGAGGTACCGAGTTTACATAAGTAATATATGATGGGTAGACACGAGCACTCCGTGCTAACTTGTCCGCCTTTGTGTTGTTTGCGCGTGGGATGAGTGAGATAGAGAAAAAATTAAACACCTCCTTACTCTTCACGAATTTCTCCAAGTGTAATGTGAAAGCCGGCCATTCCCCGGGTGTAGACACCATCTTCACCAGCTCGGAACAGTCCGTTGCAAAAGCTATCGTCGTTTTCTGATTTGCAATCATACAATGTATTGCCCAAATAAGTGCTTCTAATTCTGCGTGGAGGGGAGAGAGACTTCTTCGTAAATTCCTTGCTCCTACGATAGTTTCTTCAACGCCTTCCTGAAAGCAATGCCATCCTAATCTAGAAAAATTATTTGTGTCCTTCCAAGAGCCATCAATATAGCACCACCATCCGTCGTAATGTGAAATCACCGAAGAAGGGCCAATAGTTTGGGATACTATTGCTTGATCACTATTTTGTGCCGTGTCCCAGCTTGTTGCCTCAGCTTCCGCAATTTTTAAAGTTTCTTGTGGATCTCCAATTTTCTTTATTATTAAACTAAAATAAATATAAAATAAAACAATGAGTTTATAATATTGTAGATGAGCCCATGTGTGTTTACAAATAAAACAGTTTGACTTTCATCTTCTTGTAATCTATTTGCCTTCTTTTCTAGGGTTTGCATCTGTTTCCCCTAAACTTCGAAATCATTCACTATGTATTACCACTATGTTCTGGTGCGGCTATTGATTCATATAATTCTATATCACCATCAAAGAGTCTTATGGCATAACAACTTCTTTGAAAATTTTATGTGTAACACTTCTATCGGTTCGAATAACTTCATAGCTCATATAATTTCTTTTGTGATTTATCATCATTCGTATATAATTTAGCTCACATGCTGATGAATGAATGTTAAATGTCTTATCGGTGCTCTTTCCTTTTAGTCGTGTTTTTTTATCATAAAAACATATTTTATATGTTAGATTGTTTGCATGCCAAAAAGTAGCCAAATTTCCTTTTTGTGCAGCCATAAGATAAAATCTATAATTAACATAATTAAAAGAATCAGCACTTATTTAAAAGAACAATTTAACATAACTTTGAATTTAGATAGAATTTGTTATATAAATAGAATATCAACCATTGAGTGGGTATTTATATTTTTTTTTTCTTTATATATATTAACTATTTTAAGTTAATTTTGTCTTCTCGTTTTTCGTAAATATATTTTAGATATATGAATAGCAAGAATTTAGACTTGTATTTACTTTAAAATACAATGAATTTGGTAAGAATTGTGTTAAAGACGTAATTATTGTAAATAAGTTTTTTAACAAAAAATTATTGTTAGTAAATTGAAAAGGTTTTTATATATTTGTAAATTAAATAAAAGTTGGAAGGTTTTTAAAGTTAATATGGTTTTTTAATCTTGAATTTATTGAGAAATAAAAAGAAAAAAATTTGACCATTGAGAGGGAACAAGTGTCAAAGATGGATATAAGGTATATTATATGACACTAGCTAGATTCTTAGGTCATTAATCACATTATCGGTTTTAAGGTCAATTTATTCATTATTTTTCACATAGCTATCGGTTTCTTTTTACATCTCGTACTTAAACTTTCCCCTTAATTAATTCCCACTTGAAATATCCTCAACTCTTTTTTTGGGAGAATCGAAGGAAATTAAAGAAAAAAGTTATAATAATTATACAACTTGAACAAAGACCAAAAGAGTCGTTGACATAAAAAAAAAAAAAAACAAAGACCAAAAGAGAAAACTTAAAGAAAGAATGAACTTGCTACGTCAACGACTTTCATCTTCTTATTTTTGTCTCCTAACACTCTTCTCTCCACTCTTAGCAATCAATCATCGCTCGCTAACTATACAACCTCACGACCGGTCAAGCTTCAGACACAGTCCATGGGATGTTCTTATGCACATGAGACGTCAACAGAACAACTTCCAACGTCTGCGTCAAGACCGCAACGATCGAGATCGCCAAAAACTGTTCTAATCATCGAGAATCAATCATTTACTACTTCGATTGTATGGTTCGTTACTCAGATAAGTTCTTCCTCTCGACCTTAGAAACAGAGCCTATTGGTCGTCTAACGATCTAATACCCAAATCATTTGGTAAATTTAGACAGAGGTTGTCTGACAAAATGGGAGAAGTTATTGTAAGATCTTCTATGTTGTCTTCGTCACTTACTCCATATTATCTTAAGGATACGACTAGGTTTGAAAACTTGTATGATCTTGAGTCTATTGTTCAGTGTACTCCTTATTTGGATCCTGGAAATTGTACCACATGTATGAAACTTGCGTTGCAAGAAATCACCGACTGCTGTGGTGATCAGCTTTGGGCAATGATCTTTACTCCCAAATGTTTGGTGAGTTTTGATACAACAACTTCGTCGTTGCCGCCGCTTCCACCGCCAAATCGCAGCGGTTCCTTCTCGATTAGAGGTGAGTATATATATATAAGATAATGATGGGTTACATAACTTTTATTTGTATAGAGTAGATGATACTAAAAATTGTTAATACCTACTCCTCCGTTTCACATTCTATTTTTGTTTCATAAACAGTGTCATTTTGTATTTTCAATAAAAAAAAACAAACAAAATTTCAATTTTAACCATATTGCTTTAGTATATTAATTAGAAAGAAAAAATTTGTTTAGTGTATTAATAAAGGGTAATGTAAAACTTTTAATATTTTCTTAATATCTGTGAAATATGTCAAAATGACATTTTTTATGAAACAGAGAGAGTATTAGATTATAGAGTCCCTAGAATATTTAATTTGTAAGGGTGGATAATCCGGTTTTAAGGTTCGATTTCTTCGGTTTTTTTGGTATGGTATTAAAAAAAAAACTATTTGTATTCGGTTTAGTTTTGGTTCTTTGACCCAATTTTAGTTTTGTTTTTGTTTACAAATAAGTTGCAAATATAAACAAATAATGATTTGATTTGGTTACATAAAATGGGTTTTGATTTCAGCTTTTAATATATATAAATAATGAAACCAAACGGTTTATAAATAATAAAAAAAAATTCAGGTTTTGGTTTAACTTTATATTTAGGTTTGGTTCGGTTTGCTCTTTTCGATTGTGTTTTTTTTGCCCACCCTTATACTATCCATCGTTTATTAAATTGTAGAAATCTTTTGGTTTTAAAACTTATATTTCAATTTATCAGTTATTTTTGTTTCAAATAATTTGGAAATAAAATGTATCCAAGACAATAAAGAACAAAATAACTGTTACATATATTAGTTCTCTCTTGTACTTTTCTATTAGTATAGATTATATGGCCAATGTTGTAATATTTGATTCTTTTTTTTTTACAGGAAATAATAAAATACTTGAGAGAATGGTTCTTGCTGTGGCCACTTCGGTGTTTGCATTTTTGGGTTTATGATAAGATTTGCAATTCTGCATGTTCAAAAATAAGAGCAACAAAAAAAAAGATAACCATTTCCGTTAATTTTGCTTCATGCTTATGTTTCTTTACTATTTTAATTTGGTTTTGGCCATTTACTTTGTTAGTTTACTAACATATGTTACACATTCAAGTTCCTCTCAAGGTTGTTAGATTTTGCTTATAAGAACACCAAACACATCAGCACAAGCATTTTCCATTGATAAATTGATCAAACCGGACTTACTTACATTCTAGTTCAGATAAACAAAACATGTGTAGAAGAAGAAAGCTTTTGGTCATAGATTTGAATCTGCATAAAATAAAGTTACCGCGATAATATCCTTTATCGCTTTCTGCTAAGAGGTTTTACTGAAGATGAAAAGCCACTGATCGCTCTTTTAGAACCTGAGATCAAAAGAGAAACACATCATGATTCATGCCAAACACTATGTTACGTACCGAATGGTTGCAATGTATGAAGTGATATATTTTACTTTCATTTTCGATATGCTACTTTCATTTTCGTTACATACAACACAACCATCCGGAGGCTATATATTCATCTACAACTAGATGATGATCTACGTTCATCTGCTGAATCTGAAATCACATGATATTTTCTACTTTCATTTTCAGTTTGCTTCATTCGTTACATACAACGCAACCATCCGGAGGATATATATTCATAATCATGTAAGCATCGACCAATAGGATCTCATGTTTGTTTACTTTAAAACTAGACAAGAAGCTTTGGTTCTAAAGACAAATGTATTCGAAAGAGTTGATTGTGAGATTACTTGTTAAAGCCTTAGAGGAGGAGGAGGTGGAAATCGACAGACGAGAAGGTCTGGTTTGGTCTGCTTTTGGTGTATGCTTCAGTAACTCTGATGGTCCAACACTAGCTCTGCAATTAGTAGATACTCTGAACACTAAGTTTTTTTTTATAGGATTCAAAGGTGAAAGTAACTAGGATATATACTAACTTTTCATTTTGTTGAGCCATTTCAAGAGGGTTTGAGGTTTTAGGGAAGAGAGTCAACTCCATTGCACTGCTATTAATCGAGTCATCAGTATCTGTTCCCATTAAAAGACAACTATTAGCGATATCACTCAAACAAATTTCAAAATCTGAATCGTCAGGGCCTAAGTTCAATATCCAGATATTGTCTTTAGTCCCACCGGAAAATTTAGATGATGATCTACGTTCATCTGCTGAATCTGAAGTTGTTCTTCCGAGTAAACCAGATCCTTGTCTACGTCTAGGAGCATTTGGTGAAGCTCCTCCTAAAGAATGTCTTCTAGGAGAAGGAGACTCAAATCTTAGATTGCTTAAACCATGTTTTTGGATACCGTTTATGTTTTGAAACTTTTGAAGTTCTTCGTCTTTCTTGGCAATCATATCTTTCAAGTTCGATACCTGCTTGCAATATCAAGATTCAAGGATTATCATATATAAATACATTTCCATCATTAAATAAAACTATGAGAGGAAATACTTGTTGAGTTGTGAGTTATAATAGAAGGAAATATCGTAACGTACTCTCACTATTGGAGATAACTTGGAGATCAAGCGTATATCTTGCGGTATTGGAGATAACTTAGAGATATATCTTGCTCTCCAAACTATCTCCAATACCCGCATTGAACTAAACTACTATAAATTTGTGTGTTATGTAAATTTTACACTTTTCTTGAATCATTATTTGAGGATCGGATTTAGAGTTTTAATCATATCAGAAAATATTATAAGCACCTGTTCCATGAGTTGTCTAACATCTCGGCCCTCCTTATAGCTTCTCGCTGCACCCAACTCCACACCAGAAACTCTTTCCGCGAATTTTAAAGTACTTACTGTTTCAGCATATGAATCTTCTATTAATGCAGAGCCTTCAAACGGCAAAGCAACGTTGGGCTACAGCAACAACAAAGCAATGGGCCACGACAATGAAAAAGTAAAGCCCACTTGGGTCCAAAAACAGAAGCTGTCGTCATCACCATCTCCACCCGACAAAAGCAGAGAAATGCAGAGCAAACACCGTACAAGCAGAGGAGTGCTTGGAGAGTTTAATGCCAAGCTGACAAACAGATTTGAACCATTGGATTCAGTCTATGATATGTGATGTCGCCACCTGTCCCATCTAATTAGGGTTTTAGAGCTCACTCTCAAGTTGTATAAATGGAGCTCTTGTGCTTTTGTAAAAACTAGAGATGCAATGAAGCAGTAAAGCAATTTTAGTCATCTTCTCTATTTTACCAAAGCTTTCATTTTACTTTCATGGTATCAGAGCCATGGAGCTCTATTCACCTCCTTCTCTAAATATCAGTAACTGTGTGACAGTTACCCTCACCGAGAGAACCTATCTCCTTTGGAAATCTCAGTTCGAATCTTTCCTGTCCGGTCAAGGTCTCTTAGGCTTCGTTGATGGCTCCATTACAGCTCCCTCTACCACCCTCAATGTCCCTGCTATCAACGGCATCATCAACATTGCTCCAAACCCCGACTATAACAGCTGGTGCAGAACAGATCAGGTAGTGAAGTCATGGCTATTGGGGTCATTTGCTGAAGACATCCTCAGTCTGGTCGTTCACTGCAGCACTTCCCAAGAGGTATGGCATTTTCTGGGCAAACACTTTAGTCAGGTATCATCATCTCGCCTGTTTGAACTGCAAAGACGTTTGCAAACGGTTAGTAAGAAAGACAAGACAATGGAAGCATACCTCAAGGAGCTCAAAACCATATGTGCTCAGTTGGCTTATGTTGGGAGCCCAGTTCCTGAACAGATGAAAATCTTTGCTGCCTTAAATGGACTTGGTAGAGAGTATGAGCCAATAAAAACAACTGTTGAAAACTCTATGGATACTGAACCATGCCCCAATCTTGAAGACGTTATTCCCAAGCTCACAGGCTATGATGACAGAATCCAAGCCTATCTTGCTGATACATCAGTCTCACCTCACTTAGCTTTCGCGGTGAGCCACAATGACCAGTCTTCCAGTTACTACAACAACAGTGGCTTCCGAGGCAGAGGAAACTACAATAACAGGGGCTACAATCGCGGAAGAGGATCCTTCTCTACCAGGGGCAGAGGGTTTCCACAACAAATATCCTCCTCCTCTGGATCTGCTGGCTCATACAACAGCAATGCCAGAATTCCATGTCAAATATGTGGCAAGATGGGTCATCAAGCTCTAAAATGCTGGCACCGCTTCAACAACACCTATCAAGAAGAGGATGGTGATGTTCCCTCTGCCCTTGCTGCTCTGAAAATCACAGATGTGACCAAGCACAATGGTCAAGAGTGGTTCCCAGATACTGGTGCTTCAGCTCACATCACAAATAATCCCCGAACCTTGCACCAGTCACAAGCATATCATGGCAATGACTCTGTAATGGTGGTTGATGGAAATTTCCTTCCCATTACACACACCGGCTCCACCAGTTTAGCTTCCTCTTCAGGTAACTTACCGCTAAAAGATGTGTTGGTTTGTCCTAACATTGCTAAATCTCTTCTGTCTGTTTCTAAGCTCACTAGGGATTATACTTGCTCCTTTGAATTTGACTGTGATGGTATGCGTATAACTGATAAGGCAACAAAGAAGCTACTGGTAATGGGAAGCACCCATGATGGTCTTTACAGCTTGGAGAATCCGAGGTCGCAGGCTCTCTATTCCACACGACAAGTTCCAGCCAGTGATGAAGTTTGGCATAGACGTCTTGGCCACCCTCACTTTCAAATTCTCCAACTACTTGCAAAGAACCATTCTATCTCCATCAATAAGACTTCAAAGTCAGTATGTGAAGCTTGTAAGCTAGGGAAAAGCTCAAGACTTCCTTTTTCTGCTTCAACTTTTTCTGCATCTAGATTATTAGAAAGGGTACATTGTGATCTGTGGGGTCCCTCTCCAAATATTTCTGTACAAGGTTTCAAATTCTATGCAGTGTTTATCGATAATTACTCTCGGCTCAGCTGGCTTTATCCTCTAAGAATGAAATCCGATTTCTTTTCAATCTTCCTCATGTTTCAAAAGTTTGCTGAAAATCAGTTTGGTTGCAAAATTGGCACCTTCCAATGCGATGGAGGTGGAGAATTCATTAGCAAAAAGCTCTTACAACACCTTCAGGACAATGGTATTCAACAACTCATCTCGTGTCCGTATACACCGCAACAGAACGGTTTGGCAGAGAGGAAACATCGTCATCTCACTGAGTTGGGGCTGTCAATGCTCTTCCAGAGCAAACTTCCACTTAAGTTTTGGGTTGAATCCTTTTCCACTGCAAATTTTCTGAGCAACCTGCTCCCTACATCTGCTTTAGAGGGCTCGGTCTCACCATACGAAAAAGCCTATGGGAAGCCACCTGATTATTCTGCATTACGATCCTTTGGCTGCTCATGTTTTCCCACGTTAAGAGACTATGCTGCCACAAAGTTTGATCCGAGGTCTTTGCCTTGTGTTTTTCTCGGCTACAATGAGAAATACAAAGGTTATAGGTGTCTCTACCCACCTGCTGGACGTGTTTACATCAGCAGACACGTGATTTTTGATGAATCAAAGTTCCCTTACTCTCAGGAATACACAAGTCTCCTTCCATCAGATGTCACGCCCCTTCTCTCGGCTTGGCAGAAACACTTTGTTTCACCTATAGCTGAGACTCCCTCTCCTTCACAAGAAGGATACGATGTCCCTATGGTCCGAGAACCACAATTGATAAATCCAACCCCCTCCATTGATGCAAGTCAAAGCGCACCCTTTTTCATTGAATCAGATTTTCCACCTCTTCCTTTCAGTTCTGTCTCACCGCAGGAAACAACTCCAGACATCTCTGCTGGCCCGGTTGAGGAGTGTTCTGGGCGTACGTCAGGCTCTGAACCTGTTACTATAGACGACAGCTCTCCTTTACCTCAGGCCAGCTCTGAGACAACAGTCCCGTCATCACCTGCACCAGAAGCAACTACACCTCCCTCACTTCCAACGGTTACAAATATTCACTCTATAGTTACAAGAGCAAAAGTTGGGATCTCTAAACCCAGCAAAAGATATGGCATTATGTCACACAGAGTCTCTATCCCGGAACCTAAGACAGTGACAATGGCTTTAAAACACCCAGGTTGGACAAGTGCTATGAAAGAGGAGTATGGAAACTGCCAAGAAACGAATACTTGGACATTAGTCCCTTACACCTAAAATATGCACGTTCTCGGGAGTAAATGGGTCTTCAGAACCAAGCTAAATGCAGATGGCTCACTAGACAAACTCAAAACACGCTTAGTGGCCAAAGGCTTTCATCAAGAAGAAGGTATAGATTACCATGAAACCTACAGTCCAGTTGTCCGCACTGCCACCGCCAGAGCTGTTTTACATTTGGCAACCATCATGAATTGGGAACTGAAGCAAATGGACGTTAAAAACGCCTTTCTTCATGGAGATCTCACTGAAACAGTCTACATGACTCAGCCTGCTGGCTTTGTCGACAAAGACAACCCTCACCATGTGTGTCATCTACACAAATCTCTTTATGGATTAAAGCAATCACCTAGAGCTTGGTTTGACAAATTCAGCTCATTCCTTTTGGAGTTCGGTTTTACTTGCAGTCACCCGGATCTCTCTTTGTTCATATACGCCAGAGACAAGGATATCATCATGCTCCTCCTATATGTCGATGACATGGTTATTACAGGGAACAATTCACAGACATTGACTCATCTTCTTGCTGAGCTAAATAAGCACTTTCGCATGAAGGATATAGGTCAGCTTCACTTTTTTCTAGGAATACAAGTTCTGTCTCATTCTGATGGACTGTTCCTCTCTCAGCAAAAATATGCAGAAGATCTCCTGGTGGTTGCAGCAATGGAAAACTGTACTCCCATGCCCACCCCTCTTCCCTTGCAGCTAGACAGAGTTCCAGATCAACAAGAACTCTTTCCGGATCCTACTTACCTCAGGAGTCTTGCGGGTAAACTTCAATACCTTACCTTGACTAGACCCGATATCCAATTTGCTGTGAATTATGTTTGCCAAAAGATGCATCAGCCAACTGTGTCAGATTTCACTCTAAGCGCATTCTGCGATATATAAAAGGCACAGTCTCCATGGGAATGGGCTTCACAAAACACTCGGATTCTGTCTTAAGAGCATACAGTGATAGCGATTGGGCAAACTGTAAAGAGACCAGAAGATCAGTTGGAGGTTTTTGCACATATTTGGGTCAAAATCTTATCTCGTGGTCCTCCAAGAAGCAGCCAACGGTGTCAAAGAGCTCCACTGAGGCAGAGTATCGATCTTTATCCGACACTGCTTCTGAGATTAAATGGATTTGCTCTCTTCTTCGTGAACTTGGGGTACCACTTCTAGAGACCCCTGCACTCTATTGTGATAACCTATCCGCTGTCTATCTAACCGCAAACCCTGTCTTCCATGCCCGGACGAAACATTTCGACATTGATCATCACTATGTTCGGGAAAGAGTTGGTCTCGGCTCCCTCGTTGTCAAACACATCCCTGGTTTCCAACAAATAGCAGACATTTTCACCAAGTCTCTTCCATTTGATGCTTTCACGAGACTTCAATTCAAACTCGGTGTGGATTCCCCCCCTACACCAAGTTTGAGGGGGAGTATTAATGCAGAGCCTTCAAACGGCAAAGCAACGTTGGGCTACAGCAACAACAAAGCAATGGGCCACCACAATGACAAAGTAAAGCCCACTTGGGTCCAAAAACAGAAGCTGTCGTCATCACCATCTCCACCCGACAAAAGCAGAGAAATGCAGAGCAAACACCGTACAAGCAGAGGAGTGCTTGGAGAGTTTAATGCCAAGCTGACAAACAGATTTGAACCATTGGATTCAGTCTATGATATGTGATGTCGGCACCTGTCCCATCTAATTAGGGTTTTAGAGCTCACTCTCAAGTTGTATAAATGGAGCTCTTGTGCTTTTGTAAAAACTAGAGATGCAATGAAGCAGTAAAGCAATTTTAGTCATCTTCTCTATTTTACCAAAGCTTTCATTTTACTTTCATCTTCATCAGGATTAATCTGTACAAACATAAGAGTTTTCGCTTGTCCGCCTAATAACAAAATCAAAACAAAAAGTTATAAAACGTCAAATCAACAAAATTCGAAAAACAAATCATCAAAGAGTGTATATATCATAGATAGTACCCAAAGAACTTTGGAGGACTTGTGTCAGCTTGCTGTTTCTGTAAGGTACATGAGTATTCTTATGTGCTAGAGCGAAAATAACATCTCCAAGAGCCGACAGTGACTTGTTAATCTTCCTTGAGTCTATCTCCCGTTACTTCAGAGCGATCGACTCTCTCGCTTCCAGCAAGATCAACCAAATGCAAACTACCACGTAACGTAGAGTCAGTCTTGACATCAACACCGCGTACATGAACAGAAAGAACACTGCAAAAGACACACAAAAAGTGACCAAACAACAGGTTTAGCTTACTAGATGCAATGTATATATACATAGTGAAAAAGAAAATTAAAAGTTTATCCAAACCTGTGTGATCTACTGCTCTTTTCATTAAGAGCTGTGGCACCAACAGCTCTATTCACCAAACCAATATTCATCAATTCAAGAACATCTTCAGTTGATTTTACACATTGCATGCTTGCATCAGGAACTGCGAGGCCATTTGGTAAGGCGGTATTCCAAATCCCAAGTGTATGCAAGTTAAGGAAAATGTACATTTGTAACATAGAAGAAACGATAAAATATTGAATACTAGATTAGATTAGAGAAGGATATCTTCTATAGTAGGACCATCATGAGAAAGTAGGTCACGAACTTGCTCATTGTAAATCTCAACCAATTGAACACCAACTTCATACATCACTGTGTTTTGACTACTTTGAGTTAAGTGGAACAAGTCATTTAAAGCTCGGTAGTTTACACCCCAATCTTCTTCTGAATTTATGCTTGGTCCGCTCTGTGTAAACAAAATGAAAAAATACAGAAAGTTTGACATAAACTCATAAAGAACGAAACCACCAGATTATGTTTCTCACCATTGTATAAGTCTTTCCAGAACCCGTTTGACCGTAAGCAAATATGCACACATTATAGCCATCAAGAATGGAACGAATCAATGGTCGAGTATCTAAGAATACTTCCTCTGCATGATTAAACAAGATTCAGTGCAAGTCCTTAACTATACTTTCTTCATTGTATGGAAAAAAAAAAGAAGAATCAGAAGAGGCTTAAACCTTGAGTTGATGCAGGGCCAAAGACTTTGTTGAATTTAAAGAACCGATGAGTGTCTTTGCCTTGCTTTTGAGGGTTTGCAACCACAAGCTCACCATTCTCACCTGTGTACTCTATTGATGTTTCTGTCTTGTTTTGACCTTCAAGGAATGGTCTTATCCGGCAATAGACTCTAATATTTCCTTTATATGCAAGCAAAACATAATATACAAATTTAAAGATGGCAATAAGCAAACTTATCAGAATTCTTTAGCAAATGAAGGAGAGTTAAGATCTTTTTGTTTTTATATCTGAATCTTGTTTCCAATTAGTGATTTGAGTTTTCAACCTCTTAGAGCATTTCCAATGGGTACCTTCATATTTTCCTTCAAAATGAAATTTATTCAAATTGAAGAGAAAATAAAGAATGTTTTTCTCCAACCGTTTGCTTCATTTTTGCATTCAAAAAGAATATTTCAAGTATATTATCTCTCTATTTTATTATTAGTTGTTAATAAGACCTTTTATTTTCAGTTTTACAAACTTTCACCTACTTATTTTATTTATATTTTATGTTATATAAAATTACGATTTTATATAACATAAACATTTATTATATAGATAAAATTATATTACATAATGTAATCAGAATAAACAACAATATAATTTTATGATGTACTAGTACGTAGGTTGTTAGTTTATGTCGTGTTAAGTTTTATTATTTATAATTTTAGTATTAATTATGTATTTTAAATTTTATCGTTGGCTATGTTCTTGTGTTTTCTATTTAATTTATGTTATTGTATTTTCTCTTTTATATATGTGATTATTACATTTTTACTTTATAATTTGATTGGATAAACATATAGTCTTAAAATTAATTAGGTTAAAGAAAACACATAATTTTGTTTGGGTATAAAACAAAACATATGAAAATTTGAAGATATATTTTGTAAATAAAAAAGTTTACCTTAAAAAAAATGAAGAAACGAATAGTATTTCTTCAAATATGAAGGAACATTATTCATTTCTTTATTTCGAAAGTAAAATTGAAACATCATTGAAATTTTTATTTATTTTTATCTTCAAAATAAAATAAAAAAATGAAATTTGAAAGACCATTGGAGATGCTTTTAGGTAACAATATTTTGAGTTTTCAAAAAAATCACGATTTCATGATTTTACAATTTGGTGCCAAAATTAGATTCCGATATTCTAATGTCAAAACCTCCTGATTCGAATATATTGGCGTCAAAACACGATTATGCAATTAATTATACCTTTTAGTTCTTGCACTTCATTGTAAAGCTTTCGATTCTCTTCAACAATTATCTAGTAATTTTTTGCTGCATGAACCACTCCTCTCAGCTTTAAGCCTAAGAGTTAAATTAAAAGTACAAATAAAAAACACTGAAGCCAAAAATTAAGAAACATAAATAAAAAAATCGATCTTACCGTAGTAATTTAGATCTTGGAAGTAGTTTTCTTCTGTCTTTAGGACTTCATGTTTTAAAGATATTGAGGTAGCTTTCAACTCCTACAGAATTCACATAACTCGATGATTATTAAAGAATTACAATAACTTTTTTTTTTTTTAATTACAAGAGCTAATAATCATATTTACAAAACTATCAATAAAGTGAATTAACCTGCAAAGCCTCTGACTGGTGGTATATAAAACTCTTGTATGTTTGCTCTTTCTTCTCCCATCTTTTACTTTTAGTTTCACATAACTTTTCGAGCTCTTTAGCTTTTTCGGTTGACCCTACTACACGTAACTCTGAGTCCTCTAATTGTTTCTCCAGCTCAATTTTAGCTTTCTGAGCATTTGTTTCTAATTCCAAAAACTCTTTTTCATGTGTCTCCTTCACAATTTCAAGTTCTTGCTTCAACTTAGAAAGCTCCACATCTTTTTCCTTTTTCAATTGCATCACATCTTTTTCTCCGGATCTTAGCTATAGAGCACAACATATATAGCAAACACAATCGATAATATATTTTTACAAAAATGGCAACAAACAAAAAATTGATAATTAGTACCTCATTCTCATCTCTTGTCCCAGATGCTAAGGTTTCTAATACATTTATTCTTGATCTATATTTATCTTCGCGCACCCTATAGAGTATATTTTGCTGCACCAAAGCATTATGTCAAGAAGTATATGATAATGTAAACGAAGATGAATATAAACGATTTGAGTTAATCGTACATTCTTTAGATTTTCAGCTTGATTTGAGATCCGTTGTTCCACTAATTGCACAATGCCTCTCAATATAGATGCAAACGCCTGAAAAAAAACAGAGCAACCAAACAAAAATGAAGATTGAGAAAATTAATTTTCATGAACTAACAAATGCAAAACCTGGCCTCTCCTTACATGAGACACATCCACATTCATGTTCTCCACGCTCTTGTAAAGAAGCTTATCGAGCATATCGAACAATGATCGAGTAGAAGTATTCTACCAAGCGAAAGAAAAACGTAATCTGAATTATAAGTTGAGGGTTTATGGTTTAAAGGAAATGAAATCTGAATTAGCTTAAGATGAAACAAAATTAACTAAATTTATATTGTTTGAAAATTAATTTACTTGTAAACTGTTTGATTGTAGTAAGTCCAAAATTTTGGCAAGAGATATACTGATCTGATCAGAGCCTTCCTTAAACTGTTGTAATCCATCATTAAAGTTGATATCAAGTCCCTTTGAATGATCCTCAGGCAAACTCCATCTTCTCATTGCACAAAGTGTATTCTTATCATATCCATCATTAGAGAAACTAGATTTAAGCGCCTTAAGAGACTGTAAAACTGGAATCATATCCCCCTGCGCATCGATCGATAGTCATAACAATTCTCTTAAATTTATCCAAAATCATTAAGTTCGTCTAAAACCTGTTCATCCATAGCTGTCAAAAATAGTTCAAACCTGTTCTAAGTCTGAAACCTCAAATCTAGGCAAGGCCATTTCATCCATAGCTGTCAAAAATCTCTCTATGTTTAGAGAAGGAAGCTCAAAACTACCTCCCTGTAGGATAACACAAAGAGAGCGAATCCAGCTGAAAATGACGAAAAACAAATATATAGAACAAAAATAACCAATAGGTATACACAAATTCAAGTACCATTTTCATTGAACCGGGACTAAGCTGATTCAATAGATTGCAAAAGACTGTACCATCCATCAAACTTGCTCTTAGTTCTTCCTCTGAAGCTTCCCATGGTAAATTTAAATAAGGAAGTGTCTCGTTTAACCACTCTACCAAACTCTGATGACCTAAAAGCCAAATTAAAAGTGAGATAAGAGACTACTAATAATTTGAAAAATCAAAGAAGATATATAGTTAAAAAATAAGTCATTGCCTTGTTTAGTATCATCTATACTTTGACAACTTTCTGATCCATCAAAACTCAGAATGTTGCTTGATCCATCTGATCGACCATAAACACTAATCATGCTGGATCCTTCTTTGATTCGGTTGTTCATTTCTAGACCTATAAAATAAAAACCAAATACATATTTTCATGAGCATAACTAGGCTTGGGTAAAATACCTGAACCAAAAAACCGAACCGGATTAGGAGGTACCAAACCGAAACGGATAATCATAAATACCCGAATGGTTTTTTTTATAAAATATTTTGGGTATCCGAACCGAACCGGACCGAACCAAAATCCGAATGGGTACCCAAAATATATGAAATGCAATTATATATCCAAATGATTATGTATATTTAGATTTGAAATAACCAAAATACCCAAAATTATAATTATAAACCAAATATATTAGTTATGTTTGGACCAAAATAACTAAAATAGCAAAAAATATATAGTTATATTTGTCAAAATTAAACAATTTAAAAAAATTTAAACCAAATTTCATTTAAATTGAATTATTTTTTTAGTTTTTTGTATTTGGGATAAACCGGAATGAACCAAACCGAATCCGACCTGAAAAATGAAATACCCGAATGTGTTCTAAACCTCTAGTACTGAAATACATGAAATCCGAAAAAACCGATCCAAATCCTAACGAGTACATGAATGCCCATGCCTAAGCATAACCAGATTTTCCTACAATAAACTTACAAAAATATACCAAATTGACCTCTAATAAGATAACTATTTCGATTCCAGAAGTTTTTTCCTTTTTTGTTTCACAAAGGATGATATAGTATTATGAAAACATTTGAATGACCTAACATGCCATTTTAATTCGTTTATTATTCTTGAACACAGCACAATTATAACTATTATCTAAAGTTCTAGACAATAACACTAGCTATTATATATACGTATATATATTTGAAAATATCATGTAAACTTGCATGGCAATTTACAAAACATCAATCAATATAAAACAAAGTAACAAACAAACAAAAAAGCCTAAAACATCAATGTTGTGAAACAATATTCTGAAAGAAAAAAAAATCATTTACATCAAACAATCAATACCATAATGCTCAGAAAATCAACCCATAAAAAAGATAAATTTTTAAATACGTTACCAAAGATTTCGCAGACAAAAGAGCACCCAAGCCACAGCCAACAGGAATGGTCTCGAAGAAATTCAACGATAGATTATCAGTACGGCGAAAACAGGTTGTTCCTTTGCCGGAAAAGAATTCAAAATTTTCAGTTTTTTTTTGTATCTCTTTTGGTTCTAAAAATAATAAATGAAAAGGGAAAGAAAAGCTAATTAAAAAAAAGAAGCTAATTACGGGGTAAAGTTATTGGTTCTTAGTTTATATTCAGAAACAAAAAATTACGGGAAACTTAAAAGAATAAATTGAAATCATATTTTACGTTTGAGTTTGTGGGCCCAAACAACGTAATTCTACAAAGACATTCTCGTCTTGTGGATCCTGTTCTGTCATTGCTTTTGATTTTGCCATTTTCAAAAAATAAAAATAACTGAAAGCCTAAATTGTGCATGAAAAAAGAGTTATCAGAAAGAAAGAAAAAAAGAAAGATCTGACAGCCGAAAATATTGTTTAATCAAGCAGTGGTAGCTTAGTGATTATCGACTTTGAAATCCGCGAACATCGGTTTTCTCTAAATTTGATTTTCACTAAAAACAAAAAAATATTGATGTTTGGCCAAATAAGATATGAGGCTAGTGTTTAGGTTTTATTTGCAAACTCGAATGTATATTTAGTCCGTTAGTACTTGGTAGTACATCCCAGAGGATTAGTTTGGGTCTCTCTGTGTATTTGAGATTTATCTCTGAGTTATAGAAAAAATTATAAAAAAAAAGAAAGAAAAGAAAAAAGAACAAGAGAGTAAATTATCGAAAATGGACCCAAAAATAAAAACTATACGCTTATGGGCTGACGGCCCATCAACTTTTCAATAGAATTTTAATCAATTGGCATCATATATAGTAAAAGCGAAGTGAATTTTCGGAATGGAGCTCTCTCATTCACCCTAAACCGTAAAAATGGGTTAGTCATTTTTATATCGGTTCAAATTAAGTTTTTGTTGTACCGATTTCGGAAAACCCTATACATAATCTCGGGAATGATATTATGTGGCCGCTTTTGTGTTATTTTTTTTGTTGCGATTTTCGTTTCATCGAAACCCTAAATTTTTGACTTGATATATATACCACGTATATAATTTTTTAAGAAACTCATTCATTGCCATCGTCTCTTTGATCCGAAATCCCACATTATGATTTTTGTAGAAACTCAAAAGCTGCCATCTTCTCTTTGATACGAAACTCATTCATTGCCATTTCCAAATCTTTGTGTATTCTCCCAATTTTCTTAGGGATGCGACATGATTTCTTGTGATTCTTTTCATTGGGGATGTTAGATTTGTATATATGCATGGTCGTTATACAAAGTGATCTAGGTTTGTTTTTCAGATCGGGTGTTCACCTCAAATCGGAATTTAGATCTCTTACTCTTTTGATTTGATCGGGACCTGCTTATACGAATGAGCTCCGAGAGAAGAGTTGATCGTAGGGGCATTCGTTAGCGAAATTTTAGGATGCATGCTTTGTTTTCTCAATTGATGGACATTGAATCTGGGTGGATGCTGCAAATGAGTGGGAGTTTTAATTGAGGATTTTATGTGTAATACCAAACAGGCTTGGAAAAATGGGAATGTCCTTCGGAAAATTGTTCAGCAGGCTCTTTGCAAAGAAAGAGATGCGTATCCTCATGGTTGGTCTTGATGCTGCTGGTAAGACAACCATCCTGTACAAGCTCAAGCTTGGAGAGATGGTCACCACGATTCCAACCATTGGTAGAGTTTCTATCTTTTCCTGATCTTATCCACCTCTTAAGTTTGTATGTGAAATTGACACATCGTGCATTCATCTCAACGGATTGGGTAAAATTTTCGTATCTTGGAGAAATTTTAGTTTGCTTAGATTTGTTTGTTGATTAGCATGCGGTGTACTTCTACTTGTTGAAGGGTCTTCATCTTTGACTCATTGTTTATGACTATGATTAACAGAGTGAGTGCTTAATGCTTTACTACTGTGGAATTGACAGTTTTTGTTTTTATTAGGTTTCAATGTGGAGACTGTGGAATACAAGAACATCAGCTTCACCGTGTGGGATGTTGGGGGTCAGGACAAGGTACTGTCATTACATTGCTTTACAATTAATAAGCTAAATCCAAATCAACCGGCATTTCTACTATCATCCTTGATTCTCCAAGAACTGCTCCTTTTTGCTGATTCCAATATAAAAAATGTATTTTTTTTTGGTTTCCTTATCTAGATTCGTCCATTGTGGAGACACTACTTCCAGAACACACAAGGGCTAATCTTTGTGGTGGACAGCAATGACTGTGACCGTGTTGTGGAAGCTAGGGACGAGCTTCATAGAATGCTGAACGAAGTAAAGCTCAAAACCTAATTCTCCTTCTCTATTTACACGAAGGAGTAAGAGGCATCAATTCTGGTTTGACATTGCTTTCTTATGTTTACTTTAAATGTTGCAGGATGAGTTGAGAGATGATGTGCTTCTTAACCCTATCGACGGCTTCGATAACAGAATTATCAAGATTATCGATGATCGAAACCTTAAAACCCTCTTTCAGAAGTTGAACAACGGTATGTGTCCCGATGAATCCAGCACCACCAGTAACAAGAATGTTCTGCTCCACGGAAGAACCCATTTCCACGAATTCGAGAGGGAAATGATCAAAGAACCCACTTCGCAAGATCGATTCTTTATGCACTTTTGAAACTACCCTTTTGGATAAAAGAAAAAGAGAGGATATCACAGCGAACAGTGGAGGTGAAATAGATTAGAGAGAAACACAAGAAAGTACAACGATGATGAGATAATGATGGCTTTGATTCCTCAGATTTTCAGTTACGTATTGATCGTGTATTTTGGCTCTATTGGTGACATGTAATTTTAAAGTTTAGTTGCATTAGTTGTTGTAATTCAATGTAACTTCCCATAAAAATTATATTGTAGATTTATGTGGTGAGTATGTTGTAAAAACATGTTAACATTTTTGCCAAAACAATTGACTGGTAATTTTTCTGCGGTATATGTTGCACTATGTGTTATTAAAATAAATTAATTTTATAATAATTATAATAATCCATTTATTTCAAATATAATAACAAAAAAAATTTAAAGAAATGAATACTACTGGAAAATAATTTTTCTGATTTACGTTTAACTAACAAAGAAATTTAGACGGATCAAAGAGACGATGGCAATGAATGAGTTTCGTATCAAAGAGACGATGGCCGCTTTTGAGTTTTTTAAAAAATCATAAAGTGGGATTTCAGATCAAAGAGACGATGGCAATGAATGAGTTTCGTAAAAAACTATAAATGTGGGATATATATCAAGTCAAAAATTTAGGGTTTCGATGAAACGAAAATCGCAACCAAAAAAATAACACAAAAGCGGCCACAGAATATCATTCCTAAAATTTTGACTTGATATATATCCCACGTCACATTCTTTACCCTTTCCCTTAGTGTCAGATTCAGATGTTTCACCATCTACCTTTAACACTAAAATCGCAACCAAAATAATAAAAAATGACACAAAAGCGGCCCTAAATTTTTTACTTGATATATATCTCACGTTTATAGTTTTTTTTAAAACTCATTCTTTGCCATCGTCTCTTTGATCCGAAATCCCATTTTATGATTTTTTTAGAAACTCAAAAGCGGCCATCGTCTCTTTGATACGAAACTCATTCATTGCCATCGTCTCTTTGATCCGTCTAAATTTCTTTGTTAGTTAAACGTGAATCACCCTCCGAATAATCCGGAGCACTGTATAATACTTAAATCATAGCTTAGTCACTTATAGATTCTCTTTGATCCTGTGGGTTTTTCTCTTTGATAATCTCTAATGGCTTCTTTTTTTTTTTTTTTTTTGATCGCTAGAACTTGCAATTGCATGTACGCTTTGATTCAGCAGAGGCAGCGAGATGTGGAATTCAGAGAATCAAGCATGTACGTTTTGGAGCAGAAGAGGGGTCAATGCAGATGAAGTGGTGGTTGCTTTCCAAGCTTTTGAGCAATTGAGCAGAGTCACTGTCCGACCAATGACACCAATCTCTTCAATGTCTGACATTCACGAAGACATCTGCACACTGCATCAAGAAAAAGAGCAGTGATTGTGATTTTGCCGTTCCACAAGCATCAGCAGCTCGATGGATCGCTAGAGACGACGCGTGGAGATTACCGGTGGATTAACAGGTGGGTTTTGCTTGAAGCTCCTTGCTCCGTTGGGATATTCGTTAACCGTGGACTCCGTGGTTCGAGTCAAGTCTCGGCTCAAGACGTTTCTTACTCCGTTGCAGTTCTCTCTTCGGTGGTTGCGATGACCGTGAGGCTTTGGCGTATGGTTTACGCATGGCGGAGCATCCCGGAATTTCTTTGATGGTTTTCCGATTTGTGGTTTCGCCGGAGAGGATCGGGGAGATTACTTGTGTCGAGGTGAATAACAAGAACGAGAATGAGACTGGGAAAGACGTAAAATCGGATGAGGAAATCATGTCTGAAATCAGGAAGAAGTCGTCGGTGGATGAATCGATCAAGTTCGTGGAGAAACGGGTGGAAAACGCCGCCGTGGATGTTATATCGGCGATTGAGGAAATGCGGCGGAGCAATTTGATCTTGGTGGGTCGAATGCCATGTGGAGATATCGCCGGAATCTTCGGCGAGAGCAATGGTTTTGGTGATTCAGCAGTATAATGCCACCAACAGCTCCGGATTTGGCTGCAGCTGGGACGGAGTTATTGACTTCTTCGCCAGATAAAGATTCTGAATAAAAATTGCAAGTCAGAATTTGAGACTAATGCGGGTATGATCCTCGGAACAGTTTCAATTTTTTTTTTTTTCATTAAGTGGATTGAGTTTGCTTTTACAAATAAAAATAGTTTTTTTCGTCTAAATTTCATTAAAATATGAAGGAGAAATATATGGTAGATACGGTTGAAATACACAAATCAGACAAAGATCGAATCTCTTCGAAACTAAGCTGGCGAATTCAGAAAACTCTCGGAGACAAAAGCCCCAAAATGGGGAAATAAGTAAAGGGATGAAATCCCTAAACAAGCTAACAGAAAACCCTAAACAAGCTAACAAAAAACCACAGTTTCTCGGAGATATTTGTTTTTTTTTTGTAGTTCCCTTAAGTTCAGTTTTTTTAGTGTTTGTGATATTTAGTCTCTGCATTCCGATTATTATATTTGGTTTTATGTTTGGATTTGGGTTTTACCTTATTTTTCTGATTTGTTTAATATTAATAATAGAATTACTTTTTTGTTATTGTCTTTCGTGGATTGGATATGTGATTTACGTTTGGGATTATACACCTTGGTTTTTGGTTGTTATTTTAATTTTAATTTTAATTTTTGTAGATATATAGGATTTGATTTTTTTTTTTTCAAGTGTTCAGCGTTGGGATCATTTGCCTTTTGATCGGTTAAGTTATAGCTTTTTAGTCAATTTCATCGATTAATCTAATGCGGTGTTAATTATTTCTTTTCTTTTCAAAAAGATACAACACTCTCATAATTTTAATTGGATACATGATAACAGCGAAAAAAATTAGTCAAATAATTTATTTTAAAAGATATTACGATAAGACTCAAAATAATTAAGAATGGAAAAGTAAATCTTTCAAATAACAATTATAAAAATGTCAAAATCATAATGATGAAAGAATTAAAATTATAATAGTGAAAATATATTTCTTAGAAAAGTGTAAAGATTAGAATTAGGGACGACAAAAAATTATATTATTTTCAAAACATTAAAAAAACATAAATCAAAAGTTGGATACAAACCAAAATAAAACATGTTAACCCAAAAATTTCACGCTTTCTTTCCTAATTTCACCAGAATTATTATATTACCTTTAATGAAATCAATTATCTACAAATCCATGCAACTATCAATTAAAATTCTTATTCATAAATAAGAAGAATAGAAACCGAAAAAGAAGAAGAAGAAGAAGACACAAGCCATATAAAACCCGGAAGAAATTGAAAATGATGGATAACACAAAATAATGAAGAAGGATAATAAAAAGAAAACCGAAAGAAAAAAGAAGAAAACCGGAAGATGAAGAAGACCAGAAGATGAGGTAGATGAAGTAGAAGAAGGTGAAGATGAGGATAACGACAAAGAAAAATCAGAAGAATAAAAATTCAAATAAGACAAAGAATATGAAGGAGAAGAGGATGAGTAAAAATTGGAAAAAACAAAAGAAGAAGAAGTCGGAGAATACGAATATGGTGAAAAAGAAAGAAAAAAACGAGGAAGAAGATATATCAAAAGATAAAGAACAGAAAGTAGATGAAAAGGAAGCATAATAATAAAATAAGTTGAAGAAAACCGAAAGAAAAAATAAGAAGAAGAAGCCGGAGAAGAAAAAGATGATAAAAGAAGAAGTAGAAGTCGAAGACGATGAAAATGAAGAAGGAAAAGACGAGGAAGATGAAAAAAGGAAGAGGGGGAAGAAGAAGACGAAGCTGAAGAAGAAGAATTCGGAAAATACAAGGACTCATGCTTAAAGATGTGGAAGGAGACCGAAAGATGAAGATGAAAAAGTCTGAGAATGTGAAGATGCGGAATGAGGATAAGAAAAACCAGAAGAATAAGGAACCAGAGAAGACAAAGAAAACAAATGTGATGAATTTGGAGAAGTCGAAGAAGAGGAAGAAGAAGACGAATAAAAACCGGAAGAAAAATAAGAAGGAGAAGTCGAAGAAGACAAAAATTATGAAAAAGAAGAAGAAGCCCAAGACGATGGAAAAAATAATGAAATTACGAGGAAGAAGAAAAACCGAAAGATAAAGAAAATGAAGAAGTAAAAGACGAAAAAAACATGAATAATAGGATGTCGAGAAGACGAAGATGATGAAGAAGGATAAGAAAGAAGAAGAATAAGATGATGAAAAAGAAGAAGGAAAGGGCGAGGAAGAAGAACATCTGAAAGTTGAATTAGAGGGAGAAGTGGAGGACAAAGTCGATGAAGAAGAAGAAGGAAAAGACGAGGAAAAAGACTGAAGAAAAGAAAAAGAAAAATCAGAATAAGAAAAATTAGGACAAGATGAAGATGTTGAAGAATAAGAAGGAGAATAGGATGATGCATTTGGAGAAGAAAAACCATATATAATCTTTGAGAAGAATCAAGTGACAATCTTATGATGTCAGTCCTAACTCACAATTTAATTAGATATTATTTTTGGAAACCTCAGAAGATAATCAACTTGAAAGTGAGAACAACATTACAAAACTTAGAGAGGGAGAGAGAGAGATTTATATTATATTTTTTAATTCTAATGTAAGCCTCTTAATCAGCCATAATTTATAGACTCGCTATTATGTGTTTTAACACATCTTTGATCTCGACTTCGAAACATATCTGTTTTATTTGTTTGGATTTTTAATATTAAACCTTAAAAACATTAGATTTGGAGTCCTAAATGTAAATATGCCGTGATCGAGTCATAAATGTAAATATTTAAAGTCGGAAATGACGAGGAAGATGACAAAGACAAAAAAAAATAAAAAACCATACGTAGAATAAGAAAGCGGATGAGACCAAGACGTTGAAGAAGAAGACGGAGGAGAAAGTTAAGGATTTGGAGAAGAAGAATACAAACTGGAAGAAGGGGAAGAAGACGAAGGTGATGAAGAAGAAGAAGAAGAAGCCAAAGACAATGAAAAAGAGAAAAGAAAAATATGAGGGAGAAGATAAACCGAAACATAAAGAATAAGAAGAAGAAGGCGAAGTAGAAGAATTTGAGGATGAAGACGGAACGAAGAAAAACCAAAAGAATAATAAGCCAGAGAACGAAGACGATGAAGAAGGAAAACCGGAAGAGATAGACAAAAACAAACCGAAAGAGAAAGAAGAAGAATTGTTGGAGAAGACAAAGATGATAAAGAAAAAGAAAAAGAAGTAGAAGTCAAAGAAGAAGAAGAAGAAGAAGAAGAAGAAGAAGAAGAAGAAGAAGAAGAAGAAGAAGAAGAAGAAGAAGAAGAAGAAGAAGAAGAAGAAGAAGAAGAAGAAGAAGAAGAAGAAGAAGAAGAAGAAGAAGAAGAAGAAGAAGAAGAAGAAGAAGAAGAAGAAGAAGAAGAAGAAGAAGAAGAAGAAGAAGAAGAAGAAGAAGAAGAAGAAGAAGAAGAAGAAGAAGAAGAAGAAGAAGAAGAAGAAAGAAGAAGAAGAAGAAGAAGAAGAAGAAGAAGAAGAAGAAGAAGAAGAAGAAGAAGAAGAAGAAGAAGAAAGAAGAAGAAGAAGAAGAAGAAGAAGAAGAAGAAGAAGAAGAAGAAGAAGAAGAAGAAGAAGAAGAAGAAGAAGAAGAAGAAGAAGAAGAAGAAGAAGAAGAAGAAGAAGAAGAAGAAGAAGAAGAAGAAGAAGAAGAAGAAGAAGAAGAAGAAGAAGAAGAAGAAGAAGAAGAAGAAGAAGAAGAAGAAGAAGAAGAAGAAGAAGAAGAAGAAGAAGAAGAAGAAGAAGAAGAAGAAGAAGAAGAAGAAGAAGAAGAAGAAGAAGAAGAAGAAGAAGAAGAAGAAGAAAAAAATCTATCAAAGACGATAAAAAGAAGAAGAAAAAGACGAGGAATAACCAATTATAGTGAGAGACACTTACGACAAAATGGAGAGAGAGTTCTAGCGATAGAGATAAAAAAAGAATTGTTTTACATATAATGTGTGATTGAATGAAACATTATTCAATATGTTATCGAGCTCTATGATTGCCATTGTTTTATTTCGTATTTTTATGAATAATATTAGTTGTTATTTCTTTTTTTTTTCTTTTTTTTTAGATTGATCGTAAATCAAACATTGTTGTTATATTTGTGTTTGAGTAATAACTTGATGATGTAATTAATTAGTTTATGAAACATATATACCCGCGTAAGGCGCGGGCTACTTACCTAGTTTTATACATAACAACACATCTACACGTCTGACATCTATTAGCTTTTAATAATTATCAGAACCTGAAATCGATTTGCAGTGAATATATTCTAAAAGTTAATCAATTTTTTTTCTTTCTAAGAGAACTGCGAGTATTATTATATTATAACACAAGAAACAGTTCCATACTTTACTATTTTTTAGTTATTTATAATAAGAGAAAATAGTTACTTTTTATCTTTTTTCTTTCTTTTTTTGGCTAAAGGGTTTGCATTTTTTTCTTAAAACTAAATCTCAAAAATTACCTTAAAAAAACCAACCGGAAGAATATATGAAAAAAACCAAGTAAAACAATATTTTAAAAGACACAAGTGGAAGAATATCTCAGAGAAATAAGTAAAATAATTCTCAACAAAAACAAATGGACACAATCTAAAAAAAAACATTTTCTCGTTCACATCTCAATCACAATCCCTAAGCTGGTAATCCATAGTGAGCGTGAAATCTTGGTAGCCACCATCTCCTCTTCAAGTTCAGCGGCGGTGGCTTCTAAACCCCTACTTAGCGCGTCACGTCTCACAATGGATATATGCTCGATCATGTCAACAACCTTACCAATCAGATGGACTAGAGCCTAGCTCTAATTGGAATATGCGTGATTATCCAGGCCTCATTGGTAACTCCGGGTCCTCGAATGCTATTAACAAGTGATAGCATTCCAGCGCGCAAATGGAACAGCTCGGAGTTGAAATGGATCTACACTGCCGGGTTGTAGCAGCAGTGCAGTTGAACCCTGTCAAATATTATAGAATAGAATATATTATTGAGTTGTGTTTTGATACAAGATCATAAGACACACATATATAGTGTTTAACATTGACATATTGATAACACTAAATAATGTAAATCTTCATAATCCTTATCAATAGGATATCTATGAGAATATTCTTCGGTTGGATTCACGAGCTTCACTTCATAACCGGGCTCTTATGGCCCACAACACTTGGTTCGCATCTTGCTCTCCAAGATATCTCCAATAGGTTTAAGATATCAGAGTCTTCGATCCACTAGGTTTAAGATCGAAGGCTCTGATACCATGTTAAGTTTCCTGGACTTCCAACTCAAAACCAATTGACAATGATTGGATTGGCCCAAGTCCCTTATATATTAGTGTTGGTCCCTTTATATTTCTGATGTGGGATACTAACACGCCCTCTCGAGATGATAGTTCTTATCGGACCATCTCGAACCGAATCCCACTTTAGGACCGGTAATAAATCTTTCTTGGGCCACCATATTTGGGTCAACAAACAAAGCATTTATGGCCCACAACACTTGGTTCGCATCTTGCTCTCCAAGATATCTCCAATAAACCTATTTGTTGAAGGAAGCAATTTCGCGAAGCATACTACAAGGAAACATAAGATGATAACAAAATCATCGGTATGAATCATTGTAAGACAGTTGATACGCTTCCTCGATGTCATCCACAAAATCGACAATCGTATCAAGTGCTCCCGTTGAGCTGCTAGAGCTGCTAAACGATCTTCTACAAGAGAGGTGTGAGAAAATAAAAGATGATGTAGCCACATACCAAACTCAGCACATAGGGAGGGGTAGTGAAATGCTCTAAATAGTTACTTTTACCATAAAGTATTTACATTTTAACTAATGTATTTACATAATGATAGTGTTAGTTATACTTTTATCATATTTATATATATATTTTAGTTGAATGTAAAATTTGTTTAATCTCAAAAAATATTTTTACAATGAATGCAACTGTGTTTTGAAAACTTATAGAAGAACGACTCTAATGTACATCAGAATATTCAAAAATATGTCTTCATTCCTTTGAGATCTTTGTCGAAGCTTAAAGGATACGTGTAGCGAACCACAAGCTTAGTCCCTCGTCGAAAGTGTGGTCTCCTCTGTTTGGGATAGAGCTGAATTTATTCCTTATGGTTTTATCGATCACCTTGATGATTCGAAATGGGGAAGAGATGATTCATTGTGCCTTTTTCCTATTTCTCTCTCGTCAAAAGTGATAGATAATAGTTTGAAAAGCATACCAAAAGTATTAACATTTTTAGATCAGAAACTGATAATAGTTTCCTATTTCTCTCTCGTCAAAAGTATTTACATTTTTAGATCAGAAACTGATAATAATTCTATAAAAAAAAAACTGATAGTATTACATTGATTGCATTTCATTTACCACTTGATCGAAAGTTTCAGAAATATTGTTAGTTGTTTTTTCAGTGAATCCGTTATAATTTGTGAATTCTTAAGATTTTTTGTTTTAATTATGTTTATGTTTGTTCATGCGTGGCGCCACGCTGAACATCCATAGATCGTGAAAAAGAGTGGTGGAGTAAAATAGTGCTATAAATTTGATTAATATTAAATGTTGAAAAAAGTAAGAGAATGTGCTTTCGCATTAACTACACCATATAATAATAGTCTTGAAATAAATAAGAAAACATTATTCCGAATTCTTTTATTACCATGCACGTGGCGTATACTGTAACGCATATCAATTTGCCTAAAGAACAAAACAAAAGTCGTCTTCATCTAAAGTTCTAAACCGATGGTAATTACATTCCGATAGGAAAAAAAAAACTCAAAGGCGAGTCATGGGCCTCACAAGCTGTGTTTTTATTTTATTTTCTAGCAATCACGAGACTCACAAGTTACAACCATGTTTAGACTAAAAAAAAGATGTTACAACCATATGTATATAACTATATATAACATCTGTTTACAGTATATATATGCTACTATATGATTAACGCGTACGTGTTTGAGTACGTTTACGTGAAGGACAAAGTTAAATAAATGAGACAATGACATGCATTATGACACTATCTTCATGCATAAAAAAACGTGAGATATACGTATTAAATTACGTATATACGTAATGCAAAAGGTCCCAGATACAACTATTTTTTCCATTCTAAGATAATATATTCAGTTTCGATAAACAATTAAATGTCCGAATAAAAACCGCGTCGAGAAACTAATCAAAAAACTTAACAAAGCCAAAATGTTTCATTTTCTTGTATAACAGCCAAAATCATATCATCCCTAACAAAATCAAAATAAAGAAGTAAGGAAGTGTATTTAATCAAATACTTTAGATTATTAAATTTTGATAAATTTTTAGATGGTTTTAGGTGAATTTTGGGAGATTGTATGATTTGTTATTAAAAAAATTTGATATTTTTTTGGTTAATTACATACGATATATAGATTTGAACTCTGGTGGTAACACAATAACGATACTATCACAAACTACTAAGCCATATGTCTTGATCATATCTTAGAAATACTAGTTAAAACTTAAAAAAACTGAAATACTTCAGGTTTAACTCTATAGTTCTACTGCAAGAGCACAACTAACTAAAGTAGTAATGTAGGGATCGAATCCACAAATACCAAATGTAACACCACGAGAATGCAGAAAGAAAGTAAATCTAAGACGAATGACAGTTGTTTGTGGGTTTGTAACTTCTAAACTACGAATGACTATTAAAATAAGATGTAAATTCAAGAGAAAAAGCGCTAGGTCTTCGGATAATTCGCAGGAAATCAATAATCACAAATAAGAGAAATCATTAAGTATGTTCTAGAACTCAAATCACTGCTTTATAATCAACGTACTGTCATAGTATTAATTACTATGCCTAATAACCTAAGATTCTAAACTGTCGTTTGAATTCAGGAAACTAAACATGCATTAAGATCGAGTTTGATATGTTCACAAAACGCCTTAACATCAGCTTTTGTTGGTTAAGGACGTTTTGTTCATCTATGTTCTTTCAGGCTTTTAAACAAACATATTTTTGATGCGTTAAATAACCTAAGATCAGAAACAAGGTAATTAATCAAGTTTCAGCACTAAGAACAATAATAGATGAAGAACTAGAAGATAGATCTATATTCTAACAAATCTGATTAAGCGATTCATGAAATTTGTTCATCTATGTTCTTTCAGGCTTTTAAACAAACATATTTTGATGCGTTAAATAACCTAAGATCAGAAACAAGGTAATTAATCATGTTTCAGCACTAAGAACAATAATAGATGAAGAACTAGAAGATATATCTATATTCTAACAAATCTGATTAAGCGATTCATGAAAATTTATTTGAAACCCTAAAACCTAACTACGAGATTACTCAGGCATATAATCAGAGAAAGCACAAAGAGATGAAGAAGAAATCATAATCCAATAGAACTAATAAAATAGGGTTCAAAAATCTTCTCAAAAGCTTGTAGAGTCAGAGATTCGTCTCCCCAAAGAAAGAGAAGTAAAAGTATGTAGAAAAATAAAGTGTAGTCTTATAAAGTGGCTTAAAATAAGTATAAATAGGTTTTGGGTCGGATTAGGTTGAATTGGGATGATTCCAAGGCAAAATATGAAGGCCAAAATTGCCTTTTTCATATGTGGGGTGGATCGATCGATAAAATATGCTACTGGTGATCTTCAAAAAAATAATCGATTGATCCTAACAAGGATCGATCGATCTAGATGGCATATGGTTCCATTCCTGCACATGTTTATTCTTCTCGACAGACTGGACTGTCTTCACAAAAACCAGCATAACTTTTGATCTAATCGTTATAATATATCTAAAACACTTCCAAATGATAGATAACCCAATGCTCTATCTTGTCTCCAAATTTGAGCTCGATCCACCGGTGAAAAGTCCTCCAACGAATGCTAAAATTATGACGTCTCTGCATGACTCTGCATCTCCATATGCTCATTTTCACCCAAAACGGCTCATTTTCACCCAAAACGGCTCATTTTCACCCAAAACGGCTTATTTTCTCCCAAAGTGACTTAAACCTGAAAAGATTCGATAAAGGACTAAAAGACTCTAAAAACAAACTTTGATTCAATAAAAGACACACAAAAAAATGTTAGAAACCTGTAAAAACACAGTTTATCAACTCCTCCATACTTAGTCTTTTATTTGCCTTCAAGTAAACATAAAATCAAGAAATATATAAGAGGTTTGAAAACGCGGAGACTCACATTCTCTTTAGAACACTGTAATGATCCTCCAACTTAGTAATCCAGCTCCAGATCAAACCGCCATGTACTTCTCCGCAAGCATCACAATTTTCCCAGATTCAACCCACAATCTCACAGGATAATCCAAATGCCATCATCGTTGGATCTCATCAAAAGGTCATAGTGCAAGAACCTTATAGACTCTTTCCCTTACCATGACAAGTCAACCTTCACATCTTTTGGTATGTTCCCTCTCCAACAGACTTGTTCATTTTATTCTTCTTCTCTTTTTTTTCTTTCTCGAAGGAATAAGTGAATAATGGCATCGCATGAAATTTTTCTAGACTCACCTATAACTTGTGCTTTCAAGACAAATAATGGCATTATCAAACAAATTCCTAGCCTTGTCATTGGGTTTTTTTCTTAAGAACAGGGAGAGGAAAACCATATTTTCACACATGTTGTCTTTCTCAGAGACGAATAAAGAGTCAAAATCTGAAGACACCAATCACGACGATGAGGTAAAAGGAAGAGCTCAGAAACTAGCTCATGCTATATGAATTCCTCTGGAAACATGGATGTCTCTGATTAACTGGTCAACCTTTGGATTTTTTATTAGTCTGATCTAAAACTAATTCTACAATAATGATTACTCAGATGAAAATTCATAACAATAAATCCAAGAAAATGTTCATAATCTTCAACAAATTTTGATTCAATAAAACGACTAAAGAAAAACGTCAAAATGACTCAAAATAAAACAAAAGAAAGAAAACACCGTTAGTAACGACAAGTACTCTCCCTCATACTTACTTCACACCGTTTCGGTATGAAAATAAACCAAGAAAAAGGTAAAACATTCTCAAAGAAAGAAAATAAAAATAAAAATAAAGAAAATAAAACTTACCAATGGATTGTCTCTCACCAGACGCTTGTTTATAGTCGTTAGCTTGACTTCGATCTCAGATATTAATCATGAGAATCAAAAGGTTGGGCCAATACATATTTGATCCTTCTCTTGTTTCTGTAAGGCAAAAAATAAAATGTGCAACATTGCACACAACTATCCATGGCAAAGATGCAGAACTCTCAAGAAAGTATCCTAAAAATATTATGCAACATTTTTAGTCTTACTTATACATCGAATGTGTAATAATTAGTGTGTATTTTATGAACAAAATAATTGAGATTGGCTCGAGCTGACAATGTAGTTAATGCTAATGAAAGTGGACCATGAAAGCAGTGGACTGTTCCATCGAATTTATTAATAGGCGAATCTCTATGAGCATGAGTTTATTTTTATGTCTTGCTCTCGATTGTTTTTTGGGGTTAAATTCTGCTCTCGATATTGCTTCCTTTGTTATACTCCTATCTATCATCATTATTTGAGTTAATTAAATTAGAAGACATGAAATTTAGACAAATGTATGTCACTGAGTATGCTTTTGTGTTTATGCAGTGAAAGGATACTTATACGAAGATTGTATAAAACTTATAATAGGTGCAAATTATAGAATATGTATCTCCATGTTAACTGAATGACTCTAATTAAAATAATGCTACATAAGAAAAGAAGATATATACGGGGCTTAATGTAATGCAATTAAATAAACAAGGTCTAATACTATAATCATTGTCATGGAGACACAACATGTATTAATGACAACTCTGGGAAATGATATGTTTTGTTATATAATTGAAGGCTTAATTAACATAGCCAGTGACAATAATGACTCTTGGTTTCTTCTTTATTAATTATCTCATCAAACCAATATATAATTAAGTATACTTTTTTGAATTCTCATCCAAACATGTGATTCATCTACCTCTTAATCTCCACCATGATCCTAGGATCAAATCATAGACAAAAAGCAATCTAAAGACTTTCATTCACATTGTTTTGACTAAAGTATATACATGATCGATATATCAATGTTCGAAAAACATATGTTTTAAAAATTGGATTAAAAACTTCCACTGATGACTTAAATAAATGGCTTGGTTATGAATTTTGCTTTTAAACTGTTAATTAGCTGTGAAATTTGTTACTGTAACTTTGTTTTTAATTTATGATTGTGACTTTAAAAAAGAAGTAAAAATCACAAATTTTGGCTTTTTAAAAAACCACCCAAAAAAAGAAGAAGTCAAAATCACAAATTTTAGTTTGAATCGTTTGATTGAGTTTTTTTTTTATTACTAAATTCATTTTTTCAGAAAGAAAAATAATTTGAAATTTGAAATCTTAAGCTTTGCTTAGAATTTTATTGCATGTATTGTCACTTTGATTGTATTTTTCTCATATTAACTAAAACTATTCTAATCAAATATAATCGTCAGTCGTTATTTATTTGATTTGATTTAGTTAAACTTTTTTTTTATTGGTCGATGACATATTTGACTTCCATACTAAAATATTCGAACTAAGGACATCTCCAATAGTTCTCCTCATTTTGAGGATTCATTTTGAAGGGAGCAAATCCTCAAAATGAGGATTTGAAGGTGGCTTACTCCAACAAAGAATCCTCAAAAAAAATCTTTAAATTTTTATTAATTTGCAATATAGTCTTTCATATTGATAAAATTTACTAATAATGATAAAATTTTATAAATAAATATGAAACATACATTTAATATATTATACAACACACAATATTACATAATAAAGTTACATGATAGTATAAATTACATATATAATAATAAACACACACATAACATAAATTTTACAAAGTTACATATAAAATACCAACTTAATAATTCTTAATTTCTTAAAAGAAAGTGCATAAATCGGAGTAATAATTATGAGTTGCAGCAATTACGTCTCCAAAATCAAGCTAAAAATTAGCCTTATAAGAACGAGAACAATATGATAAGATATTACTAACAAATTTAGACTCTCTCGATAATAATACACATGAGTTTATGCAATCTGAAAAAGCGAGAATCATACAAAAAGAAATCAAAAGCAGCAACAACAACCTTCATTTGCTCCAAATATTTATGGATAATATTTTGGTGATCTTGGAAGTTCAGGATCCGGTTTACCCGAATACTAGTATTTTGGTACCACTTGTAATATATGTAATATTTATGTGTTCATGTAATTTGTCTTTAATTTACTTTAATTTGTGTTAAGTTTGTTTAATGTATTTTTATTTTGTTTGCACTATGTATTTTTAATGTATTTTTCTTTTATTTTTAATGTTATGTAATATTTCTCCTATTTTATTTTATTTTGTGTACTTAACTTATTCTAAATTAAGTTTAGTACAATTATTTGTGAAAACTATAATTATAGAGACCAAAGAGAAAATAAAAAGTAGTTTTGAGGTTTTACTATTCAAAACCTCAAAATTTGAGGATTTGAGAGATTGTTGGTATAACGCCCCGACCGCCCCTACCTGTGGACCCCATGCCTTCTCTCGGCCCGTGGGCCCCACCCTTGTCTGACGGCCGGTGCGTTAGTCCGGGAGGCTTGTAATACTTGTTTACTGACCCTGCAATCACCACGTGATCTTTCCCCGTGTTTTGTCCTCACTCACACGATACCGCGAATCACTTCCCGGTAGGTCACCCATCCTTAAATTGCTCCAGCTCAACACGCTTAACTCTGGAGTTCTCTCTGGACAAGTTCCCGAAAAGATAAGTGCACTTTGGTGACATAGGTAGCCAAATCAATTCTTATAAGCCTCTCCGCATATACAAGAAATCGGGATGTTACAATCACCCCCACTCATAGAGCGCAACGTCCTCGTTGCGCACCAGGATCGTCACCCTAGACGGTGTGAGCCCACCTGACTCCACACACGTGTTTGGGTTCGGCTCTGATACCACTTATAACGCCCCGACCGCCCCTACCTGTGGGCTCCATGCCCTCTCTCGGCCCGTGGGCCCCACCCTTGTCCGACGGCCGGTGCGTTAGTCCGGGAGGTTTGTAATACTTGTTTACTGACCCTGCAATCACCACGTGATCTTTCCCCGTGTTTTGTCCTCACTCACACGATACCGCGAATCACTTCCCGGTAGGTCACCCATCCTTAAATTGCTCCAGCTCAAGCACGCTTAACTCTGGAGTTCTCTCTGGACAAGTTCCCGAAAAGATAAGTGCACTTTGGTGACATAGGTAGCCAAATCAATTCTTATAAGCCTCTCCGCATATACAAGAAATCGGGATGTTACAGTTGGAATGCCAAAAACTTCAAAATTTGAGGATTTGAGGGCTTGTTAGAAATGCCAAAAGGATTAATTCTGTTAAAAGTGAAAAACCCTAATAATTTTTTTTTTTTTTTTGTAACAAGGATTTTCTATTTAAATGCATGAGAAATGTAAGATTATTACAAGCATATACAAGACTAGTAGGATAAATATCATTTTCGTGGGCCTAGCCCAAAAAACCAAAATCCATAATAGTTGGATCTAATAATAGACTTTAAATAAAAACCCACTAAAATCTATCTTCTCTCCACACATTCAATTATCCCAGATCAAACATTAATTCCCCGTTGAAAACCAGAGTTGCAGCATCGAAGAAGCCAGTTTTGGATTTTCTTCCCTGTAGGTTGAGATCCGATTCCTGATAGTACAATCTATCATGGCGAATATGGTGTCTACGGACCTGAATTTGTTTTGATGAAGATGATTGTTTCTCTCCGTCCAGATTGAGTGAATCGTGCACTGCCAAGCTAAGATAGAAAGTTTCTTCTTCTCCTTGCCTCCAATCAGAGACTGCGATTGTTGAATCGAGTTGTTCCACTCTCGCTCAGGTCGGATGCCACATCTTCTCGCTACTATCAACCAAAGCATCCAACTAAAAGAGCAGTCAAAGTATAGATGGTTTTGAGATTCCGTAGCCGTATTACAGAACATGCAGTTTGGATCTGTCGTCAAGCCCCATTTAATGATTCAATCCCGAGTTGGACAACGGTTAGCATAACCAGCCATAACAGAAAGCTATGCTTTGGGATCCCACCACGATTCCACACCAGTTTTCTCCAAGGCACTACTTGCCCTTCTCCTCTTAGTTTATTGTATACTAGACCAGTAGAGTATTTTTCATTTATTTTCCCATCAATTTCCCATTCATAGTGATCTTCCACTTGAGACAAATGAAGAATAGTAAGGAATACCTGAATTGACAATTGATTTTCTGTTCTCGTAGGAGGCAATTGCCACCGGCCTTGTCTAAATAAATCAGACAGCTTTGCTTCCCACGGGATTCCAAGTAACGAGCCACCCTAGTTACGGAAAAAGGTTTGAATAGAGCCAAAAGGTGACCAATGATCTGTCCAAAATCTACAGATTTGCCCATTCTCCACTTTTAACTTGATCCAGGTAAAAACTTCACTTCTTATTTTCAAGAGTTTATTAGCCAACCAAGAGTTCTTTTGATTAGGCTTAACCGTCCAGAAAGTGTTGACACATCCTTGAAGGATATCATACTTATACCAAGCGACCCAAACTGACCCAGCTTGGAAGAAGAGTAACCAGATAAGCTTTAATGTGCAGGCCCTATTCCAAATGTTAAGATCTCTGATCCCTAAACCTCCTTACATCTTAGGCTTAGTGACAATATCCCAAGCAACTCTTGCACTATGATTACCCTCTGAACTTCCACTCCACAGGTAAATACCACACAAGGAATTGATCTTATTTATACACTCTTTAGGAATGACAAAGGTTGAACACCAGAAATTTGAGATTCCTGCTATGACTGTTTTTATGAGTTGCAGCCTTCCTGCAAATGACAAGGATTTCGCACTCCAAGAGGTAATCCTTTCTTTTACATTGTTGAAGCAGAGGAGCACAATTGATTATGTTTAGCTTTTTGGTACAAAGTGGGACTCCCAAGTATCTCACTGGGAGACTACCTTCAGGCATTCCCGTAGAGAATTTGATGACATCATGTTCTGAAGCTGATAAACCCGAGGAAAAGAAGGAAGTCTTTTGGTAACTGACAGCCAAACCAGATCTTTGTTCAAACTCATTTAGGACCTGCAGGACATTCTGAACTGAGTTTAAGGATCCATCCACAAATATCAGAATATCATCCGCAAAGCATAGGTGAGTAAGTTTCGATCTCTGACATTTGTGATGATACTTAAATTTTCCCTCTTCTGCAGCTTTGTTAAGCATATAAGATAGACAATTGATTGCAATAACAAAGAGATAAGGAGACAAAGGGTCTCCTTGCCTCAATCCCTGTTTCCCCTTAAAGTACCCTTGCACAGTTCCATTGTAGCCAACCGTTAAACTAGTAGTACAAACACATGCTTGTAACTACCGCAGATAAGTAATTGGAACCAATAATCCTTTCAGACAGTTGAACAAAAAATCCCAAGATAAAGTATCAAAAGCCTTAGCTATATCCACTTTTATTGTGATTCTCTTAGGGCCTTCATTCTTGTGATACCCATTGACCAGCTCACTAGCAAGTACGGTATTTTCAACTAATAGCCTATCTTTAACAAAAGCAGTTTGATTGGTGATATATCATGGTTTTTACCCCATTTAGGCCATGATATAAGTCCTTTTTATAGAGTCTTTATAGTATTTTGGAGTCTTTTTAGAGTCTTTTACAGGTCATAGCACGTTTGGAGGATTATTGGAAGTATTGGAGCTTTCTGGAGCAGTTTGTAGCAGAGCTAAAGATCGTGTCGCTGAGAACCTGAATTCACGTCAAGCATCGATCGATACCCCTTGGTATCGATCGACACTCGGCGCAGCAAGACACGACCCGCGAGTTTTCCAAGACTTGAGGAATTGCAAAAGTACCCAGAAGTCTTTAATAATTACAAGAAGACCCCAGATCGTGTTTTAGGTTATAAATAGGAGTTTTCAGCCACCTGTTTAGGCTATGCCTTTTTATGCTTTATTTTGCTTTAGTTTAAGAGAGATTTTTGGTGAGAGACAAGTCTGGTTTCCCTTCGTCCGAGATCAGATCTCAAAACCTTGTTTCTCTTTCTGATTTAATATAAGAGTATTTATTCAACATGTTTATTAATTTAATATCCATGTCTGAGTAGATCACCTGTTAGGTTTAGGGTTTTCTCATAGGGATTTCTTTGAATGCTAGGTTGATTATCTGTTAGGATTCACCATCTAAATTAGTTCTTCCCCTTAGGTTGTTCTCAAAGCTAATTCTAGGTTGACGAATCTGGAACTTAGATCTTAGGATAATTAATTAGGCACGAGAGTGCGATTAATTACCTGATAGAACCTTAGGTGAGCAAATTGATTATTCGCAAAGAGATTTGGTTTAATTGATTTGTGAACATATCAAACCTGATTTTAAAGCTGATTTAGACTTTAGGATTCGCAAAGAGATTTGGAATTTCTAGGATTTAGATTTAGATAGTTTTCGCAACGAGAGTTGGTTAATTATATTTTAGTGATTTGAGTTCTAGAACAGTGCTTAATCTGGATCCTGTTAGCTAACTTAGCTGCATTCATTGATTTCCTGAGAAATACCCTAAGCCTACATTCCCCCAATTGAATTTACAAACGTTTTACTTGCAACCCTGTTTTTCAATTACATCATCTGGTTTAGCTTGTTTCTGATCTATAGAATCTATTGAGTGACTCTTGAGTTCTTGTGTTCGACCCCTGATTTACTGCAGCAACTGCTTTAGTACTTTTTAGGGTATTAAATTGAGCATATCAATTTTGGCGCCGTTGCCGGGGACTCAATTCGCCGTTAGATTTTAGCTAGGAAATTCGTCTAAATCGCCCGAGTATCGATCGATACCCTTGAGTATCGGTCGATACCCGTCGTAAATTTCAGTTACTTACGCTCTTTACTTGTGATTTCAGGTGCATGCATAATCTTGAAACCAGAAGCAAAAAGAGTACTCCGCTAGTTGATCTATCACTGGAACAGCTAGCACAAGTGGAACGCACAAACAGGAAAGCAAAGAAGTCAGCTAAGATGAACAACAATCAAGTTGGGTTGGTTCGTGATGCTGCTGGAGCTTACAGGGACCAACAGGGTCGGTTGTGCAATGAGCAAGGACAACGTCTGGATGGAGAGGGGATTGTCATTCCACCTGCTCCTATTGTCGCTGAGAATGCCGCTAGGAACGCAAGGGATGCTGTGGTTAATCGTGGTAGAACGATTGGTGAACACAACAGGCCAGAGCAATTTTTCGCCAATCGCTCTGCGATTCGTCCCCCTGCGTATGAGCGGAATGACTTTGAGCTGAAGCCTGCTTACTACACTCTAGTAGAACAGCATCTCTTCCATGGTTTGCCTCATGAGCATCCAATGGATCATGTAGAGAAATTCGAGGACTTGGTCACTAGCATCAAGAGCAATGGAGTGTCCTACGATTATCTCTTCTGCAAGCTTTTCCCCTACTCTCTAGGTGGAGAGGCTACTTACTGGCTGAGGCAGCTGCCTCCTGGATCACTGACTAATTGGGAAGACACCAAGAGAGCCTTCCTAATTAACTTCTATGATGATGGACGATCTGAAGATCTGAGGAATAAGATCTACACTTTTTCTCAAGGACCTACTGAGGCGTTCAAGGCTGCTTGGACAAGATTCAGATCGTACCAAAGAGACTGTCCACACCATGGATACTCTGATGTGCAGCTGCTAGGTATCTTCTTCAGAGGAGTAGATTGGAGGTATCAGATGGCTCTGGACTCTTCAAGCAATGGGAACTTCAACACCAACTATCCTGAGGACGCCTATGTGTTGATTGAGAATTTTGCATCTAGCAGCAGCACAAAGAGTGCAGATTTCGAGCGCAAGAAGCTGGCTGGTAATCAAGATGGATCGCAGATCGCTGAGTTTAAGGCTCAACTAGATTCTATGCACAGTCTTCTGCTGGGAAAGACAACAAAAGCTGTCCATTTTGCTGAGGATGTTGAGGTTTTCAATGAGAATGAAGCAGAAGACGTGAACTACATTGGTGGTTCTGGCTTTCAGGGACAGAGGAACCAGTTCAACAACAATCGGGGCTTCAACAACAACTTCCAGCAAGGAGGATTCAACCAGAAACCTGCCCAGATCAGTAGTTACACCAGGAACTACAGAAGTCCTTCTTACGAGCCTGTGACTGCTAAGACATCAGAGAACAAGATTGAAGCCATGCTTGAAACACTCGTTCAGGGACAGCAGCAGATTACAGTGACCTTCAATGGTAAGATGGACGCCATGTACAAAGATCTGAGTGGAATGATCGATTCTCTGGGTATTGGTCAGAAGAAGCTGGAAACTCAGGTAGCTCAGACTTCAGAGAGTTCAAGAAGACAAGAAGGTTTTCTACCAGGAAAAGGAGAGAACCCAAGGGCACACATCAATGCCATTACCTTGAGAAGTGGTAAGGAGGTCAAATCAGGGGCAAAATTGGATCAGCCTACTGTAAATTTCGAGATGTCTGACGATGAAGACACTGAAATCGCTAAGGCATCGATCGACACTCCTCAGCATCGATCGACACCGATCGCGATTCTCAGACGGGAAGACTCAAATTCCCGTGTATCGATCGATACCCACCCTGTATCGATCGATACCGAACCTGAAGACGATGCATAAGTTGAGGTTGTGAAGGAGAAGCCTAAAGCAGCACCAGAGAGGGTCTACATCCCGAGGGTACCCTATCCCAGAGCTCTTGGGAAGACTAAGAAGGAAGTAGAGGATGCTAAATGCAAGGAAATTTTGGACAAACTGGTTGTTGAACTTCCCTTCATCGATGCTATCAAGACCTCGGTAGCTTTCAAGAGGTATGTCAAGAAGATGGTGTCCAGCAATGTGAACCTTGAAGAAGGCTGTCTGATGATCACTCATGAGTGCAGTGCAATCCTAAGCAACAGGATCCCAACGAAACTTCCAGATCCAGGGAGCTTTGTCTTGGATTGCACAATCGCTACTGACAGGTTTGAGCGTTCTCTCTGTGACCTTGGCTCAAGTGTCAACCTCATGCCATACTCGGTTGCTAAGAGAATGGGAATGACAGACTTCATTGCTACTAGAATCTCGCTGATTCTCGCTGATCGTTCAATTAGACTTCCAGAAGGATTGCTCGAGGATGTTCCGATTGTGATTGGGAACTGCTTAATCCCAACTGATTTCATTGTCTTGGAGTATGATTCGGAACCCAGAGATCCTCTCATCTTGGGAAGACCATTCCTAGCAACAGCTGGTGCTCTGATTGATTGCAGGAATGGGAAGATATCTCTTAACATTGGTGAGTTGGTCATGAATTTTAACATGGAGAAGATGATGAAGAGACCAACCATCGATGGGCGGACTTTCTTCGTTGATACCTTCTGTGATATTGCTGAGGAGTACTTCTTAGAGATGCATCCTGAGGACCCATTGGAGAAAGCATTGGCCTGTTCGGCTGAGTCAGAGGTTAAGCCACACGATGCTGCTGCTGAATACGGAAGGATACTCGATTCAGCACGACCAGTATCGATCGATACTCTGATGGTATCGATCGATACCCTACGGCCAGAAAGAAGTTTGGCCGAAAGAACTATGCAAGCTGCTGGGCTTGGAGATTGGAGCGAGGAGAACGCTCCTAAAGTGGAACTCAAACCACTTCCTGCGAATCTAAGGTATGGTTTTCTTGGTCCTAATTCCACGTACCCTGTAATCCATAATTCTTCTTTGAACAACGCAGAGGTCACTTTACTGCTAAGCAAGCTGCGCAAGTATCGCAAAGCTCTTGGCTATTCTCTTGATGACATTTCAGGTATTTCACCGAACCTGTGCATGCATAGGATTCATCTTGAGGACGAGTCAAAGGCTTCAGTTGAGCATCAAAGGAGGCTGAATCCAAACCTGAAGGAGGTGGTTAAGAAAGAGGTCATGAAACTCTTGGATGCAGGAGTTATCTATGCCATCTCAGATAGCTCTTGGGTCAGTCCAGTGCACGTTGTTCCTAAGAAAGGAGGGATAACTGTGGTGAAGAACAACATGGATGAGATGATTCCCACAAGGACTATCACTGGACATCGGATGTGCATTGATTACAGGAAGTTGAACGCGGCCACACGGAAAGATCACTTCCCATTGCCATTCATTGACCAGATGTTGGAGAGGTTGGCCAGTCATCCCTACTACTGCTTCCTTGATGGATATTCAGGTTTCTTCCAGATTCCTATCCATCCAGATGACCAAGGGTACACCACTTTCACGTGTCCCTACGGCACGTTCGCATACAGGAGAATGCCATTTGGATTGTGCAACGCTCCAGCCACTTTTCAGAGGTGCATGATGTCTATCTTCACAGACATGATCGAGGACTTCATGGAAGTGTTCATGGATGATTTTTCAGTATATGGGTCATCATTCAAGATCTGTTTGGCTAATCTGTGCAAGGTGCTACAGAGGTGTGAAGAGAAACACTTGGTCCTTAACTGGGAAAAGTGTCATTTTATGGTTCAGGATGGCATTGTACTTGGGCACAAAGTCTCTGAAGCTGGAATCGAAGTTGACAAAGCCAAGATTCAGGTCATGACAAGTCTCCAACCACCTACTTCTGTGAAGGATATTCGGAGCTTCCTTGGTCATGCTGGGTTTTACAGGAGGTTCATCAAGGATTTCTCCAAGATAGCACGTCCACTCACTGCTCTGCTGTGCAAAGAGATCAAATTTGATTTCACAACTGATTGTCTTGCAGCCTTTGAGGAGATCAAAAAGGCTTTAGTGAGTGCTCCTGTTGTGCAACCTCCTAATTGGACTCTGCCTTTCGAGATCATGTGTGATGCCAGTGATTTTGCTGTGGGGTCAGTTCTGGGTCAGAGGAAAGACAGGAAGCTGCACGTCATCTACTATGCCAGCAGGACTTTGGATGATGCTCAGAGGAATTACAGCACCACAGAGAAGGAGCTACTTGCTGTTGTTTTCTCCTTTGAGAAATTCCGATCTTACTTGATTGGGAGCAAGGTGGTTGTTCATACTGATCATGCTGCTCTCAAGTATCTGATGAATAACAAGGATCTCAAGCCTCGTCTCTGTCGTTGGGTTCTTTTGCTACAAGGGTTTGACATTGAGGTTAAAGACAAGAAAGGCATAGAGAATGGAGTTGCTGACCATCTCTCGCGGATGCGGATCGATGAGGACGTCCCCATTGATGATCAACTTCCTGAGGAAGCCATCTACTTCATTGAAACTAGTTTTCAGATGAATCTGGCCGAGAATCAGCAATTTCCACGAGTTGCAGGTTACGGTATCGATCGATACCATGATGGTATCGGTCGATACCCTGACGATTCAGAAGCTGTTTTCATCATCGATCATTCAGTCGCTTCTAACCACCAACTCGTCGCTGCAGCAGATTCTGATACTCCATGGTACGCTGATATTGCAAATTATCTCGCTGCAGATGCAAAGCCAAACCACCTCAAGAAGTATGACAAGAAGAAGTTCATGCGCGACATAAGGAGATTCTTTTGGGATGAACCTTACTTGTACAAGCATTGTTCTGATGGCATATACAGGAGATGCATTGCTGAGTCAGAGGTTTCAGATGTTTTGTTTCATTGCCATGGATCAGACTATGCTGGACACTTTGCCACCTTCAAGACAGTATCCAAGGCTCTTCAAGCAGGCTTCTGGTGGCCTACCATGTTCAAGGATGCTCACACTTTCGTCTCACAGTGCGACGCTTGTCAGCGGAGAGGGAAGATCAGTAAGAGACATGAGATGCCACAAAATTTCATCCTTGAGGTTGAAGTTTTTGATTGTTGGGGCATTGACTTTATGGGTCCTTTCCCATCTTCACACAAGAAGAACTACATCCTGGTTGCTGTGGACTATGTGTCCAAATGGGTGGAAGCGATAGCTAGTGAGAAGAATGACTCTGCGGTGGTTCTTAAGCTGTTTAAGACCATCATTTTCCCTCGCTTTGGAGTACCTCGAATTGTGATAAGTGATGGTGGCTCTCACTTTATCAACAAGGTGTTCGAGAGGTTGTTGAAGAAGTATGGTGTAAACCATCGTGTGGCTACTCCATATCACCCTCAGACAAGTGGGCAAGTTGAAGTCTCCAACAGGCAGATCAAGGAGATCTTGGAGAAGACGGTGAATGCTTCTAGGAATAATTGGTCTACAAAGCTGGATGATGCCCTTTGGGCATACAGGACTGCCTTCAAGACACCGCTGGGTACTACACCTTTCCAAATGATGTATGGGAAAGCATGCCACCTTCCAGTGGAGATTGAGCACAAGGCTGCATGGGCAACAAAGATGCTGAACTTCGACATCAAACCTGCTGCTGAGAGGAGGTTGATTCAGCTGAACGAGCTGGATGAGATCAGGCACCATGCTTATGAGAACTCGAGGCTGTACAAGGAGAGAACCAAAGCTTATCATGATAAGAAGATCATCTCCAGACACTTCGAGCCAAACGACCAGGTACTTCTGTATAACTCTCGTTTGCAATTGTTTCCTGGTAAACTGCGTTCACGTTGGTCAGGTCCCTTCACAATCAAAGAGGTCAGACCACATGGTGCTGTAGTGCTGATAAATCGCAAAGGCGAGGAATTCACTGTCAATGGACAAAGAGTGAAACACTATTGGGCGCAAGCCGAGATTCCAACAGGGCAGATAATGCCTCTGGATGATGCACCAACAGCCTGAATGGCGTTACAGTCAAGCTATTGACGTTAAACGAGCGCTTGGTGGGAGGCAACCCACTGGTGAGTCTGTCCTTGAGTCGTTTTTCCTTTCGATTTTTCATTTGTTTTGAGTCTGTGTCAGGATGAACAAGGAGCAACTCGAAATCGCCTAAGTATCGATCGATACCCCATTGGTATCGATCGACACCAATCGCGGATGAAAGTTCACCAAGTCGATCTAAGCGTGGTATCGATCGATACCATGCTGTGTGTCGATCGACACTCGGTATTCCAGGAAGGTAATTTCTTGTTTCTCTTCATTCTATCCTTTTCTTTTGTTTCTTTTACCTACTCTAGGCTAGATAACACTGGGGACAGTGTTGTTCAAGTCTGGGGGAGGTGTCTGCTGACAAAGTTTTTGTTTTTCTTAGAGTCAGTCGTTTTATAGAGTCAAAACTGTTTTATTGAGTCAAAATTTGTTGGAGATTATGATCTTGTGCTTGAACCTATTGATGTGATTTTGTTTTTGAGTGCACAGTGTTATAGGATCAGTTCTAGATCGACTAATGAAAAATCCAAAGACTGACCAGTTGACTAGAAAACATCCATGTTTCCAGCAGAGTTCTTCTGAAGCCTGAGCCAATTTTTGCACTTCATCAATGTGGTTAGTATTCATAGAGCTTGATTCATCATTCATATCTGATAAAGGAACCCGTGTGTTTAGAATTATGGTATCTCTCTCCCCTGAAATAAGTTGATAGATTAAGTGCATAAAAGATTGAAATGATTTTCTTCTGAGTAGAGGGTTAGGAAAATTTCCAGCGATCCCATTATTCTACTTAAGAGGGGATGATCACACAAAGGATTGGAAGCGAGGCTAGGATTTTCCTATGATGCCATTATTCGCCTACATCCTTTGATACATAGAGAGGGAAGAACCGGGGATTTGGTGGCAAACACCATCAATACTCGCGTCTCATACCTTGATGTGTATATGCTAAGCTGAAAATAAAATAAAAAATAGAACATAATAAGAAATAAGTCTGGGGGAGAGAAATTGATACAAAAAGTGTTAAAAAGGGTGGTTCCTTTGTCATGATATTGTCTGGTAAAGAATCTAGAAGGTTCTTGAACATTAACTGCAGCGATGAAACTGGCGATGAAGGTTTTACTTGAACAATGCTGTGGGATAATGGGTGGAGTCTGGAAAAGCTGCGAATGTCTACGGAGAAGTACATGGTGGTTAGATCAAAAGCTGGTTTGGTGACATTTGGGTACTTGGAAAAAAGGTCATTTCGATGGTTCAGGAACAGGTGAGTCTCTACGTTTTCAAACCTCTTTTTCTGATTTAGTCTTCTATTTGCTTGAGGACAAGCAAAAGGCTAAGTCTGGGGGAGTTGATATATCATGGTTTTTACCCCATTTAGGCCATGATATAAGTCCTTTTTATAGAGTCTTTATAGTATTTTGGAGTCTTTTTAGAGTCTTTTATAGGTCATAGCACGTTTGGAGGATTATTGGAAGTATTGGAGCTTTCTGGAGCAGTTTGTAGCAGAGCTAAAGATCGTGTCGCTGAGAACCTGAATTCACGTCAAGCATCGATCGATACCCCTTGGTATCGATCGACACTCGGCGCAGCAAGACACGACCCGCGAGTTTTCCAAGACTTGAGGAATTGCAAAAGTACCCAGAAGTCTTTAATAATTACAAGAAGACCCCAGATCGTGTTTTAGGTTATAAATAGGAGTTTTCAGCCACCTGTTTAGGCTATGCCTTTTTATGCTTTATTTTGCTTTAGTTTAAGAGAGATTTTTGGTGAGAGACAAGTCTGGTTTCCCTTCGTCCGAGATCAGATCTCAAAACCTTGTTTCTCTTTCTGATTTAATATAAGAGTATTTATTCAACATGTTTATTAATTTAATATCCATGTCTGAGTAGATCACCTGTTAGGTTTAGGGTTTTCTCATAGGGATTTCTTTGAATGCTAGGTTGATTATCTGTTAGGATTCACCATCTAAATTAGTTCTTCCCCTTAGGTTGTTCTCAAAGCTAATTCTAGGTTGACGAATCTGGAACTTAGATCTTAGGATAATTAATTAGGCACGAGAGTGCGATTAATTACCTGATAGAACCTTAGGTGAGCAAATTGATTATTCGCAAAGAGATTTGGTTTAATTGATTTGTGAACATATCAAACCTGATTTTAAAGCTGATTTAGACTTTAGGATTCGCAAAGAGATTTGGAATTTCTAGGATTTAGATTTAGATAGTTTTCGCAACGAGAGTTGGTTAATTATATTTTAGTGATTTGAGTTCTAGAACAGTGCTTAATCTGGATCCTGTTAGCTAACTTAGCTGCATTCATTGATTTCCTGAGAAATACCCTAAGCCTACATTCCCCCAATTGAATTTACAAACGTTTTACTTGCAACCCTGTTTTTCAATTACATCATCTGGTTTAGCTTGTTTCTGATCTATATAATCTATTGAGTGACTCTTGAGTTCTTGTGTTCGACCCCTGATTTACTGCAGCAACTGCTTTAGTACTTTTTAGGGTATTAAATTGAGCATATCAATTGGAAAGAATCAGATCAGGCAAAAGAGGCTTTAGTCTTGAAACCAACAGCATGGATATTACTTTGTAAAGGGTATTGAGACAGGAAATAGGTCTAAAATCATATACCTTTGAGGCTCCTGGCATCTTTGGAACAAGTGATAAGATGGATGAGTTTGTTGAAGCTGGTAGGAAAGCAGTAGTGAAGAAATGAGTAACACTAGAGACCACCTCTTCCCTTAAGATACTCCAGGCTTCTTTATAGAACCCAGATGTAAATCCATCCGGCCCAGGAGATTTATTAGGATTCAGCCTAAGAAAAAAATTTGTGATCTCTACAGATGAAGGTTATGCTAGCATTGCTTGATGATAATGTTGATTGCATCTGAATGAGAAGAGAGATTGAAACCATTCAGAAGTAGAGTAAACTTGGAGTTGCGGCAGTTCATCTGGCCCTAGTATGGATTTGAAATGGTTGATGGCCAGAAGACTCATATCCTAAGGATCAAAGACTACTACGCCAGATGGTAAGGTAAATGATCGAATGGCATTATAGCTTTGTCTAGTCAGAGAAACTCGATAGAAGAAAGCTGTATTCTGGTCGCCCACTTTTAACCAGTGAATTCTTGATTTTTGTTTAAAGTATATTTCTTCTATCTCTCTCAAGAAGTTCTATTTCTCATGTAGGTCTATCTCTTCTTGGAAAGTATGGTGAGAAGGATTCTGCAGCGCCTGAACCTGCACAATTTGTAACAGTTTGTTAGTTTCACTCACTCTTACTTGAATATGAGAAAAATTCTCTCTGTTTAGTTCTTTTAGCTCTCTCTTTATGATCCTTTGCTTCCAACATAAATTTGTGAGATTAGTAGCAATGCTTCCGGCCTGAATCCATGCTTTTACCACCACTAGATGAAAGTTAGGATGTTTGGTAAGGTAGTTGAAGAACTTAAAAGGACGGGTACCGGTTTTTGGAAGATTTTGGGCAAGGTCAACTAGGCTGGGGCTGTGGTCTGAGATGAGAGGGGAAAGGAATTTGGCTGCACTATTTGGGAATTGGGAGAACCATATATTGTTTACAAGCACTCTGTTTAGCTTTTTGGCTATTGGAGAAAAAGGACGGCAATTTGACCAGGTAAAGAAGGGCCCCTGAAATCGCAGGTCAAACATTCCCATTTGATGAAGACAATCTCTGAAAACTGACATAAGATTGTTCATTGTATCAACTTCAGGAAGAGAGTGCTCCACATGATGCAAAATCTCATTGAAGTCACCCCCGAGTAACCATGGACACAAGTTGAGAGAGTAAGTTGACTGCAGGTTCAACAGTTCCACCAAAAGGTCAGCTCTTTCTTCACTCTTATTAGAGGCGTAGACTGCAGTATAAATAAACTGATGACAATTTGGAATATTAACTTGACAGGTGACAGATTGCTTTGAGTGATGCAAAACCATGAGCTTCACTGGATCTTTTCATATGATGATAATACGCCCATCATCATCAGACAAGTGATTAGAAGTAAAATTCCACCCTTTGCAAAGCTTTGACATTAACTGGTTCAAATTTTGATCCTTGATATGAGTTTCAATTAGAGCTCCAAATAAAGTTTGATGGCTGGACAGCCACTGACAAAAAGGTACATGCTTGTCCGGCTCATTAAGTCCATGGACATTCCAAAAAAAAGGTTTTTATATTCATAGAAATTTTGGATTAGACTTTTCTGATAAAGGAAGAGGCCTTTCAGACACAAAAGTAGAAGTAGAAGAAGAATTATTAGAATTAGCATTAGAGAGTGATGGCTCTGCTGAAACCCCAAAAGAAAAAGGAATTGACTGAGTGGAGTGAGAGGTAAGAGAAAGAGTGGTGATTAGAGTAGGACTGGATCGAGATCTTTTTAATGATTTTTTTCTTTGAGTTCAAGATGGACTGTAAGGGGAAAGCTCACCTGATGAAAAATTAGAGCCAGGAGGAGCAGTGATTTGAGGACCAAAAGGAAGGCTTTTGTTTGGAGGAGAAATGTTTAGAAAAGAAGGAGGGAGAATTCGAGTAGAAGTACGGGATGAAGCACAAGTATCATAGACTGAGACGGCACCAGCAGTAGCAATCTCAAGCACAACACTTTGAGCCGCTTCTAAGCTAGCAACTGCTTTAGCCTTTTCTAGTACAACACTCTCAACAGCTACAGGACTGGAAGCAGCTTTAACCATTTCTAGCACAACACTCGGAGCAGCTTCAGGAATGGAAGCAACGTTAGCCTTTTCTAGCACAACACTCCGAGCAACATCAGAACAGGAGGGAGCAGTCTTAGATTCTACAGGGGTAAACTTCACATTACTTGCACCTTTTTTAAAAGTAGACTTAGGGTCAACAGGAGGAACCACTTTAGCTTTTCCTTTTTCTACCACATGTTTGATTGAGGCCCTTGCTGGCAAAGGAGGAAGAGGTAGATGGAGGCAGTTTCTGACAACATGACCTAACTCTTTACAGTGAGAACAAGTCGGTGGCAGCCAAGGATAATCAACTTCTACCTCAATAACCTGACCATTCTGCCTTTGGAACTCAACCACCTGAGGCAGAGCCTTAGTAAGATTCACTTCAACTTTAACATGAGCAAGAGTTAAACTGACAAGGTTTTTTGTGAAATCATTTGTTTCCTTAGGATCACCAACCAGACCTGCAATCAGACTGAGACCTTTCCTATGACGAAGATCAAGCGGAATTCCTTTCAAGTGAACCCATATTTGAAAAGAAGAGGGAGCAGGGGACTCAGCCGAATGGGTTAGAAGACCACTGAATAGCATGAAACAGAGAATCTCCAACATACCATATTCCTTTTTCCAAAACTTTTTTTCTAATGAAAACATTAGGGATTCTGACTAGCATTGACCTTGAGAGAGGATTGATGTGGATTTCTAATTTTCTTCCTTTCCCCCACATATGACTAAGAACACTTTGGATTTGACTGTAGGGAGGAGGCCAACCATTGAAATAACAGATGATAAAATCTTTGTGTAATTCTGCCCCTCGGTGGAAAACTTCATCAGGGATGACCACTTTAGGCCTTCCAGTTTCTGAGATGGTAATAGGAGCTAATCTTTCCAAAGATCTATCTTCAGAAGAACGAATTCTTTCTGCAATGGTTGGAAGATACTTATTTTGACTGACTGTGTGAGCCTGAGCTACCTTTTGTATTTCCGGCTGACCTACCAAAGATTGTCCAACAGAGAGCTGGCTAGCAATGGTTTTTCGTTGAGGCAGGGCACCAACAGGAATGACGGGAGGAGACTCAATGGTAGAGTTAACTATCACCTTAGGGTTAACCGAAGGCAATGATAATGTATGGTTTACACTTGAAGCCTTGTTAGTTTGAAGAAGGTATGTAGCTTTTGGAGCAACAACAGTAAAAATTTTGGAGGAGATATTCCAGATCTAAATCCATGAACAGTAGATTTTGGGACTTCTGCAACTTTGTTGACAGCTTCAGTCATTACAACGTCAGCAGTTTCCAATTTTCCAGTGGGAAGCTGGGTAGTGGCAGTTAGTACAGGCTTCACTAAAGGAGCAGTTTGCAGCGAAGGAGGAGAGTGAACAGTATACTGAGTGGATAAGGGAGGAAAATAGTGAGAGGAAAGGTAATAAGATGGATCTGGTGGAAGGTCAGGAGGGACGGAAGGAGGACGGAGAACACTTTCACCAGCGGTGGCAAGCGATGGATTCAAGGCGGAAGCGCGATCCGGAGAGAACCAGGGGCTCGCCTCTTGAGAATACATTTTACATAAAAAAACCTTAATAAATTGAAACCTAAGTTGCATGAATGCGGGAGAACACATATGGAAACGCAAAAACAGTTTATATATATATATATAAAAAATGGATACGTGTTAACATATATATATATATATATATTAGTTATATATATCATCTTATATTAATAAAATTGTTATGAATAACAAAAATTAAATACAATTTTACACAATCAACTTAAAATAACTAAAAATAATATGGTTGACTGCCTAAAACCCCATCTACTTATAGAACCCTAACTATTCCCCCCCCCCCCCCCCCCCAAAACTATTTAATTCTTTATTAACCCACCCAAACTTATAATTTTCAAATTTAAACCACCTAATATATTTTATTCTGCTTAATTCTACCTCTCTAATCAAAATCATAAAATCGAGTTTAAGTAAATGAAAGCGCGTTTAATAAACAGTGATTTCTCATAATAAAAAACTCTATCTGATTTGAAAAAAAAATAAAACCAACTAAGACCACACCAAAAATTAGACAATCACACCCAAAATCCAAAGAAATATAGCAAGAGAAACCATATGATTATTCTTACTATCGTAAAAATCAAATTCAATTTTCCCAAAATTCAAATCCAAACTTCAATCTCACGTTTTCTATCTCATCGATACCGAATTTGTGCTTCTCTGATTTTGATCATACCGAATTGACAGAGAGGTAGAAGGCGAAGTTGTCGTGAAACTTAAAATCAAGTTTTCCCCAATTATTTGTCGTGAAATATAGCTCAAGCCGGGTCTGTTTTTTTTCTTCAAAAATGGGTTGGGTTTTTTCAAGTCGGATCGGGTTTTTTTATTATGGACAAACACTATTTATTAAACACGTTTTCGTTTATTTTAACTCGATTTTATGATTTTGATTAGAGAGGTGGAATTAAGCAGAATAAAATAGATTATATGGTTTAGAGTTGAAAATTATAAGTTTGGAAGGGTTAATAAAGAGATAAATAGTTTGGAGAGAAATAATTAGAGTTCTATGAGTGAGGAGGGGTTTTAGGCAGTTAACCCAAAATAATATGATTCAAAATATAAAATCTAAATCAACATCTTTATTCTCAATTTTTTCAATTCCATCAAATAAAGCCGCATCAAACTCTATGTTGTCGAAAATAAAATTATCAAACTCAAATCTTCGAAAATAATCTCATTCAACTAATTAAATAAATCACTTTCAACATCTCGCATATAATTAAAATAATCTTTCTAAACAATATTATAATAAAAACACGTAAATCAGTGTTTACAAAAGGCAAAGTTTTATATAAACTTTTGGTTTTCTTATTTTATGAAATGAGAAGCATATATATCAAAAATAACCATACTCTTTCTATTTATCTACAATATCATGTTTTAAAAACGGAAATTCAAGCTTCCAAAACGGAAGCACAAACTTTCAAAACAAAATCGAAAGCTTTCAAAATAGAAATGCAAACTTCCAACGCGTTTTCAAAAACATTTTTTGGATGCTATGGAAGCGAACTTCCAAAATTTTCTAGAAACATCCGTTTCTAATTCTGATTCTGAGGCGGGAAATGGATTTCCGGCGAAGTTTCTATGTATCTACCTAAAGCAGAAGTTATGTTTCCATGTTAAATCAATTTAGTATATCCAAGTTTAATAAATGAAAAACATGCATATAACATATACATACATGCAACAAGTTCAAATATTATGACGCCTTCTCTTCAAAGGTGATTTTTGAAGCGACTTTCTCCAACCTTCGTTCTCTGCAATTTTTGTTGGCTGACATCGATTCCTGCGTCGACCGTACTCTTTCTTCTTCTGGTTTTCTTTTGCTTATAATTCTAGGGTTTATCTACATAAATCTCACTACAAGAAAAATGGGCATTGATAGCACATTCGGATAGCACGATTTCTGTAACTGCTATTAAAGAAGGTATGCTGGATTACGATACTCTATCACAGTATTTTAAAAACGCTAAGCCAAAATTTAACTTAGCGGGGGTAAAAATTTGACTTTTGGAGCCTAATTTTCGTCATTGGAGCCAACACTTAGCAAAAATAAAACACAATTAACTTCATTCTAACTTCATTGATGCGGCTGTATTGTTTGGAAACCAAAAAAAAAATACTACTCTTTCAACGACAGAAAAATAAAAGGAAGAACATCTCTCAAGAGCGATTCTTCTCATGCATCTACCCTCATCAGATCTACTCCTACACTGTCATCGCCGATGGCTGAATCTCTTCATTTTGATTCTTTTTTTGCTACTTCGAATTCATTTTCTACCTTCATGTTCTATTTATCCCTATTTTTAGAGAATCTGAATCTGGATCTTAGCTGTATCAGATCGGAAATAGAAGGCCGTGAGTTTTCGACCATTGATTCAACTATTGGAATAAGAGATGTGAGAGGATTTCAAAGCCTCGGACCACAAATAGCTTCCCTGCCTCAGTTGGAGAAGGGTTCGTCGGAGGAAAAGCTAGGGTTCACGGAAAGAGTTTTCTTGACCGCCAGAGCTGCGTTTTTGGCCGCCGTTATTCTAAATCCTCTCGACGTTGTCAAGGTAGGTTTTAGTTTTTGGGGTGTTAATTTCTAAACCTCCGGGAAGTTATATACGTTTTACCGGTAAGGGACTTGTGTTTCTGTTGTGGTTTGTTATCAGACTCGATTGCAAGCTCAAGCCGCCGGAGTTTCTTAGTCTCACCCACTCAGTAACGCCATTAGCCGCATGACATTCTTTGGACCAAACATGGTATGTGTCTGAAATCTGTTTTTGTGGGAGAGATGTTTAAAGGAGAATACTTTCGACATTTTAGTCTTCATTTCACCAGTCACCACTGAATTAGTCTTTTTGGGTTCAGATGTTTGCGGACTTGAAATGTTCTCCTTCATGTTCTCGCGCTGGTGTTCAAGGTAAAGGTATTGTCTCTATTTGCCCGCCGGATTGTTTCCAGTACAAAGGAACATTTGATGTCTACGCCAAGATCATACGACAGGTGAGTGTGCCTTTTTTAGACGAAAGGACAATTAAAACTCATTTTCTTATCTTGTTGGAAGTCTTGCAGTGTTAAGAAAACGATAATTAGCTATGTGAAAGTATTTTTGTATGTGGATTGCCTTTTAGCAATAATCTTCGTGTTTCAGAAAAGTCTGGATGCTTAATGCTTTTGTTTCCATGAGATGCAGCGTCACTTCAACACTTTTGTTGGAGATCTCAGTCCAGAGGTTAATGACACGGCATATCAGCTACATCAATTTGAAAAATCCATCAAAGGTAAATGATTGTTTTCTTTCATATTGTGTACACAGAGAATCCTCATCTGTTTCCTTCTTGTGTTAAACCCTTATTGATCCCTAGGATCTATTATGTGGGTAATAAATTTATTCTAATGTGCAAGTAACTTTGGTGAAATTATACATGTTGAACTTCTGATAGATCGAGCTGTAAGTTCTTATTAATTGCTCTCAGCTTTGTTGTGCATATTTGTTTGCTAAGTATTTCGCTCATTGTCAGACTTTCTGTGATCAACCTGCATTATTTCATCAGATTAAGAAATAACCATATCGAACAACAAGTAGCCACACCTCAACATCAGTTACAAGATATGGCTACAGAACTTACAAGTCCAAACAATGTCGATCTTTGCTTATGATGGTTTCAGTTAAAATGTTGTCTTGATTCCCTTAGTTACGCTACTGCTGGCATGGCTGATGTACTTCTGGGGCAGAGCTAAGTTACATGTGTGGAAGATGACATTGCAGAGGAATGTGTCCAGTTATGGATCAGCCATAGCAACGGGAAATCTCCAACTTCTCACGATTCCGCTGGACTGGCGCAAGTTTATCAACCAGAAAACTAGCTCATCGTTTAAGGTATGGACTGTTATATATTCTATGATTTTAGATTGTTTATTGGTTTTTAACTATGCTCCTCAACTATAGGCTGTGAGTGATATATACAAGGAGAGAAGAAAGAATCAGATTCCTTACACTTGTAGCCGTAAAGGAATGGTTAGGCTGACAGAAGAAATGGTAAGCCTACTTCTTGTCACTGTATTATTGAGTTCTAAAAATGGAATTGGATCTGATTTTGTTTTTTCACAGAAAAAAAGTAGTGAAGATCCATCTAGGGTGACAAGGATGAAAGTGTGGGTCAAGTCGCATACCAGAAAAGATGGTACACCTGTGAATACAAATGCTGCTGAGAAGATAGTAAGTTTAGAATTTTCTGTTAACTTTACTATGCTTGATGACTTTATATTTTGAATACAAATGATGATTATGACTTTGTGTTCTGTCAGAGGAAGGCAAAAGAGGTTGAACCTTGTCCTACATCATCAACAATGACAAAGTGGTAATGTGCTGAAGTCGGTTGGACGTGTTGCTCGTTAGTTCTTTTTTTCTTTGATTCCAAGACATGGTTGCTATGTTAAAACTTATGTCTGTGTTGCTACTTTGGTTGTGTATTGTACTTGTGGGTTTCGTTAATTATGAATCATCTTCAGTTTCAATATTTTTGTTAATATGATTCATAATTCAGGTACCAAATAGAATAAAAATTATGCATGAACAACATGCCAAAAGTGAAATAGCTCCAACAATGATACGTCTAAAAAGAGAGCAAAATATTAGAGCCACTAGAACAAATGAAATAGCAAGAGTCTAGTGCCACAATAAATCTTAAAAGAGCACAATAATAGAGCCACCATAAAATAAAAAATGGCAATAAAAAGATGTTATTATAAAATGTATAACAACAAAGAAAATCGTGCTATTATATATCACCATATAATAGTAGGACAACTTTTCGCTATTGTATGTGGGGGGTCTAAGATAGCTTCTCATATCACGGCCAACATTAAAACGCTGTAATATATATATATATATATATATATAATAGCGTTTTCACGACGCTAACAATGTACATTTTTCTTGTAGTATCTTCAAAATCTCAGACATCATATAACAGTTTTCTCTCGATAGAGAAGACAATTCAAAAGGCGATATTTTCACTGGCATCCGGTGGTTTTTTTGGTGTTCTTAGGCAATCGCAAGACTATAGAACTCATGTGTGTTTGTATATACAAGTTTCAGTGCTTTTAGTAATGGCTTTTCGGGGATCTTATTTCGAAACGATTACTGTGTGTTTATCTTCTTCTCACTAGCTAGTTGGGAAGATTAAAAGATTTACTTACGTCGAATTGTGTGTCAATTCTGTTTTCCTCCATTTCGTCGTTGCAATCTCCGGCGTGGCCATGCCCACAATCGATGATAAAACATCCAATAAATGGTGGCTTCTATGGATCTATGATTATCATATTAGAGAGGAATCCTCTCTATGCCAATCAATCAACCTAATTATGTTGAATCCATATTTGAGTGGTGAGGAAAAAATCATAACCGCTTTACTTTGGAAACAACCGCCATGAAAACCACTATGGAGATGGTGTATCAGAGTCGGAGAGGCAGAAGATGATGGGCAATCCTAAATTCGGTTTCAATTAGAAGAATCACTATATTTGATTTTTACTCAAACACTGTTTTGAAATATAATTTGGGATTTGGACATGGTGATGCAACCACAAACGCAACCGCGAAGGCAATTGGCGGTTATGGAGATGACAATGGTGCACTACTTTTACTGGAGTGTCATCGGAATGGTGATAACCAATGATGAAGATGTATTTTCTTCGTTGTATGACGATATTCGTACAATCGTTGAAAATTGACAATTCTAATGTTTATTTTTATTGAAAAAATAGGTATATTGGATTCTTGATCGTAGAACATATTTATATCTAAAGTGGGATTTGGCCAATATTATACAACAAAGAAAAGAAGTGTTTATGTTGCGACGGATAATTTGGAGTTTTATTGAATTGGTGATATCTAAATATGAAAATCGCATTAGATCGAAAGTAAAAATCATGAAAGAAATTAACAAAATTGAAAAATTGACATTTTGTTAGTACGTCAGACTTCTCAGAACAAAGCATCTTTAAATTTTATTTCCTTTAGTTTATTGTTCTCTCATAATTTTAATTATGTAATTGGTTGTATTTTTATTATTTTATGTACTCCTTATGTAACTTTCGATTTCATATATATAAAAATATATTAAAAAACAAATTTTGCATACATGCACCGATGCACGTGTTACAACCACGACGCTATAGAAATTCTATAAAGAGGATTTAGCGCCTAAGTAACTAGTAAGAAATGAATCAATGATTTTTTTTCCATTTTTTATATTTACTTAATATTAATTATTTTTAGTACATTTTTCAGTTTTATTATTTTTTCATTAAAATAAAAAAAAATATAAAACATCAACCTGGCGTCTAAAATCATCAATCAGATATCCCATGCAAAATAAAACCAAAAAAAAAAGAAATCGTTGACATTTCGTTGACCGATAGGATCATAAATTTGAAATGCTCAAGTAGTTTTTGGCTACGCACCTAGACCGCCAAATTTTAGAACAGAATTGAATACCAACAAAAGGAGACCAGTTAATATCAAATTACAGTTATGTTTCCACTGTCACATGCATAGCATTGAATCTCATCTTCTCGTACATGCCCAAAAATTATGAGCTCATAACATTAATTTCAGCATGCCGTCTATATCAAAATAAATAAAATGTGTATAGATGTAAATGCCCAATCTCATCTTCTATGTATCTCTTTTTGTTTTTCTCAACCAAAGTAAATATAGTGTTTTTACATTTCCTTTAGAATAGTAACAAAAAAAAATTTGGTTGTTGCATATATATTCACAAGTGGTAAAACTATAAGCAATGATTTGATATGCACAATGCACTAAACCAGTGCTCTAAAAATATTAGAAGCTCAACAAAACAATTGTGCTAGAAGTTACGACGATGATTAGGAAGCGCTTTGGCATAAGATTAATCATTGAATTTTCTATTTTTCAGCATTTCTAAATATGTAGTTGATATATTAATATCTACTCTCTTTTTTTTTTGATAAATCATGGAGTGATCCCACGTTTTATAAGCCCATACTAATCTCTAGAAGCTCCAACAACCAGATTTACGGTTACAATTTATAAGTTTAATTTTGTCTAGGTGGCCAAGCAGAGTCGAACTCATGACTGAATAGGACACATAAATATCTACTCATTATATTAACCAGCCATCTAGTTCCGATTAGTCAGCCAACTACAACCATTTGCAAACCATTGCAGCAGTTAATGAGTTGTTGATTCTTGTTATTTATGTACTATATTATTTCTATTTTAGCTTCCAATGTGAAATATTCTAATACCTATGTTAAAAAAAAAGAATATATTATATAAGCAGATTTCAAAGATATGATTGTAGAAATTAAGATTGTCTGTCTGTATCGGGGAACTCCTCGAGGCCAAACATTAATTTAGTGTCCTTTGTGTTTCCCAATTTTAGTAAAGGCTGTTTTTATAAACTATATATTTTTCCTCCTCAAACCTTATATCATTATTAATAAATTCAGGCTTCGATTGAAAACACTAAACAATGTGGATGGAACTAAAACAGTACGGAATGGGAAGAATAGTAAAACAGCACCGTATTTAATCAAAACTAAAATTTATAAGTAGCAATTTAGCATTTGATTTTACACCGGAAAACAGCATTTGGTTTGACTATTGTTTTATTTAGTAAACATACATGCACTTTGATTTGAGACATGATACTTGCGGTTGGTGTACGCATAGCCGGTTCTAAGCCTAAGTAGAATTAAGGGTGTCAATTAGGGCCAAAATCCGAGGACTGGTCCGGTCCGACCCTGAAAAACAGCGGGTTCGGGCCTAAAAATATAAACCCAAAAAAATCGGGCATTTCGGGCTAGTGTGTTTTTTGGGCTTAACCCGAAAAGCCCGGAACTTTACATTTTAATTATTTAGAGATTTTATTTAAACATTTATCTTTTTAAAAATAATAATTTGACATATTTTCTATACATTTCGTGATCCATGAACCATTATCATTCATCCATATTTACTTCATATTTTTTAAATCATTATCTATAGATTTTCAATGATATTTTATATGATTTATACATGTCAAAACTTAATATTATTTTACATTTTTTTATATATGTACCTCTTGATGGTGATGAGGATTTAGAAGAAGATGAATGAAATTCTAATATAAACTCTACTACCTAGATTTGAAGTGTTTTGATTTTATGTTTTATTTGGTAATACAATTTATTTGAATTTTATTTGTTTTTTTGTCAAACTTTTGCTTTTAAATTTAATTGGATTTGATATAAAACATTTAAATTTAAATTTATTTTGATAAATATTTTGTTTTAATTATTCATTTGAGAATTGTGAATTTTTGTGTTTGTAAAGAAAATAACGAAAAATCCCGAAAGAAGCCCGAAAAGCCCTAGAGCCCTGTCCGGGCCGGGCCGGGCTTTGGAATATAGGCCCGATTTTTTTCGGGCCGGGCCGGGCTCAAATATATGCGGACTTTACGGGTTTTGGACCAGGCCGGGCCGGGCTAGCCCGATTGACATCCCTAAGTAGAATAAGCGGTATTCGTTTTCATAAAACAAAATTTGGTTTTTAAATTTCAAAAAGTCTCTTAAGTTTAGTGGTAAAATTATAAAAAAAAATTTCATAAAATCATAAATTCGAAACTTAAAATGGTAAAACGGTCCAAATATTTTTTAGCTTGCGGCCTTAAAAACTCATGGCCAGCTTTGGATAACCACATAACAAACTACAGTATTTAAGATTATTTAGTTACTCACCAACAAAAAACAAGTTATATGTCAGAGCGCTTATGGTCCCTTGGACGCTACCACGTTTCAGGTTCGATCCTCCTGCTATGTGAAACTAACACACATTTGTTTTGGACACCCACGGATATGGGCCCATGCATTAGGATCCATTTGAAAATCCGGAAAGGGGTTTATCCGTGGGTTACCCTTCCCCATGGATTAGTTTGGACCCCTTCATAAGCCTGAGATTACCTTGAGTCACCAAACAAAAAAAAAAGTTATATGCATTCAGTAATTACCAAAAAAAAAAAAAGATAGACAGTATTTTTTCGTCTAATTTTTTTAATATTAAACTTGAATTTTTTGAATTAAATATGTATACATCAACAAATAAAAAACTTATTAACTACAAACTATTAATATAATTTAATTGAAATTTTTTTCTTAAGTATTTAAAGATACAAAATCTAATCAAAGTTTTTTTTTTTTTTGATGAATGTTAAATTATATTCAAACCCGAAAAATAGTGTTTCTACATCTTTGACGCGAGCTTTAAATTAAAGAACTATTCTAAATAAATATTAAGAACAGATCATGATGAACTATTTCTCCACCTCAATCTTATGGCCTTGATGCAAACCAAATTTGCATTTCGTTTTCATACTGCATATCGCCAAACAATCGTATAGAAGTGAATCTATTGTGAATATCAATGAATTTTATAAGTCTCGTCACGGAAGATGGGTTGATTATGTGTTGGCGTGCATTCCTTTCTCTCCACAACACTTGTATTATCATCTAAAATAAATACCGAAATATGAATCCCTTCACTCGACTGGACTGAGAGCGTGATAAAAGTTAAGTATATGAGATATAATCTAACCAAAGTTTTGTAAGATTACTCGGATATTTGTTTGAAAATACGATAGATTCATCTACTCTAGACCAATATATGGATCGTCTAATATTTACTTATCCATTCAGAGCTCTCTAGTAATAAACATATATATATTTCGAATTAAAATAGTCAAACATAAGGTGGAAAGACGAAAGTTTTTTTAGTCCAATATATCGTCAATCGACCATGTCATGTCCTATAACTTGACCTAAATGTAAATAAGTGAATATATATTATTACCCTTAAAAAGAAAATAAAAAATCTTTTACTTTTATTTGTCATATATTTCAGTGTTCTGTTCTGTACACAACTAAGATATCGTCATATCATACTCGTATTGATAAAAAAAAAAAAAAAAAAAAGAAAGATTCGTAGACAGTTCTAGTCTCTCAAGTTCAAGTTCAAGCTCAAGCTCAAACAACAACAAAATAATAGTATTAAAAAGAAACACAAACACTTCTGTGTTTATTTGTCTTTTGCCGGCGCAAGCCGAAACCATTTCATGTAAATAACAAACTCAAAAACCTTAAAATCCGATTTGTTTCTTCTTTTTTTTGGCTATAAATTTAACAAAAGGTACCACGCTTTTTCTAAATCAGGACAGACAAAAAATTTTTGATATTTTTGTTTTCCTTTTCCCTTTTGTGTGTGGTTTCATGAAAATCTAGGGATGAAGAAACAATGGTCACCGGACAAAACATAAAATCTGTTCCGGATAATCTGAAGATACAGCTCGCAGTTTCAGTTCGAAGAATTCAATGGAGTTATGCAATCTTCTGGACTGTTTCTGCTTCTCAGTCTGGGTAAGTTTCATAATCGTAACCCTTGCAAATTGATCAATTTGTAGGTTCTTAGACCTTTTGGTACTTCTTGGAGATTACTGTAAAAGCCAAAGAATAGATATCAAATCAGAAACTCAGATAAAAATTTATGTGTTTTCTTCAAAAGTCGATTTGTTATTATTCTTCTTGAAGTTCTTTAAGTAGCTCAAGACAATGATCTGTTTTTTTTTTTTTTCTGATTGGATCGAATATTTTGTTGTTTTGTTTAAATCTAAAGAGTATTAGAATGGGGAGATGGATACTATAATGGAGATATCAAAACGAGGAAGACGATTCAAGCTTCGGAGATTAAAGCTGATCAGCTTGGTTTACGGAGGAGCGAGCAACTTAGAGAGCTTTACGAGTCTCTCTCCGTCGCTGAATCTTCTTCCTCCGGCGCCGCCGCCGGATCTCAGGTCACTAGACGAGCTTCTGCCGCCGTCCTCTCGCCGGAAGATCTCGCCGACACCGAGTGGTACTACTTGGTTTGTATGTCTTTCGTTTTCAACATCGGTGAAGGGTAATTCCGTCTTTTCCTCTTTCAGCATTGACATTTATTAGGTGTCTGTCTCATGTTCAGATTAATCTTGTCAGTGTGTTAAATAAAAAAACAAAATAACCTTTTATTACATGTCTGGACATTAGATCTTTTTTAAAAAGAGGTTCTATTTTGTTTTTTTGGGTTTTGGGAAAAAGTGGTCTCAAATTTGCATCTACGTTCATTTTATTAAGTTTACTTATAATTTTAACACTTTTTAAAAAGTTTAAAAATAAGTAACACTTTTGGGGATCTATTCAATCTAATATTTATGAGTATTTGAAAAAATTTGAGTTTTATTGAGTTTTTAGATGATTTGAGTGAATTAAGAAAATTGTTATGATTTGTTTTTAAATAACTACTAAATCTCATCTAAAATCATGAGATTTAAATTTTTATTTTTTTAATTAAGAAACTCCATCAAAACATCTTCAAATCACTAAAAATCCTCTAAAACCCACTAATTCAAATATTTCAAATAACCGTGGATTTGAATGTTCATTTAAGAATTGTACTCCTAAAAACAAGTTAACTATTATTCTCTCCGTTTCACATTGAGCATTATGTAAGAATTGTTTTTTCGTTTCACATTGAGCGTTATTTAAGAATTATTTGTTCGTTTCAAATTAAATATCGTTTTAGGTTTTCTATGTAAATTTGGTTTTAAATACCTAATTTAACCTCAACTGAAGAATACTACTCCCTCCGTTTCAGTTTATAGGCCGTTTAAATTTGTTTCACACAAATTAAGAAAATATATTAAATTTTCTATTATATCTATTATTAATACATTACATAATTTTCTCTCTCTTATTAATATATTACAATAATAAAGTTAAAACTGAAATTTTATCTAAAATTCTGCATTAAAATTCGAAAACGATACTTAATTTGAAAAAAAAAACAATCCTAAAACGACATATAAAATGAAACGGAGAGAGTAATAGGTAACTTGCTTTTTAGGAGTATAATAATGAAAAATTTTAATATGTATATATGAAAAAACATTAAACGACATTTATGATGAAACGTAAAGAGTTTATATTTTGTATATGTTCAATAAAATAACTTTCGATTATTCGGTTCCGTTGCACCAAATTCACGTTCCATTTGGATTCGTGTTAAAACAATCAGTATATATATTTTATTTTTTTGTTACAGTTACGTTAATATGATAAAATTCGGTTCGGTTCGGTTTTAATGTCCATCCTACCTTTCGACTATCACGGAAAAAAAGTGAAAAAAATACATAAGAAAGCAATAATCTATTTCTTTCGTAGACTGCCTGGACGGACGTTTGCGAACGGTGAACCGATATGGCTATGCAACGCTCATACCGCGGATAGTAAAGTCTTTAGCCGCTCTCTATTGGCAAAAGTAAGTTGTAGTATTGTAGTTCCCTTTTAACTCCTATCTTTGCGGCTGATGAAAACGCTAAAAATCGATAGCGTTTTGTGCTCGTTTAGAGTGCTTCCGTTGAGACAGTGATTTGCTTCCCGTTTCTTGGAGGAGTCGTAGAGATCGGTACCACAGAACATGTAAGCCACATCTCGTTTTGTGTTTTCATTCAACTTTTCAGAATAAGTATACATTATTAAGTATTAGACTAGGGATGTTAAAACGGGCGGGTCCGGCCCGTTTAGGCCCGTTCCGTTTAAACCCGTTTATTTTTTGGATCCGTTTAGGTCCGTCCGTTTAGATCCGTTAAAATTAGTGTAGTCCGTTTAGACCAATAAATGCTTAGGCCTTAGGGTCTAAATTTTAACTAATTGATAATACAAAAAGTGTAAGAATTTTCTTGTGTGTGTTTTCATCTGGTAGATTACAGAAGACATGAACGTGATACAATGCGTGAAAACATCATTCCTCGAAGCTCCTGATCCATACGCTTCACTATTACCAACAAGATCCGATTATCACATCGACAACGTTCTCGATCAGCAACAGATTCTAGGTGACGAGATTTACGCGCCTATGTTCGGTACTGAGCCTTTTCCCGCGACTTCTCCCAGCAGAACTACCAATGGTTTCGATCCCGAACATGAACAAGTAGCAGAAGATCATGATTCATTCATGGCCGAAGGAATAATTGGGGGAGCTTCTCAGGTGCAAAGCTGGCAGCTCATGGACGAAGAGCTTAGTAACTGCGTTCACCAATCGCTGAATTCCAGCGATTGCGTCTCTCAAACGTTTGTTGAAGCAGCGGCTGGACGGGTTTCTTGCAGTGCAAGAAAGTGTAGGGTTCAAAGATTAGGGCATATTCAAGAGCAGCAGAGAAATGTGAAGATGTTGTCTTTTGATCCAAGAAACGATGATGTTCATTACCAAAGTGTGATCTCCACAATTTTTAAGACCAACCATCAGCTAATTCTCGGACCACAGTTTCGGAATTGCGCTAAGCAGTCGAGCTTCACGAGGTGGAAGAAATCATCATCATTATCATCATCTGGAACCGCCACAGTCGTACCACCGTCACAAGGAATGTTGAAGAAGATTCTTTTCGAGGTTCCGCGAGTGCACCAGAAAGAGAAGTTGATGTTGGATTCACCAGGGGTTGGGGATGAAACCGCGAACCACGCGGTTTTAGAGAAGAAACGGCGTGAGAAATTGAACGAACGGTTCATGATCTTGAGATCAATCATTCCTTCAGTCAATAAGGTATATAAAACCAAATTTTCAAATCCATATTATATAACCAGGGTTAACTAATTTTAGGTTTAACATTTTCAATAGATCGATAAAGTATCAATTCTTGACGATACGATAGAGTATCTTCAAGAACTCGAAAGACGGGTTCAAGAACTAGAATCTTGCAGAGAATCAACCGATACAGAAACCCGTGAGACAATGACAATGAAGAGGAAGAAACCGCACGATGCAGGGGAAAGAACATCAGCTAATTGCACAAACATTGAAACCGGAAACGGGAAGAGAGTTCAGGTTGGTGAAGCCGAACCAGCAGGAACCGGTTATATCGGTTTAACTGATAATTTAAGGATCGGTTCGTTTGGTAATGAGGTGGTTATTGAGCTTAGATGTGCTTGGAGAGAAGGAGTATTGCTTGAGATAATGGATGTGATTAGTGATCTCAAGTTGGATTCTCATTCCGTACAATCATCGAGAGGAGATGGTTTACTCTGCTTAACCGTCAACTGCAAGGTACAATCTCTAACCTAATTTTTGCTTAATTAACCGGGATTTGGTTAACAATGGATTGACATATTGTGAAATGTTGTTGGTTTCAGCACAAGGGTTCAAAAATAGCGACACCAGGAATGATCAAAGAGGCACTTCAAAAGGTTGCATGGATCTGTTGAAGACTACTTGGTTTAAATTATTAGCAAAAATTCCCCGGTTAAGTTTTCTAATCTTTGGTATTCTTCTAACCGAGTTTTAGGAATTCATGTAAAAACAAACAAAAAAAAACCTTTATTATTTTGTGTCTTTTTTTACTGTCCCCTTTCTTTGAGGGTAGATTATTTTGATTTTACCGGTGAATTAAAAATAGTCATAACTTAGATAATATTCAAGATTATTTGTATAGTTAATCACACTTTGAATATTCTTTTGGTATTTTTTATTTTTTTTTAAAAAAGTTAAATCTGAAAATTGCAAAATTGGCAAGCATAGGTTATGATTCGGAATATTTTTTTTTCCAGCAAACATAATTTTATTAATTTGATGATACAAAATCAGAATACAATGTTTTTGTTAACCACCTTGGTGGATAAATACAATCAGAGAAGAAAATATTGTTTGGAGGTCCATTACGAGCTAAAAAATGTACTGCCGTATTGACATTACGTTTAACATAAATACAAGATATTTATGAAATTTTATGTTTCTATGTCAATATATCCTCAATTAAATTGATAATTGACAAATCGTGTTGTTTCCCTTGAATACTTTTGATTAAATTTACATTATCTCCTTCAAATATCATCGAGTCGTATCTTTTTATCCACACATTTTGCATTGCACACAGCAAAGATTTACCCTCTGTTTCCAAGTTTGAGATTCGGAATACCTTTTAGAATAAAAAAATTCACTAAAGAGTAAAATTACTCTAAATTCAGTTGATTTTCCATCCATTAAAAAAATGAATGGTTTTTTTCCTTTTTATTTAAGAGGGAAAAACTAGAAAGAAAAAGAAATAATGGAAATCTTCTTGTTACTCTATTAGTTCACACCCATAAATGTGAATGAAATTAGTGGTCAAATGGTTCACATGAAACGGGAGGAGATTCTACTTATTGGCATTTTCAGAAATAAAGGGTAAGAAATTATGAAAAATGAACACAAATTAAGTAGCATCATCATTATTAATTTTCATAACTGGCTTATAAATGATTTTGAAAAACATATTAAAAGTCAATAAAAATAAATACTGTAATATCTTAATTTTGCAAAGGCGTTGACCAAGTTACTTTATAATTTTCCATTAATATTTATCTATTTATCAAATCATGTCTTATTGTGTTTTATCATCGACTTAAGTAATTTCAGATATAGTTGGTCCATGCTCTATGTTATTTCTAAAGTTTACATGGACCAACTATAACTGAAATCGTCGTAGAAAAATTCGAATCATATTGAGTCAACTTTTAAGGTGAATCCCAAATTACTATTTTATTCTATGTTTGTGCGAGTTATAAAATTGAAAATCTTATTTATAGAAAATGAGTAAAAATAGATAAAAACTCTACACTTGAAAATAATTATTATCTTAGAAGTTAGAACCAAAAATCACAGCACATCACAGCAAATACAATATACCTCTTCTTATGGGAAATATTTTCTCTCAGACAAAAACATAATATCTTTCCTTTTCAACTGCGAAACCGAAAACATAAATTCAAAGACATATATATATATCTGAAATAGTGTATATACCTAGTGACTAGTGAGAGAGGAATAGAGAGAGAATGGTGAAGATGCTTAGGATTTTGGCCTGAAAAATCCTTCACCCCGGTAAAATCCTTTATATATATATTTCTTGACATCTTATTCTTAGATCTATGTCTATACTTTTTTCTTCATAACCGCGAAATCTCGAACCGAAACCAAAACTAATCTCCGGAACTCATGGAAGATCCCGGTGATCTTGCCATCTATGACTTTACTTTTTAGTTCTTGAAAATATAGCTTACAATAGTTTTGATTTTCAAATTAAGTTGAGATAGTCGCAATATTAGTCGAGATTATGAATCAATTTCTCCTAGATGCATTCTCTATTTAGATGTTTGCAAAGACGAAAATTTCTGCTTTGGAACATCAATCATTGTGTTCATCTTGTTTTCATGAAGCTTAATCGTGTCTCTCTCTAAGTATATATGATCCTTGATCCTTGTCGATTAATTACAACAGACTAGTGTTGTTTTTTACTTGCAGCTGTCGGAAAAATCGTAAAGGGAGTTGAAATCTGTAAGAACAGAGTGAACAAAATTGAGTCTTTTAAGAATGGGAGATGAGCCAAGATTTAGTGAGAAATGGGATTTCAGAAGGCAAGAGAACAACTTTGATGATTCTTCAAGCGATGATCCAGATTCAAACTCGACCCAGGACCCACTTATTCATAACCCAAATCTTGTTCTTGATTCGAATCAGATCGATAATGGAACAAAAACAGTGACTAGAGAACAACCTGTGAAAACCCGGAAGAGGAGGAGCAAGAAAGATGAGAGTAAACCTGAGAAAGCTAAGCAGGTAAGGAGAAGGAAACCAAAGACTGTTTGTGCAGAGGATACTAAGAAGAAAGAGGAAACGGTATTGGAGACGGATGATGATGTTGGAATGTTTATGAAGACGTTGCTCGATGATCTTACGGCTTCTAGAGAGAGCTTAATGGATTGGATGAAGACCGAATTGTATGGATCATCGGATCAAAATGCTGTTTCTCGGCCGCCTCCAAAGAAGAGAGCGGTTGCTGCGGTAGCAGCGCAGATATCAGTGAAGAAGAGAAGGGCGAAGAAGAAGAAGGGGGAAGAAGAAGAAGAGAAGGAGAGTGAAAAACAGAGCAAACCGGACGAGATTTGTCAAGAGATGAACAAACCTAAAGAGAAGAGTTCAGAGATTGCGCACAACGGTGGAGATCAAGTTGTAGAACTTGATTATAATGCTGGACCGTTGGATATGTTTCTCAAGAGCAGTCAAGGCGGTTTAGGCAGAAATTACTTTCAGCAACAAGAACAAGGTCAAGAAGGGATTGTTGCGCAAACTGAGATGGAGAATGCGAAGAATCCGACAGTGACAAATCAGAAGAGCGTTGTTTTGGCCATAAAAGCTCCAAAGTTGAGTCAGAAACAAAAGAAGACGAGAGAAGCTAACACCATCAAAAACAGATCATCTATGGTTGAGAGAACAGGACCCGAAACGCAGAAAGATGATAACTTTGCGATACCCTTTGCGCCAAAGCTGTCTTCATCGCCATCGTTGCAGAGTTTTCCAGTAGGTTCTTCGTTGAACTCGTTGTTTCCTTCTTCAAGCCAAGGGATTACTTTTTTTGCAAGTGACAACAACTTTCAACTGAGACAACCACCAGTTAGTCAGATTCCTGATCTTTCTGAACTTCAGACAGGATTCAGAGGAGGACAAGGATTTGGGAATTCTCTGTTTCACAACAACGGATACTTTTTTGGTTTTCCGGCAGCTTTCCAGCCTAATCTAATCGCTGGCAGTTATAATTTCCCCGCACAAGTGAATCCTGCAACTTCTTCACAGCAGAGAGACAATAACAATATGTTCGGAGGTCTGAGAATGGCCGGTGGAGCCATAAGATTTTCCAGTGGCAGGTTTCCCGAATCCGAAGTCGGAGACAGTAATAACGGCTTCTCAGATTACAGAACTAGCTCTGGTAGATAAATGCCTGTTCCAGAGACAAGAGCAATAATTATCTTTCCGTTCCTTAAGTAGATCGAAAATATTTGAGCAGAAAATATAGATTGAAAAATCGGATTTCCTTCAAATAAAATAAAAAGAAATGTCTTTATCTTCACTGATGTTATTGGAATTAAAGATGCGTCTTCCATAACCCATTGTTCGAACCCGTGAGCATGGTCATGTGCTTCTCTCTGCAGGTATGGATTACTAAGGTTAAGACTTTGAAATGTGAGTAACTCTGGTAAAGGTCCCGTTACTAGATAAGCAAATATCCTTCACATATTCATTCTTCTTTAAGACAACGTAAGTTGCTAACAAGTTTTGGTTGGATTCAAATTGAACTAACTCGTGATCACCTCGAACCAAAGCTTGATACTGGCTCATTAGATCGATACTCCACGACTAGGACTTTGCCAAACCTCGATACACTGTTGATCTTTTCGAGTCACAAACATTCTGTTTCCTCCAAACGCCAATCCGGTTATCTTGTTTTCTCCTGAATCCGCCAATTTCCCAAACGAATTCTTCCTAAAAACCCTCTCTTCCGATACATCCCGGCTTGCATTCCCTACCAAACCCGTGATCACTTCGGACCAAAGCTCGATCCCACTTCCTTTACTACAAAACACATGATTCCCATAGCTCTCTATCTTACACCCAACTCCTTTTCTCTCACTCAAGCTTCTCTTCTTCTCTTCTCCAAGACAAATCCATGGATCCTTAGATCCTAGACTCCTCAAATCGGTGTAGAAAACCTCCCCTAAAGTCACACCGACCTTGAAAACCGCCGAGAGATTATCCGAGACAGTGACATCAGAGAAACAATCGTGTGTCTCCTTAATCTCCCAGACCATATTCTTAGACCTAACATCCCAAAACCGTACATGACCACTCACACCAGATGGACTACTATGAGAACCAGAAACCATCAACAGATTACAACTCTGAATCCATCTCAACTTAGTCGATGGGATCGCAGAATCAATGTCAGCACCATAGATCTCGCAATGATCGATCTCTGACACAGGTAACAAGGTAGAAAGATCATACACCATAATCGAATTCGAGTTCCTTCTGCTAGATTCAAAGCTAGCGAATAGAAACTCAGAGGAAGAGCCTATGGCTTGAACCGTTGAGCTAGTAGACCTAGTCACATTTTCCCAATTCAGAGTTGTACGGACGGATCCGCCGTTTTCGAGATCGATGATTTGCAAACCTGTGAAATCGGTGGCTCCGGCAGCTACAACTCCCGGCGATATCTCCAGAAGGGAATCCACGGCCGAGAAATTCGTCAACACCGTCGATTTCCGCCTCAACGACCAATCGAACGAAGTGATTTTGCTCCCGTGCGCCACGTGGAGGCCTCCGCCGTTCGCCGTCGGAGCGATCGTCGACGGAGAATCTCTACCGTTCAACGGAAGAATCAGGGATTTACGGAGATCGAACGCCTCGAACTGCGACGAATTCGAGAGAGAATCGATCAGGAAAGACTCGATTCCGTAGTATCTAGACTCCTCGATCAGATCCCCAACATCAAAGGCGCCTGATCTCGCAGGTAGGTTTCCAGTACGGAGGATATAGAGAAGGACGGAGAACAAATCGGGATCTCGATCGACGAATCGAGTAGACGACGACTCAGTGGCGAGTCGAGAGAAAAGAGAATCGGTTCCGGCTAAGGTTAAGGTTTGTTTCGTCGTCTGGAAGATTCGGCCTCCGACATTGATGGAGACAAGATTCGGCTCATGAGCGATGATCGGAAAATTCATCGGAGCAAATCACAAAACCTTCGGCTTCTTGATGATGCAGAGGAAAAGATAAAAAAAGGAAAGTTGAAAACTTTTTTATTAAGCTCTCAAATCTGAAGAAAAGTCAACGGTCAAGATAAGATTATCGAACCAATAAACCGGTATGACCCATTTATTTGAAATCGGAAAGACTAGCAATTCGGTTCGGTCTAAATAATGTACACAAACGTCCGGACCGGTAAATTTAAACAGGTAAAACCGTAAACAAACACAAAGGGAGAAATAGATTTCACAGTTGAGTAACTTATAAGCATAAATAAAAATTTCATGATCGATCATATACATAAAACAAAGTCCCCTACCAAATCCCGGTTCAAGGATCTGGTTTGCCTGCAATTGCAACATCATCATCATCATCATCAGAACCATATTCCTCTTCACTTAGTTCTTCATCGCTGGAGTTATCTTCTGAACCTTCCCCTGGTTTTGCATACTTCTCACAGTATTCTGAAAACACATCACACGCGCAAAATGACCCATCCAACTTCCTTAAAATGTCGCGTAATCAAAGACCGTGAAACGCCTAAACCTATGGTTAAGCTACAATTGTATTGATATTCACCTCTTTAGTTAAGTAGAGCAAAATGATCCTTAACTTTTTCAATTCATCATGAGCTTTTAAACGAGCGAATCAAAGTCGGGTTTATATAGTGTATGATTACTTGCAGACCATTATTACATAAGCTGCGAAACTTACGAAATTTCAGTTCTCACGTTAACTAAGCAATAGCTAAGATCGATTAGAACAAAGAAACACAAATGATTTCGAATAACATTTAGCTTACGAATGGTAATCTAAGAACGCACAACGTTAAAGAACATGTTCAGTTCTCAGTATCCTAAAATCTTTATACCTCTCGCATCTCAAATGATCGGAAAGACCTAACAGTTTCCGCTGGAATCTGATTGGATTACCTTTAACTCGCTGTTCATAAGCAGGACGATCACGCATCATCAATGCAGCAGCTTCACCATTCAATGGATCTGATGGGTTTGGATACAAAAGAAGCTGAGGAAGAAATGTCTCAAACACATTCACAAGGTCTGAAAAAAAAGAAAAACAAATCCAAATCTTCAAACAGCAACAACAATCATTTGGTTCAAAATTTCCAAAACCAACAAACATTTGATTTGTTGGCCCTTACCAAACATCGGACTCCAAGTCTGATTGATCACATCTAAACAAACAGAACCCGACCTGCGTAACATAGACACAGAAGAGATTCTCAACAACACAAATGAACAGATAATTATCCGGAAACATCTAGTGATTAAACTCTAATAAACTCACAGTTCATCAACATTTGGGTGATAAATCTTAGTAATGAAACCAACAGATGGAGATTTGTAAGGATAAGCATCTGGAAGCTCAACTCTTATCTTCCACACACCTCCTTGATACAGACCTATCCACAAATAAGAACAACAAAGAACAAAATCCTCAGAAATCACCAATAATTGCAGAACCCTATCATCAATCAATCAGAAGCATCAGAGTCAGAATCAGAACCGGAATCAGAACGCAGAAGAACCAAAATACGAAATTGGGGATTTAGTGAATCGAAAATTGATGAATCTTACTGTCTTTGGGTCCATTGAATTCAACAAAGAATTCTTGCATGCCATCGTTGATCGTCTCCACTTTATAATCGCTCATCATCCTGAAAACAAGATCAAATCAATCAACAAAAACAAAATCAAAAAACTCAAATCAAAAATTAAACTTTTTGTTCAAATAAGAAGTTACAGCTTCATCATATCCATTTCTCTGCGTTTGCTTGGCGAAGACATCTTTTTTCTTCTTCTGGGTTCGCTTGATTTCTCTGATTTTCTTCTTTTCTGGGTTTTTTTTTTTTTTTTTTTCTGGGGTTCTTCCGGATTCGAGTGGAGATGAAGAAAAATGTGTGAGAGAAAACTGAGAAGGAGAGATTTTTTTTTTTATATATATATTTTTTTTCACGTACACCGATGATGAAGTGAAGCGAAGACCGTATCTTTTTATATATATTGTTAGATCGAACGCTTCTTGTCTCAGTAAATATTGTGAATCTGTTTCACTGATAATCTTCTTTGCTTTTCATGTTACTTTCTCCAAACGTGACTATTAAAAGAAGATACAAGTTTGAACATTTACATTGCTTTTGAAATTATTAACATATATTGACCCCAAAAAAGGACTCTTTTGTGTATCTTGACATATATTATCAATATACATATTTTTTTCCCGTATATAATAAATATCAGAATATATGCCGACAATTATCGTTTACAATACGATATGAGCTAAAAAAAAGTGTATATCATAAAGATGCTAGCCATCAACAATATTCGCAGAGAGTCTTTGTTGGAATCATCATGTATTTTGATTTCAAGGAGGAGACAAGTTTCAGATTCATCGTCAACAACATTCAATTTAGTTTTATTAATCAAGATAATGCCAAGTGCATTTTGAAATTTCATCGGAAAAACGATAGCCAATAAAAAGTGTATGAATGGGGGACTTAACAGATTTCATATGTTAGCTTATAAGACTTCCGAACGAAAAATTTGGTTACTTCCACTTCTTCATCAAAATTGTTTCAATTTCCTTTATTTGCGTTTACGATTGTAATGCGATTGTTTATGTATCTTGTAAACTCTTTATGATATTAATATATTTGATTTATCGTAAAAAAAAAAAGATTATATTTTTTTTTTTTAAAGTGTGTGTGTTTATAAAAAAAAAGTGTGTATTTTGAATTTATTGTCTTTTGTTATCTCTGAGACTAATTTCGTGCACCACAAAACAAACGAGGTTAGAAGTTGGAAAACACGATGTGTATGTTTTTCAATAACTCTTCGACGTTCAATTCAGTAACGAAAGATAAAGACTACAAAGATTGGTGTCGGAAACAAGAAATAGTCGGAAAACGTGGAAGAAAGAAAGTTATGGTGACTCCAAATCTTGAGAAAAGATGGATCCGCGGAGTATCTGGACGGATTTGAGTGACTTGATATCGGAAATTTGGTCAGAATATTAGAGGCACAAGACTAAATATTCCTCAAAAGAGAAGTGAGATCTGGTCTCGGAAATTAAAAAAAAACTAAGTGTTTGAGAGAGTTATTTTAAGTGAGAGATGAAAAATCGGATCCTTTTCTCGATAATTTAAAGTTATATTTATATGAATACCGAAAATTCAATTTGTTCACGCCGGAAATTCATGCTTTTTGATTGGCTAAAATTTTAAAATTGTTGATTTTTTTGACAATTTTCCCTGTGTAAAATTGTTGATTTCTTTGACAATTTAAGATAGACATTTTCTTTTTATCTTGTCTTTGCGAAATTACATTGGAGATGTGACACCATCCAACCAAACTAACCATTTTAAGACAAGTTGAACGTGTACGACAAAAAAGGTTGGCTAATGTCATATCACATTTTCAAAACTTGAATCTATAAAGTAATTAACTGAAGAAAAAAAAAATCTATAAAGTAATAAATCGAAAACACCTTTTTTTAAAAGCTTATTGTTCATTGTGATAACATTGTTACAAATTTCCGATGGTTCATTGAAATTAGCAAAACTATTCACCGTCATTTGTAACAATCTTAGTTATTACAAAAAGTTTTTACAGTAGCACATTTACACGTAACAATATCATTTACTACTAGTCTCATTACTTTCACTTACTAAGAAAATGTATCTCACACATTAAACAAATTGAGACAATCAAACATACAAGTTTTCGGAAATGTGAATAAAATGAGACTAAACACTAAACTAAAAACTAAACCCGAACCGTAATAACCCATCCATAACAAACTCAATTTCAGTTTGATTACTATTTTTCATAAACCGAAGAAGAAGAAGAAAAACAGAATCAAACCCAAATTGAAACCCCAGCTTAAACACTCCTAAAGGAACCTATAAAAAAAACAAGAATTAACAAAATCAAAATAGAACATCTACACGAACTTCATTTAGGTTTTTTTGTTTTTCTGATTATTCACAGAAGCGAATCTTAAAGCAGAAACCCCTAAATTCTTATCTTAATCTTCTTTAGTAGACGACTTCAAACGTCTGTACAAGCATATATGTATATCAACACTGATGTGTAAGTGCAACTTCTGAAAGAAGAACGATACTTTAGTGTGGTAGTGTACTTGCAGGTCGCTAGTCGAGTGGAGAGTCAAATATCATTTCCTGCAGAACAAACGGATCCTTGGTCACATCCCAGGAAGTAAAGCGAACATGTTGGGTCCAAAAACAAGCGGAATTGGAATTACTCATTACGGTTTATTAGAGATTAATACACCAAAGAGAGTCCAAAACATACCTTGTTGCAGACGGGGCAGGTTTCACTTCTCTCCATCCATTCTAGAATGCATGCTAGGTGAAAATGGTGGTCACATTTGACCAGAAGTTTCGGATTCTCGATATCATATTCTGAATCACAAAAACAAAGACAGTCCTATAAAGTACGGTTAGGTTTATGTCTTTGAGATGTAGAAAAGGCAAAAACTTTTACCTTCCAAACATATGGGACAATCCTCCTCTTCCTCTATTGGTACAAAGAGGTCTTTTGATAGCTTCGGGTCTATATCTTCAGTAGATTCAAGATCAATCTCTGTTTGGATTTTGCTTTCTGTTTCTTTATATGAGCATGTAGTTGGAACCCCGAGAGTGATACCGTCGACTGTTTCTTGAGCAGACTCAGTATTAGCAGTTTCCGCTGAAACTTCTCTTATATCAACACAAGTAGTAGTCTCTTCACCGTTTGCTGGTGTCTGAGGAACCCCTATTGCCACATCGAAAGGAATAGGCGGTGGTGGTGGTATATAAGCATCAGGAGATGATGTCTCAAGGTTTGTGTCTACGACTACAACACCAGACGAGATTGCAGAGGAAGTCCTGTTATGAGCAGAAGATAAAGGAACACGCTCTTCTGTTGCCCTCGGGTACTGCAAATACAAGTAAAAGGAGGATTAACAATGGGAAAACATTTTGAACACTCATTCCCATACGAATCTCGAAACCATTTATGAATTTTTAACTCTTTTTGTGTCCGAAAGCACAGCAAGATTGATAAATTTGAAGGCTATCTTTGCAAGAACACACAAATAAAAGCCAGGAAGGGTTAAAGACGGAATAGGGAAGTTGAAGAAGCATCAAACTAACGTAATAGTACGCAGGTCCATTATCTACATCAGCTCTTCGTGAAGAAGAACAACAACAGCAACCTCCCATTTCTTCTTCTTCTTTTGATTTTTTTTTGTTTTTTTAATCACAATTCCAAAAAACGAAGACTCTTCATCTATGCTAAACCTACAAGCAGTGTGAAGAAACAAGAAACAAATTACATTCTGATTTCCATAAAAGTATAGATGAATCATTTATCATCTGCAAGAAACTGAAACAAGCTTTTACTCCAAAACAAGCTTTACTCCAAACAAAACACATATACTACCAAAATTTCAGCTACTAACAGTCCAAATTTAGTCTCAATAATCGATTGACACACCAATAACCTCTTCTCAAACCGATAAAAAAATCGGGACATCGATGTTGAGATTAAGCCTAATGTGCATCTCCTAAATCAGGAGAAGGCCAATTTCTCAATCTCCTTAGCACCACTTACACACAACTACAGTGAAATTTCAAAACATTTTATCCTAAAACCCAAAAGCCACAAGCAATTCTATTCGAATTCAACTCCAACAGAAGCATTAAATCCCAAAAAGAAGAAAAAAAACCTAAGAGATTCGTTGAGAGCTAGCTACTACTTTCACGGTAAAACCCTAAACCGAAACTTATCAAAAACAAACATCAGAATTTCAGAATCTAGCATGAACACAAAGAGAAAAACGGATCTAAACAGTCAAAACTTCACACAAAAATTCAGCTCGAGATAAAGCAAAGACGGAAAAAAAAAAAACCTAAACAGCGATCACTAGCCAGATCAAAGACCCGAAGCAAGCACCGATCATCTTCTCGGAATTGAAAATCTCGAAATCAAAGAGAAAATTTTACTTTTTCTCGGGAGAAACCTTTTTCGTCCCCCTCTGCTTCTGCGCTTTGCGCTGCTGTTTATCGTGCGCTCTATCAAATGACTTTCCGAAGAATATAGAAGACTCATCTCTCATTATTATATTAATTAGCTAATTAATAAATACTATTAATATAACTGATTTACTCATACCGATACTAATATCTCTATAATATTATTTTTAAAAATATTTTTTGTTTTGTTTTGAAAGTTATTATATGCTATTATAAATATATAAAAAATAATTGAAATAGAAAAAAATATAATCTCATCTATTAAAACAGAGTGTTATTTTGTCTCCAAATATGAAAATATCAATATAAATCTATTCATATACTGGATAACTTTTAAACTTTAAATTTTTGTAGATAACTATCCTTGTTTCCAAACAATCCTTGTTTCCAAACAAAATAATTTTGTTCAATAAAAATTTATTTAATTAATATGATTCAATTAAATAGTAGTTTAATTAATTAATTAATCTTATTATATATATATTAATTTTAATTCATAATTAGAAAAAATCAGACTATGTCAGAAATTATATTAAATATTTAAAATTATAAATAAAATTGATTATTTCAAAATATGTAAATTAAATTTTCAAAAATAATTTAAATTTTTATTATTATTTTGTTACGAAAATAATATTAGTTATTTTAAATTTTTTAAATTTAGATTATGCCAAATATTTTAATAATCATGACATGATTTAATGGAAGGCTCTCTTTAGAAGTCTCTTTTTGTTGCAAGGCTCTCTTCAGAAGTCTCTTTCTTAACGACTGCAACTGCATTCTTTGGGGCTATATTTTGTCTATCACGAAAATAGAATAGCATATACGCCTTCTCATTGAACACATCCTTCTCACTTTTTAGGCAAACCTACAACAACAATGTAAAGAGGGACTTGCTACTAACTGCAGGTACAGTATCAAACCAAAATTTTGCAACCCAGAGAAAAAAGAGCACTGCTGCTTACGCTATCGTCATCAAGGCAATACCACATTCCAATTGAAGTGCGAACATAGCATTTGTAGTGACCAAAATGCTTGCTATGACCATCATGAACTAGCACACCATATAGAGTGTACTTCAAATTACCTTCCTGTTCAGCACAAGTACTGTATATTGTCATAAAGGAACAAGATTATCTAAACAACTGTAAGAACATGCAAATTCATGGGATATAGAGCATAAGACAAAGTCTACTTACATAGGGACCACTGACAAAAGGTTTCATGTCAATTGCAGGGGCAAACTCGACTTCCTTGTCGATTTTTTCGGATCTATGAGCTTTAAACCGCTTGAGATGTACTGTCAGAACATAGGGAGCTCTAGAAACAGTTAGCTGCTTTTTAGCCTTAACTTTCTGATTGCATCTTTCACATTGGTAAACCTTTGCACCACCATCTAAGAGCTCAACAGCAGTGAAACGTAAAAGTGCTCTCTGCAATGAATCTGCCTTGGAAATGTCTAGACTTAGGTCAAGAAATGGATCAAACTTGCCGGAGCAATAGGAACATTGCTCGCATTTCACCTGAAAAATAAAATATTAGAGAAGGCTGAGGCCATTAAATCATGTCATAGGGGAAATAATATTAGTTATTTTGAATTGGTTTTTTAATGTTAGAGATTCAAAATTAACAATTTTCATTGAAAAATAATTTTAAATTTTAAATTTAATGTAAATTTTCTAAGATTTTATCAACAATTACAAACAAAATATTCATAATTAATAACAAAATATGGTTACTTCTAAATTTAAATTTTATTAATACAATCAGATTTATAATTGAATATTTTTCAAACTGAAAAATGAATATATTATTAATTAGATTTGCACAACCATAAATTTGATCATGCATATGGGCAACATTCAGTTACTAATACAAATTCAATATTTTTTATTTACATATATTAAATGATTAATATTTTAAGAATCACACAATTTTAGGAATTGTTAATTTAGAATTAAATTCGAGATTGTCCAGATTATGTTAATATTCGTTTATATTAATAAAGATTTATTAAAAAAATATTATCATAACATCTAAAACAGAAATAGTTATTCTATTCAAATTCAAAATTAAGAATTCTACCACAAGCAAAACTACAACAGATATATTTTTTGTGTCCAATCATGAAAATATTTATATTAGGCGATTATCAAAAATCACAAAACCAGTTGTTCTTATATTTTTACAAAAATAATAAACCGGATATTAATTTAGATTTAATTTAAATATTCAAATTTAAATAATATTTTCATAATGACAAAGATCATAAACGATACTCCCTCTGTTTCATAATATAAGTTGTTTTGGCTAAAATCACAAATATTAAGAAATTCAATTTTTTAAAAAAATATATCATTTAATATATAAATTAAAAACAATTCAGCCAATCATAAAAAAGACTGCATAATATTATTGGTCAGACAATATTAAATAAAGGTAAAAATTGCATAAAAATGTAAAAACAACTTATATTTTGAAACAAAACAAAACCTCTAAAACAACTTATATTATGAAACAGAGGGAGTATGTTATTGTATATTTTTTTATCATAATCAATAATATTTTAGTTCACTGCAAAACGGGTTAAATAAATAAATTATTCCGTTTGACAACTTTATCTATAATCATGAGTTATACATATTATAAAATTCAAATAAAAACAATTTTAAAATTTTTTAAAATATATATTTTTTTAAATTATCCGTGCTATAATTAGCGTGAATTAAATCCTAATTTATTACTTGTTTTACTCATACAACGTAAAATATATAAGATGAATGTTTTAAAAATATGATTCCATCGTTGGTTGCCCAATACGATGGATTTAAATTTTACATAATTAACATCAACAAATTTAGAATATATAAAAAAATAATTTTTTGGAAGTGACCAAACTCATCAAAAAGATTGAAGAAAGCAATACCATTTACAGTTTCCTTCTCTATTCCAATGTGGTATCAAACGGGTGGGATCGTGTCCATTTTGTACGCCCTGCGGTGGACATTTTTAATTTTGTGGACCGTGACGAACCGGTTCGTTAGGACCGCGATCCATATAACTATGTTCAGACCCGCTCCGTTAAGTCCAGCGGATTAGCGGACCAACGTGTATTGACATTATTTTTTAATTTATCCCTCTTTACGAAGTCTATGATTTACCGCTAAAGCATCTAATAATATTTGCTATATAAAATATTTTAATTTAGATGAACCTTTCATTTACCAAGATTTAGCTTTGGGAGAGGCCACAAAAAGCTTTCACCTTTTCGTATTTGCCTTTTTTTTTCTTTCTCTTCGGTCTCTTTTCCGCCGATTAAGAAGTTCTTCTTTTTAGTTCCTTTTTTCCTATTGTGCGCAGTTAAAAATTTGTAAAATAATTGACCAACCCAAAAAAATGAAGTAATAATATTACTCTATTTTAAAATCTCCAAAAAATCAAAGCGATTATCGAAGCGATTTCCGATGACGGTTTTTCTCCCCTTGAGAGCATCCTTCCGGTCACGATCTCCCTGTCATGTGCCGGTTTTTTTTCCGTGGCCATCGTCCTCCATATTCCACGATCTGGAGTTCACGATTTCTTGCGGTTTCCATAACCTTTACCCACTACCTCTTCGTTGTAATCGGAAACCTCCTTGGCCAAATTTCTGTATATATAACCTTCCCCCAATTCCAATTCTTCACACATTTCTCAACTTTCCCCTTTGCTATCTGATTTCCCGTAAACTTTCCAACAACCAAATGGGGGATAATCTACGACAACAAATGCAAAACATAAATCTGGGTATTGCTGATGAACATGTGGCCCTTCCTCCGGCGATTTGCAACAATGCTTTGGCGTCCAATCAATTCTCCCTGGTGGTGGTCCCCCTTAACCCCAAGAAGCAGAACCTTCGGGCTATGATCTCCCAACTGCCGCGTCTTTGGGGTATGGATACGGTGACAAATGGCCGGATAATTGGACATAACCAAATCCAATTTCTTTTCCACTCTGAAGAGACATTGAACCTGGTTCTACGGCGAACACCTTGGTCCTTTGCAGATTGGATGATTACAATCCATAGATGGGCCCCAAACCTTGAAGAAGCTGCTCGTAAAGTGATACCTTTTTGGATTCAGATTCGCGGAATCCCTCTCCAATTCCTCTCGCGTCCAACTATAACCTTCATTGGTGACATCTTCGGTCCTGTTGTTGAAGTCGACTACGATGAAAACTCAACCCGTGTTGATTTTGTCCGAGTCCGTGTGTTGTGGAACACTGACAACCCGTTACGTTTCCAGCGGAACTTCCAGTTCGATGCTGGTATCAACACCATCCTCCGCTTCAAATACGAACGTCTTCGTAATTTCTGCAAGAGATGTGGGATGCTCTCTCACGATAAGAATGACTGCCCTCTTCAAATAGAGGGCGATGACAACTTCCCTGATTCAGATGGAGATGATGATGATGATGGAGGTAATGATCTGAACCCTGTTACTGATACTGTTCCTCAGGAACAAGATGCTCCTATCCCAAGCCATCCTGCAACAGGTATTGTTCAGAACCAGAACACGGTGATTGTACATGATGGCGATGGCAAAGATCAGACCTCTGTTGATCAAGATGCTCTCTTTTCAGTGGACCTGCATTATCAGAAGATCAGGAAGGCTAAGGGTAAGTTTCGTGAAGATGAACTTCTTGAGGTTGTTGAGAATTATGCAAGTGAGGATGCAGGTTTTAACAAGCGTAAGAGACTGGAAATTGAGGAGATGCTAAAGTCTCCCTTCAGGAATAACATGGCGGACGTGTGCCAGATTAAGAAGAGGATCTGTAGTGCTGAATCGCAGAACTCTTGCTCAATCAATCAAGTTATAGACAGAGGCGCGGGGGGCCCGGTACCCTCATTGTTCCCCCCATGAAGATATGCTCTTGGAATTGTCAGGGGTTGGGGGGTTCCCTCACGGAACCTAGGCTGAAAGAGTTGTGTTCGAAATTTGATCCAGATGTTTTTTTCTTAGTTAAAACTATGAATCCTTCTAATGTAGTTAGGGATGTTGCTGTTTCTTTAGGATTTCCCTTTTCCTTATGTGTTCCTCCTATTGGTAGAAGTGGAGGGCTTGCTGTTCTTTGGAAGCAAGATGTCTCAATTAGTAGTATCTATGAAGATGTAAGGCTTGTTGATCTATTTGTGAAGTTTAATGGATTGGAGTTCTACTTGTCTTGTATTTATGGACATCCGGTCCAAAATAAACGTAAGGATCTCTGGGAAAGAATTGAAAGAATTGGTTGTAACAGAACTGGTCCTTGGATGTTAGTCGGGGATTTCAATGAGATTTTGGGTAATGAGGAGAAGATTGGTGGTCCTTTAAGAGATGAGTGGACTTTTCAGGATTTGAGAAACATGTATAGCTGCTGTGATATGTCAGATTTGAGATATAAAGGGAATAAATTTTCTTGGGTAGGACAAAGGCGTACTCATGTTATTAAAGAATGTTTAGACCGTGTTGCAGTAAATTCCGAGTGGATGGCTAACTTTCCGGCGTCGAAAGCTGAATTTCTGGGTTTGTATGGCTCTGATCATCTTCCGGTAATGGTTAATATCGCTATTGTAGAAAATAGTAAACCTAAAAGGTTCCACTTCGACAAACGTATGCTTCAAAAAGATGACTTTAAGAGCTTTGTTGCTAAAGGTTGGAAATCACCATTGCTGTCTCGTCACTGCTCAATTACCGACCATATTCGTGAATGCCGCAAGTCAATTTCTTCTTATCGCAGGCAAAGTCAGATGAACTCAGGTAAAAGGATTGAATCGTTACAACGAGATCTAGAGAATGCTTTGACAAGTTCTGGTTCACATAGGCTTGCTATTCCGGGTATTCAAAGAAATTTAGTCTCAGCCTATCGTGAAGAAGAAACCTATTGGAAGTTGAAAAGCAGAAACACTTGGTTAGCGGTTGGAGACCGTAACACTAAGTTTTATCACGCTGTCTGTAAAGCAAGATTTGCAAGGAATAGAATCCACTCTATCATGGATGATAATGAACAGAATTACAGAGGTGATTATGAGATTGGTAAACATGCGGAAGATTTTTTCAGAGGAGTATATTCGAGTAACAAAAACCCAGTTAGCGATGAGATTTTCAATGGATTTCATCCCACGGTTTCTGAGGAGATTAATGAAAGTCTTACTAAGGAATTTTCAGACCAGGAGATCTTCGTTGCGATCTGTTCAATTGGAGCTGACAAAGGACCTGGCCCAGATGGCTTTACGGCAAGATTCTACCAGGAGTGTTGGGATATTGTTGGAGAAGACATTATAAGTGAAGTCCGACGTTTCTTTGCTACTGGTACTATGAAACCAGGAGTTAATCACACAAATATCTGCATGATCCCAAAGATAAGTAAACCTATAACTCTTTCCGATTATCGCCCTATTGGTCTCTGTAATGTGGTGTACAAGATCATATCAAAACTTTTGGTTTTTCGGTTGAAAGGGTTTCTAAATCAGATTATTTCTGAAGAACAAGCTGCCTTTATACCGGGAAGAATGGTTTCAGACAATGTACTCATTGCAAATGAGCTTATGCACTCCTTGAAAATAAGGAAAAGAGTCTCTCAAACTTACATGGCGGTGAAAACAGACATAAGCAAGGCTTATGATCGAGTGGAGTGGGATTTTTTAGAAGCTACCATGAAGGCATTTGGTTTTTGCGATATTTGGATCAAGTGGATTATGGCAACAGTTAAATCTGTTAGCTACTCTGTCTTGATAAACGGGAATCCTCAGGGTATGATTATGCCGGAACGTGGTATAAGACAAGGAGACCCTTTGTCCCCTTACCTTTTTATTTTATGTGCGGATGTTCTTAGCAATCTCATCAAGTCAAATGTACAAAAAGGAATGATCCGTGGCATCAAGATCGGTAATGGAGTCCCTCCTCTAACTCACCTCTTATTTGCTGATGATTCTCTATTTTTCATTCAAGCAAATAACAGGAATTGTCGGGCTCTACGTCATATTTTTGACATTTATGAGAAGAGCTCAGGACAATTTATAAATCCTAGCAAGTCGATGATCATCTTTGGGTCTCAGATTCAGGGAGATTTACAAGACAGACTAAAATTGATTCTTGGGATTCAAAATCAGGGAGGTGGCGGTAAATATCTAGGTTTGCCGGAACAGTTTGGACGCAAAAAATCAGAGATGTTCAAATACATTATCGATGCGGTTAAGAAGCGTACTTCTTCTTGGAGTGCAAAACTATTATCTCCTGCTGGGAAAGAGGTACTATTGAAGTCAGTTGCTGTGTCTATGCCGGTGTACTCTATGTCTTGCTTCAAGATTCCAGCTCAGGTTACTCAGGAAATTACGAGTTTGATTTCACGATTCTGGTGGGAAAAAAACCAAGATAGGAGAGGTATTTCTTGGGTGGCTTGGAAAAAATTACAGCTTTCAAAGAAAGAGGGAGGACTGGGTTTCCGTGATTTGGAGAAATTCAACTATGCACTTCTAGCTAAACAGGCATGGAGACTCATACAACACCCTAATACTTTGTTTGCAAGACTTTTCAAATCCAAATACTACCGTGATTGCTCTGTTTTAGAAGCAAAAAATCAGTATAAACAATCCTTTGGTTGGTCTTCAATTCTTGTGGGGCTGGAACTTCTCAAAAAAGGTCTTCGTTTCAATATTGGTTCGGGAGAATCAATTAAGGTCTTCGAAGATAACTGGATTCCTGCTGATCCTCCTCGACCTGCTCGCGGTATTGGTCCAGATACTATTTTAGTTAGTGATCTTATCATCATGTCCAATAATAGAAGGGTATGGAATGAGGAGGCCCTGCAAAATTTGGAAGCAGAAGACATAATCTGGGCAAAAAAATTATTCTTATCTCAACATACCGAAGATGACAAATTATTATGGCATTACAACAAGAATGGCGATTATTCAGTACGAACTGGATACTATTTGGCGAGGAAATTAGCCGACCCGAACAATGTTGAAATTACTCCGCCTCACGGTGATCCCCATCTGAAACAGAGGATTTGGAAGCTCCAAATCATTCCCAAACTGAAACACTTCTTATGGCGGGTGGTTTCTAAAGCTATTGGTACTTCTGTCCGGCTTAGAACTAGAGGGATTCTTATTGATCCGCTATGTCAAAGATGTGGGCTTCAAGATGAAACTATAAATCATTTACTTTTTGAATGCCCGGTTTCCCGAATGACTTGGAGACTTGCAAACGTCCCACAAAGATCTCTTATCCAGCCTTCATCTGATTGCGAGGATAATATCCAGAGCTTGCTATATCTCCAAACTATCCAAGGGTTATCTCCCCAACAAAAACTACTCCCTTTCTGGGTCCTTTGGCGAATTTGGAAGTCACGAAATAATCTCCTCTTCAACAAACAGGTTCCTAATCCATCAAAAGATGTTGTGTACTCAAAGGCTGAAGTAAAGGAATGGCTGGAAGCAACAAAAGGTACTAACACATCTCCTCCTTTGAACCAATCTGCTAGTGTTGCTGAATCTGCTTCAGCTGATATTTGGACAAGACCGCACTCAAGTATGGTTAAGTGTAATTTTGATGCGGGTTTTAATCAAACAACTTCTCTATCTTCTGCGGGCTGGATTGTTCGTGATGATCATGGAGTAGCAAAGTATTGGGGCTCATCTTTTCTTGGAAGATCTATGTCTGCTCTTGAAGCTGAAGGTAAAGCTCTACTCTCAGCAATTCAAAATACATATATGATGGGCTTTCGGAGGGTTATTTTCGAAGGGGACAGCTTAAATCTCATTAGTAACCTGAACGGCAAAGGAAAGGATTATGAAATCCATAATCTCTGCTTGGATATACTAGTATGGGCAAAAAAGTTCAACAACATATCTTTCCAATATGTTCGTCGACTAGGCAACGAACCTGCCCATCATTTGGCAAAAACTACCTCTTTAGATTCTCCTTTTTATGCTAGTTGTATAAATCCTCCTATGTGGCTATCCCCTTTCCTTCATAAGGACTATGTATCCTCAAGTTTAAATTAATGAAGTTTTCAATTTCGCCGAAAAAAAAAAAAAAAAAAAAGCTTTGGGAGTGATAAGACTTAATTCCCAATTATAAAAATACATACTTCTTCTATATTAAACTAAGTGTTATTTTGACGATATTTTCATGAATTAAGAACGGTGTTAAATATTCAATTATACCTTTGTTTGACTATTAAAATTCTATAGTATTTAATATTTTTATTAATTTATCAAAGGTAAAGAGATAAATTTATAGATAACAAAATTGCATTAATTTTTTTTAGTTTTAATGTTAATTTTATGGGTAAATTAGGAAAAATGGTAGTTTTAAGTTTTTAATTTGCTAAAAGAGTATGTTATGTCTTTTGTTGGAGGTGGGCCTAGCACCCCCAATTAGTTAGGCCCATCTTAGGAAAGACCCCTCTTCAGTTCGGTCGCCGGCCTAAAAGCACAGACCCGCGAGACCCCTCTTCAGCTCGGTCGCCGGCCTGAAAGCACCGAGCCGCGAGTCCCCTCTTCGGCTCGGTCACCGACCTGAAAGCGACGCACCTCGGGCCCGGTCTGACCCCTCAAGGCCGGAATGTCAGAAGAGCAGAAGGCAAGTGGGAGTCGGTCGAACAGTGTATTGTCTGAGCAGGAGTATGGGCTGACCTCGACATCTCACCAACCCTGCAGACTTGACAAAGGAGAAGAAGACACGTGGAGGAGTTGGTCAAACAGTACGCTGCTCTGCAACACGCCACGCCGAGCTCATCATGACCTCCATCCTCGAAAGCCGGAACACGCCTCCTATGCCACCTTACCCGCGAAAGAGGCCGAAGACGCCACGTGGCCCCGATATCCCGGGGAGCAGGAAGCCAACCTCGGCTATATATACCCCTCAATGTCATTAATGAGAGGGACTTTTGATTTGGGCCATTTCCGACCTATAACTAGCTACCCGACCTCTCTCTTTCTCTTTGTAACAAGGCAACATTTTAGAACGCCGAACTGGACGTCCTTCGGAAACCAGTTCGTAATTCTAAAGCGTTCATTTCTCTCACCATCAATAAAAAGAAACACGGCCCCCGGCCTACTCATCTTTCTCCCGGCCTGTCTTAATAGTGGTTAAACTGCTCTAATTAACGAAAATCTTACCTCTCATCTCCTAATCACCCCGTAAACATACTTAGTGATCCCCGGGATCAACAATTGGCGCTAGAAGGAGGGGAAAGATTCTTCTATACGCAAGGAGCAGTTAAACCACCACCGCAACCGCAGCAACGATGGCAATTCCGCCCCCAAGAGTGTTATCAGACCAGGACACCCCAGCCCGAACAACGGCCCAGGCCCCGACAACGGCCCCACCAACGACTCAAACGACGGCGACCATCCCGTCGTCAGCGCAAGCAGCTGCCAACCAGACGATTCCTCGAGAGCAATTCTTCAGGGCCCCGCCCCCGGCTTCGGCACCCGCTCATTCCGACGGCTCCGCCGCCCACAACGCGCCCCGAGCACCGGAAGATCAGCCCACGCTGTCCGCCGTGATGCAGACCCTGCTCGCCCGAATAGACGAGCTGACGCGAGCCACCGACCAACGGTTCGCCACGCTAGGGGCCTCCCGTGACCGGTCGGACAATACCGGGTCCCCCGACATCCATCTCAGAGAGCCGGCCTCTCGGGAAGAAACCCCCCGCATCCGGACGAGCCGACCTGGCGACTCACCGTCAGGATCCGAAGGGCCGGGCGGACGTTTCGCCCCGGCCGTAGGAAGCCACCCGGGCGACGAAGCCCACCACCTCCGATCCAGCGCGGAGCGCTCAAGGGACGCCGAGTTCGAAGCTATGAAGGAGACTATCCGCGCGATGTCCTCCAAAATCCATCAGGCCACCAGCGCGGCCCCGGAAATCGATCGCGTCCTCAGGGAGACGCAAAACACGCCGTTCACCCCCCGGATCGCCTCCATCCCGCTCCAGCACCTCGGGAAGCTCAAGCTCCAGCCTTACGCGGGCACCACCGACCCGGCCCAGTACCTTACGGCGTTCACCATCGCCATGGGCCGCGCCCACTTCTCACCGGATGAGCGCGAAGCCGCCCACTGCCAGCTCTTCGTAGAGAACCTCACCGGCCCGGCCCTCACATGGTTCTCTCGGCTGAAAACGCACTCCATAGACAGCTTCAGAGACCTGTCGACCACCTTCCTCGAGCACTACTCCATCTACATCCGGCAGTCCGCATCCAGCGCGGACCTTTGGGCAATGAACCAAGGAGCAAAGGAGTCGCTCAGGTCCTTCATAGAGCGCTTCAAGGCCACGGCCTCCCAAAGCAACGTGACCGACGAGTCAGCGCTCCCCGCTCTAAGAAAGGGACTGCGGGCCGATTCGGCCTTCAAGGACGATATGAAGCTCAACAGGCCGCGCTCGCTGGAAGACGCTTTGCACCGCGCTAGACTCTTCGTCGAGCTCGAGGAGGAGAAGGCGGCTGAGTCGAGGAACATCGCCTCTCACAAGGCCCCGGCCCCGAAGGAGCGGCCCCAGGAAAGGTATCAGGAGCCTCGCGAGACCGGGATACGGGCAGATCGCCTCCCCCGGCCCGGACTCTGATAGGGATGATCATGGGAGGCCTCCTCTCGTGCAACGACCCGGTGCGGTCCATCAAGCGTCATGAGAGGAAGACAGACGCCTCCCTGAAGTGGCACTCCGGGCCGGAGATCGACGCTCAGGACACGAGCAAGAGGGGGATATGTTTCACCGAGGCCGACGCGGTCGGGGTCCACCAGCCCCACAACGACCCCCTCGTCGTACAAGTCCGCGTAGCCGACTGCGACGTTAACCGAGTCCTCGTCGATACGGGCAGCTCGGTCGATCTCATCTTCAAGGATACCCTGGCCAGGATGAATCTAAACGGGGTCGAAATCAAGCCGCACTCCATCCCGCTGACCGGCTTCGCCGGGAACACCGTCAACGGAATCGGCACCATCGAATTGCCGGTCTACGTAGGTCGGGTGACGAAAATCGTCAAGTTCGTGGTCTTCGATACCACCCCGATCTACAATATCATCCTTGGAACCCCTTGGCTGCACTCGATGAAGGCAGTCACGTCGACGTACCACCAGTGCCTCAAGTTCCCCAACCAGGCCGGTACGTATACTCTTAGGAGTAAACAGAGGGTCTCTCGCGCCTGCTTCGCCATCGAGCATAAGCTGCGCCGCGCCGCGCCGGCCTGCTTGGCCATCAACGCGCTTCAGCCCGGCGAGCCCGACGCCCAGGATCTCCCAGGGCCGGACCTTGTCGCCCAGGTCAACATCGATCCGCGCGACCCCACCCGCTGCGTTGGCGTCGGCACCGGTCTCGACGAGACCATCAAGCGAGAGCTGGTTGAGTTCCTAGGGCAGAACGTCTCCACCTTCGCCTGGTCAACCGGCGACATGCACGGCATTGACCCGGCCACGTGAAGCCACGAGCTCAACGTGGATCCGACCTGCAGACCGGTCGAGCAAAAACGGCGGAAGCTGGGTCCGGAGCGCGCCCAGGCAGTCAACGACGAGGTCGAAAGGCTCACCGCGGCCGGTTCGATCACCGAAGTCAAATACCCGGACTGGTTGGCCAACCCGGTGGTGGTCAAGAAGAAGAGCGGGAAATGGAGGGTCTGTGTGGATTTCACCAACCTCAACAAGGCGTGCCCAAAGGACAGCTTTCCCCTCCCTCGAATCGAGCAAGTCGTCGAAGCCACCGCGGGGAACGAGCTACTCTCCTTCATGGATTCCTTCTCGGGGTATAACCAGATCCCCATGCACCCCGATGATTAGGAGAAAACCGCGTTCATCACGGACCGAGGCATTTACTGCTATAAGGTAATGCCCTTCGGACTCAAGAACGCCGGGGCCACCTACCAGCGCCTCGTCAACCGGATGTTCGCCGACCAAATAGGCCGCACCATGGAGGTATACATAGATGACATGTTGGTGAAGTCTCTAGTGGCGGCCGACCACGTCACTCACCTCCGGTCCTGCTTCCGGACGTTGAACGAATACAACATGAAGCTGAACCCGGCCAAGTGTTCCTTCGGCGTCACGTCGGGCGAATTCCTCGGGTACATCATCACCCAGCGCGGGATCGAGGCCGACCCCAAGCAGATCCGGGCCATCATCGAGCTCAAATCCCCGGAGAGCACGCATCAAGTACAACGACTCACCGGGAGAATCGCCGCACTGAACCGATTCATCTCCCGCTCTACCGACAAGTGCCTCCCGTTCTACCAGCTGCTCCGAGCCAACAAGCGGTTCGAATGGGACGACAAATGCGAAGACGCCCTCCGGCAGCTGAAGGAGTACATATCCACTCCTCCCGTCCTGTCCAAGCCAGAAGAAGGCGAAATCCTCTACCTCTACGTCGCCATCTCCGCGTCCGCGGTCAGCGGAGTGCTGGTACGGGAAGACCGGGGTGACCAAAAACCCATCTCCTACATCAGTAAATCCCTCGACGACGCGGAGAGCAGGTACCCGACCCTGGAGAAGCTCGCCTTGGCGGTGGTCGTCGCAGCTAGAAAGCTCCGGCCTTACTTTCAATCCCACGCGATTGCCATCCTAAGCACCTACCCCCTCAGAACCATCCTCCACAGCCCGAGCCGATCGGGCCGGATAATGAAATGGGCTGTTGAGCTGAGCGAGTACGAGATCGATTACCGAGGACGGACCGCGATCAAATCTCAGGCCCTGGCTGATTTCCTAGTTGAGTTGGCGCCCGAGCTAGTAGTCAGCGAGGTCCCCGAAGTATGGAGCCTGCACGTCGACGGATCGGCCTCCAAGCACGGGTCCGGCGTCGGCATACGCCTCGAGTCCCCGACCAAGGAGATCCTCGAGCAGTCTTTCCGTCTGGCCTTCCCGGCGTCAAATAACGAGGCGGAGTACGAAGCTCTGATTGCCGGCCTGCGTCTGGCAAGGGAAGTCGGCGCGAAGAAAATCCGAGCTTACTGCGACTCCCAGCTCGTCGCCAATCAATTCAGCGGGGAGTACGAGGCCAAGAATGATTGCATGGACGCCTACCTCAAGGTAACCCAAGGCTTGGCCGCAGAATTCTCCGAATTCACCCTGACGAAGATCCCCCGAGGCGATAACACTTCCGCAGACGCCCTCGCCGCTCTGGCCTCCACCTCGGCCCCAGCCCAACGACGGGTGATCCCAGTCGAGAGCATCGACTTCCCTAGCATCGAGCTGCCAAAGGGGGCCTACTTGATCAACCCCCAGGCCGCGGACCCTGGCGGAGAGGCGCCACCTCCCGAAGTCCTGCCGCTACCCCCGGCCGATCCCGAACTGCCGGACTGGCGAATCGACATACTGCTATACATCGCAGACGACGTTCATCCCCCAGAACGGTGGGCCGCCCGACGGCTAAGAAAGAAGTGTGCCCGGTACACGATGCTGGACGGCAATCTATTCCGGTGGAGCGCCTCGGGAACCCTGCTCTGCTGCCTCCACGGGCAGGAAACCGTTGACGTGATGAAGGAAATGCACGAGGGCGCTGACGGAAACCACTCCAGCGGCCGGGCTCTCGCCCTGAGAATACGGAACCAGGGACACTACTGGCCAACGATGCTACAGGACTGCGAAAGATTCGCAGCCCGGTGCGAGAAGTGCCAGCGTCACGGCCCGCGCATTCACTGTCCTACCGAGCTCCTTACCACTGCGGTCGCGCCCTACCCCTTTATGCGATGGGCCATGGACATAGTCGGGCCCCTTCCCCGATCTCGCCAAAAGCGCTTCCTCTTGGTCATGACCGACTACTTCACCAAATGGGTCGAGGCCGAAGCTTACGCCAAGATCACGGCGGAGGACGTCCGAAAATTCGTCTGGAAGTTCATCATCTGCCGGCACGGGCTGCCCTACGAGATCGTAACTGACAACGGTGCCCAATTCACATCGGCCCTATTCGAAAACTTCTGTGCGAAGTGGAAAATCAGGCTGAGTAAGTCGACCCCGAGATATCCACAAGGGAACGGACAAGCCGAGGCCACCAACAAAACCATCTTCGACGGCCTCAAAAAGTGACTAGACGACAAGAAGGGGTCCTGGGCCGACGAGCTCGATGGAGTCCTCTGGTCCCATCGCACAACGCCGAAGACATCGACAGGACGCACACCGTTCAGCCTCTCTCACGGAATGGAAGCAATGGCCCCCTCCGAGGTCGGGCTCCCCACTCCTCGCCGCGCTATGCTCACCCAGCAGCCCGACCTGAACGACACCGTCCTACTCAGCGAGCTGGATTTCCTTGAGGAACAACGGGACCACTCCCTCCTCCGAATCCAGAACTACCAGCAGCTCGCCTCCAAGTACTACAACAAGAGGGTTCGAGGCAGGTTCTTTACCGAAGGCGACCTGGTCCTCCGCAAAGTCTTCGAAAACACCTCCGAGCTAAACGCAGGCAAGCTCGGTGCACATTGGGAGGGCCCTTACCTTATCTCCAAGGTCGTGAAGCCCGGCGTCTACGAGCTAGTCACGATGACCGGCGACGCAATCCCACGCTCATGGAGTTCGATCAACCTCAAACGGTTCTACTACTAAGCCCCCGGGCTCCATTCCGCTCTCCGCCTTTGTAAACAAACGAACTACGATTGGCTTGATCCCTTCTACTAAAGGGTACGTAGGCAACCCCTAACCAGGGCTCAGCTATTAATCTAATAAAACCTTTTTGACAAAGGAATAAGGTCCCCGACCTGTGCACAAAAGCCGAGCTCCAAACGCTCGCACTACAAAAAAAACAAAAAAAACAAAAAAAAAAAAAAATCCGAGCTCCAAACGCTCGCACTACAAAAAAAAAAAAAAAAAAAAAAAAAAAAAGCCGAGCCCCAAACGCTCGCACTACAAAAAAAAAAAAAAAAAAAAAAAAAAAAAACCGAGCTCCAAATGCTCGCACTACAAAAAAAAAGGGGACCGAACTCCGGTGCTCGCTCTCCCCGGCACACAAGTTATAAGTGCCAAAGCCGAGTTCCAATGCTCGCACTCCCATAGTACACAAGCAATAAGTACTAAAGCCGGGCCCCAGGGCTCGCACCTCTACTATACACACAAGCATTAAGTGTCTCTATGCCGAGCTCGCTACCCGCACCAAAAAAACAAGGTACACAAGCAATAAGTACCTTAAGCCGAGATCACCTCGCACCCACTAAAAATATTAAAGATACACAAGCAATAAGTATCTCAAGCCGAGTCGTACCTCGCACCCAATACAAGAGCACGGTCCACGACCTGCATACATGACAGGGTACGGTCTACGACCTACCCTACCAATCAAAAAAGCCTCGAAACGGCACTTACAAAAAAAAAAAAAAAAAAAAAAAAGCCTCGAAACGGCAAGGGCCAACGGCCTCGATTATCACAAAAGGGCCCACGGCCTAGTCATTACAAAAGCCTCGAAACGGCAAGGGCCAACGGCCTCGATGATACAAAAGGGCCCACGGCCTAGTCATTACAAAGCCTCGAAACGGCACTTACAAAAAAAAAAAGGGCCAACGGCCTCGATTATCACAAAAGGGCCCACGGCCTAGTTATTACAAAAGCCTCGAAACGGCACTTACAAAAAAAAAAAAAAGGAGAGAAGAGAAAAGGGGCCAATGGCCTTGTTATCTTAAAAAGAGGGGCCAACGGCCTGGTCCTTACATAAACGGCCTACGGCCCGGTCTTTACAAAGAGAGAAGAAAACAAAAAGGAAAAAACTACAAAAAGAAGTTTTTACAAGGCCGCATCGGCCGGTCGGTCGGTACCATTTAAATCACCCGGGCCCACCATCCTCGCATTGGTGCCGTACTCACCAAGGAAGGGCTGCTCAGCCCCCTCTTCCCCAACCACGGCCTCCCCGGACGGCGCTTCAGTACCGGCCTCCCCGGCTGGCGCCTCGTTACAGGCCTCGCCGGCTGGCGCCTCGGTACCGGCCTCGCCAGATGGCGCTTCGGTTCCGGTCTCACCGGATGGCGCGTCGGTCCCGGCCTCATCAGCAAACAGGACCGAGGGATCTGCTTGGATGGTCTCAGCAGCCGAGGGAGCGTCCTCAGTCAGATCCACATAGGGCGCCTCCGAAGAAGCGACGGGCATGAGCCGCTCGAGCTGGACGCCATGAGCGCGATCGAGAGGGATGTCCATATCCTCCGGGGTCAAGTCCGGAAAATCAATCCCATCCAGCACGGCACCGAATGCCTCCTCGTCCTCGTCCTCGTCCAGCTTCTGGTACCGGTACCACGGCACCACCAGACTGTCCTCGGCCTCCATCCTCCTGAGGCATGCCTTCATGCCGATCACCTGATTGTACATAAGGTGAGGCTCCAAGGCCCTCTGGCGCCCATCGAGGTGAGCGCGGATTTTCTCCATCTTGGCGGACCACTTCCGGTTCCGCGCATCCCACCGGGCCGTTACCCGCTCGCTTTCCGCGGCCACGGCCACCTTCGCCCGGCCTATAGCGGACTCCAGCCCCTTGACCCTGGAGCGGAGCATCTCCCTCTCCCCCTTCAGGAGCCCGACCTCCTCCTCCAGAGCAGCCGACCGGGCCAGCTCAGCGGCAGACCGGGACCTCTCAGCCTCCACCTCGGCCTGAAGCCTGCCCACCTCTCCAGCCCGGGACCGCGCCCGCGCCGCCTGCTTCTCCAGCCCCGCTGCCCGGGCCCTCTCATTCTTCAGCTCCTTCTCGAGCCCGCGGAGGAGAAGGGACTGGCCCTGCGAACTGGCTTCCCGGGTCGCCTTCAGAAAGCCAAGCGACGCGTCCTTCTCGGCGAGTCGCTTCTCATAGGCCTCCGCCAGAAAGGCACTAAGGGCCATCGTCTGCATCGAAACAGTTGTTAGCAAAGACGCACGACAAATCCAGCTAAAAACAGTGAGATCGGAAGAAAAACTTACCCGCGCTGCGGATCGCGCCACCTGGCGAAAGGTATCGCCCTCCGCCATCTCCAGCGGGACGAAGTGCGGGTGCTTCTGCCCGAACATCATGGCCTGCGCCAGCTCGGCGCACTCGTCCTGGTCCACGATGATCTGGGAATTGCCATCTTCGTGGCAGAAATAGAAGCTGTAGTCCCGAGGCCCGTCCTCGGAACCCTCCGAAGCCCCACCACTCCGGTCACCGGCGCCCTCCCGCCCTTCTTCCACAACGACGGCTGCATCGCCGCCCTCCGTCGCCCGAAAGCGACATCTTCAACCACAAGGGTCCGGGCCCCTTCGACCTCCCCCGCAGGCACCTCGGCCGCAGGTGCCTCGGCCTCCCCGGCAAGAGCGCCTCGGGAGCCCTCGGGCTCGCAACCAGCCTCTTCAGGCCGGCCAGACTCCCGCCCTGAAGTCGAAGACCCCACCTGCGTTCCTGTGGCATCTCTATCAGCCCCAACTTTGGTCCTCTTCTTCTTCCTGCCAGCCCTAGCACTGGCAGCGTCGGCCCCCCTCTTCTTCGAGAGAGCCGCCTCAGAGGCCTCCCCCCCAGTCTGCGGCACCGGGTCTCGCCGGACCGGCACCTCAAGAATCGGCGGCGGCGGCGCCACAAAGGAGTCCGCGTACAGCGGATTGGCAAACCGTGCTCGACCTACATTGGTGGCAACCATCAGCTCGGCAAAAAAAAAAAAAAAAAAAAAAAAAAAACCGAGGACCGACCTCCGGCCATCGCAGCTTCAATTCTCCCCGAGGTGAATGACTTCCACTCTCTGTCGTGCACCGAACTAAGCACAGCAACAATACCCGCGTAGTCCGGCAGCTTAAATCTGGAAGAGTGAGGACCTGAAAACAAAGCCAACAGCATCAGTCAGACAAAACCGAAGAAGAGAAGTCAGCTCGACCTGCAAATCCCTACCCGGGGAAAAGTTCCAATCCCGGGTGTATCTCGCCGACGGGTCGAGCCCAACCACGTCAGTAGCCCGGATGTAGAAGTAGCTGCGAGACCAGTCCTCGACCTTCGACAGCTTGCTCGCCTTAGACCCCGAGCTGGGTGCCTCTAGGACGTTCGCCGCGGGCTTGAAAGCGGCATAGAAGGTCCCAGGAATCCCAGGGTTTGCCATCTGCTGGGTAAGCGCCTCGAACATAAGCACCGTCACCTCCACGTCGCATTCGTGCCCCAAGGTCAGCAGCACGATCATCCCCTGGATCGTGGACGGGCAGACCTGCGAGAAGGCCAAGCCCCGCGCCCGGCAATACTGGACGAACAGCTCGGGGAGAGGAAGGCGCAAGCCGCACTTCTGGAAGAACGACTCATACAGGCAGACGAAGCCCGGCCGAGGAGTCCACGGGCGCTCCTCCGCCCTAGGAAGCCGGAGCTCGACGCCAGCAGGAAAGTCGCACAAATCCCTCAGGAGAGTCACCGATTCCGCTGTGCTCCAGGTCGGTGACCCTCCCTTCTCGTAAGGAACCAGGGGAGACCTCACCCTGGCCACTCGAACTCCGCCTCCGCGGCCGCCCTGACGACCACCGCGGTCGCCCAGGTGCCCGAGCCTACCCCCAGCTTGGCCAACGCCGCGACCGCCAGAGGAAGATCTAACCACCGTCTTCTTCCGGAGCTGAGTCCCCGGGAGCATCGGGGGGGCCCCCGAAGTCGAAGGAGCAGACTGTCCCCTACTGTCTGCTCCTCGACACGGAGAGGAGGCACGGCCGGAACCACCGGAGGAAGAACTCGGAGAATCGCTCCCGCCACCACGGGACGCCGATTCTTCGCTCGACTCAGCCCTAATACCGTCTAACATCGGCGCCATTGCACGGAGAGGAGGAAATCGAAAAATACAGAGAAAGCAAGAAGGGAAAGGAGGAAATCGGAGAGAAGAGGTTACCTTAGGGTTATGCGCATAAGGTTTTAACAGGAGGAGGAAGAAGGGTTTAAATAGAAGAAGGGGGACAGTGAAGCGACGCCTGGACACGTGTCGAAAAATTCACGGCCGCCCAGAAACCTAATGATGACGCCTCTTCGCTATCCCCACGCCAAAAAAGCAAAGGACGCCTCGGTAAACGTGAAGCGTCTATCGCACGACGCGCGTGGGCGTCCCACGCGAAAAACGAGGCGACCTTTCACTCTCTCACGCGATGGGCACGCGCCAACCGTCTACGGATTCTCGGGAAGATCAACACGTACGAGCACGGACTTCCCGTCCTAAGATGTGCCGAACTAACGTCAGATCAACTTCGGCATGCTCGCTTCGCCTCGCGATACCGAACTGGGGGAGGGCCTATTGTTGGAGGTGGGCCTAGCACCCCCAATTAGTTAGGCCCATCTTAGGAAAGACCCCTCTTCAGCTCGGTCGCCGGCCTAAAAGCACAGACCCGCGAGGCCCCTCTTCAGCTCGGTCGCCGGCCTGAAAGCACCGAGCCGCGAGTCCCCTCTTCGGCTCGGTCGCCGACCTGAAAGCGACGCACCTCGGGCCCGGTCTGACCCCTCAAGGCCGGAATGTCAGAAGAGCAGAAGGCAAGTGGGAGTCGGTCGAACAGTGTATTGTCTGAGCAGGAGTATGGGCTGACCTCGACATCTCACCAACCCTGCAGACTTGACAAAGGAGAAGAAGACACGTGGAGGAGTTGGTCAAACAGTACGCTGCTCTGCAACACGCCACGCCGAGCTCATCATGACCTCCATCCTCGAAAGCCGGAACACGCCTCCTAGGCCACCTTACCCGCGAAAGAGGCCGAAGACGCCACGTGGCCCCGAGATCCCGGGGAGCAGGAAGCCAACCTCGGCTATATATACCCCTCAATGTCATTAATGAGAGGGACTTTTGATTTGGGCCATTTCCGACCTATAACTAGCTACCCGACCTCTCTCTTTCTCTTTGTAACAAGGCAACATTTTAGAACGCCGAACTGGACGTCCTTCGGAAACCAGTTCTTAATTCTAAAGCGTTCATTTCTCTCACCATCAATAAAAAGAAACACGGCCCCCGGCCTACTCATCTTTTTCCCGGCCTGTCTTAATAGTGGTTAAACTGCTCTAATTAACGAAAATCTTACCTCTCATCTCCTAATCACCCCGTAAACATACTTAGTGATCCCCGGGATCAACATCTTTTAACATCAAAAACTACTCAAATAACAAAGACAGTTCAAAACACATCCTTTTAGCAAATTAAAAACTTAAAACTATCCATCTAGCCTATTTTCTCTAATTTTATTACCAAAAATGTGAAAAAATTACATATTACAATTCATTAGCTTTCGAAGTATGATCACAAAACTGGAACAAGAAAAAAGACTACAAAAGATGCAAGAAACAACCAAAATAATATTCATGGAGAGATTGAGAGACACCCGGATCTTGAGATGGAAAAGAGATAAATCAATTTTGCATAATGCATACTAGTTTTGATAAAGGTAATATTAGAAGAAACACGATAAAATTTATTGCGTTGCGTTCTCTCTAAATCGAGTATGAGATAATCTTAAAGAAAAACTTAGCAATAAAGTGATAAAAGGCCCTTGGAGAAGTCATGATCTGAGCAATCCAAGACAAATAGATTGCAAATGGAGAAGTGGATTAGGCCAGATTCAATTACATTACATCTTAAAACGACACTTACTTAAAAACAAATACAAATGTTATGAACTGACACTAAATTTGAAATGGACAGAATAAATAGTTAACAATTATAGTGTTTGTCTTGATATCAAATATCCTATTTGACATGCATTTTCTATGTTACAGAAAATATTTTAAATATTTTCGTTTTTGACATAGAAAAACTTTATTTTATATAAAAGTAGAATATCTTTTAGAATATATTTATTTTCTAGAAATATCCCATTGTGTGAAGTAGGGGTGGAACTATTATCCGGTATCCGATATCCGATCCGATCCGAAAATCCGGATATCCGTGGGGGTCGGATAAGGATCCGGATAGTTAAATTTTGAGGTCCGGATCCCGATCCGTATCCGAATCCGTTAAACATATTAAAAATATATATTTTATTAATAGTTTTTTTAATATGATGAGATTTATATATATAAATAAGTTTTAAAAACATTTATAATAACAAATTTTAATTTTGTTTACAAAATTTTGTAAAAATTGTTTTTTTTAAAATAATTTTTATCATATTTATATCATTATTTTTAATTTTTTAATATTTTTTTAATTATTTTTTATTGATCCGGATATCTAAACTCCCCAAATCCAGATAAAGATATAAAAAAAACTTCGAATATCCGGGGACCGGATATCCGTTCCCAGCCCTAGTTACTGTGAAGACTTAAGACGTGGATTTCTCGTGTAACGGTGTGTGTTTTCTACAGACGTCAACATACACTCAAATCCGTTCGATTGTATCATATCATTATCTTTGGCCCCACCAACTCGCTTTAGCTATGATTTTTTTTCTTCTATGTATTCGCTCACATGTAACAAACATTGACAAAATATCAAGTTAAAGAAAGAAAAAATGATGCTAAAAGAATTCATTAGTTTGTTTCTGACGTTTTTATTACTTTGCTAGTTTTACTTTTTTACCAATTAAACTGATTTAAATATGATTTAATCGTTTTTATTGGAGATTTTCATATAAATGTGACGAAATGTTGTCACTATATATAAAGTTTATAACTTATATATAGTGACGAAATGTTTTTCCGCCAAAAACGTGACTCCGCATTTTTCCACCAAAAAATGTGATTTTGTGTTTTCTCGCCAAAAATGTGATTCCGTGTTTTTTCGCCAAAAATGTGATTTCACATTTTCCCACAAAAAATGTGATTTCGCGTTTTTCCACGAAAAACAGAATTCCATTTTTTTCCCGCCAAAAATATAATTTTACATTTCCCGTCAAATAAAATAGTTCTACGAATTCATTAACAACTTACGATAATTAAAAAAAATTTGTCAATTCATGATATAAATATATTCTAATATTATTTACTATTTTTAATTTTCTCATTTTTAAAAATTATTAATAATATTTATTTAAATAAATTTTTGTTTTTCATAGGGCACCCATTTGATCTATAACACATGTAATTAGATGAGTCATGACCATCACTCATGGGTCATAGATGACCTATTTAAATATGATCCATTAGAGTCATGGGTCATGGATCACCCATTTGATCCATTTTGACACCCCTATCTATAAGATTTGCTTAAAGATCTACCGTTTTTTCAAGTTATCGACATAGATATGTAGTACGAACAGAGGTCATGAGTAGTGACTTTTTACCAAGATCAGCTTTTGACTCATCTTTTCGCTACAAGCATGCAGAAGTATATTGTCAACACGTTGTGGACTTCGTCGACTTTGGTCGATAGGCCTTCCTCCAAACTGATCTAGGGTTGTCTACAAAACTATCACTACAAGAAAACAACGATTTGGCGACTGCATAAGGAGTCGCATAATAGTCGCTAAAAGTTGTAATACGACTACATAGCGACTACGACCTGTAGTCGTTAATCCTTAGTCGCTAAATGAAGTAGTCGTAAATATAGTCGCCAATTGGCGACTACGTAACGACTGGAAAGTGTAGACGGTACGTAGTCGTAAAGTAGTCGCAACTTTTGTTAAGTTAATAGTCGTACATGTAGTCGCCAATTGACGACTACTTCACGACTGGATATTGTAGACGTAACGTAGTCGTTAAGTAGTCGTAATCGTTGTGACTAATCAGCGACTATTCTATGTCTATTAAACGACTATTTGTCGACTATTATGGTCATAAGACTTTGCGTATTTGAATATGTTGCGACTACTCAGCTACTCTTATGCGACTATTTGGTGACTAATAGGCGACTGTTTAGTGACTATATTTGTTAACAAAACAAGAATATGGTACACGTTTGTTTTGTTTTTCAAATTCTTTGAAACCTGTGTTACAAATAAAAAGATACAAAGTAAAATAAAGACATTATACAGAAAAGACCATTTCATTACCAATATTATTGTTTCAAACATGAGTTTACAAAAGCCAAAACATAAATAAAAACAAGTTCAAGTTCACAAAAAAAAAGAGATTAGTGACCTAAGGTATGTTCCTTGGATCTGGTAGAGAGGCTGATGGAAGCATTGCGGTTGTTGCTGGTGTTGAATGTGATGCCACGAAGTCTAGAAACCGCGGATCGGTTTGTCTCAGGTACTTTTCCACCAATGAGAAGTGCTCGAGCTTGTCCTTTTGCTCAGCCACATCTCTTTTGTGCTCTGCTTCACGGGCAGCAACCTCAGCATCACGCTGTGCATTGTAAGCAGCCTGCTCTTCGATTTTCTTCTGAGCTTCCTTCAGTTGCTCTTGCAGTGCGACAAACGATGAAGAGTCTCCTGGTTGCTTGCGTTTGCCATTGAGAAGACTCTCCTTCAGGCTTCCAAGCCCATAAAGATTTCCTCTTGAATCCTTCTCGGTTGCCTGTGAAAAGGAACAGAAAAAACCATCTGGTGTATGACAATGTTACCTCAAGAAAGAAAGATGAAATATGAAAGAAAGATGAAGTATGAAGTATATGAAATGTTACCTCAAGAAAGATTGACGTATACTCATCTGGTGTTAGATCTCCAGGTCGCGACGCACCATCAGAAACTTCTGAATTCTCTGCCCCGAGCTCAGATAACTTCTGTTCCACCTTCTTATCATATGCTTCAACAATTTTCTCCGCCTTCCTATCGACATATGTACCGTCAGGCTTTGTATGTGTCTTTTTGAAAACCTCACCAAGACTTACCGGTCTTCCTAATTCCTCTTCCTGCAATGTGACAAAAAAAATACAAGGATTAGGACTGACAAAAAAAAAAAAAAATTGAAAAGTTACTAACCATTTCGGATTGGATTTGTTGATAGGACTTAGGCCCTGATAAGTGGATGTGATAGCCTAGACCTTTACGGTCAGACAGACGAGCAGCTGAATAGGTGACACTCCTTTGCTTTGCTTCTTCTGTGTCCCAGTATGCTGTCATCGTTGCCCAGAGAGTGTCGCTGATCCAATTAGGTCTCTCTCGACTAGTCCTCGCGGTGCTAACCATGTCTTTCAACCTGCGTTGACAAATCTCCTTGAAATAGCCTTGAACCGTCCCTGTTATCAATGGATCCCATGTGTGGGTTTTCTACATTACAAAGAGAATTTGATGTTAGTAAAAACATCACAAGCAAAGCTATATGTAAATGCGAAAGAACAGAAAACTTACCGCGAACTCGAGAAAGTATCTTTCTTGTCTCTCCCGAGGCACAACTGTCCAGCTATAGTAGGGAGCATCAAATTTGTTTGTAAAGACTTTAGTAATTGACCTAACCAGTTTAGATCCTCTGTCACGTGTAAACCTGCAAAATCAAGTAGACATCAATCCTACATAGAAGTACAAGTATATGAACAGAGAAGTACACGTATATGAACAGAGAAGTACAAGTACAGAAAGACACTTAGCAAATCCATGAACATAAAGACACTACAACAACAAAGTTAATCTAATGTTGTTCTAAACCTTATAAAGATAACTATAAGGTTAATCTAATGTTATAGACTTCAGACTGATGTTGTTATAGACTTTAGACTTCAGAGTTACACAACAACATAGTTAGTACTTAAACTAGAAACAAGTGATGAACAAGAGATAGAAGCCTCAACAACAACACAAAAACCAAACCAAGCAAAACATGAAGTTAACGTTTAGACAGGAATGGAAATGTCGGTTTCTTCTGTCAAACACAAGCATACAATGTCAGGTTTCAAATTCAAACAGAAGCAAATGCAGTTTATAGATCAAACACAAGCATACAATCCTAGACGACAACAATCCTAGACAATCAGAAAATAAAACAAGTACACAACAATCCTAGACAATCAACGTTGCAATCCTAGAAACAGAACACACATTGACACACACACACAACTATCTATATTGGATGACACACATACACACATACAAAACAGAACACACATTGACATCGAGTATCCAACATTGAGAATCTAACATTGAGAATCAGGCATTAAGAAATCCGACAATGAGTAGCCAACATTGAGAATCTAACAACTTCAAAAGACAGCTAGAAGACATTAAGAAATCCGATTTACCTTGCGATACACTTACCAGGTTGAGTTCGGCGTCGGTGTGGGAGAGAGGACGGTGGTGAATCTATCCCGGTCTGGCACCATAAGCAAGGCATTCAGCGCCCTTAGTGTGTCCTCTTGGAGATCCGGCAAACCTGGTGCAGATTCGTCATGGTAGTTGTGCCCTCCAGAAGATTGATGGCTGTGTTCTCCAGACGCCGGAGTGTTCTCCAGTGGAGCCGAAGCCGCCGCAGGTAATTCTTCTTCTCGGTGTCGAGGCATCGAGTCCGGGAATAGTTCCTGTGGCGGTGGAAAGCTTCGGAAACTTGGTGCTGGCGATGCCGATTGAGCGTTCACGGGGACTTGAGGTGTTGTAGACTGATTCGGAAGTTGGGGCGGTGGCGTAAAGTTGTACTGCGGCGGTAGAGAGGTTGGGGTTCGCGACGAAGAAGGCGACACTCCGACTCTCTGAGAAACATTGGGAGTCAATCTTTTCTTCCCTGCTCGTTTGCTCTTATCTCCCGGCATCGTTCTGTGGATTCGAAGGCGAAGATCGAAGAAGAAGAAGAAGATCGGAGGCGAGGATCGAAGAAGAAGAAGAAGATCGGAGGCGATCAGAGTCGCAAAGGTGAGAGCATATTGGACTTAGGGTTTTTTTTTTAATCAGAAAACAAAATACTTATTAAACGTTTTGTGTGTTCATAACCATTGAAATGACTCTAGCATGTTGGTAATTCACCAACTCCCAACTCCATCAACTCCGGTTTCGATTCTCCGTGAATACAGAGAAGTTTTTTTTTTTTTTTTTACCTTTTCGATCTAGTTATTAATATTTATGTTTGAATAATACCAATTAAAGACTTTAGCATATTGGTAATTCTTCCTCTCTTGATCCATCAACCCACAGTTCGAGTATCCGTGAAGACGGAAATAATTTTTTTTGTAATCTTTTCTACTTATTAATATTTAACTGTGATCCACCCACGGTTCGAATCCTACTGAGTACGAAAATGATTTTTTTAAAAATCTTTTCTACTTATTAATACGGAGATGTATTTTTTTTTACTCATAACGACATATAATGTAAACGAAAAATTACACCGAAATTCTGACATAAGTAACATAGTTAATTAGTAGGGTTCTTCGTCATCTGATTCTTCATCAGAAGACGACAAATTACATAGAAATTCGTCTTCTGGGTCTGCATCTCCGACATCGTAATCGAGGTTTACTGGGTCTCCTTGTACGAAATTGTCGAGTACGAGATCTTCAATTGTTGTTATCAATACAGCATCATCATTTTCTATTTGCAAAAGAGTCGGTTCTTTCTTTTCATAATCCCCTGAAATATTTCCCCTCGGATTCACTTTTAGAACATTGAGCCACAACTGCTTCGGTTTCTTTGTATATGGGTACGGAATATAACAAACTTGATCCGCTTGCGAGGCTGTTGTAATATAAATGTATATATAAGTTATACATATGTATATTGACATTAATAGAATGCTATATATAAATATTGTCATAAGTACGTACCTAGAATAAATGGTTCATATTTATTATATTTTCTCGATGAAAGAACGTCTACAACGCCACCATTGCTCCTCCGAGTGCCTCTACCGATAACAGGGTCATACCAATTACACTTAAAAAGTGTGATTCTCAGATTGACCATCCCCTCGTACTCGAGTTCTATGATATCAGTTAAGGTCCCGTAGAAATCAGCTGCATCGGATGCATCAGTGTAATTTTCACCTTTAACACTGACCCCATAGTTACATGTCTTTCGTCCAGCGCCTCGATTCTGCGTATGAAACAAATAGCCTCTTGTAAAATACATTGGCCAGGTTTTGGCCTTATTCAAAGGTCCATGCACTATCTCTTGAACCCAAGTAGGAAATGGATTCATGGCGTTCCAGTAAGAAACCTGCATATATATAAAAAAATAGAGTAAATTTATATAAGTATACAAATATGAATAGTTATGAAATTTTTGAGACATACATATTATTTCACCCATAAATGATATTCGTCAGCTCTTTTTGCGGCGAGTTCTTTTTCGGAAAGTCGTGGATATTTTGCAGAAATAAATTCCTCGAACATACTACACAAGACCAACACAAATATGAGAAATTAAACAAAATATATTAAAACGCAATCTGAGAGCGATGCCAACTTATATACCTCTCAATTGGTTGAAAATAGTCACAATTTCGTAAAACATATGCATGTGCGCATTGATAGTCTCTCTCTGAGAGCCATATTTCATGCATTTCTCCACTTCGACGGCCTACGTGAGTAAATATAGAAGGTACTCCAGGGACATGATACACGGGGACTTCACCTTCATCGAATCTTGTTAACCTGACGAATGAGTAGCATGTGTATACAAATTAAATGGCAAAGTGGACATGATGTGATTGATTTTAGCATTTACCTTGATTTCGTTTGTATATTCGCGGCAAAGTATTGCTCTGAGAAATAAGCAATCTCGTCATTGATATATGATTCAACAATCGATCCTGCCGCATATCTTTTGTTCTTTGCTTTCCCTTTCAACTTTTTGAAAAACCTTTCAAAAGGATACATCCACCTATACTGGACAGGGCCTCCTAATTCAACTTCATAGGGGAGATGTATAGGCAGGTGCTCCATCACATCAAAAAATGAAGGTGGAAAGATCATTTCTAAATTGCATAGTATTAAAACTATGTGTTGTTTTAGAATTTGAACGCGACTTGTATGCAAAGTTCTCGAACATAAGTCCCGGAAAAATGCTCCAACCCCTACAATATACGCGGAGATTGCTTTAGGTTGCTAGATAAGTTACTATAATTTTATTTAAATAAATTGTCGTAATTAGTACCTGATAACGCAAGGTGGACATTCCGATCTAGGAGTTCTGCAAAGATAAATGGAAGTAACCGCTCCATAAAAACATGACAGTCATGACTTTTCATGCCTGAAAACTTTTGGTTGTCCATATCAGCACAAGTAGCTAAGTCTGACGAATAACCATCTGGGAACTTAACCGCATTCTTCACACATTCCAATAAACTTTTTCTGGCTTCTTCTGTCAATGTGAAGGATGGCAAAGGAGCTTTACCCGCACTATCAATATGTAAGTGTGGTCGAGAACAAAATCGTTCTATATCCAATCTTGACATGATGTTGTCTTTCGATTTACCTTTCACACTCATAAGAGTATTCATGATGTTGTCAAAAAAATTCTTCTCTATATGCATCACATCAAGACAATGACGGAGATTAAGGTCCCTCCAGTACGGCAGCTCCCAGAATATGCTTTCCTTGTGCCAGTTATGTTGCTTCCCATACCCAGACTTCTTCTTTTCGTGACCGTTTCCACCAACATCCATTGTTTTTGATGGTTTTACACCAACCAACCGCTCGAAATAAACTTGCTCACCAGTCAAAGACGGAGGTGGATGCTCTCTCGAAGCATCTTTTCCCTTTAGGAAGTCTTTTTTATTCCTCCTCAATGGATGACCATGAGGAAGAAATCTTCGGTGACAATCAAACCAACACGTCTTCCTTCCATTAGGTAGATAAAAAGACTTAGTATCTTCCATGCAAACTGGACAAGATAATTTACCATGGGTTGTCCATCCAGATAACATGCTATACGCCGGAAAGTCGCTTATCGTCCACATCAGCACTGCTTTTAGATTAAAATTTTGATTCAAAGACACATCGTATGCATCGACGCCATTAGACCATAACTCGTTTAACTCCTCAATAAGAGGTCGGAGGAAGATATCTAGACTAGCTCGCGGATGATTTGGCCCAGAATTCAGAATTGTAAGAAATAAATACTCTGTATTCATGCACATCCCCGGGGGTAAATTATATGGCGTCAAGATCACAGGCCACAACGAATGATTACGAGACATGCCAAATGGATTGAACCCATCTGTACATAATCCAAGATAAACGTTACGGGGTTCTTCAGCAAACCGGGGATGTTGATCTTGAAAATATCTCCACTCCGCCGCATCAGATGGATGACCCATTTCTCCCTCCTTTGCTTGGTGCTCGGCATGCCATCTCATTGCGGCTGCAGTCTTCTCGCTCTGATACATTCTCTTTAATCTGTCAGCAATAGGTAAATACCACATACGACTGTATGGTACTTTGGTTCTACGCCGGTCGTTCATAGGCTTCCATCTTTGTGCACCACAAAACCTACATTTATCCTCCTTCTCGTCCTCTTTCCAGAAGATCATACAATTGTTAATACAAACATCAATTGTATGATATGGGAGACCTAAATTGCGCATCAATTTTTCTGTCTCGTAATGTGAACCGGTTGACTTGTTTCCTTCTGGTAAATAGTCTGTCAAGATTCCGCAAACCGAATCCACTAACTTTTCACTCATATTATATTCTGCCTTATTTTGCATGACTCGAGCAGCTAAGGATAACTGCGAGTGACCTTCACGACAACCATCATATAATGGATTATTTGCACCTTCTAACAAGTCGTAGAATTTCTTTGAATGGTTACGTACCGGTTCTTCTACATTCTGATAACTACCAACATGATAGTAGTTATCAAAACTCGCGTTTTCACGAAATGCATCTTTCACCATATCCACATATCTATCTTCTACTACATTACCCACTTCTTCACTCCCACTTACATACGTCGTATCAACATAACTACTCGATCCTAAATCCATATTGATTTCTTCCCCATGCTTATACCAAACATAATAATCTGGCATAAATCCTCTGCTATAAAGATGATTCCAAATTCTTGTTCCCGGGATAAATTTCTCGTTTTTGCAAACACTACAAGGGCAGAAAAACTTACCGCCATTACTTTGTGTTAAAGGCTGGCTATTTGCAAGTGTCATGAATTGCTCCACCCCCGTTGTGAACTCTGCCGAGAAATTTCCCGTCGCCTCATCGAACCTCTTATACATCCACTCCCGGAAATTACTATAACTGTAATTTCCCGACATTATTTAACTAATAAAAACTGAAATTTTTTTTTTGATTTTTTTTTTTTGGTTTTTGAGATCGGATGAAGAGAAGAAATGAGGTGAATTTTACTTATATAAATATTTATGGCGACTACTAAGCGACTATAAAGCATCTGAATAGCGACTACTACATGTAGTCGCAGAAAACAGGTGCACCAACCCGCAAACGATTTACACGTGTTTTTCCACTGGTATTTAACGACTGTTTACCGATTACAGTGCGACCCGCCGAAATAGTCACCTAATAGTCGCTAACTCTGCGACTATTAGGCGACTGTTATATCCCCTTTAAAATGTTGTCGGGCATTAGTCGTAAAATAGCGACTATTGTACCGACTATCTACTGTAGTCGTCAATAAGCGACTCCGTGACGACTATATTGTATTCGTCGCTAAATAGTCGTAAAATAGTCGGTAATTCGTCGCAACATTTAGCGACTAAATATGTAGTCGCCCTTTGCAGTCGCCAAAACGCAGTTTTCTTGTAGTGTATACTGAACAATTATGATACCAAGTAGCACTTCTGATATGCGTTTTATTCAGACTATGCTAAGAAAACATTGTAACTTTTTTGCGTTTTCAAAAAGCAAAGAGGCTTGTTGACGTATAGTACCCAAAATCTGATTGACTCTAGCATGTTTATCTTCTTATGAAAAACATATATGATACCAAAGCGATCATAATGAGTTATTTCATTTTCAGTTTTGTTTTCTATCACGGGTCATGGCTCTTAGTATTCTACTCACATCGTTTCTGATGAGACTGCTTCGTCTTCTGTTGCAGCGTTAATTATTTATATTCTTTTATTTTAGTAATTATCCTATAATGGGAATTAGGGTTTTATAGTGTTTTTTTTTTTGGTTTTCTTGTAAATAGGCTTATGTATTGATTTTTAATAATAGCTTTTGCTTTGGAGAAAAAGATTCTCTCTTTCTTCACGAGCTTCAAGAAGGTTCCGCTCTATCACCTTCCTTCCTCGCATGTTATTTCCTAGACACCTTTTATTTTCAAATAATATAGTTTGAATAAAAAAGTTAATCTTATATATTGGAACCCTCATGCTTCCATTTTGTCTGTCTCCCTTAGATTGTTATACTCAGTTTTGTGTACAATGTCCAGTTTTGTGGAGAGCTGGAGAGAACGTCATCCTTCTTCTTATTCCCTCAAGATCCAAAACCTCTCTCAACTCAATAAATCCATTGTATCCTCTGATGAAAGATACCAATCTCGTCTTTTTGCCTCCGGCGGATTCGACTGGTACGTACTGTATGTGCACCATAAGACATACAAAGAATTGCATCTTCCTTATATAGTTCCATAATCACTATCTTAACCTTTTCTTCATACTTTTAAGTTTTCTATCACGGGTCATGGCTCTTCTTAAACTATATACTATCCAGTTGTTTATTAATTATGATATGCAACGTTTTAAGCTCTTATTAATCATCTTTTGGGTTATATAATTATGTATTATATCTACATCCTTATTTGATTGATATTAATTATTGGGGTTTAGTTAATATATGAATAGCAGGTAACTCAATATGATGTGCATGGTTGGTTTTGTTAATCATCAAATTATGTAGTTCATATGAGTTGTGCTTATAAGAAAAAAATTTATCAAATTTTGATTAGTAGACGTAAAGAATTTCACTCGGTTTATATGTTTTGGCTTTGGATATAGGATGTTTTTGTGCTAAACTGAAGTTTAAGTAAAACAATTTCATTCCTAACTTTACAAATGAACCATAATACTCAATATATATATATATATATATATATATATATATATATATATATATATATATAATCTTATAGTATACATAAATGTCTCCAAAAAAGATTAGTTTAAATATAACAGTGATAATGTCCATGTTTACATAAAAGGGATAACATTTGAATAACACATGTTTAGAGTCTCCTTCTCTATCCCTCTTTGATGAAAGCATACAATTTTTTTAATATGTAAAATAGGACTTAACTCACACTAATTATAGCACGGAATAATTTTTTAAAGAAAACTGTTTTGAAATTTAAGAAAAATTATTTTTATCTAAATTTTATAATATGATTAACTAATGATTATAGATAAAGTTTTCAATTAGTAGTAATTTGTCTATTTAACCTGTTTTGGAGTTGACTAAAATATTATTCGGGCTAACCCGCAAAAACCTATAATCTTAAAAACATAACTCTAATATGCACCGTTTAATGACTCTGGTTTTTGTGGTTAGTCCATGAAATCTTTAAAGAAACAAAAAATCTTGTGTCTAACTTTTTGTAAAATTAGTAAAATATTTTTTAACTTTTGTTTTGATATATATTCAAATAAAATATAATAAACTATAGTAAAAAATATAGCAGGATTTCAAATATTTTTTTTCTTTGAATATATATTGATTAATTATTATTTTAAAATATATAATATTAAAAATAATTAAGAAATTAAATAATAAATAACTTCTTTGATGGCAACAAATATTTTTCATATTCTCTTTAATAATTTTAAAAGATAATTATATTATTTTCTATTTTAATTATTTTTTGTTATTTATAATATCATAAAATGTAATAATTTATAAAATAAAATTTATTTTTTCTAAATAACTTCTTAAATAATAATATAATTTTGTCGTTAGTGTATGTAGAATTGTAGATGACTATATTCCGTTTTTACATAAAGCATTGGGCCAATTTGAATATATAAAAGCCCATAACTGATCCGTTATTTTAGCCTTATAAATTACAGAGTTTGCCTCTTTAGCCATTTTCTTAATTCGCATCGAAACCACTCACCGACTCGCTATACCCGACCCGAATCCAAATCAGAATCTCTGCCGGCGTTTCATCTCGCTTCGCCGATTAGCTTACATCGAAAATCCACGCCGCCGCCGCCGCCGATTTCTCTCCGTCGTGTAATCTTGACGTCATTTTTCTTCCTCTCCGTCGGACTGTTTCAGCCTCCACGGATTGATAGAAAAGACGAGAGATAATCTCTTAATCGATTCGATCAGGATAATCAATATGGGACACGGTATTATCCTCGATCTTACCGATTTTTGTTGTTGTTGTTGTGTTTTATCGAATTATCCGGCGGAAAACAAAAAAATGCCAATACTCGGGAGGAAATTTTGATTTTCAGGTGAAAGAGGACGCTCTAGCAAGAAGATGAAGTACGGTGGGAAGGTTCGTGCTTAGTTTTCTTCACGGGATTTTTTTTTATTAATAGGCTATTCAATGTTAGTTACTGTAATTCATTGTGAAAAATCTCAGGATGATCAAAAGATGAAGAGCATTCAAAACGAAGAATTCTATCTCGGTGATGATGCCGATGAGGATTCTCGTGATGGTAAGTAAATTGTAGGTTGATTTTGTGTTTTCTAAATATACATTGTAACTCGGTGAAGAGGAATTGTAATGGTTCGTAGGTGAAGGAGAGAAGAAGGATTATAGGAGATTGCAGTTGAAGCCAGATCATGGAAACAGGCCTTTGTGGGCATGTGCAGATGGAAGGATTTTCTTGGAAACTTTTTCTCCTCTCTACAAACAAGCTTATGATTTTCTTATCGCCATAGCTGAACCCGTTTGCAGGTGCTCACTGCTCATCATATATTTGTTTTTCTTGAGAGATTTTGATTTCGTTTTTGCATGAATCAAGGGCTTAAGGATGTCAAGACCTAAAGTCCTGTGGTCTTCAATGAAAACCTATGTGTTATACGAATTTTGGTTGATTTTCTTTTAATTTGTTACTATTTTAGGCCAGAGTCAATGCACGAGTATAATTTAACCCCTCACTCGTTGTATGCTGCTGTTTCCGTCGGGCTTGAGACAGAAACTATCATTTCTGTTTTGAATAAACTGTCTAAGACTCAGCTACCCGAGGAGATGATTGATTTCATCTATGCTTCTACTGCCAATTATGGGAAAGTGAAGCTGGTTTTGAAAAAGAATCGGTATTTTATTGAATCCCCATTCCCGGAGGTAAGTTAACAAGTCATATCCTCTTTCTCTGGTCTTGTGTATTTGGATATTGGTTTCGTTTTACCATTGCTTTTGCTCAATTGTTTCAAAATACATATTCAGGTGTTGAAAACGCTTCTTAGTGATGGTGTTATAAACCGAGCTAGATTTTCTTCTGAGGTACCTGGAACTCCTCCCTTTAGTGCATTATGTTTGCTTTCGTTGTTTTTAGATTTTATCTAGATCTATTGTTCTCAATGGATTTTGCACATTTTGTCACCAATTGGCAGAGATGTACATCCCGGATTTTCTCAGGTTCTAGGTTTCCTATAGTTCGTTCGAACTATGTTTCCAGTTGGTAGATGGACTTCATTATCATTCTTCTGTAACCCCTTGATTCATTGAATGTGGAATTCATTTGTCTTATACAATTTTGTTCTCCACAGTATGTCGAACCAACTTAGATTTACCTTTTTGCTAGCCATATTATGGCGGTGATGGATTCACGATCGGCAAAACAAGCGGTGAACTTGAAGCAGGACCTGGGGAGCTGTTGAATGAAGCAGAATTGGCAGCAGCAGCAGAAGAGAAAGAAACTCACTCATTTGAGATAGACCCTGCACAGGTAAATTCCCCCTAATGCATTTGAATTGGCGTGTGAAAAATAATCGTCTTAACTCGCATTCTCATGTTATTTTTCTCTTGGTGTGTAGGTGGAGAATGTGAAGCAGCGTTGCTTGCCAAGTGAATTGAATTACCCTATGTTAGAGGAATATGACTTCAGGAACGACACTGTGAGAAAAATACTATAATTCAGGCCAAATTTTTTCTTAACAGATGATATGCACTGCATGTTCATGATTGCTAATAACTTGATGGTGTCTGTCAGGTTAATCCTGATCTTGACATAGAATTGAAGCCCCATGCACAACCGAGGCCATACCAGGAAAAAAGTTTGAGCAAAATGTTTGGGAACGGTATAACTGTCCACATTCTGTTTTTTGTCCTTCTTAGTCATTCGGTCATACCGCCTCTGCTAAAATTGGTGGCCAACTTCTCATAGATATTTATATTTGTACTTCCCGTGGACTATCATACATTTACTAATTTAGCTTCATGGCGAACTCCTAATAGATAATCTTCGTAATATCTTGTGAAAGATTGTGACTGATTTAGAATCTTGATTCTGCAGGACGAGCAAGATCTGGGATTATAGTATTGCCTTGCGGTGCTGGTAAATCTCTAGTTGGTGTTTCTGCAGCGGCTCGTATAAAGAAGAGTTGTCTTTGTTTGGCGACGAATGCTGTCTCGGTGGATCAGTGGGCCTTCCAGTTCAAGTTGTGGTCTAATATAAGAGATGACCAAATATGCCGTTTCACTTCTGATAGTAAAGAACGATTTCCTGGAAATGCTGGTGTTGTTGTGACAACTTATAACATGGTTGCCTTTGGTGGTAAACGAGCTGAGGAATCAGAGAGGATCATAGAAGACATGAGAAACAGAGAGTGGGGGTTGCTGCTCATGGACGAGGTAATCAAATTGTTCTCAGTGTGATGTATGTCTTTGAATTGAAGTTAGTGTTGCTGGTTGTTACTTTGTGGAAAGGTTATATGTGGTTCATTGAGACGGTGTTTCCAGTATTTTGCCCATGAATGCATTCAATGCGTGGCTTTTCAAGAGTTAGGTTTTTTTATAGGTGCATGTGGTTCCGGCCAATATGTTTAGGAAAGTTATCAGTATCACAAAATCTCACTGCAAGCTTGGACTTACAGGTAATTTTGGAGGGTTTATTTTCATCTACCTTTTGTGTATGTTATACTTCGATTTTAGAAGCTGAGTCTCTTTTTTGGTCTTTTGTTCAGCCACCCTTGTGAGAGAAGACGAAAGGATTACAGATTTGAACTTCCTCATTGGCCCGAAACTATATGAAGCCAATTGGCTAGATTTAGTTAAAGGAGGCTTTATTGCAAATGTGCAGTGTGCTGAAGTATGGTGTCCTATGACGAAAGAGTTTTTTGCAGAATATCTGAAGAAAGAGAACACCAAGAAAAAACAGGTTCATGAATATAAACTTTTCCACAATGTTCTCCGTTTTATTGTTGGATATCTGATCTTTATGTTTGGTTCATCTGATGCATGGATAATCCATGAATTTTATGTAGTCTGGAACATTAAAATATGGTAAACATTCATATGATAGGTTCTTTTAGTGTGTCTCATAATTTGGCAAATTCTCTAATAAAATCACCACCCTGGATGGAGCTAGTAAACCACTTGAGCTGTTCTGACATGTACGTATCTTGTCTTCTGGTATCTTCAGGCACTTTATGTCATGAACCCTAACAAATTCAGAGCCTGTGAGTTTCTGATACGTTTCCATGAACAACAACGTGGGGATAAAATCATCGTCTTTGCAGACAATCTTTTCGCACTTACAGAATATGCAATGAAACTTCGGAAACCGATGATTTATGGTGCAACCAGGTTCGTTAAAGAAGTTGTATGGAAAACGCACTCTTGTTTTTTCACTCATTTGCCAAACTGATGACCGTCCATTTTTGTTGAATCTGTAGCCATATCGAACGAACCAAAATTCTCGAGGCGTTTAAAACTAGTAAAGACTTGAACACTGTCTTCTTGTCAAAGGTATTAGCATTGTTTCGATTTCCCTTTACCTGGATGGATTTATAGGAATTTGTTCATTACGGAACTGATTTTGGTTTCTTTTGACTACAGGTTGGTGATAACTCCATAGATATTCCTGAAGCTAATGTGATTATCCAGATTTCGTCACATGCTGGTTCTAGACGTCAAGAGGCTCAGCGTTTGGGTCGTATTCTTAGGGCCAAGGTTTGATTTTTCGATATCATTAATCACCTCGTTGTTGCGTCTTCTCCTAGTTTAGCTTTGTTGGTTGTTGGATCCAGTAATCTCCATGGTAAAAAAAAAAAAAAAAAAAACAGGGTAAACTTGAAGATAGAATGGCTGGTGGAAAAGAAGAGTACAATGCATTCTTCTACTCGCTTGTCTCTACAGATACACAGGTATAATAACAAACAAAAAAAGACAAAATCACTAGTTTGGGTTTTATCAGATTTTGAATGTTGGAAAAAATTGCAGGAAATGTATTATTCAACGAAAAGACAGCAGTTCTTGATCGACCAAGGTTATAGCTTTAAGGTAATAACAAGCCTCCCACCACCTGATGCTGGTTCAAGCTTAAGCTACCACAGTCAAGAAGAACAGTTATCCCTTCTCGCAAAGGTTAGGTTTGTCCCTTTCGAGCGAGCGCGTTTAGCTGGCTGTGACGTTGTTAGTTCTCTTATATTTAAAAGGAACATTTAGCTGTGATCCACAGGTGTTGAACGCAGGAGACGATCTGGTTGGTTTGGAGCAACTGGAAGAAGACACAGACGGAATGGCTCTGCAAAAGGAGAGACGAAACAGAGCGTTGAGTGAAATGTCGGGAGCCAAAGGAATGGTCTACATGGAATACAACTCTGGCCGTCACAAATCTTCTGCTCAACAACAATTCAAGAAACCTAAAGACCCTACAAAACGACACAGTCTCTTCAAAAAACGTTTCGTCTAGTATATGTATGCAACACACAAGATATTATGCTTTAAGAGAAGGAATTATCATAAAATCAGACCAAAAAGATTAGACTTGAGTTTATGAGATAAGAGCTCAAATTCCAATCTTAATCTTCTCTTCTATTTCATCATTCTCATGCATGCCTATGAATGTGATGCTTTCATGAAACGAAACACTCAAAAAACATATCATTAATCAAAATCGGAATATTGTTAACAAAAAAAAGTTCCGAATATTTTGAAACCATAACAAAGATGATATAGCTAGATAATAAATTTTGAAATGTACGTGTATAAACACATTTTGAGGCTAGTTTGCATTTGTGGAGGAAGTTGGTAGGATATAATAATACTCCACAAGCACACAACACAACAGCCAAAAAAAAAAGAAGAATAGTAAGGTTCGTCCCACGTTGGAGGAATATTTTTTGTTTTTGTTTTTCAATTCCTATTTTATATAAGCTAGACCTACAAAAGGTCTGTGTAGGTAGCATTTTGACCACTTTTTCAACGACGTTTATTAAATTTATGTAATTGATTGATATTCTTTATCTATTTCTTCGAGAAGCTTTATGATCACAAATCTTTAAAATGCCAGCCTACCCATTGGTTGCAAATATATAATTATTATGAGAAGACACAAAAAGAAGTCATCACCAAGAAGGTAGATTATTCACTAGTTAATCATGAAATTTAGTATTTGGAAGTATAAAAAGGTGAAATTTGTTCTTTCATTATGATTTTTCGAGAAGTGAAAAGCCAACCCAAAACAACAATACACATAACTATTTCCATTCATAAGAATTAGGGTTGAACACTTGCCTCCGCAAAAAGTATATATATGCAACTTTTGAGTTGGATAACGGGTATTATAATTCTATTATCCACATATACAAATCAGTTATCAATTTTTTTTTTCAAAATTTTAATTATTCCTTCTGTATGCGCATTATTACTCGATTTGATTTTCTTGTCAACAATATGTATTATGTGAATTCAAATTCGGGTGATGATAAAACAATACTAGTATAAATCACTACAAAAAATATTTCAAACCATACTTATATTAATTTAAACCTCAATCGAGGGAATCATACAATCGTAAGGCTTCCTTAACTAGAATGTATGTCATCATTATCTAAACCACGTTATAAGTTTTTTGCTCATTATGATTTTCAAGCCGAAACATAAAAAAAAACATGAGCAAAACATAAGCAAAACATGAGCAAAACATAAGCAAAAATCACTTTGCAAATTCATAAATTATGACAACTATTTTACATCTAATATATGTTATAAATCAAATTTACAAGTATGGATATTCTAGGGATTAAATCAAACTATTATTCTACAAAAATTGTTATGTATATATTAACATTATATCACTTTTACAACTAATTATTTTATTTTGTAAATGAAATACATGTAATAAAAAAAATTTACAAGTACCATATTGGACTAATACATGTTGATTCTGAAAATCCATAGCCTTCTTGGCATACACAACAGAGATTTCAGGCACCGGGTCTCTGTGTCTGGCTGTTTCGAAAGACGTGGTCGCTCTTCCATAAGAGCTCTACGATATCATCTTCACCCCTAATTTCAAACAAAAACCCTAAAATCAGGTTTTGAAGAGAAAAAAAAGCAATTAAAACGGATCTTACATGATGGATATTTTGTTTTTTTTTTGCCGGGAGATTCAAGGAGGAGGAGGTAGTAGAAGAATAAAAATATGGGATAATATAATCATCGTGGGTTTCGGGAACAACAATGATTCATATCTTGAGACAAAAAAAAAACAAATTTTGTAAGAGAAACCCCATAAACACGTATTGGAAATTTGTGAATTGTATGTACCCCTTTTATATCAGAAGATATAAAATTTTGTTACGAAACTTCAAAAAAAAAAACAAATACAGAAAAACATTTTTTGCTGCCGCTGTTTCTCTTGCTTACTCAGGAAGCTCCAAAAAAACCACCCAAAAAGCATAAAAAACCTGCGAAAAAAACTGAAACTTTTGATAGTGGTGTTTTGGCATATAGTGGATGCTTTCTTCTGCTGATTTTTGTTTTGAATTGAATGTAAAATTTATTTAAAACCAAAAAATCTTTTTTTTCCATTATGTGCAACTAAAGTTAGAAAATTTGAGAATAAAAAAAGATTTGAAATCGTAAAATTTCTTTTTTAGCTCCTTGAGGCAAACCATGCTTCAAGAACACTCTCGAGAGTACCATCACCCATAGCTCGAATTTTAGATATGCGGTTTCAAACATGTTTGTATATGTTAATTATGAGACGACATGGTGGGAGGGGGGATCTCCATGCCGGCGAGAGTTCCTTTCTTTCCAAAGACTGTGTATTGTTACTTGAAAAACATACATAACCAGGAAGGTGGGGATTCAATCACGAGAAGTTGCAAATATGATATAGATGATTGTTGCCCAATCCGATGTAAAGTTGTCCATAAGAAGCTCTCTACTCAATGATTTCCAAACTTCTTCAGAATATATGCAAGTAAAAAATAGATGGTTTCTAGTGGCACAAGCTACAATTGGTATTTTCTCTCGTACTATGAGAACATGCGATCTCCCGTCGATAGACGATTGTGAATAGCTAACCAAGTGAGGAAAGAGTACTTTGGGATCGAGTATTGGAACCAAACTCCTTTGTGCCATGTTACCTCAGGACCAACTTCTCGTATAAGAGCCCATGTCTTCTTTGAGTTAACCTCTTGTAATCCTCATCGTTACATCTCCATAGGGGAGTATCTTCCAAGTCCCCTCTAGCTCTTGTTCTTTGTTCAACCAACGCATTTTCTATTCCATTTAGATGGTCTACGCGATGGTTTCTTCGACGTCGGTTAACCAAAGCTTGTGTCACCGATGCATGTATTGGGATCTCCATATCGATGAAACCTCTCGGCCCAGTGATCTCAAAAAGTCGCCCCATGGTAGACCATGCTTCGAACCAGAAAGATGTGCTCTGACCACTCCTGATTTCCACTTTTGTAGAAATGTTTGGCATTCTTTCTATACTTCAAACAAAAATTTCACATCCAAGAGCCTAAATTTGTGTTGTCCTTCACTTCCCAGAATGAAATTAAGTAAATCTTGATCCAAGTAACCCACATAGAAAGGTGAGATGAGGCGATTCTCCAAACCAACTTGAGACAACAAACATAATTCACCTCCTTAAGAGGTCGCAAACCAAGCCCTCCTTATTTTTTTTTTTTTTTTTTTTTGTTGGTCAACTACCCATTTTATGCCCTCCTTCTTTCATTGGCTTACAAACCTCACTCCATGCTATTTCGGTTTTCTTTGTGTTTAAAGTTGGGCCAGACCAAAAAAAAGCCGAGCATAGATTCTTAATTTCTCGTAAACATTATTATGGACAACATTGGCTTCTCGAGAGTTAAACTGAGAAAATACAGAAAAGATATATGATAGAACACTATGAAGCTCCGAGAAAACTTGATGGAAAAGGTTTTGGGTTCTATCATACTCGGTTTTATATATACATGCTATCACTTGTTAGAGTTGAGGAAATTTATTTTGGATTTTATCTTTGTTCTAGACAGTCCTATCGGGTGTTAATTAAGAAGTCCGCAACAGAGAGATCTTGATCCTTCTCCAATGTTGATCCCATTGGAGCTTCCTGGCTAGAAGTTGAAAGCCACTTATCTTGAGAGACCATTTTCGATAAACCACCTTGTGTGTTTTGCCAACAGATCACGATCAAAAGGAATTGACACGCGGGGTACAAGACAGTATGGATCAGGGGAGAAGCCAGAGTTTAATTTGAGTGGGTGCAAAGAAGGATCAGATTTGAGCTCAAATCATCATTACTACTTCCTTTAAGATCACAGTATAAGTAATTTGGTTAGAGAAAAAAGGTTAATGTACAATACAAGCTTTTTGGTATCAAATTGGAAGATTCTTTCTAGGACATGTTTTACTTAAAAGAACCCTCTAAAAAATTAGTTATCTTCTTTTAGCTCCATTAAAGTTCAAATCTTTTTAATTATACCGATTTCTTTTAAATGTCACAATTTAACATAACGATTAGTGAAAGAGACGAAATGAAAATAGCTCGACAATTAACAATGTAACATACAGAATTCTCGTATACTTAAACTTCTCACATGTACGTCTTTGCTAACTTTCTGCCAATAACGATTTATAGTTATATAACTATTGACACCAAATATATACTAATACAACATATAACATGCAAAAAAAAAATTGAATCCAAAATGCTACATTTTTAAGAGCAATAATATATACTTTGTAGACTCTCATAAATATTATCAATTGATGGTTTTGAATCTAACTGGATTAAGGACCAAACATAGGGAATTTCTTGCGATTATATAAGGAAAAACATACAAATTTAAAATCTTATAAATAATGTGGACATTCGTAAAACCTTTAATTGATCATTGATCATTGAAAATTATAACTTGCAAAAAAAATTGTTGTTTTGCTCGATCGAATCTTAAATTCGATCGACATGTAGCATTTTTTATATTTAGACTAGTTATTGAACGAATAACCACACTTCTACTCTGTTATGAAATGTATTGATCAAGCTTAATTCTATTAGAAAACGATCAAAACATAGTTTTTTAATGATTTACCGAATTACTTGTAGCATTTGATGGGGGAAAAAGACTATTAATTAGACAGAAAAACAAATTATAATGTAAATGTAATGCTGTTGGTCAAAAAGATAAAAACTTGGAATAATGCTTTGGTTAGTATTTGATTATTGCCAATACATAAAAGGTCCTTTGATTACTCCAATACTCCATTAACTATTTGGTATACGAAGAAGAATCAATTTTAGATTCCCTAACATTTAAAAGTAAAAATTTGTTTTCCTAATTAAGCTGTTCATGACAGAAAGTCACGAATCCCATAATGTAACGATTCTATATATATATACAAATGTTATATCTTCAAAGAATATTTAATACTTTATAGCTTCAAAGTCTACATGTTTTATACAGTATTTGTCTAAATATATATTGCTTGAGAAATTGCACAGGTGTAAATTCCTCTTATAATGGCATCTCAAATATTCGTGTAAGCTAAAAAATATTAGAAACCTTTTCTTTCTTTTGTTGCCTCGATTTTTCACAACATGATTTGTAGAAACATACTATTTGATTGGAATCATTGTGAAAACTGCCCTTTAGAAGCAACAAAGGAATAACGAAGACAGAAAAAAAAAAGCAGTAAATGAGAATAATTTCTCTTTCCTTCAGAAAAAAGTATATAAGTCTACATTTTTACTATAGCTCACGAAAAAACCACAATTAATAAATTTAAAACAAAAAAAAAGAATTAAAAAGAATTAAGTGTGTAGATTCCTTTTTTGATTGTTTAATCAACCGGTTTAACGTGTCCACCTAATAAAAATTAATATTTATTTGGAATTACTCCACCAACGGAAATTTTTAACCGGCCGATTAATTAAAAAAATTTTATAGTAATTTTTTTTAACGTGATCGTCAAATAAAAATTAATATTTTTTTCAATTAGTCTAACCAAACCGCTTATTTTTATACAAAGATACAACTTGATTTGGTTTAACTAAAAATTAGATTTTAAATCCGTGCGGGATAATTTTTTTTTTGTAATATATAAAATGTGAAATGAGTAATAAGAATTAATTTAATGTTATTAATTCAAATATGTTTAATTTTTAATTTTTAAGTTTATAATATATTTAATAAATGTTTGGCAATATGTTTAATACATGTTTGACAACAAATTCAAATTATTATTAAAAAATAAGAGATGTTTGAAAACAAATTTTAAAAATGTTTTTGTTTTAATAGTATATAGGGCTAATGACATGTATTAAACAATCAATTGAATCTTTTTAATAATAAAGATTTTGAAAAGAAAAGGCATAAAATAATCAATTGATTATTATAAAGTTAATGACATGAAATAATATATAGGGGTAACATGCCGCCCAATACTTGAATCTTTTTGAAACTTGAAGTTTTTTTGTTTGCTAAGTCATGATTAGTAATATTACTGTATTATTGTTGTTGCTCTTAACTTCTTATAGTTTGTTATCACAGTCTAATAATGGCCATTGGATTTGACATCACTTCGCAATTTTAAAAAATATAGAAAACATATAAAACTATGAATAAATGGATGAATCTTCCTTGAAAGTGCTATTTTCGCGCCATTTAGATTTTTTTTCCTCCACAATGCAAAAAGAAACAATTTTAAATACAAGAAAAACACATGTGAGCTTCTCCGTTTCTTCTTTTGTTTTCTTTCTCTTTTCCGATTAGAGAGTTTTGTTCAGTCAAATTACCAATTATGCTAAAAGGCATTTTCCTGAAGTGTTCTTAATGATAACTTCATAAGAGGTACATCACTAGAATAATATTATTTAAATTTGACCAAATGTCGGCCGTTCAATTGGAAAAACATTAAAACAAAATTTAGAGGTAACATGATCAATTGATATTTGAGCCATAACTATATAATGGTGTGATTCCGAATTCGAAGAAATATATGCATTTTAATCCAAAATTTACTAATCATAGAAAAGAAAAAAAGAATGTGAAGAAGTTTTCAAGAGTCGACATGCATTCTATTTCGAGGAAATCGATGTCCCTTCTAAATGGGATTCGAACTAGGGTTTTGGAAGTTGCATTATAGAAAAGGTTTTAAATAACACTACTAGACCAAAACTCAATTGATAGGAGAAATGTTTTTTGAATGATGTGGTGGGAGAAAAGAATATACATTGGATTGATTATTAAATCTAAACCATCGTTGGAAGCTATATATATAACAAAAATTGGATAACATTTATTTATATTTAATGATAAACTAATATAGTGATCAAACCGTTGGTGATAGAATATGTGATTCTCCCTTCTTGATAGCCATGGTTCCTTCTCCTTCTTCAGGAGGATTTTGCCGGTCTTCGACGATTTTTCTATATAATTACGGATGCGACTCTTTTGGCATATTATAATCATCCATCTTCTTTTTTTAGAGAATATTACTTTCTTCCCATGGCCAAGCGTTTATCTCTGGCATGGACGATTGGGTTCTCCACAAGGAAAAAAACTTTGATGATCATATTATGGTTTGTCTACAGATGCGATTTGGGGCAAAATCCAAAATATACATCTCAAATTTTCTTTTGTGTATCATGTGCAAGACGTTCACTCTATGGAGGCAAAAACCACTTACAACATTTATTTCATGCTTTTGGTAGGCAATTTTCAACCACTTTTTTGTTGGACTTGGTTTCCAAGTTCCAACGACTTATGTGTTATCATCTTAATAACTTTGCTTTGTAAACAACCACCATGGAAGAGATGATGGTTCAGAGTTGAAGATGTACATTCTTTGTTGTATGACGATATATATTCGTACAATCGTTGAAAATTGACATTTCTAAACTTTATTTTTTTTGGAAGAATCAGTATATTGGAGACTTAACCGAAGAACATCTAGATCTAAATTGTGAATTGGCCAATGTAATACAATATGAGAAAATGGTGTTTAAATTGGTTATGTTGATAACCAAATATGAAGATCGCATTATATCGAATGTGAATATAAGAATGAGTAAGACTTTTTTCTGAAAAACATTGTCATATTTTTTTTTTTTTTTTTCAAAACTTTTTTTTTTATTATTTTTGTATTTTTTATGTAATATTGGATGTTATATATAAATAAAGATAGATGGTAAAAAAAAACTAATAGAGTAGTCAACAAAAAGTGTATACCATTTAATTAATTCGGCGATAAACTAATAAAGTGGTAATTTCTTTTGTTAATAAAGTGGTAATTTATTTTGTTTATAAAACAAACTAATAAAGTGGTAATATATAGATCAGTAGACTACAGTGAAGGGTAAAAACAAGAGATATTAAATTCGCAAAAAATTCATTATAAAAAAATCCACAAATTTTTAATTCTAAACGCATTATTTATGATGTTTTTTTATTATCGGGATCATCCTAAACCAAATACTACAAAAATCCAAAAATTATTACCACTTAAAATATCTACGGTGGCCAGTTGAAAAAGTAAAAAAAAAAATTCAAGCTTAACTTCGACCAACAAAATAAATCTTCAACAAAACTAACACCAAATCATTAATCCACTTCCAAGTGACTTCATTTGTGGTGTCGTTTTTATCATTTGTAGTCTTGTAGATGTGAAAAAAAACTTATTTTAGAAAATTGGTTGACGAAGGATATGTTTTCTCTTGTTGCAACGTTATCTACAAGATAATATCCAAGTTCCTGGTTAATCGTCTGAAGCAGGTCTTATCAAAATGTATCTCACCAAATCAATTAGCTTTTGTCAAAGACCGGCTCTTGATGGAAAATGTTCTCCTTGCTTGCTTCGGAATTGGTAAAGAATTATCACAAGGACACAGTATCGGCCCGCTGCGCAGTAAAGATAGATATATCCAAAGCTTTCGACTCTGTGCATTAGCCGTTTCTATTCACCACTTTAACGACGATGGGAATTCCGGACTGATTCATACATTAGTTGAAATTATGTATAACTACGGCATCCTTTTCGGTTCAAGCGAATGGAAAATTAGCGGGTTTCTTTAGAAGTGCGAGAGGACTTCGCCAAGGATGCTCTCTTTCGCCTTATCTATTTGTCATCTGCATGCACGTACTATCTAAAATGCTGGATAAGGCGGCTTCAGAGAAACGTGTTGGGTTCCATCCGTATTGTCAAAATCTCAAGCTCACACATTTATGCTTTACGGATGACTTACTGGTCTTCTCCGATGGAAAACAGAAATCAATTGAGGGTATTCTTCGAGTTTTCAAAGATTTTGCAGCATCTTCGGGGCTGTGTATTAGTCTAGAGAAATCGACGTTATACATGGCTGGGGTCTCGGAGACAGCGAGAGACAACATCCTCGAACAATTTCCGTTCGAATGGGGATCCCTTCCGGTACGGTATTTGGGACTACCGCTATTGACAAAGCGAATGACGGTAAATGACTACACTCCTCTCCTGGAGAAGATTCTTACGTGAATTAGCAGCTGGACAGGAAGATATCTCTCATTTGCAGGGAGACTTCAACTCATCGGGTCAGTCATCCACAATCTCACGAATTTCTAGATTTCGGTTTTCCGATTACCGAAAACGTGTATCGAGGAGATTGATAAATTATGCGCCGCATTTCTCTGGCCTGGACCAGATTTAAACACCAAAAAAGCTAAGGTCGCTTGGAAAGATGTATGTAAGCCCAAGAAAGAAGGAGGATTAGGACTCAGATCTATAACGGAAGCAAATAAGATGAGTTGCTTAAAAATGCTATGGAGGATCCTCTCTTCACGATCATCTCTTTGGGTCCAATGGATTCAGCAAAACTTAATTCATAAAGGTTCTATATGGTCGGTTCAAAACAAGTCCTCCCTTGGCTCTTGGACATGGAGGAAATTGCTAAAATACAGAGAGATCGCGTCAACATTGTGTCAAACCAAAGTTTTCAACGGTCTCTCAACCTCTTTCTGGTATGATCGATGGACGCCATTGGGCAGGTTAATCGACATGACGGGTCCACGAGGATGTATAGATTTGGGAATTCATATTCACTCAACCGTCGCAGGGGTGTTGTCAACACATAGACATCGATCGCATAGAACAGAAGCGCTAAACCAAATTGAAGAAGCAGTAACTCATCAACGTCTTCAAGGGATTTCGTGCGCCGAGGATATGGTTCTATGGCGACATAAAGGAGATAAGTTCAAACCCAAGTTCAGTTCGAAAGACACATGGACTCTCACCAGAGAAACGCAACCGACTATAGCATGGTCCAAGGGCATATGGTACTCCTATGCTACACCTAAGTACTCATTCATGTCATGGCTTGCGATACATAACAGACTCTCAACGGGTGATAAGATGCTACGCTGGAACATGAACGCTTCGGCTACAGGTGTTCTCTGCAATGATCCTACAGAGACGCAGAATCATCTCTGTTTTGAGTGCAGGTACTCGGCATATATTTGGAAAAAACTCACTCAAAAGATTTTGGCGTCGAAATTTACAACCAACTGGGATCGTATACTTCCACTTTTGGTGGATGAATCTCAAGATAAGCTACTATTATTTCTCTTGAGATACTCTTTTCAGATAACTCTACATTCAATTTGGCGAGAAAAGAATGGTAGAAGACATGGAGACCCAGCCACTCTTCCCACCCAACTTATGAAACGTATAGACAAACAAATTCGTAATAGATTGCTGTCGATTCGAAGTATAGACGATGCGAGATATGACAAAGGGATGGAACTTTGGTTTGTTACTCGATGAAATTTTCTGCTCTCATTTATCTGGCTAAAAACTTGTATTGAGAAAGCTCAAAAACTGATGTACTTATTGTAACTACAATTTTTTCGTTGAATAAAATTGTACATTCAATTCAAAAAAAATAATAATAATAATAAATATTAACCAAATACTCCCGTCGACAAAATAAAAACAAACAAACAAACAAATACTGTAAAAATCAACGTAACGCTGACGCATAATTAGAAAGAAAAGTCAACGCCCAATGCAGTATTTAATTTGTATTTTCATCTGGCATATAGATAAACTTTGACAACAAAAACACACAAAAAACAAATATGGTTTTTTCGATCTAAATTGCATGGAAACAAAAACGAGTACACGGAAGCGAAATATTTTAAAATGTGGAAACGACTTTTTTATAAAAAAAATAAATAAGAATGGAGAAGTTTTAGAAACATGTGTATATAGTATAAATATATAATCAAACATTAAACATCTAAATTATATATATATTTTTAAATAGATAGTTTAAATGAATACAAATCTACTACATAAATATTAAATAGTTTAACTAAAGCTAAATATCATAACGTTGAAAGTTAAAGATTTAGAACATCTTCATTCTCATTTTCATCAGCTTTATTAAACAAAACTATTTCCAACTCTGATCAGTGGAATGAAAGATCCTCGAACTCAAATATCTCAAAACTAATCTCATCTAATAAATTATCTTTATAATAGTTCTCATAATTTGTTCAGTGTTAAAAAAAAAAATCTCATCTAATAAATTCAAATTGATTATTTACTTTCTCTAATATAAAGAAAACAAAACCCTTTAGCAAAAAAAATAAAATAATAAATAATACAAAAAGTGGGTCATTTGAGTTAAGCAAATATAAATGCAATAATTCCCTATGCTTTTCGTACACTAACATGACCAAAGAGGATCTTGATCCTCTATGGTTGGGATTACTAAATGATAATATAATTTCATGATAAAGAGCATAAAAAATCAAAGTTTCGGTCCACTAATCAAAATGTCTATTTAATTGACATTATATTACAGAATATTCTTCCCGGGTCAAGGATTTGTGCATACGTTGAAATAAAATTATAAAATTTCAACATTCATACAAAAAAGGAAAAGGACAACTGACAAGTCATTTTCAATACAAAAAAGGTTAAATAACCAAAAACAAATACAATGTAACTTATTTAAATTTACATTCTTCTAAGAATTATTATTGGACCGTTGGTCTTATTAAGAGTGTTACTTTCACCAGAAAGAAGAAGAAGAAGACGAAGTTGTGTATAGCAAATGAGACGGTTGCACCACAAAGCTGCTCATAAAAGCTTCCTCTTCCTCATGCAGCCCATCCAATTTCTGGCCATCATTATTATTTTAATACATATGAGGTCAATCTTTATGAACTACACATATTTGACAACTACGTTGTTCATTGTATTTAAAATTAATACATGCAAAATCCGTTAAAAACAAAAATCTATTTTATCTCTACAACTTCACAATAGTATATCTTTTAGAACAATTTTTTCACTTCTTTGTCAGGAATTCAAATAATATAAATAGTCCCTTCTAACGTGTGTCAAACCCAGGGCAAACGGACACATACCTAGACCTTTTTACTACTGGCCTACCACAACGTTGGTTCTTTTCATGTATGTAATTTTTTCTCATACTATGTAAAAAACAATTTGATACTAAATTTTAAATTGGAACTTTTAGACATTCCTACTTATATGGTTTTTAACTTTGTAAGATTGGTATGATAATTTTTTTTTTTGTTATCATGCAAGCCATACATAACTAAAACTATATATGTAGGAGTGTCCAAAAGTTCCGATTTAGAATTTTGTATTATCAAATGAAAAACACGGATTATGACACAATCATTTTTTCCGATAATTCATCTGATCTGGCTAAACTAGGGGACCGCCGACTCTGATCGATGCAGGATGGCAAATCCTATTGCACCGAAAGTCCGCATATCATCCTCCAACACCGACTAATCATGGGGTCTGGAGAGATCATGTGAAAGCCCCGGTGGCAAAATGGATTAAATATTGCAATTCTGTTCTCGTGGAGAGTCGATTCCTGATCTATACCAACAGAACCACTCTCACGACATAAGAAACCACCCAACTACCACCACTTGGTTAAGCACAATCATTTTCTTACATAATCTTTGGTATTTTGATTAAAAAAAATAATGTTCAAATAGAAGGAAAACAAAAAAAAAACGAGTTTATGAGTTTGATTTACCCAAAGCTCTGCGTCGTCGTCGTCTTCAATGTTGGGGATTTCTACAACTTCGTCGTTCCGTGCGAATCTGCCACGTATTCGAGGTCTACTGTCCGCTAACGTTTTCCGGCATGCATACTTTTTTTGTTTCCATCCAAAATAAAAGATTTTATAATCAAAGATTCAAAAAAAGGAAAAAAAAATGTAATAAAATTGTTACCTTAATAGTTTTAGTAAAATTTCTGTGGTTTCGTTTAGCTCTGTACTTTGAGATCTTCTCTTTACGTTCTTCTGCACTATAACGTCCCACCTTAAAATTCTGTTCGTCTGAAAACGGCGGTGCAGACGAGTTCTCCGACGATATCTGCTCTGCAAAATTCCTTCTTGGGTTCTAAAAACAAAATCAAAACAAAAAACTTTTAGTAAAATTTACAAACAAAATAACAGAGCAAGAAACAGAGCCCCCAAAAAAAAAGCAGAAACCTGCAAATCTCCTGTGCTGTAGACTCGTCGCATCATCTGACCGGAAAAGAAGTCATTTTCCGGCGACTTCAATGTATTGTAATGGATATTTAAAGAATCCATCATCGGAATGTTGTTGCACGGAATCTGGTTTGGTGTTCCGTCGACCGAATTGCTACTAAAGCTTCCCTGCATATATCTCCCTGCATTCTCTATCGCACTGTAGCTTCGCGCCATTGATGCAACCGTTTCCGTTTGAGTATGACCGGAGCCGCCGTAAAACTGCTCTGTTTTGACGGCATCGGAGAAATCTGGATATAATCCGGTGGGAATTTGATGAGAGAGAGTTAGGGTTCCAAGAAGATCGCTTGGAGGAGATGAAGAGAGGAGGTGAGGGGTAAAATGGTCAAAAATGCTGAGAGATTCATCAACAGAGTAAAGTTCGTTGTTGCATAACAACTCTGTAGTTGTTGTGTCTGAAGAAAACATATCTGGACTAGAATTTCGAAAAAATGAGGAAGAAGATGAAGAAGACCTATCAAAGATATAAAGATCTGATGAAGAAGCCATTTTGAAATTGATGAACAGAACAAAAGAAGTCAAACCCAAATTTTGATAATTGTTTTCTCTGGGTGTCTCTGTTTCAGAACCAAGACATGACAGGTCAAGTTTCTTTTGTCTGGTGAGTGATGTATTTATAACGGCGGAAACAAAATTACTATTATAAATTTGTCCTTAAGGTTTATATGTTTTATGGATTGTTACACAAACTTTTGTATTCTTACATTTTTAACCCATATGCTTACGTTTTTTTTTTTTTATGCCTTTCGGCTTCCGGGAGTAATTCCAAGCCCAAACGGGCCTAGACTAATCTCCCGGGTGGGAGTGACACATCCCACTTATAATGCTCCACTTGACTAAGTGTTTGTCTTGGTAATTCCGCTCCCGCGGGGAATCGATCTCTGGCCTAGACCAATACAGCCGACACTCACCACAGGAAGAGAATCACCCGACCACCAACAACTTGGTTTCCCATATGATTACGTTCAAAAAGTTTAATTTAAAAATCCACTTGATCTCTCTATCTTTTTGATGCATGATGTGAGCAAAAGTTCCTTTTGTTGTTATATTATTACTATTCAATTATACGTTATAGAATCTAATTCGGTCATTGGCATAGCTGTTGAAAATGTATTTTTAGATTATATACATATTTCAAGGTGTATTTGGGAATATTCGAGCGACTTTACTACCAACATTGTGTTTATTTGCAGTTATATGTATAAAATAAAACTTTTACATCAGTTTACAAATAATTGTTTTATTTTGACTAAACATCAGTTTACAAATAATTTATGAGATCATTCATGTTTCCCAATAACAATGTAAATGAAATGTATAGCAGGACGAAAATAAGATTAGGAAACAGGAATGATTTGATTACAATGTTTATTACAGTGTCAGTGTCGCGGTGAAAAAAGTCGAGTCAAAATGTATTTGGTAAAGTCTCTATACTATTATTTAAAAAATTATTTAAGAAAATAAACTTTATTTTGCAAGTTATTACCCATTACAAATAATAAAAGATAATTGAAATATGAAATGATATAATTGTTTTCTAAAATAATTGAAACGAATATGAAAAGTATTTGTTACCAAGAAGTTATTTATTATTTAGTTTTTAACTATTTTTAATATTATATATATATATATATATTGAATCAGTACCCCAAATGTTAATGTAACTAAAAAACTAATAGTGGAATAAATTGTAAAGAAGCTTTTAGTAAGTATAGACAATGTCATGAAAATACATAAAATATTACAAATTACAAATTATAATAATTAGTTATTGTTATGTACGCATAGTTCGTATTTGATTTGAAGGGTGTTAAATTGTCAAATAAATATTTATTATTCTGAAATTTCGGCATTTCCAATGGGTCAAAGAGTTTAAATTCAACCAATAAAAACTCAGAGGAGCGAAATTCAAGTCCAAACAATAAATTTTGGAAACTGTCATTTCAAAAAAGTTCAAAAAGAAAAAAAAGAAGAGAAAAAGAAAATTGTAAATTTCTGCGTTTGTTTCCAAATCAAGAAAAAAAACAAAAAAATGAATGTTTAGTGCGTGTAACGCTATTTGAGTTTGTTACCATTTTCTGGATAAATTTCATATTTTGTTACGTGGGTATTTTCGAGCTTGAAGAGATTTGTGTTTTTGTTCGTTGTAATTATCAAAAATCATGGGGAGGTCTCAGGATAAGCTTGATAAGATGCAACTCCGGCAGAGTTACCGGAATGTATGGCAGTCCGATCTCATGAGCACCGTAACCGCCGATACTCCTTGTAATTATCTCTCTCCCTCTCTCTCTCTCTGTCTCGCTCTATTCGAACGTTTATGTTTATTTGGTTGGAGAAACTGATCGATAATTCTCGTTTTTTGTTCTTCGTAATATGGTTTCTGCAGATTGTTTCTTCTCGTGTTTATGGTATGTGGTTCCTGTTCTTGAATTTGTTTCTCTGTTCTTTTTTTTCTGGATATTTCTGAAACTCATCACTGTCCATTGCATTAAACTGTTAATATGTGGCTTTGTTGATTCCACAAGAAATATAGTTTTAACAAATCTAATCAAAATTAGTTAAAAAAAAAACAAATCTAATCAAAATCTTGTGTAATTGGATCACTGATTTAAAATGTGTCATTGGTTCAATGATTTCTATATAATATTTTATAATCCGGTGTTATTCAGTATTTAATTTCTCTTTGCATTTTAACCATATATGATTTCATATTAAAACTTTGTTATTTTGGATTTTAAAACCTGTGAATTCTACAAGGAATTCAAGTTCATACATAGATTTTCAAATACATTTAATATAGTACAAATGTATTTGTCATTGAAAGAATGTATGTTTTTTTTTTTATTAACATCTTAATCTGCCATTTATTCTGATTGTAGTGGACCTTGTGTTTCATACTTACTTCGAAAGAGAGCACTTTACAATGACATGTCAAGGTATTGAATTTTACTTTCTGTAGACTGTAAAAAGGTTACCAGATTGTGCAATGATTTGTTTTCTCTTAAATGCTACACTTGTTGTTTTGTTCTGTGTAGGTACACTTGTTGTGGTGGATACATGCCTTGTAGTGGTAGGTGTGGAGAAAGCAAATGCCCTCAATTTTGTCTTGCCACTGAGGTAAAGCTAGACTTTATTGTTATTCCGATTTTCATATTGGTGACCAAAATGAGATGAGTTTTGGAATTGGGAGTTAACATTTACTTTGATAGTTTGATCATCTTTCCCCAACTTTGATATATCGATGATCTTTCAAGAACTATTTCATTGTTTCCAGTTCTAATGCTTGTGATAGATCTTATCTTTGAACCTCTAGTTTAATTGTTTTTTCGCGTTTTATATGGCATCAAAAAATTCGATGTTTATGATAACAAAAGTTATATCCTATCGCGAAATGTGGAATTGGTAACATGAACATGAAACAGCATTTTACTCTGATGTTTTCATGCTTGACCAAAAAAAATCTTTGATGTTTTCATGATCCTATTTAGTTTTGTTGCGTTCTGTTCTAATGCCTTGTGAAAGAATCTTTATTTGAAATCTTTTATGATATATCTTGACATTGTTGAGGAATGTTTTTAGGTTTTCCTCTGTTTTGGAAACTCTGTAGCATCTACTCGGTTTATGCTGCAAGATGAATTCAACATCCAAACAACACAATGCGACAATTGCATAATTGTACTCTCTACTTTCCCCTCTTTGTCTTCATTTTTCGAATAATAAACATTTGTGTGTACTTACATTTTCCCATCTTCGTTGCCATTTTGAAGGGATTTATGTTCTGCCTCAACCAAATCGCTTGCATTTTCTCTCTTGTCGCTTGCATTGTTGGAAGTGATGAACTCTCTGAAGCTTCTCAGTTGCTTTCTTGCTTGGCTGATATGGTCTATTGCACGTATGTATTAACCCTTCCTATCATCTTCAATGTCACTGGTTCGCTTTGGCTATCGAATTTAGCCAAAAGACTCGTAACAAATTTTGTCTATCAATGTATATTTACTTATACATCCTTATGATTGCTGATTCTGTACTCTGGTATTGATTTTTCGCAGGGTCTGCGCATGTATGCAGGTACGCAAATCGACTCTCTTACATATTGTTCATGGTGTAAGTTAACCAAAAACCAGTCTCTTCTCTTTGTTTGTAGACACAACACAAGATCGAAATGGACAAGAGAGATGGTGTGCTTAGTTCCCAACCAATGTCAGTGCCACCGGCTCAGCAAATGTCTCGCATTGATCAACCGGTTCCTCCCTATGCCGGTTACCCTCCAGCCACTGGCTATCCCCAGCCTTACTATCCACAGCCTGGCCATGGTTACCCTCCTGCTCCAGGCTATCCACCTCTTGGTCATGGCTACCCTCCTGCACCGGGCTATCCACCAACCGGTTATCCCTCAAAGTAAAAACATTAACATATATTTCAATCTTTTAAATCAAAGCTGTAATATCATCTCAAACCGGTCTGAACAACTTTTATATTGCTGAGATATTGTCCCTTGGTATGTTGTGATTACTTTGCAAGTAGTTTTGCTGTTTGGTTTAGGCCTGAAAAGCTTCTATATACAGACTGGTTTGTTGTCTCATTGGTTTTCGGTTTTCGTCTTAACTAATGAAACATTAACTCTAGAAAACCATATAGTTCTGGACTTTATTCACTCTTTTTTTAAAGATAAAATGTGAATTATATTACTTAAAGGAAATGCTCGGTTACAAAAGTTGTTAAGTATAGAACTTCTTTGGACAAAAGAAAAGAAAAAACCAGAGAGAAGTTAAACTAGAGCAACATCGAAACATAGGTAGCATTTAGGCATTTAGCTATAGGAGAAAACCACTGGAACCTTTACCACAACGCCGGGCAAGGAGAGTAGGGAGATGGTATTGTGAATCCTACTGTTACACTATTTCCAAAGGTTGCTTGAGCGGCGAGTCTCTTCAGCAAAGGGTGGATCGGGCAATGAGCCGGTTCATCATTGTCAGCCAAGATGCCAAACGGTTGAGGATTAGATGCCAAACCTGAGCCGAGTAGTCACATTGTAGAAACAAATGCTCTCTTGTCTCTTGGTGTTGGGAACAAAGAGTACAAGATACGTTGATATTCGTTCCCCAATTTGGCCAGCCTAACCTTAACCAGAAACCTATTGAGGTTAACTTTGTTCACTCTTGGTGTATCTATGTTTAAACTTTGTACATTTTTTTTTTGACAAAGGTTATCATATATAGTAAAAGCGAAGTAAATTTTTGGAATGGAGCTCTCTCATTCCCTTTAAATCGTAAAACTCGGTTAGTCTTTTTTTATATCGGTTTGATTTAAGTTTTTTTGTCGTACCGATTATCGATTTTGGGCTTTGAGTTTTAAAATTTTAGGGCCCGTTTTCCGAAACCCTACGTAATTTCGAGTTTGCTATTTTGTGGCCGTTTTTGTGATTTTTTGGGTTGCGATTTTCGTTTTATCGAAACCCTAAGTTTTTGACTTGCTATAAATATATAATATATAGTAAAAGCGAAGTAAAATTTTGGAATGGAGCTCTCTCATTCACCCTAAACCGTAAAATTCGGTTAGTCATTTTTATATCGGTTTGATTTAATTTTTTTTTGTCGTACCGATTATCGATTTTGGGCTTTCAGTTTTAAAATTTTAGGGCCCGTTTTCCGAAAACCCTACGTAATTTTGAATTTGCTATTATGTGGCCGCTTTTGTGTTTTTTTGGGTTGCGATTTTCGTTTTATCGAAACCCTAAGTTTTTGACTTGCTATAAATATATCCCACGTTTATAATTTTTTAAAAACTCGTTGATTGAGTGTCATCTTTGTGCCGTCTTATTTTTCTTTTGCTCTCTTTTGGCTTGAATTTTTTTGTAACCTTTGTGTCGTCTTATTTTTCTTTTGCTCTGTTTTGGTTTGGTTTTTTTTGGAATAGTCTTTGTTAGGTTTTTTGTTTGACTTCAATCAAAACTTATCGATGGATTTTTTTTTTTTTTGGAAAGGTGCATGGTGGTTAATCCTGTTACTCAAGATTACGTTTTCGATCGTTGGTATGTCATCGTTGACTTTCTGTTTTGTTTACCTTTCGCTTTGATTTTGATTATTGTTTGTGGTTTTCCGTTTTTGTTGATGACAAGATTTGTTTGATGTAGGTTGATCTAATTCTGACCGTGTTTGATACGGTGTGTCCGTTGGCTCTGTTCTTAGGAGGTATTTTTCGTGCTGGGGAGTCTTATTGTTTGAGACTTTTGTTGGATGTTGTTAGGGGTCCGTGTTCTTTTACGGATATCCGGACAATTTATGGTGTTGTTTATCCTACTTTCCGAGAAGCATGTCATGGCATCGGTTTGCTTCCTCTCGGTGATTGAAGCAATTGGGTTATCCTCAAATTTACTCAATCAAATTTTGTTGGTTTCGTTTTGGATCTGTATTAATAAAGATTTTATTTCTATTTGTTGTTGGTGTTTGTTGATTTATATATTTTCTAATGATTTTTTTGAAACGGATGTGATAGAATCATGTGATGCAAAATTTCGAAATTTGTATTCGGTTTAATCCAAATTATTTTAATACCAGATTTTCTAATTATTTTAATCATGTGTTTCCCATTTTATGATCCATGTGATGCAAATCATACCGATTTGAACCGAACAAGAGTACTAACCGAGTTTTTCTAAAACTCAACTAAATCAGTATAAAAAGATAAAAGATTTAGTTGAGTTGTTGTAACAAAACAAATCATCATATATAGTATAAGCGAAGTGATTTTTTGAAATAGAGCTATCTCATTCACACTAAACCGTAAAGCTTGGTTATTACATTTTTTCGGTTCAAATTAAGTTTTTTTAGATTTTAAAATTTGCCGTACCGATTATCGATTTTTAGACTTTTAATATTAACGTTTTTGGGTCCATTTTCAAAAACCTTTTTTCTATTAAATTTATAAGGTCGTCGTGTCCATTTTCGAAAACCCTAAATTTTTCTTTTAAAATTTATGTGGTCGCCGTTTATAAATTTCGTGTTAGCGAAACCCTAAACGGCGTGGTCATAGCTTCGATGGATATTTTAGATGGATGAGTTTTGCCTTCTTTATCAATTATGCATTGGGTCTATGCCATGTTTTTGTTTTGAAACCCTTTCGCAGTTTTGATCTCGATTTCGTTGGATCGAATCTAAATTGCTTGAGTTTGATGATTTAAAGCATGGCTTTGGCACTTGGAAAACCTGATCGAATACAGTTTAGTTTGATTTGATCTTCGAAGATCTGGAATCGGATAGAGATGCTAGCTATATTTCAGAGATTCATGTAACCATCGATTATCTCTTAAATCACTGGTTGAAGAATCCGTAGAAATTGAGAAACAACTTTTGGGAAATTCGTCCTTCTTCTTCTCCTTCTTCCTCTCCGTGAAATTATGGTTTGATCGGCTTCGAAGCTTGAGTTATCCGATTTCGTCGAGAGTTTCTGGGAATCTTAAGAGCTTGCTTTTTTGAAGTTCCTTACGGGTTGATAAATGTTACATGAGATGCAGTAGTGATGGTTAGTGTAGCCATATCAAACGACTTAAGCCCTGAATCACATCGTTAGGATTCGAATTTGGAAAAATCTCTCATCTGAATCAAAAATTTGGTAATCTCGCTTACTTTGGGAGCAGATTCGTTTCCACAATTCGAAATTGATCGTGGAATTTATTTTTGGTTTTGTTTGAAGGGTGCATGGTGGATAATCCCATTACTGAATATTAAGCTACCGATCGGAGGTTTGTTTTGTTTGTTTTTCTGTTATGTTTTACCGATCAGCTGAAGGTTAACCTACCGATCGAATACATATATGTTCTTATTAGTCGTGCTTTGTTATTTTTTATTTTATCTTTTCTGTTTATTTTTTCCCTTTTTATTTTAGTATGTTTGCCATCGTCTCTTGCTTTCGTTTTGTGATTATTACTCTCTTTATCTTCTTTCTTATCTTGAATTTTTGCACTTTTTAGGTGTTCGTCTTCTGGACCTGGAGGTTTGCGTTTGTGTTCTGAGATGGTTGCAAGAGGTTGTGCATCTTTTAAAAAATTTCCGTCTTTGAGAAGATGTTCTCTGAGGTTACGCAGGTTTAAGCAGCTATTCTCTGAAGTGTACATCACTGTGTTTCTCTTATTATTTCCGTCTTTTATATGTTTTTTTGGGTCTTGCCTCTTACCTTGCTTTGCTTTAGATATTTGATCGTTTTTAAAATTGTTGAAATATTGACTGGTTCTGATTTTTGAACGTGTAGATAGTTCTAATTCTGGAGAACACCGTGCTGTGCATCTTTACGGCTCTGTCGAGATATACGTTCCGTCTGTGTCACGTCTACGAGTTTGTATGGTTTTCGTTTTTCTTTTTTCTGATTTGTTATCTATACTATTGTCTTTTTGTTTTGTGGTTTTCTCTGGAAATATCCTAAAAGGTGAGACCCTAACTTGTGTTATAGACTATATATGTACACCTCTTTTGATGATTTTTAGGTGGGTTGTTCAATTGATTTATTTTTTGTTCATGTGTGTGGTTGTGATCTGCTCGGTGCTTTGTTTAGTGATTGTATATGTACATAGTCGCACGTGTTGTGAGGTATCGATGTCTTCAATCCCATGTTCTTATGTTGATTTATCTGTTTTCGTATCATCATGTTTTTATTATTTATCGCCTTTTTTTAATCTTTACTGCCAACTTTTGATCATGGCTTTTTGAATTTATTGTGATGTGTGTTTATGTTCGTATTTTGCATTTTTTCTTGTGATTGTTTTGCTTTTCTCTTTTTGATTCTAGATTGGGAAAATAACATCGTTCAACAACAGGGTTTCTGTTTCTTGTTTTTAAATAAATATCTCTCTCAGACGCTTATCTACTCGATCCCGAGTCTCTAATTTTCTCCCCTGGCAGAGTCTATCAGACTATCACATGAGTCTTATGGGACGTCGTGGATTTCCCCTTCCCTAATGGTCTCGATCCTGATTTGATTTATCATAATATGAAATCAGCTCTTGATCAGAATAAGGGTTGTCGTGGTGAGTTGTCAATCATGACGAATCTATTCTGAAAAATTAATTTGGATCCGTTCTATTTTAATTTTTAATCATGTTCGTTGATTGGTATGGGTATTTGAATTGCTTAAAGAAAGTTGTAAAGCTTGCGACTTTGGATCAACAATTGGCCTCTCTATGCGTTCATAATTAAAGGTGATCTTCTCTAAAAGATGTTGAGTCACTTTTCTCAATCTCTTAAGATTCTTGTGATGACCTTAACCAGCTCATAAGAAGCAATTACACTACTCTTTGAGTCAAGCGTTTGTTTAATGTAACACGACTTGAAGCTTCAAATATATTTGTATATATTTCTTAGCGTTTGTTTTTGATTGGCTCTTGTGTTGATATTGATATGCTTAATTTTGTATAGTTTGTGCTCTTTGTTGATCTTACTATTTTTATTTTTATTTGGGTTTAGGACGTAGATATGCTATACCCTTCTTTATTTCGTATTTTTGGATTTTATCGTGTTTGTTGTGTTTTTTTCTGTGTAGGTGTTGCTTATTTGGGTTAGATTGTCTGAGTAGCTGATTATTTCTATTGTCGACATGCTGAAAGGTAGAGTTTGTACTTGGTTTTGTGTTTATGTTCGTTTGTTACACCTGTGTTTTATGGTTATGTTCGTTTGTGGTTTTTTTCGAGATGTCGAAACGGATTTGTTTGTTTATAAGTCTTTTTCTTTCTTTCACTACGCATCGTTATTGTTTATTGGTTTTTGATTACTTTGTTTGTTGGCTGTGTTTTGTTTTCTTATATTAGGTATTCGGGTTTTGCCTTTCCATCTTCCAAAGCAAGAGGTTTGTTTTGGTGATGGTGTGGGTCTAGATCATGACGTAGTCATTTTTCGGCTTAGATGGAGTGTAATCATTTGTTTCCACATGCTAGGGATCTTCATTATTCGGAGTTACCTTCTAGATTTGTTTGGGATCGCAAGCATAGGCGATGGAGACCTCGACTTCTGGGATCACCACTATTTGTTTTTATATCTTATATGCTCTTCATGAGTCTTCTTCGCTACAATGTCGACTAATTTGTTTTGTATCTATGCTTTTCTGTTTTCTCTTCTCTTTTTTTTTGGTTTTTTTTTTGGGTTTGCTTTCGTTTTACTGTTTACAAAAAAAACAATAGATATGATATGCCCTTTCTTATATCTTTTTTTTTTATTTAATCATGTTCGTTTTTTGTTTTTATTTATTTGCGAGACGTCTGGTGTGTTTATATTATTATTGTTGCATATGTATAGCTAGATAGACCAAATTGTTAGTTCTTTAAACGTTTGTGTTTGCTTTGATCTTATCCTCAGGCCCAAGAAAGAGTAAATATATGATATCCATTTGGTTTGCAGCTATACATACGTTGTACAGACTCCACCTGTTAAGTTGTGAGGTGTTTCCATTTTCTGCTGTTAAATGATATTCTCCTTATGTTTCTCTATATATAGAGGGAAGCAATTGATGCAGAAAATTGCAGAGTTGGTACCGAGACAACCAGAGAGGGTGAAGTAGCAAGAATCTCAGAAAGCGAAGAAGCAGGAACCTCAGGCCACAACTTCAACCTCTGGAACTTCTTCAAAGTCGGGCAAAGGTGGCAAGAAGAAGAGATAAACAAGCCCTCTCTCTCTCTTTCTGTAATTCATTTTTCTCCTCAGATCAGATTCTATGGCGTTTAATTTCTATAACTTACTGAGCAGAACACACGTGTTTCAAAGAGAACATAGTTTCTTTTCACCCCTAAGCTATCGTTGGTTTCATCATTGTGCTTACATTTTTTTGGCATCATCCATAGATATTGTTTTTTTGTTTTTGGTTAAAACCATCCATAGATATTGTTGGACAAGAAGAATGATAAAAGCAAAAACAGAGAAATATCTATTGTTGCTTTTGCGATTGCGTTTGGAAGCACACGTTGTGTTGCGTTATGGGTGCTTTGCCTCAGAAATATTGAAATCAGATTGGGGAGGTAAATGATGTATACATTGGGGTTGTTTACCTATGATATGAAAACTAATATTTATTATACAATCTAATAATGTACATTTATTAGTTATATGAAAGTAAACGAATCAAAAGACGAAGATGAGAGAAATAAGAACCGGAATAATAAGAATTCTGAAAAGACGAAGACGATGAAGAATGAGAGGGAAGAAGAAGACGAAGAAAAATTAAAATAAAAAGTCGATGAAGACGATGATGAATAAAAATATGAGGAATAAAAGATCGAAAGAGAAAGAAGAGAAAAATGAATTCGATAAGAGAAGGAAAATATGAAGAAAAATAAGACAAATGCGTTGAAATGGGACAAGGAAGAAGAACACAAATAAAACTCGGAAATATAAGAAAAAGTCGGGGAAGAAGAAATCGAAGACGATGGAAAAGAATAGGAAAAAGAATAGAACAAAGCAAAAGAGGAAGGAGAAGACAAAGGCATTGGAATGGGAGAAAGAAGAAGACGAATACAAACCGGGGAAAAAAGAATGAGAACTCGAAGACCATGAAAAAGAATAAGAAAAATACCAACAAGAAAAAAAACCGAAAGATAAAGAGAAGAAGGAGACAAAACATAAATAAGTACAAAAAAAAAGAAGAAAAAAGGAGACAAAGCATAAATAAGTAAAGAAAAGAAAAGATGATAAATAAGAAAATCGAAACATAAAGAATAAGAAGTAGAAGTTGAAGACGATGAAGAAGAAGAAACAAAAGTTAAATGACTCATAATTTTTATCTAATCGAAGTTAAACATAATAATTGATCCAAAAACCAATAATTTTTTTTTGTCTGGTTTAAATTGTATAATCAGATTCAAACCGAAACAGATTCAAAGCTAAACCACATCAAAAAAAATTTAACCTGAACATGAAGATGAAGAAGACGAAGTAGAAGAAGGTGAAGATGAGAAAGAGACGAAGAAAAACCAGAAGAGGAAGACTTTGGATAAGACAAAGAAGAAAAGAAAAGTAAGAAGCAAAGGATGAAGAAGGCCGAAAAAGAAGAAGAAGAAGGACTGAGAGAATATAAAGATGATGAAAAAGAAGTCAAACAATAGAAAAACGAAGTAGGAAAATACCAGGAAGAAAATAAATAAAAAAGATAAAGAAGACAAAATAAAAGAGGAAGAAGAAGTATAATTCAAAGATGATGATGAAGATGAAAGAAAAAGGTGAGGAATAAGAAGTCGAAAGATATATAAGAGGAAGAAGAAGAATTCAAAGTCAAAGACGATGAAGAAGAAGAAGGAAAAAATGAGGAAGAAGAAAATCCGAAAGATGAATAAGAGGAGGAGAAAGACGAATTCTAGGAAGAAGGGGAAGAAGGAATAGACGACGAAAAGAAAAAGAAAAATCAGAAGAAGGATAATAATAAGAATAAGTAGGACAATACGAAGACGTTGAAGGTGAAGACGATCAAGAATTTGGGGAATAAAAAGAAGACAAATGCGCTAAAATGAGAAAATGAAGAAGAAGACGAATAAAAACTGGAAAAAAGAATAAGGAAAATACGAAGAAGAAACAAACGAAAGATAAAGAATAGGAAGAATAAATAGAGAATGAAGAAGGCTAATAAAAACCGAAAAAAGGAAGAAGAAGGACTGAGAGAATACAAAGATGAAGAAGAATAAGTCAAAAAATAGAAAAAAGAAGTAGGAAAATACTAGGAATAAACAAACGAAAGATAAAGAATATGATGAAGAGTAGAAAAAAGCATAAGAGGAGGAAGAAGAGAAGATAAATTAGAAGAGGAAGAATAAATAGAAATCGAAAGACAAATAAGAGGAAGAAGAAGACAAAGAAGAAGAAGCCGAAGAAGATAAAAAAGAGGAAGGAAAAGACGAGGAAGAAGAAATTTTGAAAGTTGGATATAAGAGGGAGAAGAGGTTGTTCTAATTCTCTTCGGTTTATAACATAAAGTTTTGTATTACATTTTTGAGATCCCCCAGTCCGCGCAAGATGCGGGCTACCTACCTAGTTCAAATTAAAATGCATAAAAGTAATCTAAAGATATGACTAAGAGTCATATAGTTTGAGAGAGTTTAAGAAAGTAGCTAGCAAGTAAGAGTAAACATACAATTACTAGGAGCTAGAGAGGAGATAAGTAGTACTAGAGTATTATGTCTCTCTAGCTAATCCTAATACGGTGCACCGCGACCACCCGGCTCTGCTAATTTAGAGGCTTAAAGCAAATTAGTAAAATGTGGTCTTATATTTTAACTAAAAAAATTAACGATTATACATCATATTTTTATTTATTTATTTACACATAAGTGATTTATTTTACAGAAATATATCTATATATTTGTTCAGTTAGGATTATTTTTTAAACAGATGATCCAATATTTAAAAAGAGAATAATAGATGAATTGTTTGTTTGATCTTTATTAGGGTTTTTCTTAATTACAGCACTATTAAGTTCATTATTCTAAAATGATATAAAGTTATAAAAAGCACTACGATAAAATAAGGTTATATGCCTAAAAAATAAATAAAATATAAGTTATTAAACATGAAAATAAATCCAAGAATAATATATTTGGCAAAAACAAAATTCAGTAAACAATATGTGGCATATTTGGCAAAACAAAGATATTTAGTTAGATAAAACAGAAACAAAAATAATAATTCAAAAAATGCATTAATGAAGTTGATCGAGCTGAGAACTTAGGTAATGTGGCCCTTAAAATAAGTTTATTTATGAGATAATTTTTTAAACAATACAAAATGAGAAACTAATTGATAGAAGAATAGTACAAAATTTGGGAAAATTGTAAAAATAGTCTTTTTGGGAAAATATTTTAGGGTTTAGGGTTTCGCTTTAAACCCTTCACTCTAAACCATAAACCATAAACTCTACACCCTTAAAACTAAACCCTACACCCTAAACAACCCAATCATAAACCTTAAAAAGTTCAATTTTTTTTAAACGACTATTTTAGCAATTTTCTCAAACTTTATACTATTCTATTAATTTTTTTGTCATTTTATACTATTTTGGACCATTATCACTTATTTTATTGTGGCGCATGAATTTGTTGTGCTTTATACAAAGGACGGACCTGGCGACCACCACGACCATGATTGCCTCTTTCGCTTACTAAAGTCCATTGCATTTTTTGGATTTTTTAGGTAGATTTGATTGATCTTTTTCCTCGGGTTTTCAGATAAGATGAATTTCCCATTTCAAACCTTGTATAGGCTCTCTCATCTAAGGCAGCAAATTGATTGCTACCTTATATTATAAACTTCTAGGACTCGAAGTACATATAAGTCTAACTCTACAATATCATAATTTATCAATAGGAGCAATTATCAATTTTGGAAAAGTTTTTCTTACTTTGATGGTGTGATTGTAACCGAAAGCTTGCGTGTGGGGCTTTTCCTAATGGGTTTTGACAAATAAGCACAGGCGCATACAATCCTACGAACGCCACGCGGCAACAGCTGAGCATACTAACATCAGGACCTCTCTTTGTGGACTCTCTCCAATCCTTTTTTTTTTCAACCATTTTAAAAGCTAATTAAAAAAAATATTATTATACGAAATTTTAAAATCTTCAGACATATTTGTAAAATCTTCAGAACAAAATTAAGATTATGATTTTTTTTTGGTGTTTAAAATGATTATTTACAAGATAAAGTTTTATTAAACATTATATCATTTTTGTTTTATAAAGATATTTTAGTTGGTTATATGTGCATGAAAAAAAAAGGCCTAAGCAATAATTTTTATAGGAAAATTCCAACACTAAAATATAAATGGTTTAATAATAGAATAGACGAGTTCTGAATCGTCTTTGAGATTCAATTCACGATTTTATTTGTTTTTTATTGTCAACTGATGAGAACAAACAAAAAAAAACTAAAAAAGGAGGGATGAGGAGGGATTGTCAAATTCTCATATCCTTTTCTTGTGTGAAGTAAATGAGTTTTTGTCGCCATTACCTAATCAAAATTAGTAGATCAAATCCAATTTGGATTGGGGTTGTCAGCAGGATAAGTTAGATGTGATAGAGAGAAACTTGCTCATACACGATTTTCCTAATCGGCATACTACACTTGTTTCAATGGACAATAGGCAAGGCATGCCCGTCGAACGTGCTGTGGTTGCATGTGTGTCCCGTCCATACTTTCATATTAAATGATATGTCTAAGTCGGATATGTCTGCATTCAATACATTTTGGTGGTATGTAATAACTCTTCTTTTCTTTTTTTGGAACCTAATAACTTTGCAAGTCAAATGATACAAAATAAAAATAAGGGCTTATGATAAACTCCTCCCACGAATCTGATCATGTGGAGAGCTTCCTTTGGAGGGAGAAGTGCGGCGACGGCCTCTATGTACCGATTTCTTCTCTCCGGAGAACTCCCCACACACACATCATCTTGAAATTTGTCGTCTTCCCAACATATATAGTTATAGCCAACGTTCAAAATTTCGTTAGGCTTTAGTCGGAAATTCGAGGTGTGCCTAGTTAATTAATCGGAGTTTAATGGAGAATTACTTGGAGATTATTTTTAGGGCTTTTATCGAGTTTTATGTTTGTATGCCTAATATATTTAACGATAATACAAAAATATGAGTTCGTGTAGTGGTTGGAGAATTATTTTTGAAGGTGTTGGCGAGTTGAAGCCTAAGTTGAAATTTTTTGGTTAATTTACAGTTTTTTATAATAAAATGTAAATTTGTAATTTTGACTTCTTCTTCTTCATAATGGCTGCGAAATTCTGCAATCCTTAAGACAGTCGCTGCTTGTATTTATCATCTTGTTCATCATTTTTTTACCGTTTTTTCTTCTAATTATTACTCAAAATTTATAGATTCAATACAGATTATTCGATTTATAACCTAAAAAAATAAAATTGACTATTCCAAAATATCCGAATTTTTAACCGGTTATCTCGACGGCTCCCGACCTCCAAATAATTTTTAAAAACAGGATTTTAAATATCAGACATTTTTTAGGGCAATAAAATACTGCAAGAAAAGTTCCAAGAAAGGTCAGAGAACTCCCATAGTAAAAGTATCACTGTCTTCTCATATAGTATTATCATTTCCCTCCAAAGTTGGAGAAAAAAGTTTCTACAAATAGTAAAAATTTATATTTTCATTTCTTCTTTTTTTTCCTCGACGGATAATACAAATTTCCAATTCTTCTAATTTATATTTACATATATTATTAACCCTTCAACCCAACTAAAAATTAAACAAACCAAAAACACAAAAAAAGAGAAATTATTTTCTCATTTGTAGAAATTAATTCCACCAAAAAAAATCTAAGTTGATTCGCCGGTAAGTTCAGAAACACTTATAGATTCCGACCAAACCCGTTGGTTAAAAGCAACTTGTTGATCATCAGGAATAAACGGCGTTCTACAGAGTGGACACGTCATCTGATTATAACCCATCATCCAACGATCCAAACAGCTCCGATGGAATATGTGTTGGCAATTCGTCAGCAGTCGGATCTCGTCTTCGTCCTCAAACTCGTGGAGGCACACGGCGCAGCAATCGGATCCGGATCCGGGTCGGTTCAGTTCTGAGAATTTGACAACGGGTAGGATTTCTCCGGCCAGCCTCGCCGCCACCGGGTAGAAGAAAGAGTTTTCTTGGTGATGCGCCGTCGTGGAAATCGACCGTGGTTCCGGCCACGATGACGATGAGATCGGGTCGGATTCGAGAAAGTCGGGTAGACCCATTAACCAAAAAACGGTGTAAATGAGTTTTCGGATTAAGCCTAAGAGGGAGAGTAAGCATAGGAAGATTCTTGGGAGGAGGAGCTCCGTGTAGCCCACCGGGAAACCCATGGCTCCGCCGTTAGAGAGAGAGAGAGAGAGAAAAGGAGCTTAGAATTGGGGAGAGGAGTGGGCTATATATACACGTGGGTGATGTATGTATATATGTTATTACATAATATTCTTGGGAAAAATGTTTAAAGTTGAATTCACTAGCACTTTAAACTCTGAATATAGCATTTTAAACTTTGAAGATAACAAAACTGACACTTCAAACCTTCAAATTAATCGCCGACTTCCGCCGTTAAAATTTTAAACGGAACCGTTAACAGAGTTAACGGTACAGTAATTTTTTATTAAAAAAAAATTATTTAATTAATTAATTACTTATAATAATAATTTTTAAACAAAAAATAGATTTTTATAAGCTAAATGAGATAGCAAATGGTGATTGTGTCGAGAAAGAAAAAAATATAAAATAGAAAAAAGATAAAAGAAAGGAAAGATGAATAATAATCCAGAGATTATAGAGTCTTGAGATGAATAGTAATCCTGAGAAAAATAGTAACTACGGAGAAGAACCAACCTCGTCTAAGCTAAATGAGAAGACTTATAATGAATAGTAGTCTCGGGATGAATAGTGTCACAGGATGAATAGTTATTCGGGTACTGGTTCAGGTGTAGGAATTTAGGATCCGATCGGTACCCAAATAACTATTCATCCCGTGACACTATTCATCCCGAGACTACTATTCACTCCGAGTCTCTCGCTGGATCCTAAATTCCTATACCCGAAGAACCGAACCCTAACCGGTACCCGAATAACTATTCATCTGTGACACTATTCATCCCAAAACTACTATCCACTCCGAATCTTCTCATTTAGCTTAGACGAGGTTGGTTATTCTCCGTGATTACTATTCATCTCGGGATTACTATTTATCTCGAGATTACTGTTTAATCCATCATTGTACAGTTAACAACGATTCCGTTTAAAATTTTGACGGCGGAAAGTCGACGGTTAAATTGAAGGTTTGAAGTGTCAGTTTTGTTATTTTCATGGTTTAGACTGAGAGTAGTAAAGTCTCATATCAGGGTTTAAAATGTTAATGAGTTCAACTTTGAATGTTAAAAATGTATTTTTCCCTAATTAATTCTAAGTAACTAATGTGTTTATATGTTTTTTTTCCTTTTTTTTGGGATTATGCAAAGAAATACTTTTATAGTTTTATTTGATGTTTGTTTCTTTTATCCACATATATATATAACTCACACATGCATAGACTGCATAGTATTATTGAATTTGAATATGGATTATGATACGGTTGCGATATTAGTACAAATTAATTAGATAAGTTCAAAGTTTCGTTATTTTGTTCTTTTTTATCAACAAAATATAATCTACGGTGTAATTCTGTTTAATCCATCAACAGTAGTGAAATACGAATTTCATCCGTTTTATACAATTTTATTTATAGTTTTGGTAAAGTAGACAATTTAATTCATATTTTAACTGTTACGGAATCAATGATTATTTTTTGTAATATGTTAATTTTTTTACGGATTTACCCATGTCATCAAACTCTTGCGAAACATATAATTTTCTGTACTATGTGATTTTTTATTTGGAAATCAAGTTAATCAAATTGTTTTAATTTCTATGTTATCATATAAATGTATGATTACTAGAGTTTTATTTGATTATTTTAACGCATTAAATATTGCCATGTTCACTTATAAGAAATAGCACGTTAAATTTCATCCATTTTTTGCTAACACCTTTTTTACTATTTTCTAAAAAAGATGTTTATTAGATAAAATTCAAGAAAATGTACAGAAACTAGAAAACATGAAGGTGGGACAAGCGGATTTAAATTGTTTTATTGACAAAAGAAAAGGTTTCAGATGGTTCCACGAATCAAAGTCACAGTAGCAATTTTTTGGAAAAGCTATAAATAAAACAAAAACAATTATAATTATAAACAAAAAAACAATTATAATTATAAACAGTTCAACGATAAGAAACGTAGATAAAAGAACAAAAAAGATGGACCCGACAACTGTTTTGTATTGAGGCTTCATTTTTAGTGCAGTTTCAACATCATATTAATATATAAATGTATATACCAACTTATATGTATATATTTTTGGATTTATACACGTCTAATTAAATTAGCGACTATACAAGATTATATAGATTATGAATATGTGGTACTAAATTTTCCTTAATATAGAACATTAATGTTTTTAAACATTATTGATGTGTATAAGTGCAGCCGCACACGACAAATAAGTGTGACGTGAAGGCAGATTGTTAGGTTCAGTTCACTTCAATTTCTCTACGTCTATTTCAATTCAGGAAAAAACTGGTTTCGAATAATGATACAATGATAAAATTATTATTCAAAACAAAATAAAAAAAGATAGAAAAACTGTGCGCAGTAGCATAATTGTAAAAGTTTGATATATAACATTTATATCATGCAAAATGACGTATTCTTTATATATATATTGGAATTCAAATATTGAAACAGTATGTCGTAGTCTTTTTTAACCGATTAAAATCTAACTAACAAAATAGTAACATGCTTTAGATCTATTAAAAAATTTAGTAAATAAACTATTCGACGGTTATAATCATTTTGGAAAAATTAGTTTAGTGGTAAAAATTCGGATTAATAGTTATAAGAAGAAAAACGTATATATTGTTCTTTAGGTACTAATTTTATCACAAACAACTTGATTATATTTTTTTTATTTTAGTGAAACAATAATATTAAGACCATCTCCAGTAGGAAGGCAAATTTCCCTTTCAATATTCTTTCCACATCATTTTATTCTCCTTCCACATCATTCCCTTCCAACAATTCACACCCAACTCCACAGTAGGAAGGCAAATCGTTTTCTCTTTCCTCCACCTCATTTTCTCTTTCCTCCACATCACTCCATCATATATATAACTCATTTTATTTTATCTTAATTATTTTATATATGTTATACATTTTATAAATACTATTACGATTAATATATTTATAATCACACAAATTATATTTTATAACTAATATATAATTGTTTTTTTAATTAGAGTTAATTAATAAATAAAAAATAATATACTCATTTTCTAGATAAATAAACAACACTCGTTATTATTAATAAAGACAAACCAAACATACATAATTATGGAATGAGAGGTGAGATTTTCGTTAATTAGGGCAATTTAACCACTATTAAAGCAGGCCGGTAGAAATATGAGTAGGCCGGGGGGCGTGTTTCTTTTTATTGATGGTGAGAGAAATGAACAATTTAGAATTACGAACTGGTTCCGAAGGACGTCCAGTTCGGCGTTCTAAACTGTTGCCTTGTTACAAAGAGAGAGAGAGAGAGAGATCGGGTGACTTGTCGTAGGTCAAAATGGCCAAAATCCAGTCCCCTGTCATTAATGACATTGAGGGGTATATATAGTCGGGGTTGGCTTCCTGCTCCCCGGGATCTCGGGGCCACGTGGTGTCTTCGGCCTCTTTCGCGGGTAAGGTGGCCTAGGAGGCGTGTTCCGGCTTTCGGGGAGAGAGGTCATGATGAGCTCGGCGTGGCGTGTTGCAGAGCAGTGCACTGTTTAACCAACTCTCCTCCACGTGTCTTCCTCTCCTTCGTCAAGGCTGCAAGGTTGGTGAGATGTCGAGGTCAGCCCATACTCCTGCTCAGACAATACACTGTTCGACCAACTCCCACTTGCCTTCTGCTCTTCTGACATCCCTGCCTTGGTGAAGTGTCAGCCCGGGCCCGAGGTGCGTCGCTTTCAGGTCGGCGACCGAGCCGAAGAGGAGCCTTGCAGGTCGGTGCTTTCAGGCCGGCGACCGAGCTGAAGAGGGGTCTTTCCTAAGATGGGCCTAACTAATTGGGGGTGCTAGGCCCACCTCCAACAATAGGCCCTCCCCCAGTTCGGTATCGCGAGGCGAAGCGAGCATGCCGAAGTTGATCTGATGCTAGTTCGGCGCATCTTAGGACGGTCTCTCCGTGCTCGCACGTGTTGATCTTCCCGAAAATCCGTAGATGGTTGGCGCGTACCCATCACGTGAGAGAGCGAAAAGTCGCCTCTTTTTTCGCGTGGGACGCCCACGCGCGGCGTGTGATAGACGCTTCGCGTTTATCGAGGCGTCGCCTGCTTTTTGGCGTGGGAGCACGAGGAGTCGTCATCATTAGGTTTCTGGGCGGCCGTGCTTCTTTTGACACGTGTCCAGGCGTCGCTTCACTGTCTCCCTTCTTCTATTTAACCCCCCTTTCTTCCTCCTGTTAAAACCTTCTGCGCACAACCCTAAGGTAACCTCTTCTCTCCGATTTCCTCCTTTCCCTTCTTGCTTTCTTTCTGTATTTTTCGATTTCCTCCTCTCCGTGCAATGGCGCCGATGTTAGACGGTATTAGGGCCGAGTCGAGCGAAGAATCGGCGTCCCGTGGTGGTGGTAGCGATTCTCCGAGTTCTTCCTCCGATGGTTCCGGACGTGCCTCCTCTCCGTGTCGAGGCGCGGACAGTGGGGAACAGTCTGCTCCTTCGACTTCGGGGGCCGCCCCGCTGCTCCCGGGGACCCATCTCCGGAAGAAGACGGTGGTTAGATCTTCCTCTGGCGGTCGTGGCGTTGGCCAAGCTGGGGGTAAAACCGGGCATCTGGGCGACCGCGGTGGTCGTCAGGGCGGCCGCGGAGGCGGAGTTCGAGTGGCCAGGGTGAGGTCTCCCCTGGTTCCTTACGAGCAGGGAGGGTCACCGACCTGGAGCACAGCGGAATCGGTGACTCTCCTGAGGGATTTGTGCGACTTTCCTGCTAGCGTCGAGCTCAGGCTACCCAGGGCGGAGGAGCGCCCGTGGACTCCTCGGCCGGGCTTCGTCTGCCTGTATGAGTCGTTCTTCCAGAAGTGCGGGTTGCGCCTTCCTCTCCCCGAGCTGTTCGTCCAGTATTGCCGGGCGCGGGGCTTGGCCTTCTCGCAGGTCTTCCCGTCCACGATCCAGGGGATGATCGTGCTGCTGACCTTGGGGCACGAATGCGACGTGGAGGTGACGGTGCCTATGTTCGAGGCACTCACCCAGCAGAAGGCAAACCCTGGGATTCCTGGGACCTTCTATGCCGCTTTCAAGCCCGCGGCGAACGTCCTGGAGGCACCCATCTCGGGGTCTAAGGCGAGCAAGCTGTCGAAGGTCGAGGACTGGTCTCGCAGCTACTTCTACATCCGGGCTACTGACGTGGTTGGGCTCGACCCGTCGGCGAGATACACCCGGGATTGGAACTTTTCCCCGGGTAGGGATTTGCAGGTCGAGCTGACTTCTCTTCTTCGGTTTTGTCTGACTGATGCTGTTTGCTTTGCTTTCAGGTCCTCACTCTTCTAGGTTCAAGCTGCCGGACTACGCGGGTATCGTTGCCGTGCTCAGGTCAGTGCGTAGAAGAGAGTGGAGGTCATTCACTTCGGCGAGAATAGCAGCAGCAATGGCCGGAGGTCGCTAAATTTTTTTTTTTTTTTTTTTTGCCGAACTGACGGTTCTTCCGTTGCAGGTAGAGCAAGGTTTATCAGTCCGCTGTATGCGGACTCGTTTGTGGCGCCGCCGCCGCCGATACCCGAGGTGCCGGTCCGGCGAGACCCGGCACCACGGGTTGGGGGGGAGTCCTCCGAGGCGGCTCCTTCGAAGAAGAGGGCGGCTGAGGTTGCCGGTGGTAAGGCCGGCAAGAAGAAGAAGAGGGCCGAGGTGGGCGGCTCCTCTGCCGCGGGTCGGGATGGAGTCCGATCGGAACTGGCCGGGGTCGAGCCCGGGGTGTCTGCGGCCGAGGTGCCGGCAGGGGGTGTCGTGGAGACCCGGACCCAGGGGGACGAAGAGGTCGCAATGCGGGCGACTGAGGGCGGCGAGGCGATCGTCGTCGTGGAGGATCCTGCTGCTGTGCAGGAGGCCGAGGACCGCAGCGCTGATGGAGGCGGCGCCTCGGGAGGTTCCGACGATGGGCCTCGGGACTACAGCTTCTCCTTTACCCACGAGGACGGAAGCAGCCAGATAATCGTCGATCAGGACGAGTGCGCCGAGCTGGCGCAGGCCATGATGTTCGGGCAGAAGCACCCGCACTTCGTCCCGCTGGAGATGGCAGAGTCTGATACCTTCCGCCAGGTGGCGCGATCCGCAGCTCGGGTATGCTTTCGCTGCTGATCTTGTTTTTATCAGGATTCGTTTGTACGTTTTTGCTAACCGCTGGTTTGTTGCAGACGATGGCCCTTACCGCCTTTCTAGCGGAGGCCTATGAGAAGCGACTCGCCGAGAAGGACGCGTCGCTCAACTTCCTGCAGGGGAGCCAGGGGGCCGGCGCGCAGATCCATTCCGCTCTTACTCGCGGGCTGGAGAAGGACTTAAGGGAGGAGAAGGCCCAGTCTGCGGCGCTGGAAGAGGAGGCGGCGCGGGTGCGAGCCCGGGCTATAGAGGTGGGCAGTCTTCAGGGCGAACTGGTGGCTGAGAGGGCCCGATCTGCCGCCGAGAGGGCTCGGTCGGCTGCTCTGGAGGAGGAGGTCGGGCTCCTGAAGGGGGATAGGGAGACGCTCCGATCCAGGGTGAAGGGGCTGGAGGGCGCCATATGCCGGGCGAAGGTGGCCGTGGCCGCGGAGAGCGACCGGGTGACAGCCCGGTGGGAAGCGCGGAACCGGAAGTGGTCCGCGAAGATGGAGAAGATCCGCGCCCATCTGGACGGGCGCCGCCGGGCCTTAGAGCCTCACCTTATGTACAACCAGGTGATTGGCGTAAGGGCCTGCCTCAAGAGGATGGAGGCCGAGGATGGGGTGTCGGTGCCGTGGTACCGGTACCAGAAGCTGGACGAGGATGAGGCGGCATTCGGTGCCGTGCTGGACGGAATGGACTTTCCGGACTTGACCCCGGAGGATCTGGACATCCCTCTGGATCGCGCTCATGGCGTCCAGCTCGAGAGGCTCATGCCCGTCGCTCCTTCGGAGGCGCCCTATGTGGATCTGACTGAGGACGCTCCCTCGGCTGCTGAGATCGTCCTAGCAGATCTGCCAGCACAGGACTCGGCCCCGTGTGCTGATGAGGCCGGCACTGACGCGCCATCCGGTGAGACCGGTATCGACGCGCCATCCAGTGGGGCCGGCACCGACGCGCCATCCGGTGAGGCCGTGGTTGAGGAAGAGAGGTCCGAGCAGCCCTTCCTTGGTGAGCATGGCACCAATGAGAGGATGGTGTGCCCGGGCGATTTAGATGGTATCCGTGCTGACGGGGGTGATGACCGACCGGCCGATGCGGCCTTGTAAAAACTTTTTTTTTTTTTTTTTTTGTAGTTTTTCCTTTTTGTTTTCTTCTCTCCTTTGTAAAGACCGGACCGTAGGCCGTTTATGTAAGGACCAGGCCGCTGGCCCATCTTTTTATGACAACAAGGCCGTTGTCCCTTTTTCTCTCTTCCTTTTTTTGTAAGTGCCGTTTCGAGGCTTTTGTAATGATTAGGCCGTGGGCCCTTTTTATAATAACGAGGCCGTTGGCCCTTTTGTGATAATCGAGGCCGTTGGCCCTCTCTTTTTTTTTTTGTAAGTGCCGTTTCGAGGCTTTTGTAATGACTAGGCCGTGGGGCCTTTTTATAATAACGAGGCCGTTGGCCCTTTTGTGATAATCGAGGCCGTTGGCCTTCTTTTTTTTTTTTTTTTGTAAGTGCCGTTTCGAGGCTTTTTTTTTATCGGTAGAGTAGGTCGTAGACCGTACCCTGTCATGTATGCAGGTCATGGACCGTGCTCTTGTATTGGGTGCGAGGTACGACTCGGCTTGAGATACTTATTGCTTGTGTATCTTTAATATTTTTAGTGGGTGCGAGGTGATCTCGGCTTAAGGTACTTATTGCTTGTGTACCTTGTTTTTTTGGTGCGGGTAGCGAGTCCGGCTTAGAGACACTTAATGCTTGTGTGTCTAGTAGAGGTGCGAGCCCTGGGGCCCGGCTTTAGTACTTATTGCTTGTGTACTATGGGAGTGCGAGCATTGGAGCTCGGCTTTGGCACTTATAACTTGTGTGCCGGGGAGAGCGAGCACCGGGGCTCGGTCCCCTTTTTTTTGTAGTGCGAGCATTTGGAGCTCGGCTTCTTTTTTTTTTTTTTTTTTTGTAGAGGTGCGAGCGTTTGGAGCTCGGCTTTCTCTTTTTTTTTTTGTAGTGCGAGCATTTGGAGCTCGGCTTCTTTTTTTTTTTTTTTTTTTTTTTTTTTTGGCGAGGTGCGAGCGTTTGGAGCTCGGCTTTCTCTCTTTTTTTTCTGTAGTGCGAGCATTTGGAGCTCGGCTTTTTTTTTTTTTTTGTAGAGGTGCGAGCGTTTGGAGCTCGGCTTTCTCTTTTTTTTTTTTTGTAGTCCGAGCATTTGGAGCTCGGCTTTTTTTTTTTTTTTTTTTTTTTTGTAGAGGTGCGAGCGTTTGGAGCTCGGTTTTTTGAGCACAGGTCGGGGACCGCGTTCCTTTGTCAAAAAGGTTTTATTAGATTAATAGCTGAGCCCTGGTTAGGGGTTGCCTACGTACCCTTTAGTAGAAGGGATCAAGCCAATCGTAGTTCGTTTGTTTACAGAGGTAGATGGCGGGGCGGGGCCCGGGTGATCAGTAGTAGAAGCGTTTGAGGTTGATCGAGTTCCATGAGCGCGGGATTGCGTCGCCGTTCATCGTGACTAGCTCGTAGACGCCTGGCTTCACGACCTTGGAGATAAGGTAAGGGCCCTCCCAATGTGCACCGAGCTTGCCTGCGTTTAGCTCTGCGGTGTTTTCGAAGACTTTGCGGAGGACCAGGTTGCCTTCGGTAAAGAACCTGTCTCGAACCCTCTTGTTGTAGTACTTGGAGGCGAGCTGCTGGTAGTTCTGGATTCGGAGGAGGGAATGGTCCCGCTGCTCCTCAAGGAAATCCAGCTCGCTCAGTAGGACGGCGTCGTTCAGTGCGGGTTGCAGGGGGAGCATAGCGCGGCGAGGAGTGGGGAGCCTGACTTCGGATGGGGCCATTGCTTCCATGCCGTGAGAGAGGCTGAACGGTGTGCGGCCTGTCGACGTCTTCGGCGTCGTGCGGTGGGACCAGAGGACTCCATCGAGCTCGTCGGCCCAGGACCCTTTCTTGTCATCTAGTCGCTTTTTCAGGCCGTCGAGGATGGTCTTGTTGGTGGCCTCGGCTTGTCCGTTCCCTTGGGGGTACCTCGGGGTGGACTTACTTAGTCTGATTTTCCACTTCGCGCAGAAGTCTTCGAAGAGGGCCGATGTGAACTGGGCACCGTTGTCAGTTACGATCTCGTAGGGCAGCCCGTGCCGGCAGATGATGAACTTCCAGACGAACTTTCGGACGTCCTCTGCCGTGATCTTGGCGTAAGTTTCGGCCTCGACCCATTTGGTGAAGTAGTCGGTCATGACCAAGAGGAAGCGCTTTTGGCGAGATCGGGGAAGGGGCCCGACTATGTCCATGGCCCATCGCATGAAGGGGTAGGGCGCGACCGCAGTGGTGAGGAGCTCGGTATGACAATGAATGAGCGGGCCGTGACGCTGGCACTTCTCGCACCGGGCTGCAAATCTTTCGCAGTCCTGCAGCATCGTTGGCCAGTAGTGTCCCTGGTTCCGTATTCTCAGGGCGAGAGCCCGGCCGCTGGAGTGGTTTCCGTCAGCGCCCTCGTGCATTTCCTTCATCACGTCAATGGTTTCCTGCCCGTGGAGGCAGCCGAGCAGGGTTCCCGAGGCGCTCCAACGGAACAGATTTCCGTCCAGCATCGTGTATCGGGCACACTTCTTCCTTAGTCGTCGGGCGGCCCACCGATCTGGGGGTTGAATGCCATCTGCGATGTACAGCAGTAGGTCGACTCGCCAGTCCGGCAGCTCGGGCTCGGCCGGAGGTGGCGGTAGAACTTCGGGAGGTGGCGCGTCTTCGTCAGGGTCCGCGGCCTGGGGGTTGATCAAGTGGACCCCTTTAGGCAGGTCGATGCTGGGGCGGTCGATACTCTCGACCGGGATCACCCGTCGTTGGGCTGGGGCCGAGGTGGAGGCCAGTGCGGCGAGGGCGTCTGCGGAAGTATTATCGCCTCGGGGAATCTTCGTCAGAGTGAATTCGGAGAATTCTGCGGCCAAGCCTTGGGTTACCTTGAGGTAGGCATCCATGCGATCATTCTTGGCCTCGTACTCCCCGCTGAATTGATTGGCGACGAGCTGGGAGTCGCAGTAGGCTCGGATTTTCTTCGCGCCGACCTCCTTTGCTAGGCGCAGGCCGGCAATCAGAGCTTCGTATTCTGCCTCGTTGTTTGACGCCGGGAAGGCCTGACGGAAAGACTGCTCGAGGATCTCCTTGGTCGGGGATTCGAGGCGTATGCCGACGCCGGACCCGTGCTTGGAGGCCGATCCGTCGACATGCAGGCTCCATACTTCGGGGACCTCGCTGACTGCCAACTCGGGAGCCAACTCAACTAGGAAATCAGCCAGGACCTGAGATTTGATCGCGGTCCGACCTCGGTACTCGATTTCATACTCGCTCAGCTCAACAGCCCACTTCATTATCCGGCCCGATCGGCTCGGGCTGTGGAGGATGGTTCTGAGGGGGTAGGTGCTTAGGACGGCAATCACATGGGATTGAAAGTAAGGCCGGAGCTTTCTAGCTGCGACGACCACCGCCAAAGCGAGCTTCTCCAGAGTCGGGTACCTGCTCTCCGCGTTGTCAAGGGATTTGCTGATGTAGGAGATGGGTCTTTGGTCACCCCGGTCCTCCCGTATCAGCACTCCGCTGACCGCTGACGCGGAGATGGCGATATAGAGGTATAGGATTTCGCCTTCCTCTGGCTTGGACAGGACGGGAGGAGTGGATATGTACACCTTCAGCTGTCGGAGGGCATCCTCGCATTTGTCGTCCCATTCGAACTGCTTGTTAGCCCGGAGCAGCTGGTAGAACGGGAGGCACTTGTCGGTAGAGCGGGAGATGAACCGGTTCAGCGCGGCGATTCTCCCGGTGAGTCGTTGTACTTGACGCGTGCTCTCCGGGGATTTGAGCTCGATGATGGCTCGGATCTGCTTGGGGTCGGCCTCGATCCCGCGCCGGGTGATGATGTACCCGAGGAATTCGCCCGATGTGACGCCGAAGGAACACTTGGCCGGGTTCAGCTTCATGTTGTATTCGTTCAACGTCCGGAAGCAGGACCGGAGATGAGTGACGTGGTCGGCCGCCACCAGAGACTTCACCAGCATGTCATATATGTATACTTCCATAGTGCGGCCAATTTGGTCGGCGAACATCCGGTTGACGAGCCGTTGGTAGGTGGCCCCGGCGTTCTTGAGTCCGGAGGGCATTACCTTGTAGCAGTAAATACCTCGGTCCGTGATGAACGCGGTTTTCTCCTGATCATCGGGGTGCATGGGGATCTGGTTATACCCCGAGAAAGCATCCATGAAGGAGAGCAGCTCGTTCCCCGCGGTGGCTTCGACGACTTGGTCGATTCGGGGGAGGGGAAAGCTGTCCTTTGGGCACGCCTTATTGAGGTCGGTGAAATCCACGCAGACCCTCCATTTCCCGCTCTTCTTCTTGACCACCACCGGGTTGGCCAACCAGTCCGGGTATTTGACCTCGGTGATCGGACCGGCCGCGGTGAGCCTTTCGACCTCGTCATTGACTGCCTGGGCGCGCTTCGGACCCAGCTTTCGCCGCTTTTGCTTGACCGGTCTGCAGGTCGGGTCCACGTTGAGCTCGTGGCTGCACGTGTTTGGGTCAATGACGGGCATGTCGCCGGTTGACCAGGCGAAGGTGGAGACGTTCTGCCTTAGGAACTCGACCAGCTCCCGCTTGATGCTCTCGTCGAGATCGGTGCCGATGCCAACGCAGCGGACGGGGTCGCGCGGATCGATGTTGACCTGGGCGACAAGGTCCCGCCCTGGGAGATCCTGGGCGTCGGGCTCGCCGGGCTGAAGCGCGTTGATGGCCAAGCAGGCCGGCGCGGCGCGGCGCAGCTTATGCTCGATGGCGAAGCAGGCGCGAGAGACCCTTTTGTTACTCCTAAGAGTATACGTGCCGGCCTGGTTGGGGAACTTGAGGCACTGTTGGTACGTTGACGTGACTGCCTTCATCGAGTGCAGCCAAGGGGTTCCAAGGATGATATTGTAGATCGGGGTGGTATCGAAGACCACGAACTTGACGATTTTCGTTACCCGACCTACGTAGACCGGCAATTCGATGGTGCCGATTCCGTTGACGGTGTCCCCGGCGAAGCCGGTTAGCGGGATGGAGTGCGGCTTGATTTCGACCCCGTTTAGATTCATCCTGGCCAGGGTATCCTTGAAGATGAGATCGACCGAGCTGCCCGTATCGACGAGGACTCGGTTAACGTCGCAGTCGGCTACGCGGACTTGTACGACGAGGGGGTCGTTGTGGGGCTGGTGGACTCCGGCCGCGTCGGCCTCGGTGAAACATATCCCCCTCTTGCTCGTGTCCTGAGCGTCGATCTCCGGCCCGGAGTGCCACTTCAGGGAGGCGTCGGTCTTCCTCTCATGACGCTTGATGGACCGCACTGAGTCATTGCACGAGAGGAGGCCTCCCATGATCATCCCTATCAGAGTCCGGGCCGGGGGAGGCGATCTGCCCGTTTCCCGGTCTCGCGAAGGAGATCGTCGCCGCCAGTCGTCGTTTTGGGCGCGGTTGTAAGGCCTAGCCCGGTTATCCTCGCGACCTCGGTTGTCGCGGGGTTGCACTCGATCGTCGTCCCTGGCATGCGGCCGCAGCCGCTCTGGCACGCTGATTTCTCCCCGTTGAAATTGGTTCAGCAGTACCTCTTGGAGTGCGCGGCAGTGCGAGGTCGGGTGCCCCTTTCGTCGGTGGAAGTCGCAGAAGGCCGACCTGTCGTACGGCTCGTCTGGTCGGGACTCCCTATCGCTCGGCTCGTCGGGACGCCGATCCTGCTGGTGGGGATCCCGTACGTACTTGTTCCAAGGCAACCCTGGCGCGGGGTTGGGGGGACGTACGGAATCGTGCAGACGGAGGCCGGAGGGCGGTCCGTTGACAAGGAATGCAGCGGCCTGCTTTCCCTTGCTGCGCTGGTACTCGTCATCGTAGTGTTGACGAGGCTCCTGATATCTTTCATGGGGTCGCTCCTTCAGGGCCGGGGCCTTGTGAGAGATCGGGTGACTTGTCGTAGGTCAAAATGGCCAAAATCCAGTCCCCTGTCATTAATGACATTGAGGGGTATATATAGTCGGGGTTGGCTTCCTGCTCCCCGGGATCTCGGGGCCACGTGGTGTCTTCGGCCTCTTTCGCGGGTAAGGTGGCCTATGAGGCGTGTTCCGGCTTTCGGGGAGAGAGGTCATGATGAGCTCGGCGTGGCGTGTTGCAGAGCAGTGCACTGTTTAACCAACTCTCCTCCACGTGTCTTCCTCTCCTTCGTCAAGGCTGCAAGGTTGGTGAGATGTCGAGGTCAGCCCATACTCCTGCTCAGACAATACACTGTTCGACCAACTCCCACTTGCCTTCTGCTCTTCTGACATCCCTGCCTTGGTGAAGTGTCAGCCCGGGCCCGAGGTGCGTCGCTTTCAGGTCGACGACCGAGCCGAAGAGGAGCCTTGCAGGTCGGTGCTTTCAGGCCGGCGACCGAGCTGAAGAGGGGCCTTTCCTAAGATGGACCTAACTAATTGGGGGTGCTAGGCCCACCTCCAACAATATATAATAAGCCTAATAGCCAGTGGCTGTGACTAGTAAGTTCCGAAAGTAATTAGATGAGTGATGAGGGAAGAAAAAACAAAACAAAAAGAATTTAAGGGTGGTGGGTAACAAAGTTATAGAAAATGCAGAGTAAATTTTCTCACTTCAGAATCAAAATAATGGACAGAAACCAAAAATAAAATATTTGATAACAAAAATAAAAAGAAAATTAGTTGAATTTAATTGTCAAATGGTTGATAGTTAATACTAAAAATACTATTGTAACTAAGAACGTTCATTAAAGTTATTTTGAAATTTTGTTGCCTATGTTTGTTTGTCAAAATTTGTAATTCTTATTAGATTCATTCACGATGTTTTTCATTGTCATATAGCTCCTAAATTTTGATTATAGTGAAATCCATAATGGCCAAAAGTGGACGTGAACTACTATAAATTGTGAGTCTCAGATTTTGGATCCAAATCCTAAATGCCAATATGTTTTGTTAATAATTACTTAAGCATATTTAACTTTAAACATGTCCGCTAATTCGAAGGAAAACTACAAAACCCCTCCAGTTTTGCATGTCAGACATTGTCGTTTCGACATTAAACTAAAAACTAATGATTTACAAGTATGGATCAAAGACAACACATAATTATTTATGTTTTTTCAGACAATTAAACACGAGCATTGCTTTGAGAAGACAAAAATTTAGAGATAAATTAAGTAAATGGTAATGATGTCACATAAATATTGTTTAAATGATTTTATTATTTTTATCCTTCATTTAACAGTTACGGGACGAATGATCTTTTTTCCAATAACATGTTAAATGTTAAATTTTATGTGAGCATCTAACTAATTAAATGAAGTTAAAAATTTAGGATTTAGGATTTCAGATTTAGTTTTGTTAAGGCGTGATAAGTTAAACGTCTATATAAAAAAATACATGCTACAAAAAAATAACTTGTTAAACAAAATCTTGTTTTCCATAACCTTTAATGAAGAGAAATTCCTAATTTTTTTAAAAAACTAACACTATTCTAGAGCAATATGTCACATTATTAGTATTAATTTCTCTTAAAGTTATGACTCTAAAAATATTCTCATTTGAAAAATTGATTCATTCTTTATAATATATATTTCTTTAAAACAATATAATCAGAAATATAAATCTTTACAACACAGTGCTTTTTCTAGTTTGTTCATTAAAAAAAGAGAAAATGAATTGGTAAAACTAATTATTTTATCAAATTATTTGTTCGTTTTACATCAACATTATAATTTAGCTTTCAAATTAAAATCATCTGTCGAGGAAAAATAATAGTAATAATCATCACTTTTCCTTTGTGAATTGGTACGAACTAGGAACAAACACTAGTGGATTGGTCATGTATAGTCTGACTCGGACCACGTGGATTTGATTTTTAAAATAAGCATAATAATTATATATTTATATTATTATCTTTGCTAAAGATCTATATTTTACATAATGAATAAGTATATTTATCATCCGTATTTGGTAGATACATTTTTGGAAATTCAGTTGGACCATCTCTATAATATTATTTAAGAAGACATTTTTAAAAATGAATTTTGATTTGTAAGTTATTACATGAAATGTCATTAGAAATAACAAAGAATAATTAAAATAAGAGAGGATATAATAGTTTTTAAAATTATTGATTAAAATATGAAAAGTATATATTTTGTATTAAAAAGATTATTTATTATTTAATTATTTTTAATACTATATATTTTAAAATAATAATCAATTCATATATATTCAAAGAAAAATCTATTCCAAATCTTCTTCACTATAATTTATTGTATTTTATTTGAATATATATCAAAATAAAAGTTGAAAAATATTTTACTAATTTTATAAAAAATTAGACACTATAATCATTTAACGGTGCATATTAGAGTTATGTTTTAAGATTATAATTTTTTACGGATTAGCCCGAATAATATTTTAGTTTATTGCAAAACGGGTTAAATAGATAAATTATTAGAAATTGATAGTTTTATCTATAATCATTAGTTAGTTAAATTGTAAAATTCAGATAAAAATATTTTTCTTAAATTTCAAAACAATGTTTTTTTAAATTACTCCACACTATAATTAGCGTGGGTTAAATCCTAGTAAGTTTAACATTTACTAATTAAATGAAAATTAAAGTTGAATTGTATTTGTATTGTACAAATAAAGTTAAAGTAAATAGTAACAGCAATATCTGAATTTCAAACGACGAAAATCATCCCGAATTCTCTGAAAATAATTCTAACTCAAAATTTTTTTGCTTGATCGAGAAGTACAAAGACAGCTAATACAATAACTGAACCAGAGAATCTAATGTCTCTCCTTCTAGTAGGCAAACTAACGTGGCCTTACTTTTTCCCTTGTTCGAAATTTTATTATTTTTAATTTCTTAAATATTTATATTCTTTATTTTTGTTTTTAAAATACCGAATAATTTATAGAAATAATTAAGTGACGCTTGAGACGGAACTAATATTATATGATGTGGTTTCGAGCCTGGAGGATTACAAGTTTCGGCCCAAAACCTCCTGGTAATCCAAAAAAAAAAAACCGAGACAAAAAAAAGTGAAAAACAATTGAGATAAGGAAAATAATATAAAAAGAAAACCAATTGATTTCAAAATATTGAGGCAAGAAAAAATTATAAAAAAAAAATGGAGATCTCATATGCCGAAACCTATTGAAATTATGAATTTTCGGTTTATACAACTGGTTGATTTTGGAAAGCTTCTATTTGTGTTTTTTTCAATACTTCTATTTGTTTAATAAGCTAGTTTTTGTCACGTTTATTAAACTAGTTTTTGTCACGTTAAATACTTCTATTTGTTTAGATAATAAAGTATGATCTATAGCTATAGAGGCATAAATCCAGTTTTCGGTTTATAAAATATATAAAGTGAACAAAAACTGGACACCATTTAATTTTATATTAGTACAGTGTCAATTTTTGTTTTGGTTCAAATTTGGTTTCCACGAAATATTTTGAAGGTTGTAACTTGTAAATTGTAATCATTTATTTTTTCAGTTTTACATCGATTACGCTAGTTTATATATATATATTAGTTGGTTAGTCGCGATTCGCACGGCATCTTATATTATTGGTTATTGATGTAGTAAAAAAAGAATTTGGTGATAGCAAAATTTTTAATAAAATTTAGTATTTCGTCAAAAAAATTAGTAATAATTTAATATACCGTAGCTACATAAACGTGACTAATCAAACATCGAATAACAGTAATTGTTAGATGGGAAATGATGGTTACCATTTTATTACGCTAGGCATATTTTATTCTGTAGATGAGACACTATAAAAGCTATTCAACCTCGTTGGAGTTGTTGACGTTAAGTCATATCCTCTAAAACATCACACACTTAGACACCTAATGCTCATAGCTAAGTACGACTCAAACTAGCCACCGAATTTGATCTACATATCTGAATTAATTAACTCTTATGAAAATTTTTTTTTTCAAAAATTGAAAAGGAGAATAAATTAAGATTTCATGATCCAAAACTCACATTAAAGAACAATAGATACATCTCCCTCTCTCTCTCTCTCTCTCTGGCCCGATTTAAATCTAACGTTCACTATCTTCTTCTCATTTCCCCATTTTCTAGCCAGTTTCAGTGATTTCTTTCTGATTTGAGTGGTGGAAAATTTTCGGGAGAACTTCACCCATTTGTCTTCTCACTAATTAGATTGAACATGTTATTATTTTAGGATACTATCACACATTGCTTCTCATTACATACATTCTTACATATTTCTCAAAAGTTTGGAGTTTTATTCAAGCTTTTGGAAGTATTCCTTCTGGAAGCTTCTGCAAGTTATTTTAGAATTTATTGAAATCGGATATGGATCATGTTGTCATATTCATGCTTATCTAATCTCATATATATTTTTAATTATACATTACTTGTATCAATTAATTAATTTTATATGGATCAAAAACATGTACACTATTTTCAATAATAATAAGACGCTAAATTAATACATTAGTGAAATTATATTAATATTTTTATGTGTTTAGTTAAAGGTACATATGTTTTCCTTTTATGTATTTATTTAAATATAAATATTTTCCTAAACTATATAAATAAATTTATAAAACTAAAATTATTAAATTATAGCTTCTTTAGATCAATAATATATAAGTTGTCTTTTATAAAAAATTATATATTCAAATTCTAGGGAAAAGTATTATATTAATGGATGTTATTTATAATAAGAACTAAAGTATAATAACACATAACATAATATATCAAATAAACAATTTAAAATTAACAAATGCGTTGATAATATGTCACAATTTTAAGATATGAGCTTATGATGTGCCATAATTTCGATCTGAAAAGTTGTTTCTCGGATTTGGCAAAACTTTGAATTTGGTTATCTTAAAAATTTATGGTTTACTATCCATATATGTCCACTCATTTAAATAAAGTACAATTTTCTCAATAATAATGAAGAAATATCAATATATAAGATATCTTTATAAAAACTATATTTTCAAATTTTAGTTAAAACTATTATATTAATGGATGCTATCATGAGAATTAAAGTGTAATTAATAACACTAAACATAATATAACATTTAAATAATTTAAAATTAAAAAAAAATGATGATATGTCACAAATTTAGACAATGATAGAATGATGTGCCAACCTAAAAAGAGAGTATATAGTGATAGATATAGATATATCGAAATCGGTTATTTTAAAGTGGGTCTCATCATAAAATGTAAACAATGGGCCTAGACCAACTATATTGAGCCTCACTACGAAACATACTTGGGCTTGTCTTTTTTCTCTCTGGTTTAGAACCAGAACGGTAAAATATTAGCTCGAATCTGAAATGTCTTTCTTCATGTTTAATGTGGTCTATAAAGACATATAAGAAATTTTTTTTTTTTAATCTATGAGTGATTCTTAGGATTTCTAGGCCCGAGATTAATCTCTCAGAGCGCCAATGCACGTTCCAGGCCCGCAATTTGCAAAACATAGGGTTGGTGGCCAAGCGCAGTCAAACCGAGGAGGTAGGGCATATACTCACGCTAGCGAATTTCGCTTCTACCACTCGACCAAAGACGCTTGATTTTAAAAAAGATATATAAGAACTCTCCGGCTAAATCCAACTTCTCTAATTCTGTTGTACAATGATGCTCCTGAACCGATCGGTTTAGGCGAATCATGAACTTTATATTCTCCCTCCAATTAATGGCCGGAAAATTAGCATTTATAATTTTAATCCGGAGTTGATTAGTTCAAATTTGTTACTTATGTTAGATTTAGTCGGTACTACAAGTGAGATTTATCTATTTATTTTAATTTGACCGGTAAGGTCGATAGTATAACTACCCAATTTTGAAAATTATTAAGTTTTATGAATCTCCAATTTAATATCAATTAGTAATAAATAAATTAATCTATGTCCTTTTATATATTATTTAAAATTTATCATAATTTTTTAAGTTAAATTAATTTTTAACACGTTCTTTTAAAATAATAGCTCTTCGGTCTCATCTTAAGCCAAAGTCCATCTTAAAACCGATAAATTATCGTATTTTGGTCATTTACATACTATGATCATATTCGGACTCTAATATCATATTAAGTTTTATGAATTTATAATCTAAAATCAATTAACAATATATAAATCTATGTTTTTTATATATATTATTTAGGTATTATCACAAATGTTGAATTCCTAACCTCTTATGACTTATATACGAAAACAAAAGATAAAACATATATATTTTAATTTAATAATGAGCTTCCACGAGATTTGTTTCCCATGCAGAATTATTACCTAATAATCAATTGCGCGATCGTAGAATAATAGTTTATGTTGGAAAGGTCTTTGTCGTTATTACTTATTTCCTTCACCTATGGGCTTCTATTGGGCACTACTTCCTATCTTGAATGGGCCTCTTCTTCAAGGTTCTTTATGTTTTTTTATTTTTATGAGTTGGTTACTAATGGCTTATTGTAAAAGATTGGTAAGCACTTTTGCTTCAGTTAAATTAATGTATTGTCGTTGACAAAAATTATAAGCAATAAGAAATTAAAGTTAATAAATTAGTTATAACTTTAATGTGATACATGCATACGTGCAAAGATAATAATATTATATATAATAAATATTCACTTGAGAAAAACCTATTGAAATAATTTATTTATAAAATATGCCACGTCGACTAAAAAAATACGTCACATACGTGTTAATTTATATATATAACGAACATTAATATTAGTAGGGGGGTGAAGAAAATTTTATTATCACTATAATATTAATACAATATATCTAAAGATTAATAATACGACATACTAATAATTACTTGTATAATGTACATGTACTTAAACTTTATTTCTTTTAAGTTCGATGTTGATTTGGTAATTTACGAAGGATTTCTAACGACGAATAAGAATATATATATGATAAAGAGTCATGATCAGATTTGGTGAGATTTTTCTCATTTGATGTATGATATCGGAAAATACAATCTCGAGCGAAAATCGGCGATACAGTGACATCTTTTGCGGAAGTTCGCCGGCGTCTTCGGAGACGTCGGAATCCCCTTCCTTTTCCTTTCCCGGGCCCTCTCATCCCCATGGCGAAGAAGAAAAAACCACCTATTAATCCTTCTCCTCCCGTCAACCACACCTCGGCTTCCCCTCCGTCGAAGCCGACCCCCGATCTATCTTCCCCATTTGAGTCAATTGAAGCCTCAGCTTCACAAAGTAGCGCCCAAATCGTTGTCCAAGAGACAGATTCGGCCGTTGTCACACCGTCGGTAGGTTCAGATCTGGGATCTAGATTTGAATCTGACCCAACTGTTGCTTCTGTGATCGTTGCCGAGTCGACTGATCCAGAACCAACTACAGAGCAGGTCATGCTCGTCATTGACGACCGCAAGACAGCTCCTGGAGAAACAACCGAGACTGTCTCGACAGAGGTCGACCCAGAAGTCACGGTGAAAGAATCTGTTCCAGTAGGAGAGTCTTGGTCCTCCCTCGTCAAAGGGACCGCAAAGCAGCTGCGCAAGAGAGGAGAAGCTTTTACTCTACCAAATGGTGAGGCCTGTGTGAGCATTCCCAACTCGGTCATAGAGAGAAACAAAAAGTCGTGGGAGTGCTTTGTACTGGGGCAGTTTTATTCAGATCCACCATCTCAGGGAATAGTGCACAACATTGTAAACGGCATATGGAGCAAACAATATCGAGATGTTTCAGTCTCGAAGATGCCAGGGAATGCTTTTCTCTTCAGGATTCCGAACGCCTTCACCAGAAATCGGGTCATTACTCAGCGTCTCTGGCAGATTGAGGGGCAAACAATGTTCGTTGCTAAATGGGAGCCGGGTGTTGTGCCAGCCAAACCGGAACTCACTTCTGCTCCTATTTGGCTTGAACTAAGAGACGTTCCGTTTCAATTCTTCAATGATGAAGGTTTAGAACGTATTGCAAGTATGGTTGGTGACCCGAAGTTCCTGCACTCATCAACAGCAAATAAAACAAACTTGGAAGTCGCTAAGGTTTTCACAATAATTGACCCGAGGAAACCATTACCCGAAGCAGTGAATGTAAAGTTTGATTCAGGTGAAATCAGCAGGGTCCTAGTTTCTAGTCCTTGGATGCCGCCGGTATGTTCGCATTGCAAGGAGATTGGCCATATCGCCAAAAGATGCAAGAAAGCCCCAATACTATGCCAGCTTTGCAGATCTGTAAGTCATAAAACTGGAAACTGCGTAAGAGAAAAACAAGCTGATGGGAAAGGAAAGAAAACTCGTCGAAGCAGATCCAGAGACAAATCAAAGGGTTGGGTCGAAGTGTCTAAGAAAACCCATTATCAGCCAGAGAGCTCACCTCAGGTAATAAAAGCTTTTCAAGCTATTCCAGACAAGGTCAAAGAGCTTGCGAAGGGAGAATCTAGCGGCACCAATCCTTTAGAACCGGAGATCCTTGCTAACCATGATTTAGCTGAGACAAAGAGTGCAACTTCCTCGGAGATGGCTGAAGATTCTTCGGATATCTCTTCAAGTGAATCAGAAGTAGAAGAAGAGCAGAAACAATGGACTAAAGTGTTGCCTCGCAAGCAACAGCCTGGTACAAAGGGTACTAGGGGCAAAGGCCCCAAATCTCTTTAAATATGTGTATAGACCTTTTTTGTTGGAATGTCCGCGGCTTCAATATATATAGCCATAGGAGCGGCTTCAAGAAGTGGTGTAGAGTAAATAAACCTATTTTTGGCGGCTTAATAGAAACGCATGTGAAACAGCCGAAGAATCAGAAGTTCATTAACGAGCTTCTACCCGGCTGGTCTTTTGAAGAGAACTACGACTTCTCAGAATTGGGTAAGATTTGGGTGGTGTGGCACCAGAGTGTCAAGGTTGTTGTAATCTCCAAGTCTTTGCAGATGGTGACTTGTGAAGTTGTGTGGCCCGATACGCAGAGTGTGGTAATTGTATCTGTAGTGTATGCTTCAAACTGTGTTGAGACAAGAGCTGAGTTGTGGGCTGAGTTGGTGGATATCTCTTCTAGTAGAGAGTTAATGGGAAAACCGTGGCTAGTCATGGGAGATTTCAACCAAGTCCTGCATCCCAGGGAGCATTCAAAGGCAGCGAATCAGAATGTGGATAGGAAAACTAGAGAATTTAGACGATGTTTGCTGGATGCAGAATTGTCTGATCTCACTTACAGAGGAAATACCTTTACCTGGTGGAACAAGAGGAAGAATATGCCTATTGCGGAAAAGTTGGACCGTGTTCTAGTGAATGATCACTGGTCTGATATTTTTCCATTCTCTTTTGCTTCTTTTGGCAGCCCAGATTTCTCTGATCATGCTTCAGCTAGTGTGGTCCTAAATCCCCAACATATCAAGCAAAAGAGACCCTTCAAATTCTATAACTATTTGCTCAAGAATCCTGAATTTGTTCAGGTGGTTGGATCTCATTGGTATTCAATAAATGTGTGGGGTTCTGCAATGTTCAGAGTATCGAAGAAACTAAAGGAGCTTAAGAACGTGATTAGGGGTTTCAGTAAAGAAAATTACTCGGGCCTGGAAAAAAGAGTTAAAGAAGATCATGATGATCTGTTGAGAAGCCAAAATCACACGTTGGCTTTCCCAACACCAGCCAATGCTGAAAGTGAGCTCGTAGCGCAGGGAAAGTGGCAGATTCTTGTGCAAGCTGAGGAATCCTTCTTCTGTCAAAGGTCTAGAGTCGCGTGGCTTGGTCTTGGAGACAGTTGCACTGCGTTTTATTTCAGAATGGCTGCCACGAGAAAAGCTATAAATCATATTCACTATCTCATGGACGAAGGTGGTGCTAGAATTGAGAGTCAGCAAGGGATTCAAGAGCATTGCATATCCTATTTTTCGAATCTTTTAGGGAGTCAAGTGTCCCCGCCGATGTTTGAACAGGGAGACCTAAACCTGCTTCTCCAGTTCACATGTTCCTCGGATCAACAGGCAAACCTGGTTAAGGACTTCTCGGCTGAAGATATTAAGGCAGCTTTCTTTTCTTTGCCGAGAAATAAGACATGTGGCCCAGATGGATACTCAGCTGAGTTCTTCACAGGTTGCTGGCAGGTTGTTGGACCGGAAGTAACAGACGCAGTGAAAGAATTTTTTGAATCGAGGAGCTTACTTAAACAATGGAATGCGACCTCTCTGGTTCTCATCTCTAAAATCCCAAATGCTTCCACCACCTCTGATTTCAGGCCAATTTCCTGCCTCAACACAGTCTACAAAGTCATTGCAAAGCTGTTGGCCAACAGATTGAAAGAGTTACTGCCTCAAGTGATCTCGAATGCGCAATCCGCTTTCATGTCGGGTAGGATTCTTGCTGAGAATGTTCTAATGGCGACAGAGTTGGTCCACGGTTACAAAAGGATTAACTCCGAGCCTAAAGGAATGCTCAAGATAGACCTGAGGAAAGCATTTGATTCAGTTAGATGGGATTTCATAGTTGGCATCTTGAAAGCTCTGAATTTTCCAGACAAGTTCGTAAATTGGATCTATCAATGCATATCTACACCAACCTTCTCCATCTCAGTTAATGGATCATCTGGGGGTTTCTTTAAAAGCACCAAGGGCATTAGACAGGGAGATCCGCTCTCTCCCTATCTCTTCGTCCTCACTATGGAAGCATTCTCTCAGCTCCTACTCTCAAGGTTTGAGTCAGGTATGATTTCCTACCATCCCAAGACTGCAGAGCTTCATCTATCTCATCTTATGTTTGCTGATGATGTTATGGTATTCTTTGATGGGAGTTGCTCATCGCTGCATGGTATAAATGAATGTTTGGATGATTTTGCAAGTTGGTCAGGACTTCACATGAACATGGCTAAAACAGAATTGTTTCATGCTGGATTGATGCCAAACGAGTCAGCAGCCATTGCTAGGTTCGAATTTCCTATCGGCTCACTACCTATCAGGTATCTTGGTTTACCTCTCATGTCTAGGAAGCTAAGAATATTGGAGTATGAACCCCTGTTGGATAAGATAACAGCTAGATTCAGAGCTTGGGCAGTTAAATCACTGTCTTTTGCCGGAAGAGTGCAATTGATAGCCTCTGTGATCTCAGGGACAGTCAACTTCTGGTTAACTACGTTCATGCTGCCCCAGGGTTGTATAAAGAAGATCGAGGCATTATGCTCCCGTTTTCTATGGTCTAGCAACATTGAGCATCCTAAAGTGGCAAAGATATCTTGGGCAAATGTCTGCTTACCTAAAGCTGAGGGTGGACTTGGGCTTAGAAGATTCTCTACCTGGAACAAAGCGTTATGCATGCGATTCATATGGCTCTTGTTCTCAAAAAACAATTCCCTATGGGCGGCTTGGCAAAAAGAACATCATCTGAAAACCAAAAGCTTCTGGGCAGTAGAAGACTCGAACCAAAGCTCTTGGACATGGAGGAATCTTCTAAGGTTGCGACCAGATGCGCTCAAATTTATCAAAGCGGTGCTAGGGGATGGTAAGAAAATAAAATTCTGGTTTGATAAATGGACTCCTCTAGGCCAGCTTATTGAGACCATAGGACCAACTGGCCCGAGAAGCTTAAGAATTCCGATTCATGCCTTGGTATCTGAGATATGTAATACCACAGGTTGGAAAATTGCCGCTCCTAGGTCTGAGGAATCACTACAGCTCCACATCCACCTAACTACGGTCTCAGTCCCACTACGAACTCTGCGGAGGATGAGTTTGAGTGGGTTATAAATGGTGTGAATGCTTCTGGGTACTCAGCATCAAAGACTTGGGAAGCTCTTCGGCCGAGAGCGGAGGTTAAAGCTTGGACAGGTTTGGTTTGGTTTAAAGGTTCAATCCCTAAGCATGCCTTTACGATGTGGATAGCCCAGTGGAACAGATTGCCTACTCGAGATCGACTAGCGTCATGGGGTCTTCAAATCCCGACAGCTTGCTGCTTATGCTCCAGGTTAGACGAATCTCGTGATCACCTTCTTTTGACATGTGAGTATAGCTTCGAAGTTTGGAGACTAGTCATCACTCGGCTGGGACCTCCTCAACACATGTTCAGGTCTTGGCCCGAGCTTTTGTCATGGATCAAAGAGAGCTCTGTTCTGGCCCCATCGCTACTTAGGAAATTGGCGGTACAATGCACGATCTACAACATCTGGAAGCAGAGGAACAATGTGCTACATAATCAAATTTCCCTTCCACCTCAGGCCATCTACGTGGTCATTGACAGAGAGATTCGCAACATAATCACCGCAAGAAGACATCGGAGACATTTTCGCCAATGTCTCTATGGCTTCGTTGATCGCCCTGAGTTCATGCCCTTATTGTTGTACTTCCTTGTTTTTATTTCTTTTTGCCAAGGTTGTACAGACTTAAGTTCTTACTTTTTGTAGGTTCTCTCCTTCATTTTATATGATATTTACATTCATAGCAAAAAAAAAAAAAAAAAATACAATTTATTTTTCAAAACTAGTTCCCATCGATTACAAGTGAATCTTCAGTTGGATTTTTCGTTTTCTTTTCTTAACCCAATTTGAAAAGAAGAAACTTTTAGCTTTTCTTAGAATTATTATTTACTGATAAACTTGTAGTTTACACACCTCAGTTTTATTTTGGTGTTTTTAATAACTCGATTTTTAGATTTAATTATTTTAAAAACCAATTCAAAATCGTTGTCTCGTGTTTTACTGTAAGGATATCCATGGTAAATCTATATTATCAAAACAGAATTTTTTTTTTGTCCAAACAAGAATAAATACATATAAAGTTATAATTTATGTAGATAACTATACATGTTAAACATATCCTTAAAAAAATCTACATAATATATTTATTGTTAGATATAGAATTCCAATTAATTATAATATTTATAAATACAATTTAATCTTTATTTAATTCATTAAATTATTTAAAATATAATAACATTAATCCATGATTGTAGAGATTATCTGTATATTTTATGTTTGTATGTGGTTGCCTTGGTAACTAAGAGAAGATGTTTTAAATCGAATTTGAAACTTTAAGAAGATGTATTCAATCTAATATTTAAGAGGATTTGGAAAAATTTGAGTTTTAATAAATTTTTAGATGATTTGAGTGAATTAGAAAAATTGTAATGATTTGTTTTTAAATAACTATGAAATCTCACCTAAAAGGCTAAAACCATGAGATTTAGATATTTATTTTTTTAACTAAGAAACTTCACCAAAACATCTCCAAATCTCTAAAAATCCCCTAAAACCCACTATTTAAAATATTTCCAATAACAGTGAATTTGAAAGTTAATTTAGAAATCACTAGTTCAATAGCATGAGATTTTAAAAAACTTTTGAAAATTCATGTTTGAATAACATAGGATTTGTGATTTTAATACAAATCACTCCAAATGCTATATTGAATACACCCCACTAATTGACGTCTAAATTTTTTTAAAATTGTGTTTGGTTTAATCTGTTTATTTAATTGAATCATAATTAGACCAAATGATATAAATCTTATTATTAAAAATATTTTAACGTGATAAAATTTCAAATATTCAAAATTAGTAAATATTTATATTATACGATAATATGGTGGGGCGGGTTAAGGTTATATTTTTATAATTGTGGTCCTTTGTGGGTTGGTTTGTCAAAAGATGCAAGATATCATGTTGATTCAAGGCAGATTAAAAGGACGGGTTAGCCCATTTTAACACTCATAAATATATAATTTGTGAAATTTGATTTTAATAAAATAATTAATTGTATATTAATATAAATTCACATAATAACAAAGTTTACAATTAAGATTACATCGATATATACTTAACTAACTCATACTCTTATTCTACTAATATCAACTATATGATAACACCATATAACTTTTATAGCAATTTTTTTTATAAGATAGAAACCGTTGCTATCATTTAAGGTTACATAAATCACATAATCATGAAAATTTTCATTAAAATGTAAGTCAAATATTTTCGTTAGTGTTTGTTCAATATAAATTCCACAAAAATAATTTATAAAAATTATTGCTCTGCACACAGCGCGGATTAGAATCTAGATTTCGCACAGCACGAGTTAGAAATATGATATAAACATCAAAACACATATTGCATATCAAATCAACAAAATATTATCGTCTCACTAAAAACTTAAGAATTACAAATTCAACATATTTGAATTAATAATACTTAGATTAGATTTTATTTCTCATTTTATTTTTTATATATTTCAAAATTTAGTTTACAAAAAACTGTATCCCGCACGGGTGCACGGATTATAATTTAGTATGATAGTAAAAGTAAAACCATCCGTCGTAAATACATGTATTATGGAGAAAAAAGCTGTTCGTGAAAAAGTTGTCTGTAAAATCGTTTATTGTGATCATATATGTTGTCTATATCTATAGTAAAGTTTCATTTTAAATTATTTTACTACAAAAATCATATTAGTTAGCTTATTGTGGATACCGCTGTTCTTTTGTCACATGTATTTATACTTTAGATTTATAATTTCTCTTTTGTTAGAGTAAAATATATAATTTTTTGTGAAATGGGAATGTCTCTAAATCTGAATTTTCTGTTATTATTGACATTAAAAGGCCATAAGTGATACCAACGTATCTAATCAAGTATATCAAGCATACTATTGTTGTATCAAACTGCCAATAAAGCTAATATAACTGTTTTGGATTATTTTGTTTAAACTTGATAAAAAAATAAATAACAGATCATATAATATATTGATTCCAAATACATATATTAAAGTGATCATTTACATGTCATTTAATTATTTATTTTACTCATTTTGAGGTTAAAATTAAAATATTTACAAAAGCATCTAAGAACAATTAATTAAGTAAAATTGTATTATATATATTTTTATTATGTAAATAACTAGAGTTACAATAGGTAGTACATATCATGCTTTTTTAAACATCTTAAGGAGTATATATATTAATTAACTTCTTCGGATTGCAAATTTATAAAATATAGGGAGGGTCCATGTAACCTTATTTGTTCAAACACAACCTCTTCCGAGTTATGTTACATATCGATCATAAAAAATTGTCACTACTCATCACTAAGTACTTTTTGACAGCTATTTAAGAAAAGAAAAATTAAACTCAAAACTAAAATTTATTAATCATGACATATAATTTAATGGTTTTGTACGCCTAGTATCTTATATATATTAGATATTATCTATAATTGAAATTAATATACCTAATTAAGTACATTTTTACGTTTATTTTATTGTATATTTTTTTTTGTTAAAATGGGTTGACCTCACAATTCAGTGATCCGAACAAGAACTCAATTTCATTTTCCGATTTAGTTGATCAAAACGTTGGTTAAGCACTCAAATCTTACAAATCAAATTCTTATAAAGATTTAGTATTAGTTATTACATAGTTATGGGAAAATATATAGTTTCGAAGTGTTCACATTGAGGGACCAAAAGAACTGGTCCCCGAAGCAATAATTAGGAAACAACTTTAGTTAAGGGGCAAACATATATACCACTTCTCTCTGTTCCATTCTACCATCATATATATATAGATTATAATAAATTATATATACACATGTGGATATGTAAAGTTGGACCACACTATGAACAAGTCTGCAAAAATGTATAAAGAAGAAATTAAGAGTGATGAGATGATGGGAGTGAAGCAGTGTTCTAGTTTCAAGTTTCAAGAACACTTATAAACGCTAAAGCTCAAAACTGTGTACTGTCTCAGACATTTATCAGATCTCTCAGATTTTCCCCTTTTTTCCACACTTATGATCTCATTGTTTTTTTCTTCTTGTATTCTTTTAACGGTTATGATTGATTTGTTTTAGTTTATGTATCACCTTAAATTATCATGGATGCTCTCTTTCTATGTTACAAACATTTAAAGTTCGAGCTTTATCAAAACAAAAACTTCTAAATTTCTGCATAGTAAATATATGTCTCTACGTGTTCTCATCTTATACATGTTTTAATCCATATATAGTAAAACAATTAATTCATTTCGATTAGCAAAAAAAGAAAAACAAAAATGCAGAAAAAAATAAAAAAAATATTAGCTTGGGGGAAAAGAAAGTGAGTGAGGTGAGAAAAACTGCTAACCTGCGCAGTGCAGCACAGAGGTACTTTGGTCAAATCTGAGAACTCAACAGATGACGTCATGTGCATAAGTAGGGGTATTTTGGGTAATATGAAAATATTGATAAAAATGATTCTTTGTGGAATTTGGTATGAAACGGCGGAAAGAGCTTCCGTTTCGGTTGGACCACTTCCTTTTTAAATCCCGCGATTTTTACAAGTCCACTCCCAAACGTGGCGCGTGTATGTCACGTGTTAAACATATTAATACAAACAATTTTTTTTGGATCGATTATATCAAAAAATTATATTAGAATGGAAAACTAATATATATAGTTATGTGATGAAGACACCAAGAAATAATGGTTTTTTTTACTCAACATTAATTTCAAAAGGAATAAAGTGACTCATATTCTTACTTATATATATTAATATGTCATTTTTTTTTACTTCAGATCATATTGGATTTTTTTTATACATACATATAATAAGTGGTTTACAGTAGTAAATTTTCACAAATTCTAAAACTAAAAAAAAAGTTTTCACAAATATAAAAGTTTTGTAATAAACTCTGCTCGTCTAACGAAAAAGTTGTGATGGAACAATAACATTGCATTTGCATACAAGGTCTAATTAAAAATTGTGACCCTTGGTAAATGGTAAATGTAACGAAATTTACACAATAAAATATGTATATCGTCATTCAAACATTTGCCCTAAAATCATTATAAAATGTTGAGATTTTTCTGTAATTAGTTTAGAATATACTATCACTTCTTTTTGACATAATATACTATTAGTTTTAAAAATTATATTGTTTCATATTGATTTATATCTTCAGTCCACTAGAAATAGACTAGAATTTTTGTTTAGTGATTTGTTTTCTTAAACATTGGCGCGTGTGAGAGGATAGAGTAAGTTCTTTTAATGTGTATATGTATATAAGAATTGGAGAAAAAATATTGTGAGAAAAAGAAAATGGTCCCAAGAGAGAAGAAATAAATGCAATTTTTTTGGTAGAATGAATATAAAAAAATAAAAATAAAGAAATATTGAAAAGAAGAAAAAAAAGGAGGACCAATTAATCACCTCTCATGCACAGTCCCTTAGTTTGGGAACAATTCTTGACAAACAATTATAAGTATCCCAAATTCTGAAACTATTAATTTGGTATTATGTAAAGACTCTTATGTAAAACCACAAAGTTTTGGATATTCTTATCATGTACTTCTCTGATAGTCTGATCTAATAATTACATGCAACGTGTTTACTGTTGAAACGTGTTTGAGCACGTCTCCCACAAATCAATTTGTATCGGGGAGGTTCAAGGATTTTCTGTTAAGGTAGAGCCGGTTGCGTTCCGGTCGGCAAATGAGGAGGAAGAGGTGATTTATAGCTGTGCCCGGAGGGCTGCCTACGTACCCCGGATTGGGGATCAAGCCATTCGTAGTTCGTTGCTGAGGTGGGTAGGAGAGAACTGGAGAGCTGAGAGCTAGTCAGGTCGACTGTCAGGTCGGGTCGCCAGGTCGGGTCGTCGGTCGCCGGTCGACCGTCAGGTCGGGTCGTCGGTCGACTGTCAGGTCGGGTCGTCGGTCGACTGTCAAGTCGGCCGTCAGGTCGGGTCGTCGGTCGACTGTTAGGTCGTCGGTCGCCGGTCGACCGTCAGGTCGGGTCGTCGGTCGACTGTCAGGTCGGGTCGTCGGTCGACTGTCAGGTCGGCCGTCAGGTCGGGTCGTCGGTCGACTGTTAGGTTGGGTCGCCGGGCCGTCAAGTCGGGTCGCCAGGTCGGCCGTCAGGTCGGGTCGTCGGTCGGCCGTCAGGTCGGGTCGTCGGTCGACTGTCAGGTTGGCCGTCAGGTCGGGTCGTCGGTCGACTGTCAGATCGACCGTCAGGTCGGGTCGTCGGTCGACTGTTAGGCCGTCGGTCGCCGGTCGACCGTCAGGTCGGGTCGTCGGTCGACTGTCAGGTCGAGTCGTCGGGAGACCTGGGAGCTCATCAGAGCTGCGGAGAGATGGGGAGAGCTGCCGAGAGCTGGGAGAGCTTGGAGAGAGCTCCTTTTTTAGAGAGGGAAAGTTATTTAGAGAGAGAGAGAATGAGAGTCTTTCTTGTGTCTCCGATAATGAATACCAAAGGGGGTATTTATAAAGGGAGTTGAGCAGACAGCTCTCCGGTTTTTGGGGACGACGTGATGGTTCGTGAACAGTACCCGGCATGTCGTGAAAAGTGTCGGACAGGTCGTGAACAGTACCCAGCACGTCGTGAACAGTATCCATCACGTCGTGAACAGTGCCGAGCAGGTCGGGAACAATAACCGGCAGGTAGTGAACAGTACCCGGTAGGTCGTGAACAGTACCCGGCACGTCGTGAACAGTTCCGAGCATGTCGGGAACAGTACCCGCCACGTCGTGAACAGTGCCGAGCAGGTCGGAAACAGTGACGAGCAGGTCGTCAACAGTATCCAGCATGTCGTGAACAGTACCTGGCAGGTCGGGAACAGTACCGGGCAGGTCGGGGACAGTACCGTATCTGCATAGTGGATGTTGGGCTTTTGGTGTTGGGCCTTTTGCTTTGGAATGGGCTAAAAATGGGGTGTGCTCAACACCACACCCACAATAGCCCTCCCCCAAGTTCGGCGAATGAGTGTCGAAGTCGGCGGACGAAACAAGTCTTTGCTCGGTATATGTTAACCTGCGAGTAAGGGTGAACTTGATTAGAGCTAAAAAAAATTATGTGCCAGTGCGAGACTAGGCTCGGCACTTGTTGATCGTGTTGTTTGCGAGATGAGCTCGGCTTTGCTGACTCTTAAGCTTAAGTACGAGGCTGGGCTCGGCACTTATCTTGTCGAGTGTTTGCGAGATGAGCTCGGCTTTGCTGACTCTTAAGCTTAAGTACGAGGCTATGCTCGGTACTTATCTTGTCGAGTGTTTGCGAGATGAGTTCGGCTCAAGGAGAATGAAAAGAGTAAAAAATAAAATAAGCTTGGAACTTATCTGTATTCAGCTGTTCGGAGATGAGGGCGATGTTCCCGACATTTGCCGAGCTACTCTTTGCGTGTAGAAAAATCCTCAAACTCCCCTCTCTCTAGCGCCAATTGTTGAAACGTGGTTGAGCACATCTCCCACAAATCAATTTGTATCGGGGAGGTTCAGAGATTTTCTGTTAAGGTAGAGCCGGTCGCCGGTCAGTTCGTCAGGTCGGGTCGCCAGGTCGGGTCGTCGGACGCCGGTCGACCGTCAGGTCGGGTCGTCGGTCGACTGTCAAGTCGGGTCGTCGGTCGACTGCCAGGTCGGCTGTCAGGTCGGGTCGTCGGTCGACTGTTAGGTCGTCGGTCGCCGGTCGACCGTCAGGTCGGGTCGTCGGTCGACTGTCAGGTCGGGTCGTCGGTCGACTGTCAGGTCGGCCGTCAGGTCGGGTCGTCGGTCGACTGTTAGGTCTGGTCGCCGGGCCGTCAGGTCTGGTCGTCGGTCGGCCGTCATGTCGGGTCGTCGGTCGACTGTCAGGTTGGCCGTCAGGTCGGGTCGTCGGTCGACTGTCAGATCGGCCGTCAGGTCGGGTCGTCGGTCGACTGTTAGGTCGTCGGTCGCAGGTCGACCGTCAGGTCGGGTCGTCGGGAGACCTGGGAGCTCATCAGAGCTGCCGAGAGCTGGGGAGAGCTGCCGAGAGCTGGGGAGAGCTGCCGAGAGCTGGGAGAGCTTGGAGAGAGCTCATTTTTTAGAGAGGGAAAGTTATTTAAAGAGAGAGAGAATGAGAGTATTTCATGTGTCTCCGATAATGAATACCAAATGGGGTATTTATAGTGGGAGTTGAGCAGACAGCTCTCCGGTTTTTGGGGACGACGTGATGGTTTGTGAACAGTACCCGGCATGTCGTGAACATTGCCGGGCATGTCGTGAACAGTACCCTGCACATCGTGAACAGTACCCGTCACATCGTAAACAGTGCCAAGCAGGTCGGGAACAGTATCCGGCAGGTGGTGAACAGTACCCGGCACGTCGTGAACAGTGCAGTGCAGGTCGTGAACAGTAACTAGCACGTCATGAACAGTACCCGACACATAGTGAACAGTGACGAGCAGGTAGGGAACAGTGACGAGCATGTCGTGAACAGTATCCGGCATGTCGTGAACAGTACCTGACAGGTCGGGAACAGTACCTGACAGGTCGGGAACAGTACCGTATCTGCATAGTGAATGTTGGGCTTTTGGTGTTGGACCTTTTGTTTTGGAATGGACTAAAAAATGGGGTGTGCTCATCAACACACCCACATTTACTATATATTAAATGTAAATCATGATTTAATAAAAAAAATTGGTAAAGGTTAGACGAAAGATTTCTGGATTTATTGGCATGAACTTGATGTAATATACTATGATTAAGCAAGTGAATGTGAGTATTACACTACACAAGTAATATCAATTTTTGTGATATTGTTGGTTATAAGTTATATTCAAATTTGTCATTTATAAGAAAACTCATGGGTTTATCCATCCAATGAAATAAGTAAGCTTTTTGGGTGATTCTATTAATATTGTATTTGTTAAATAACTACAAAACACAGTGTTGTTTTTGTCTCTTCTATATATGTATCCTTTTGTGTCCTCTGTTATAAGTTCGCTTGATGTTAACTAATCAAGATTATCTTCTAAACATACATTTTGTTATTTTAAAGATCAAATATTGACACCATTTGTGTGGTTTTACTCACTTGTTTACACGGGACTACAGTCGCTAAATATTCTATATTATTGCTATTAAAATGTTTTATATATTTATTTATGATATGGACATATGGTTAATAATTATTGTTAAACAGAGGAGAAGTGACACTGAGACATATCTGAGAAAAGCCTGAACTCAACTTCCACTTCTGGTTTGATTTCTTGGGATTCGTTCTCATTCATTTATTTACCACTCCATCTATACACGAACATATACATATAATATATTATTAGTCGTATAATTTAATTTTATTTCTAACGAAGAAATCACAAAATCTACTGTGTAACTAGAGTCTACTCTTACATCAAAAGCATGTTTACGAGCAAATTCTTCTGTCAAAATTCATCTTGGTACATCTTCCAAATTATTCTTTTTTTTTTAAAATTAATTTATTATCAATAAATCTGTCATACTGATTATTTTTTAGGAGCAAAATTGGCAGAGACATATATTAGGATATAAGATATTGTAATTTGATATGATTGGGAAACATTCCTTAAATCTCATATCTGTATATATTCTCTAGGGCATCCATTCATCTCCACGAGAGGTGTATATATACTTGTAATATGACTTGATGAATAACACAAGAAAGCATTTTAGCTATTCTGGCATGGTATAAGAGCAAGATCCGGAAAATTGATCTTTCTTCATTTTTTTCTTCTTTTCCGTCTCTGTTTCCAAGTTCTTTGTTCTATTTTTTTTCCTCTGAGTTTCTCTGTTTTTTTCCTCATTAATGGAAAATCTCGAGGCTGGTATTCCTGCTGTTACAAATCAGGATACTCTTGTGTCACCATACTATCTACATCCGTCGGATAGCACTGGACAAGTTCAAACTCCGATCCTCTTGAATGGAGGAAATTATGAACGGTGGTCGAAGTTGATGTTGAATTCACTTCGAACCAAGCGGAAACTGGGTTTCGTAGATGGAACTCTCAAGCGACCGGTTAATAATCCAACAACCGAAGAAAAGTGGGATATGGTGAATGCTATGATCATTGGATGGATCTATAGCAGTGTCGAACTGAAGTTACGACCATCGATATCGCTGGTTGACAGTGCAAAAGCAATGTGGGCAAGTCTTCAAAGACGCTTCTCCACCAGTGACGACACGCGCATTCATCAACTCCACGCAGACATCACGGCCTGCAAACAAAATGGGGAAACAGTGGAAGTGTATTTCAGCAAACTTAAAGTGATGTGGGATGATCTTCTCGATTTCGAAAAGGGATTTACATGTTGCTGCGGAGGAGCAGAGTGTGTATCAATGGTGAAATATGAGAAGATGCAGGAGAAGATTCGACTTCATCAATTTCTCATGGGACTTGACAACTCTCATTTTGGAACAACGAGATCTAATCTTCTGAGTAGACAGACTGATCTGAATCTTGAGTCTGTATATTCGCAGATCATTCAAGAGGAAAGGCATCTTAATGCAATGAAAAGTTCAGAGGATCGCAACCCTGTGGTAGGGTTCTCGGCGTCGGCTGCGTCTCCAAATCAGTATGGACAAGCAGCTGGTACTCGATTTATGCGACCAACAACTGCGTGCTCGCATTGTGGGAAACAGGGTCACGCTGTTAGCAACTGTTTTCAGGTCGTCGGATTCCCAGATTGGTATGACAAGAATAAACCAACCGGAGGAAGAGGAAGAGGATCAGACAGAGGAGATCGGGGAAGAGGATACGAAAATCAGGGACGAGGACGTGGTGGCCGTAGTTCGGGATTTCGAGCCTCCAATATGCAGCTTGGGGAATCTTCGAATTCAACAGAAGCTTCTCCAACGGGTATTCCAAATTTCACATCGGAACAATGGGCTAATCTAGCTCAGTTCATGAACACTCAAAAGCAGAATTCGTCCGAGAAACTTTCGGGTAAGAAAGAAAAACTTTTTTTGTTTGGAAAATATCGCAAGCACGACATTATTATCGATTCGGGAGCCTCACATCATATGACGGGTGATCGAAAATTGCTTACTAATGTCGAAAATATTGCGCCATGTCCGATTTCATTGCCTAACGGTCAGATTGCTTGGGCAACGAGTCATGGAAACTTGAATTTGGGTGGCAAAATCACCTTAACTCGAGTTTTTTATGCTTCATGCTTATCTATCACGCTGATTTCTGTTGCACAGTTGCTACGTGATGTCGCAAGTTTTGTGTTGTTCACTAAAAAGTTTTGTGTGATACAGGACCTCGTTTCGAAGACTTTGATTGGAGCGGGTAGAGAGCGTGATGGGGTTTACCACTACGAAGGTGCAGTTGAGATTCAGGCTGGGCATATGGGGAAATTAAAGAGTAGAGATCTGTGGCATCATCGTATGGGACATCCGTCGTCGAAAGTTCTTTCGGTTTTATCATCTATTGGCGGTTTTTCTAGTAGCTTAGGAGATTTTGAACAAGCTTGTGGCGTTTGCCTTCGAGCTAAACAAACTCGGGATGTGTTTTCTAGCAGTCGTAATAAAGCAATTGAACCTTTTTCTCTTATTCATTGCGATTTGTGGGGACCCTATCGGGAACCTTCTACTTGTGGCGCTCGTTATTTTCTCACTATAGTCGACGATTTCTCTCGAGCTGTATGGACGATTTTGTTGTTAGAAAAGACGGAAGCACCAAATGCTTTGAAAACATTTTGCTCGTTTGTGGAACGTCAATTTGCGAAGCTAGTCAAAACCATTCGGAGTGACAATGGTTCAGAATTTATTTGTCTACGAGGTTTCTTTGCCGAGCAAGGGATTACCCATCAGACCTCGTGTGTAGATACACCTCAACAAAATGGGCGTGTCGAGAGGAAACATCGCCACATTCTAAATGTGGCGCGTGCGTTGCTCTTTCAAGGAAATTTACCGAAGAGGTTTTGGGGAGAAAGTGTGTTGACTGCCACTTATTTGATTAATCGAACTCCGTCTGTTGTGTTGGAAAATAAGACACCATATGAGTTGTTGTATGGATCACCTCCGGTGTATAATAACCTGCGAGTCTTTGGTACGCTTTGTTATGTCAGGTGCATAAATCGTGGAAAAGATAAGTTTGATGATCGCAGTACGCGATGTGTTTTTCTGGGCTATCCCATGGGAAAGAAAGGCTGGTTGGTTGCCAATCTCGAGACAGAGCAGACATATGTCTCTCGAGATGTTGTGTTTCACGAAGATATCTTTCCATATAGAGAAGCTCTCGCTAAATCAGATTCGAGGGGTGCTGTTTTCAGGGTCGAAGAACGTCATCCTGCAGTTTTTGATGATCTCTCACCATCGCAAGTCCTTGCCGATCCGGAGGGAGGAAGCTCAGAGCAAGGGGGAGTTTCTGATAACCCAGCTCTTGATGATCCAGGGAGCGGAAGTCCAGAGCAAGGGGGAGCCTCTGCTGAAAGTTCGGCTGTGGCATCCGACGAGGGTGAGGTTCAGTCTGAACCTGCAGTTTCTTCCGATACTCATGATGCTGCCATCTCACCAATGCCTGAAGAGCTAGGCCGAGGGATGCGAATAAAAAAAAAATCGGTTTTATTATCCCCATATGCCACATATGCAGTTCGGCCTGTTGAAGAACCCTCACACGCTCCTCCTCCCGCTACTTCAGAGTTATCGGGTATGTCTTTGTATCCCTTAACTAATTATATGTCGTGCCAGCGCTTGTCACCATTGATACAGATTTACAACGCGGCTGTCACAACGGAAACCGAACCCTTGTCGTTCAAAGAAGCGGTTAAACATAAAGTTTGGCGGGGAGCTATGAAACATGAAACAGTTGCTCTTGAAGATCAACATACGTGGGACGTCACGGAACTACCAGCTGGGAAACAAGCCATTGGATGTAAGTGGGTTTTCAAAATCAAATTCAATTCAGATGGGACGATCGAACGTCATAAAGCTCGTCTTGTGGCTCTTGGAAACCGACAAGAAGAAGGGGTTGATTATAATGAAACGTTTGCACCGGTGGTTAAAATGACTACGATGCGTATTGTTCTTGAGGTCGCGGCTGCCAAAAATTGGGAACTTTTCCAAATGGACGTTCACAACGCATTTCTTCATGGAGAGTTAGAGGAAGAAGTTTATATGAAGCTCCCACCGGGTTTTTTGGCTTCCGCGGACAACAGAGTCTGCAAATTACGGAAAGCTATCTATGGGCTGCGTCAAGCCCCGAGGTGCTGGTTTTCCAAGCTATCAACGGCGCTCATTCAGTTCGGTTTCAAACAGAATCGCAAGGATTATTCATTGTTCACGTTGCTTCGTGGCAAATCTGCATTATTTGTCTTGGTATACGTTGATGATTTGATTGTTGGTGGGGATAATCCTGCGCTTATCGCCTGCTTTAAATCGTATCTGAATCGGTGTTTCCATATGAAAGACTTGGGGGTTCTGCGCTATTTCTTAGGTATCGAGGTGTCTCGAGGCAAAGAGGGTATCTATCTTTCGCAAAGAAAATACGCATTGGATATTGTGGATGAGTGTGGGCTTCTTGGATCGAAACCAGCTGCTACACCGATGGAGTTAAATCATAATTTGGCTCGTGGAGAAGGACCATTCTATACAGAACCAATGAAATACAGGAGATTAGTGGGTCGTTTGGTTTATTTGGCTGTTACTAAACCTGAAATCAGCTATGCGGTTCATACTTTGGCCCAATTTCTGCAACAACCTCGTCAGAAGCATTGGGATGCGGCGTTGCGGCTTGTTCGCTATTTGAAAGGATTTCCTGGACAAGGAATACTCATGAGTTCGACGAATGATCTTCAAATCTCAGCATATTGTGATTCCGATTGGGCAGCGTGTCCATTAACGCGTCGTTCTCTCACGGGTTATTTAATTATGTTGGGAGATTCAATCGTCGCGTGGAAGACAAAGAAGCAAAAGGTCGTCTCTCGGTCCTCTGCCGAAGCCGAATACCGGGCTATGGCCATGACACTTGAAGAGTTAAAATGGACGAAGGAGGTGCTCAAAGCATTTGGAGTTTGCCAAACTGATCCGATGTACTTGTTTTGTGATAGCAAATCTGCCATTCACATCGCCGCTAATCCTGTTTTTCACGAACGAACGAAGCATGTTGAGGCCGATTGTCATTTTGTACGGGATGCAGTCCAAGATGGCTCTCTTATTACACCGCACGTTCGAACGACGGACCAACTTGCGGACATTCTAACCAAGCCATTGCCTACACGACAATTTTCTTACTTACTAGGCAAGATGGGCGTTCGAGACTTACACGCTCCATCTTGAGGGGGAGTATTAGGATATAAGATATTGTAATTTGATATGATTGGGAAACATTCCTTAAATCTCATATCTGTATATATTCTCTAGGGCATCCATTCATCTCCACGAGAGGTGTATATATACTTGTAATATGACTTGATGAATAACACAAGAAAGCATTTTAGCTATTCTGGCAACATACGTGTATAATATAACCAGAAATTTATTTCTTATACAAAAATACGTGTATAATATGGGGGAATTGCTGAAAATAACCTAAAATTTGGTTTTTTCAACAAAACTAGACCCTTTATTTGAGTTAAAGGAAAAGTAACCTGTAGGGGTAGTGAAATTACAGTTACCTCCTCAATGACTAAACAAAAACTCAGTACGTGTTTTTACGATTATAACCCTGAAACGCCGGTAGACTTCATATAGAAATCTACATGGAGACTTCTCATGAAGTCTACTCAGTAATTAAATTTTATATTTAAATAATAATAAAAAATAATAATATGTTATAAAATTATGAGGTTTTAAAAATTTATTATACTAAGTTATGATGTTTTAAAAATCAAAAATTCATAAAATTTGATCAGATTAACCAAAGAAATAATTTATAAGTTATAGTTGAATAATGAGTAGACTTCATATAGAAGTCTACATGTAGACTTCATATAGAAGTCTACATGTAGACTTCGTTTGAATCGTTTGAAGTCTATTTGGAGTAGACATCAGAAGAAGTCTACTAAACCGGAAATTATTAACTTAACCAAAATTTTTTACCCTTTTATATAAAGGATTTCTAACCCTAATTTTGCATAAAAACAAATTGAGTCCCTCTCTAAAACGGCCGTCGTTCATCTAATCTCTCTCCATCTTCATCTCTTTCTCACTTCTTATCTTATTGTTGCAGCTCTTACCAGCGTCATCTTCATCTTCCTCTTTCTGAACCAGTAAGTTGAAGTTCTTCCTCTTTCTAGACTTTATCTTATTGTTTATATTTTTGTTCAATCGTTTTTCACATTTATCCCTCTCTTATTGTTGCAAATCTGAGTCACACCTCCTCTTTCCTTCGTCTCCCTTCTCTTTTCCATCTCGCGCTGTTCATTCCATGGCTGTTCCACTAGTTTTTCCTGGTTCATTTCTCATATTTGCTATCTCGGTTTTTTTTTTTCAAATTTATGACTTGTTTTGAAACAGATTTGTCAATAATTCATGACTGAATTTCAAATATGTGTAAATCGAAGGTGTTGCAGAGCTCAAACCATTATAGAGTTAAGTTTCCATCCATTTCCATGGTTTAAAGACCCAAAAGATCTGTCCTTTACTCTTTCTCTTATTTATCTCCGAAGAGTAGACTTCATGTGAAGTCTGCGGAAAAACATATTTTGTTTTTGTGCATGACTTATTTAGTGTTGAAGTATTTGTGTGTGTTTTATCCAAAAAAGAGAGTACAAATTACTTTTTTCATAGGTTGCTGAAACAAAGTTTGAGATATCTTTTGTAATGAGAGTTTATGGTGAGTTTATGATTTTTATCTTTGATGTTATGCTTTTTTTTTTAAGTCAGAGATTTGTGCATCCGTAAATTGCTTGAGATTGGATTGTTTGTGAAATTTGTCTTCTTTTTGGACTTGTGTTCTTCAACATATACTTCTACATGTATATATGTGGGTAATATGTGTTGTCTTTATTGTATTTTCTTGTTTCCATATCCAGATATATGAACTCAACTCCATGGTGCTCCCCACTACGCTATGGCTCTACGATGATGTCTTCCACTCATCAAACTTGGCGGTTTGATTCAGAAAAATTTACACTCAAAGCAGATTATGATGATAACCTCTTCTGAATTTTAATTTTCTTAATGTAGTAGTAGTAATGACTATCTTTTGTTTTGTATGCACTTCTCATCACAAAACATTCATTTGTAAAGTTAATTTTTGATGCAATATATAAATCTTAATTTGTAATCTTAATTTTTTATGCAATTTTTGATATATACTTTTTTTTTTGCTAGCTACTTAATCGCATAACAATTATTTATGTACCAAATTTCACTTGAAATCTGCATATATGTGCATGTATGTGTATTAATTATGAAGAATACTTTGTCTAAAGTCTGCATAAACATGTTCAAAGTCTAATCAAACAAGAAATTTGAATCTGTTATAATTATAAACATATACAAATTAAACTTATTCAGAAACAAAAATACAAATGTAGACTTCACTCTGAAGTCTGTCCTAGATAAATGGAGAAGACTTCCAAATGAAGTCTTCTATTACGAGCTAAATGCCTAACCAATCAATAAATTTGATTCACCCATAATTGTCTAGTTAAAACACATAAAATTCATACAACAGCAAAAACACTAGTAAAAATACATACTAGAACAAAAAAACTCAAAGATTCGTTATAAATATGCTCTAAATGAGTTTAAAAAAAATGTCATACAGTAGACTTCTATGAGAAGTTGACAAAGAAGACTTCCAAATGAAGTCTTCTATTACGAGCTAAATGCCTAACCAATCAATAAATTTGATTCACCCATAATTGTCTAGTTAAAACACATAAAATTCATACAACAGCAAAAGCACTACTAAAATACATACTAGAACAAAAAAACTCAAAGATTCGTTATAAATATGCTCTAAATGAGTTTTAAAAAAAAACGTTATACAATAGACTTCTATGAGAAGTTGACAAAGAAGACTTCATTTGAAGTCTACATAAATTCTTAGAAGTCTGCGTGTGAAGTCTACTGTGGAACATGTTATTTTTGCATTTGACCAAACTGTTGACTTTATAAAAGTAGACTTCTTCATGAAGTCTGCTGAAAAATAGGTTAATTTTTTATTTGACCAGAATCTCATCAGTGTTTGACTTTTAAAGTAGACTTCATTTGAAGTCTACGCTGTTAAAGAAGACTTCTAATGAAGTCTACGTCGTTAGAGAAGACTTCAGACTGAAGTCTACTGAAAATGGGTCACTTTTGCAATTCAAATACTGAAAGTAGACTTCGTTTGAAGTCTACGAAAAATAAAGTTAGTTTTGAGTTTGACCAAAAATATTCATTGCAGATTTCGTTTGAAGTCTACTTCAGTTTTTAAGTCTACTCTAAATTTGTAGACTTCATATGAAGCCTACTCAAAAAAAAAAAATTTTTTAAGTTTGAAATTTTTGTCAAACGCAAAACTAACTTTCATAAAAAGTCAAAATTTTGGTCAAATACCAAACTGACTTAAAAGAAGACTTATCTTGTTGACTTCTCCAGAAGACTTCAGATGAAGTCTGCCATATAAAAGTCAAAGTTTGGTCAACTACAAAAGTAGCCTCTCTTTTTCGGAGACTTCATATGAAGTATACGGGTGATTTTTTTGTTTTCAAAGGATAACTCACAGACTTCACTTGAAGTCTCCTTACAAAAACGAAAAAATAGTCAATTTCAAAACTAACCTATGGTTGACTAGGAGACTTCAAATGAAGTCTACGATGAAGAGTAGACTTCAAATGAAGTCTACTATCGCAAAACAGATCTGAAAATTAACGAAAATGAAGTGAATAATTACCTAGATCTGGTTTGAGGCTGTTTTGAGCTTCGTCGAGTGCCCAGAACACTGTGATTAACCAATATCAAAGAAGTCCAGTCCTTCTTATGCAATAGCTACCGAAACAAGCAAGATCTAAGAATTTGTAAATTTTGAAAACGAAAATGAGAGAGTTTTTTGGATGAAAATGGAGAAGAAATGGAAGATTCTGAGGTTATGAGCATAAAGATGAGGAGTTAGAGCCAAAGAAATTAGTTGGAGAAGCATTTAGAGCTCGAAATTGGTTGTTCATGGTGGTTGAGAAAATTGAAGAAGATGACATTTTCGTAAATAAGTGGATATCCAAAGATGTTTTGTGTATTTTTCAGAATGTAGCAGACTTCAAAAAACTTCAAAAGAAGTCTACTCATTTTTTCAGAATGGCATTTTCGTGAATATCGCAAGGTGAAAGGGTGTAATAAACACAAAATGACATTTGTTGAGGAGAAGGGAAAAAGAGGTTATGTTTGAGTTTGACTTCAAATTTTAAGTCATTTTTGCAAGTGCCCCTAATATTTTAACGTTATTTGTATATAGAAAAGAATACCATTTGTACAAAATAGTAGTTAAAATTTTGTACATTCACATGACTGGCTAAATCATATGTAGACGTTTTTTTTAATCCAAATTAGAAAATCATCGTCACTGTTCTAGTACTGTTTGGGATACGCTTATGCTTCATAAATATTGTTTAAAAAGTAGTTGCAAAAATATTTAATAACAAGGTTGCTTTACATATATTTAATAACAAGCTTGCTTACACAAGCAAACCAATTAAACTTATATAACAACACCAAAAATTGATATCATTGTTTTAGATAACATTTTTAAAATTGGTTGTACTACATATATGTTACACGTATAGGTTTAGCAATAAATAACAACAGAATACTAACTATATTAGGACTTAATCCGCGCTTATTAATGCGTGGGGTAATATTTTTTAAGAAATTGTTTTGAAATTTAAGAAAAGTTGTTTTTATCTGAATTTTATCATATGTCTAGCTAATAATTATAGATATAATTGTCATAACAGAATAATTTTTCTATTTAATCTGTTTTGTAATAGACTAAAATATTATTAGGGCTAATCCGCAAAAATCTATAATTTTGAAAACATAATGGTAATGTGCACCGTTTAATGACTTGTGTTTGTGGTTAGTCCACAACTCTTTAAAAAATATCAATTTTCTTGTCTAATTTTTTTATAAAATTAGTAAAATATTTCTCAATATTTGTTTTGATATATATTCAAATAAAATATAATAAATTATAGTGAAAAAATATAGCAAAATTTCAAATAGATTTTTTTCTTTGAATATATATGGATTGATTATTATTTAAAAGATATAGTATTAAAAATAATTAAGAAACTAAATAATAAATAAATGCTTTAATGACAATAAATGTTTTTCATATTTTTTTCAATAATATTAAAAGATAATTATATATTTTCCTATTTCAATTATTTTTTCTTATTTGTAATGACATAATATGTAATAATTTACAAATCAAAATTCATTTTCAAAAATATTTTCTTAAATAATATCATAGAGATAGAATACTAACTACATATATAAAAAATTAAATAGTAAATATATTTCATAAGGAATTAAATCAACATAGAGATGTGTCTTATATATGGCGGCTTGTAGCTAGTTTGTATATCCGGAAAAGGTTCTCTACTTTTTAAACTTAGTTTAATTAATCAATCTAATTACTTGCTTCTTTTTTTCAAAACGCTTGACCAATGTATGTATAGGTCACGTATCATACTTTTTGAATTCTCTTGTAGTATAAATTTGAAATTATTAGGTTCTTAATAATTAAAGGAAGAAAAATAAAGAATAGAGGGAGACACCTGTAGTATTTTCTTGGTCAGACTAATAATACTTAATTTCAAAGAAGAAGAAAATTCATTAATTTTCACTAAGAATTAACGTTTCAAATATACAAAATGAACCAAAATTAATAGTATATAAATTATATATTTGATAAAAAAAAATTAAAAATAGTGAAGCCTTTTGACCCACTTGTGATATAAAGAGAGAGAGAGATTGAACATTGATTGCTAGCTAGAGCCTATCGGAGGGTCATGATCAACCTATCTTCTGATCTCTGAAGAGATACCTATCTGATATTTTTATCTTCCTAGGTTTTGTTTTATTTTTATTTTACCCATTTTATAATCATCTTTATTTATTTTGCCTGTATTACAAATTTACAGACCCATACTAAATTTATTTTTAAAATTCTTTTTCAAAGTACAAAACAAGAGAGAGGTGAAGCCACACAATCTCTTTTTCCTCTCCCTCTCTCTCTCTCTCTCTCTCTCTCTTATATCTCTTCTGTTTAATTCTTTTATTCTTCTATATCTTCTATCTTCTCCTAATCTCTCTCTCAGTATTCACCAAAGAATTAATAATTCATATCTTTATGCAAACTTTTTTCGTACGGTTTTAGAGAGATATATATATCTCTGTTGTCTGGTTTATGAAACAAAGTTTGTTTCTTTGGCTCATGATTTGGAAACTCAGGGTATGATTAATTAACGTTTGCTTTTTTGTAATCTGTTCATTGTTTCTTTTCTTCGAGAGATAGGTTCTTGTAGATCTTGATGAAACTCTTGTTCGTATCACAAAAAGAGTTTCCTTTTTTCTTCTCTTCTTTTTGGGTTTTGTAGTTCTTGAGACATGGCAAGAGATCAGTTCTATGGTCATAACCATCATCATCATCAAATGATTAATCAGATCCAAGGGTTTGATGAGACAAACCAAAACCCAACTGATCATCATCATCATTATAATCATCAGATCTTTGGATCAAATTCCAACATGGGGATGATGATAGATTTCTCCAAGCAACAACAGATTAGGATGGCAAGTGGGATGGATCATCATCATCAGACAAGTGGTGGTACTGATCAGAATCAGCTTGTAGAAGATTCTTCATCCTCCATGAGACTATGCAGTGTTAATAATGATTTCCCAAGTGAAGTAAATGATGAGAGACCACCACAAAGACCAAGCCAAGGTCTTTCCCTTTCTCTCTCCTCCTCAAATCCTACAAGCATCAGTCTCCAATCCTTCGACCACCACAGACCCCAACAGCAACAACAAGGGTATTCTGGTAAATCAACGCATCATCAGAATCTCCAACACAGCCAGATGATGATGATGATGATGATGAATAGTCACCAGCAAAACAACAACAACAACGACCATCATCATCATCATCATCAGTTTCAGATTGGGAGTTCCAAGTATCTGAGTCCAGCTCAAGAGCTACTGAGTGAGTTTTGCAGTCTTGGAGTTAAGGAAAGTGATGATGAAGTGATGATGATGAAGCATAAGAGGAAGCAGAAAGGCAAACAACAAGAAGAGTGGGACACAAGTAACAACAACAATGATCAACATCATGACCAATCTGCAACTACTTCTTCAAAGAAACATGTTCCACCACTTCACTCTCTTGAGTTCATGGAACTTCAGAAAAGAAAAGCCAAATTGCTCTCCATGCTTGAAGAGGTATTCACTCTACTATCAAAAACATTTCATGGGTTTCTTTAAAATCTAGTATTTTTATATTTATTTGGTTTCAGCTTAATCCGAAAAATGTAAAAATACCCACAAATCTTGTATCAAAACATTTTCATGGGTTTGTTACAAAATCTAATCTTTTTCTATTTGATTCAACTTATTCTTAAAATATCCACAAATCTTTTAATTTTTCGATTCTTAATTAAGGTCCATATATATTTCTTAAAGATACAAATTTCTTTTATATACAAAAGATAAAAAGATTCCTTTTTGTCTTCATTCCTTCACGTATTCTCTTCGAAAACAAGTTCGATCGTAACACTACGAAAAGATTAACCTTTTTAATTCCTTTACGCATTATATATTTCCTTTTTATATAGAACCAAAATAAAAATGATTTTCTTTGCTTTTGATCTAATATGGAGACTAGTGGTCCTCAATATTAATAGCAATCAATTTCATCACCATAAGCCATAACGAGTTGTTTATTTCATCATTCTATATATGAATCTACATTTATAAGATTGTGATTGAAATCTATTTCTTTGGCAGCTTAAAAGAAGATATGGACATTACAGAGAGCAAATGAGAATTGCGGCAGCAGCGTTTGAGGCAGCGGTTGGGGTAGGAGCGGCGGAGATGTACACTGCGTTAGCGTCGAGGGCAATGTCTAGACACTTCCGGTGTTTAAAAGACGGACTTGTAGGACAAATTCAAGCAACTAGCCAAGCTTTGGGAGAAAGAGATGATGATAATCGTGCGGCCTCAATTGCTGCACGTGGCGAAACTCCACGGCTTAGATTGCTCGATCAAGCTTTGCGGCAACAGAAATCGTATCGACAAATGAGTCTTGTGGAAGCTCATCCTTGGCGTCCACAACGCGGTTTGCCTGAACGGGCGGTCACGACGTTAAGAGCTTGGCTCTTTGAGCACTTTCTTCACCCGTAAGTTGTTTATTTCATACACATACTCTTATTTAATATATGCATTATTTTATTATAACTATGATTTGATATAATAAAAAAATAAAAAGTTCATATCAGAAGAGCTATAAATTAAGTCAACATAACCTAGTTTAAAAGTTCTAATTGCAATTGTATATATATTGATATATAGAATAAATAAAATAAAGCATTGATAGTAGTATATATATTGTTATGTGAACATATAAAAGATTTATAGATTTTACATAGAGATTGAGATTGACTTGACAAGCTGAGGATCCAATCTTCCTTAATCTGTTAATTGCATAAAGCTTTTTTGTATTTTCCATTTTTCTTTTCACTTGCATCATTGGTACTGTGAAAGTGAGTGTACAAACATATACATACATGTGTATATATGTATACATATTTAGATAATGTGTAATAACTAATAATAAAATATATTTAACTGGTGGATGAAAGACAGAAATAGAGAAAGGTACAAAGTGGATTCAGAGAGAGAATCAATGTTCTTTACCTAACACTAACAAAAGAGAGAAACAATGCATAACTCCTTGCTTTTTCTCCATGTTTTTGTTTTGTTTTCTTTCTCTTTCTTTTTTTTTGTTTATTTATTTATTTATTTAGTTTCTTTAATAAATTATATATTTATCATATGTAAGACTTGTCTCCATCAAATTCCACAAACACTGATCAAACAATGAAACATCTTGTTAGTTTTCACCAAACCCTTAATTTGCTCCATTTCTTTTGCATCATTCTTCAATCATTTATATCCATTTTCAATTTTTTTCACAAGACAAATCATTTCTCTAAAGTAATTTTTTTTCTTATTTTTCAGATATCCAAGCGATGTTGATAAACATATATTGGCCCGACAAACTGGTTTATCAAGAAGTCAGGTAATTAATTTTGATATATTTACAAAATATCTCTATTTAGTTTTCATTATTATTGAATATATTCCACGAAAATGGTTAGGTATCGAATTGGTTTATCAATGCAAGAGTTAGGCTATGGAAACCAATGATTGAAGAAATGTATTGTGAAGAAACAAGAGGAGGAGAACAACAAATGGAGAATACAAACCCGACGTTCATCGACACTAAACCGGACTTAGACCAGATGATTCGTGTCGAACCGGAATCTTTATCTTCCATCGTTACAAAAACCGGCCACAAAGGAGGAACGGCGTCGTCGTCGTTTGGGTCAACGTTTGACTTTTCATTATACGGTAACCAAGCTGTGACATACGCTGGTGAAGGAGGGACACGTGACGTGTCGTTGACGCTCGGGTTACAGAACGGGGGCGTGAGTTTAGCGTTATCTCCAGTGACGGCTCAAGGGGCCCCACTTTACTACGGTAGGGACCACATGGAAGGATCGGTTCAATATACAGCGTCGATGTTGGATGGTGATCAAGCTCAGAATCTGCCTTATAGGAATCTCATGGGAGCTCAATTACTTCACGATATGGTTTAGGATTCGATTCTCTTTTCAACCCGATTCGGTTATGTCACGGTTTAGTTAGATAAAACCAAAATTAGATATTATTTTTATTTTATATATACCGTTCTGATTTAATTGGGGATTGGTGGAGACGGAGATATTATGGATATGAGGTTAGTTGGTTCGTCAATATCACCTCTAATAGGATATTTTTATTTATCTACAAAAAAAAAAAATTATATTCGAATTTTCTTATGTCTTTTTCTCAATCTCAATACTTTTGTTTTTGGTATAGTAAATCAATTTTTCTTTTGCTAAAAAAAATCTACATGTATCATTAAATTATTTCGGATTTGAAAAATCACTTGGAGTGATATTTTCTTCACACGCCTCGTCGAAACAATGACTTGTTTAGTCAATAATTTCAGATTATATCAATTAAGCTTTTTTCGATGGATCGGATGGATTTCAGTTCGGATTGGGTAGCGTATATTCGAGCTCTGATAACATATTAAGTTTCATGAATTTCAAACTTAAAACCAACCGACAATAATTGAATTGGCCTAAGTCTTGTTATATACTACTCAAAGTTTCTGCCAACTTTCGATGTGTGATATTTTCACAATATCCAATTTTCGCGAAAATTTGACTAATTCTTATTATAAACATATCTTTTGGTAAATTTTTTGCTCCATACCCATTACTGATAAAGTATTTAGGCCACCTCTACCAAATATAAATAGAAGCCTAGCTAGGTCAATTTTTCGTTTACTTGGATTTACCATAAAAAAAAAAAAAAAGTAAACGTATCTTGAATTACACAATCTTATACACGCCGAGTATTTGTATAGTGTATGGTCTTGGCGTGATTAATGACAAAAACCTAATAGAATAAAGTCGCCGACAGAAATAATAAATCAAGAACAATCTCAGTATTGGACCATCTCGGTCGATAACTGAAGATGCAAGTGTTGCTGTGTCAATCACGAAGTAGTACAGGAAGTGGTACAGGACGTGAATATATGAGATTGCTGAGATATGATCGAATCTGGGTGATAAGATTCGAATCTAGAGTTGCTTGGTGAATTGGAATGAAGATGTGTGTGTTTGAAGTGTTGCTGTACCAATTGAGAAGTAGTACAGGAAGTGCTACAAGCGATACAGGAAGTGCTACAGGCGATCAAATCGTGGTCATTGGATGAATTGGGGCCAGCGTGGGCTGGAGTAAACTTCTAGAATATTCTAGAGACGTGCCAAGAGGGGTATATGAGCTGGATAAAGAAGATATTATAGTTTTGGAGTGTTTCCATAATCTTAGGAGAAGATATTGGAAAAAGAGAATATTTCCTAAAAGATTTGGAGATATCTTGAATAAAGGAAATATGCTATATGGAAAAACTTGAAGTGCAAGTTGAAGCATATATAGATCAAGGTCGTGGCCCTTTGATAATGTACACAGAGCTTGAGAGAAAAACAAAGGCAAAAGGTTTTTTGTTGGTGTGACATCGTCTGTGTCAGTTATTGAATCAAAGTCTAGGCTTGAGGGAGTTTAGCTCAGGGTTAGGTTATCCTGAAGAGTTCATGTTATAGAATAGAGCGGTATTTCAAGAGGTTGATCTACGCGTTTGCAATTGTGTTGTAATTGCTTTCTTATTCTAGTGAATTCGAATACTGGACGTGGTCCCGGGGAGTAGGAAACGAACCTCGTTAACAAACTTTGTGTGTCTTTACTTTCTGCAATTTATTTGTGTCTCACCTACACTCACAATTGGTATCAGAGCGGGTTCTCGATAGAGATTTAGTCTTGTTTCGGGTAGATCTAAGGTGAGGATCAAAAGTAGTACAGGAAGTAGGACAGAGTTTGAAATCAGGTTTGATGGAGTCATATCATGAGGGTACGTCTATGGCAAGACCACCGCGACTTGATTCTTCTAATTATGGGTATTGGAAGGTTCGTATGCAAGCTTTCATTAGTGGTCTTGATGAAGATTGTTGGAATTCGATTGAGATAGGTTGGAATCCTCCTACGATGACTGATGATAAGGGAGTTGAAGTTCCTAAGCCGAGGGATAAGTGGAATGCTACAGAGAAGAAGGCATCAAGTTGTAATTCTAAGGCCAAGACTGCGATTTACAATGCAATTGATGCAAACTACTTCAAGCTGATTTCTCAATGTGCATCAGCTCAGAAGGCATGGAAGACATTGGAGAACATGTTTGAAGGTACTACAAGTGTCAAGAGAACTAAGCTGGATATGTTAGCATCTAAGTTTGAGAATCTAAGGATGGATGATGGGGAAACCGTGGCTCAATTTAGTGCTAAGCTGTGTGACATATCTAATGAGTCATTCGCTCTTGGAAAGCAGTACAAGGACAAAAAGCTTGTGAAGAAACTGAAGAGATCTCTTCCATCAAAGTTTGAGTCAAAAATCTCTGCAGTTGAAGAAGCTCATAATCTGGATGAGATGGCTTTTGATGAATTTGTTGGGATACTTCAGGCTTTTGAGTTGAGCAAATCATATGAAGACAAAGGTAAGAAGAAGGATGCTGATGTTGGAGTTGCTCTAAAGGTTTCATCTTCTGAAGATCCTATGGCGATGCTGTCAAGACAATTTGCTAAGTATTTGAAGCAGAAGGGAAACCGAACAGAGAAAGGAAAGGAGTTTGGCAAGTCATCATCGAAGATAAAGTGCTACGAGTGCCAAGGCTTTGGACATGTACGCTCTGAATGTGCAAACCTACAAAAGAAGAAGAAAATCAATGATTCTGGAACTGATTCAGATGATGGTGAAGACCTTAAGAATTTCGTGGCTTTTACAACCTTTGAATCTGATTCTGCAACAAAAGCTGTAGCAGAATCTGCATCTGCAGCAGAATCTGCGTCTGCAACAGGATCTGCGTCAGCGTCTGCAACAGGATCTGCGTCTGCAGCACGGTCTGAATTTGGAAGTGACAATGATGAGAGTGATGACGATGCTGGAAGTATCGATGATAAAGAGTTTGCTGAGAGTTACAAAGCCTTGTATGAGCATTGGTGTAAACTGGTTGAGGAGAATTCGGCGTTAACTAAGGAGAATATCAAGTTAGAAGCTCAAGTGGCTGAGGTACAAAAGTATGCAACAGAGAAAGAAGAAGAAGCAACTCAAGCTAGAGTTCAACTTGAAGAAACACAAAGAGGTTTGAGGATGTTGAATAATGGCACAAATCAGTTGGATCATATTCTTAGCATTGGGAAAAGTGATCGATATGGTCTTGGATTTAAAGGGAAATCTTCAAAAGTTGATTGTGTTTTTGTCTCTGGTGGAAAAATGAAGGCTGCAGCGACATCTGCTACAGAAGCTGCAACTGCTACAGAAGCTGCAACTGCTACAGAAGCTGCAACTGCTACAGAGAAGGCCGCTGGTACAAGAACTGCTACAGCGCCTGCAAAAAGGGAAATTCCAGAAGTACAGAGTGCACCTCGACGAATTTTTCGACCTGTGTGCCATCACTGTGGAGTTGTTGGGCATATTAGGCCAAGATGTTTGAGATTATTGAGCGAGAATAATCGAATGGAGCAAGCTAATGGTGTGAGATTTCATGGTCCAACATGTTATCATTGTGGGGTTGTTGGACATGTTCAACGTAATTGTTCCAGGTTTGTTCAAGGGGCTTTTTGGACTCGGAAAGATAATCATTACATAGATGGTGCAGTAGGAGTTTATCCTCAATTTGGAGGGAGACGGTTCTTCTATTAGTTTTTGACCATGATGTGTCTCAAGCAGGGGGAGAATGGGTGCTGCTAGTGTTGTTGTGTTACTAGTGATGAAGATTTTGAAGCTAAGAGAGCTTGAGTTCACATACATAGTCAAAAAGGGGGAGAATGAAGATGCAAGTGTTGCTGTGTCAATCACGAAGTAGTACAGGAAGTGGTACAGGACGTGAATATATGAGATTGCTGAGATATGATCGAATCTGGGTGATAAGATTCGAATCTAGAGTTGCTTGGTGAATTGGAATGAAGATGTGTGTGTTTGAAGTGTTGCTGTACCAATTGAGAAGTAGTACAGGAAGTGCTACAAGCGATACAGGAAGTGCTACAGGCGATCAAATCGTGGTCATTGGATGAATTGGGGCCAGCGTGGGCTGGAGTAAACTTCTAGAATATTCTAGAGACGTGCCAAGAGGGGTATATGAGCTGGATAAAGAAGATATTATAGTTTTGGAGTGTTTCCATAATCTTAGGAGAAGATATTGGAAAAAGAGAATATTTCCTAAAAGATTTGGAGATATCTTGAATAAAGGAAATATGCTATATGGAAAAACTTGAAGTGCAAGTTGAAGCATATATAGATCAAGGTCGTGGCCCTTTGATAATGTACACAGAGCTTGAGAGAAAAACAAAGGCAAAAGGTTTTTTGTTGGTGTGACATCGTCTGTGTCAGTTATTGAATCAAAGTCTAGGCTTGAGGGAGTTTAGCTCAGGGTTAGGTTATCCTGAAGAGTTCATGTTATAGAATAGAGCGGTATTTCAAGAGGTTGATCTACGCGTTTGCAATTGTGTTGTAATTGCTTTCTTATTCTAGTGAATTCGAATACTGGACGTGGTCCCGGGGAGTAGGAAACGAACCTCGTTAACAAACTTTGTGTGTCTTTACTTTCTGCAATTTATTTGTGTCTCACATACACTCACAATAACGTTCACGTGTGTACACTACGTATAATTGTAAAATATTTTCTGTAACCCAAAAATCACATGCTCTACACTTTACAGTCTCTTAATCACGAAATTAATCGTTGAAATAGTTGCTTCGTGGAACGAATAATTACATCTCTTGAAAATGAGCTAGTTCATATATAGTCGATGACCAACTTTTTGGAAAACGTGACCCAAATTTAACATATCAAATGAGAAAAAAACTGAAATCACGTAAAACCACATCTCTTCAAATTAGAATTTAAAGAGGTAGATAACTAAAAGTAGATATGTATACTCTCAAACTCTAAAACACACTAAGAAGAAGATGAAGAGGGACTTATTGTGTTCTCCAAATGTGTTGCTTTTCATGTTTATATAGCCTTGTCTTAAACCAAACCGACAAAAGTGACTTAATGGAGAGTTTCAATTCACGTATCAATCACCATATAGGATAATATTACCTTCCAACTCATGACTTATAATTTAATGGAGAAGATAGTATACTTTGACCAATTCCATACTTCAATATGGATTTGTTTTTTTTGTGTTTAATCAAACACAAAAGAGCAACATAAATTTGGTTTAAAAATTTAACCTAATGGACATAATGCCCAATTAACGAATCCAAACCCAAATCCAAATATCTAATATATAGTTTTCACATTTAGTCAAACTTACCAATTACCCATAACAACTTCTATTTTAAAAATTGAATACATTAAATTATAGTGCTCACGGCAACTATAGAAACATCCGGTCATATTCCTAACGTACGTCTTCGCTGAAAAACTCACCAAAAATGGTCTAAAACCATTTCGTTAAAATCAAGTTCCAACACAAACTTACTATATATCAATACTCAATATATAGTAACGTACGTTTTAGGTTCTGTTTCCTTGGCAACATTACCTGACCACTAGTGACGGACGACACATATATAGTTTGTCAAGATTAGTTTGGGATGCTAAAAAAGTATGAAATAAATCAATTAATGGGTCAAAAACTAAAGCACCCGTTATATGAACCCAATCCGGAGGAACATAGTCAATAAAATTACAATTAACGAATATAGTTCTAAACAACCTGCAATGAGATTTAAATTTCGAGGAATTAATTAAAGCGAAAAGCATTGAAACCCTACCCTCTCTGTTTCCTATTTCTTGCATTAAGGGAGCATCGACAATTTGGGCAGCTTCGGTTCTGTTTCAGCCAAGAATCAATACAAAAAGGATGAAAAACATGTCTACACTTCTTTATACAGATAATCTCTTGGCCATCTTTAAACTCTTCGAGACAAATTGGACAACAAATCTCATCAAACCCTTCTTCTTTGATATCTTTAAACTCTATGATGGTCGTTTCTATCGAAAGTTGGTTGATCCATGTTCTCATGTCTTGTTGAGGTTGAGGCTGAGGCAGAGGCAGAGGCGGCGATAGATGTCCGGTTTCGATGTCTTGTGGATGAGAATTTTCGTGAGTCTCAAGAGTTAATTCCATAGGAGGTTGAACACCATTTTTGCAATTTAAGATGATGGTGACGATTAATAAAAAGACAATCCAAATTATCAGAAGTTGCCATGATGATATCACGTTTTCAGTTGACCAATACCACGATGAAAACGAAGGATACGACGGCGGAGATCCCATCGTCGTCGTAATATCACTTTTCTATAAGAGAGATCAAATTTTGGAGTTACAGAATACCTTAGCAACTTTCATTACGATTATTATAATTTATATATATATATATTTTTTATTAACACTTTTGTGTAAAAATGAATCTAGCTAGAATCGAATCCTAACCACGAGATATACACATATATTTAGATAAGTTAGTGTACCATATATTCCGATATAAGTTAGATTATCTTTAGAATGACTATAATAAATATGCTCAAAAATGTTCTGAAAATAATTTTAAATATTTTTTGATTTATAATAATTTTTATTTATTTTAAGTTTTTTTAATATAATTTGTATATTATATATTACTAGATTAAGTCCCAAAATTAATTAATTTCTGATTTTTGGACTAGACGCTAGGTCCAAGCCAACCGTCTGAATAGCGCCTAGCGCAATTTTGACATTTTTATAATATTATTTAAGAAGATATTTTTGAAAATGAACTTTGTTTTATAAGTTATTACATGAAATACCATTATAAATAACAAATAATAATTGAAATAAGAAATAAGAAATGGTATAATTGTATTTTATAATTGTCTTCTAAAAACCAACAAAACTTCTTTTAATAAAATAAAATTTATAATAATTTACTAGGGTCATGTGACCCCACTACTCTTTCACTAGCTCCGCCCCTGTGTGGTATGTGTATGTATGTTTACCCTGAACCAGATCAATGTTTACATTAAGCAGTTGCATATCTCTTTATGTTTTAAAAACACAATTGTTGTTACTGCGTAAAATGGAAAATCTACTAAAATTAAATATTATAAATTACACTAAAGAGTTTATATTTGCTAGCTTATTTTTTGATGTGCTACTTTTGAAAGAAAAAAATTAAGTTTTCAATGACAGCTGTTCTGAAATAAAACATAATATTGCTCCATTCATCTTGTATATTGCTACACATACTGTTTTAATATCATAAGTACTTTGAAGATGTAAACATAAACCACAAAGTAGTTGCAAAAAAAAAAAAACATACACCACCATGGAAAGCTAAGACACAAAGCAAACATTTTGCTTATTATTATGTTTAAATTAGAGAAAGAAAAACACATCTTTTTGTTTTTATAGCATTGACCACTCATCAAACTGGTAAAAATATTATCTTCTATGTAAAGAGAATGAAACTTTGTACGGCACTTATCTTCTTCTCTCCCATTGAAGACATGATAGAGACATAACATCCTTATATTCCTCAAATCCACTCTTCATCTGCGTTTTTACAAAAAACCAACGACGATTATTTTCAATCTCTATAATATTATTTAAAAAACATTTTTGAAAATGAACTTTGTTTCATAACTTATTACATGAAATGTCATTACAAATAACAAAAAATAATTGAAATATGAAATTATATAATAGTCTTTTAAAACTATTGATTATAATATCGAAAGTATTTATTTTGCATTAAAGAGGTTACTTATTTCTTAATTTTTTAATTATATTTAATACTATATATTTTAAAATAATAATCTATTAATATATATTCAAAGAAAAAAATATATTAAAAATCTTGCTATATATTTCACTATAATTTATTATATCTTATTTGAATATATATCAAAACAAAAGTTGAAAAATATTTTACTAATTTTATAACAAGTTAGACACAAGAAAACTATTTTTTTAAGAGTTCGTAAATTAACCACAAAAACCAGAGTCATTTAACGGTGCATATTAGAGATATGTTTTCAAAATTATAAGTTTTTGCGGGTTAACCCGAATAATATTTTAGTTCACTGCAAAACGGGTTAAATAGACAAACTATTACAAATTGACAGTTTTATCTATAATCATTAGTTAGCCATATTGTAAAATCAGATAAAAGCAATTTTTTTAAATTTTAAAATAATTTCTTTTTAAAAAATGACCTCGTGCTATAATTACCGCGAGTTATGTCTTAGTATCATACATTTCCAAAGATGAAAACAAGTCATGAGTGAGAGAAGCTTGAAATCATCCTTACCCCGTGCTATAATTACGTTATCTTTTTTTTTTTTTTTTATAACTCAGGGTATTATCTCGGGTCTATGAAGAGGCTCACACTAATTCCTTGGAGGTGTACTATCGACGGGTTAAGCGTACATCCAAATTTACAAATGAAGCCTAGATATTAGCCCCATATCTCGTCTTCCCACACGTTTATGATTTTGTTTCGAAGGAAACTCAAAACTGGAGAAACCGCTGTTCGCGGATTCCTAATTCTCACAACCACTCGACCACGCCCCGTGTGAGAAAATCCCTTATCTTAATTTTGAATTTTTGTATTCCCGTAAAAATTTTACGCACCGACGAACTTCGTTGCCTCAAGAATTGGCTGATTATTTTTTTTTTTTTTTGTGATCTACATAATGATTCCGAACTTGTTAATTTTCTCCAGAATGATTCATCTGGCAGCAAATCACATTATTGTAATTATTTATTTAACTAGTTTTTGAATTTTTTTCCCATAATCTTTAAATAGGTAATCCACTAATTTGTATATAATTGAATCAAAACAAAATTTTAATTTTAAACATGAATAATTATTACATAACTTCGACCACTTCCCCTTCTTTGCAAACTGCAACACTAATCTCCAAAGTATTATTCTTCTTTGATTTCACCCTGCAACAATTTCTTCTCGGAGACTGTCCAATAATAAAAACAATCATATAATATTATTATTATTTCAAGCATTAATAATAGTAACTATTTAAAGAAATATTTGACTTACTCTGTCCCAAAGGTGAGGGTCCGGTTTCTTGTAAACAATGACCATTCTAAGATCGCCGGGATTATCCATCTTCCACCGACACTCCGGTTGGGCCACACGGTGGCTTTCGTAATGGCTCACCGTCATATTTGTCGTAGGATGAACTCCCGCCGTTGTCATATAGAACACAAATGGTTTCTGGCACGGATGACGACTCACTGGTCGGGTATTGAATGCGTATGCCTTGTAATCCGCCCGCCGATACCTGCCGGAAAAAAAACAAAACAATGTTGAAATGATGATATCTAGATTTTTGGTTTGACTAATGTAACGAGTTTATGCATTTGATCCTAAAACCGAGATCACCGTGCCACCACACACATTCTAATGGAAACTACTAATGATTTGTTATACATTACCAATTTAAGAAGGTTCTTGAAGGCATTTCGATCTCTCGAGCAGAAAAGACTCCGCGGAAAATCTGAACCGCGAATCCCCAAGAGACTGAAACAGTCCATTTACGACGTTTGTCGTAGCATATCGACTGTTGCATAAGTCCAGCAGAATCTAGCATTGCCGGAACTTGTAGACGCTTCAAGGCGTCTACACGAGTCATGTTTGGAAATATCGGTTCGACCACATCGAGATGGTGAAGTGTAACCAATGGAGCCACCGGGTGCGCCGCTAGTAGACCGAAGAGATTGCCATACACATCGTACTGAAAACACACAAAAGACGCAATCAATTAAAACCGAACGGTTCAAAACTGAATTTTAAGACTAATTAATTAGTAGTTACTGAACCGACCGGTTCTTGGTAGGTAACTGACGATTGGTTATGTTATGTAATTAATGAACCATCAATAACAATCAACGGAATTGTCACGTGAGTTGCACGCGCCGTTAAATGCGTGCCAGCTCTATTTGAGAAAGAAACGGCCTCACACCGTGACGACGTGTACCTTACTCCGGCAACAACAACGTCCGGACAAATTTGGGTCCAGTGACGTGGCATTGTTTTAAAATGGAGCTTAATCATGATTATATCTATTTAAAGTTCATTAACTACACATTTATTAAAACTTTTACGCTCCTATTAAATGATGATGATCAGTAGATCTCCTTGTAGTTAAAGCTAAAACTACCTGCTAATTAACCAGCTGAAACAGGACACGACGAGATTAACTAGATTCATAGTAGTATTAATTAATCGATCAAATAATAAAGGATAATTCATCTTATTATATTTTTAAACAATTTTAAATTATAAAATAACTCATTTATTTTCGTGTAAATTTATATAGTTATATACTTATCTTAATTTGTGATATTAATAGGATTTAAAAAATATATATATTTGGATAAAATATTAATTTGGACATGTTTTGTAGCCCTTAAATTAACTGCTGATTAACTAACAACTTAACTAGATTCATATTAATCTATCAGATTCATATAGTATTAAAAAATTAAGGTGATAATTACTGACCTGGTGAAATCCGAGTTCTTTAGTGAGTGGAACACCGAGTTCGGCCATGCAAGCTTGCATCCGATCATCGGAACCGTACAACGCCGGATATCTCTTTATACAACGATCCTGCATTTTGCTCAGAGCCACCGCTAATGGATAACTCACGGCGAATCCTCCGCCGCCGTAAGCCATTCCGTAAGAGAAGTAAATGTTCTGAAGATGACTTTCCGACAAACTTCCGATGTAATACATCTGATTATGATCGTATTTCCTCAAAACTCTGATGAGGTTCTCGGCGACGAAGACTGTGTCGTCGTCTCCCATCACGAACCATCTCACGTCTTTGAGTCCTAATTTGAGTGTCTCCGTCACGATCCGTGAAATTCGAATCGCCGATCTGTGTCCTTGTTTGTTTTTATACGGAAATTTCGAAGTATTGCCGGAGATTTTAACCGGCGGGAGACTAACTTCTTCGTCGAGTTTCTTAACCGGTTTCTCTAACCAGACATAACCACGCATTTGATTTGGTTTATACCAGATCTTGATATACTCTTTCCTCTGTTTCCATAGCCTCGCCGACGCTGCGATTCCGAAAACCACGTGTCGGAACCCTGTTTCCGGCGGCGGAGGTGGAGAGGTGTGAGATTCGATTACGGCCGTTTGATTTGACTGGAAGATAACCATCGGCTGAGATGAGTTCACAATGTCGTTTAAGCGGCGAACAACGGCGGAGAAAGGCTCAACGTGGCAGGCACGTGAGTTGGAGATGAGCTTGAGAGTGTAGACGACGTAAGTAGCGGAGACGAGGAGGAGGAGCAACACCATGAGTTTGGATCCGGGTCGGGTCGGTGAACCGGATCCGGATAAACTCCGATCCCACATTAGCTTCTCTGATGAATCCTTCTGGTTATTCGACTTCATCTCCCACTAACCAAGGAAAATTAAATAAAAATTGCTACTTTGTTATTAGAAATTTAAGGAAAAATGATTAACAATGATTTTTTTTTCATAAATTTTGTTTTTATGGGTTTAAGGAGAAAGTGAGATTGAAGAGAAGAACATGCAGGGCTCTGTTATGAGTTTCTCAAAGAAAACAAAGAGCCTTATCGTGAAAGAGACGCATTTAATTGTTTTTTTATTTATATACTTTTTATAAAAAAAATATACTTTTAATTAGGAACAAGAAATCTAAATCGTGAACAAATTATTTTTGTTTTGATATGATAAAAGGTTTAGATACTACTAATTAACATCGATTGTGATTGTGTTTTTTTTGTTGGTAATTTACTATAGCCGACGACAAAAATTACACTCAAATCATATTGGGGGGACAATTTATACTAAAAATAATATTTTTCTGGTTTACTATGCGATTTTAATACTTTTGCATTGACACGTGTATAGACCATAGTGGAAAATATGTGTCGGTAGTAGCAGAATTTTGGAGAGGGGGAGCTACTATTATTTTTTCTTTTATTACTATAGGGGGAATTATATAAAATAAGAAAATAACAACAAAATCAACAAATTCATCTTCCATCAACTTCGGTTGGATAATTTTTTAGTGATCTTGGTGGACCAGGAAACGGTTTAGAGGAATATTAAATTTATCGTATTTGTTGTGTTAAATTTTTTTATGTTGTTTATTTTTAATTTCAGCACTTGTTATGCATTTTTAAGTTTATTTTACTTTGCAATTTTTTTAAATAAATTTTTAGTGTTTAAATAATTATGATAGTCAAATACATTTTATGCATTTAAATATTAGTATAATGTCAAATGCATATATGTTGATAGTTGATAATACATTTTATGCATTTAAATATATGCATATATTTTATAATAAAAGTATAAAATATAAATATTTAATATTGAAAATATTAATTTGCAATTAAACAAGTCTAACTCCATAATGGAATAGAATATAGAGTTACTCCAAATATGGAGTAGAATATGAAGAAATTCTATTTTTGAGTAAGAAAATGGAGTGGGGTTGGATATGCTTTTACAAAATAATTTATCACTACGAAAACAATTAAGGAGCCTGACTTCATGCTAATAACCGAAATTAACTAAATGTCTAAATGACAAAATGGGGGAAAAATATATACATACGCCCAAAAATCCAGAAAATTGAAGCGAACCGAACCGGAAAACTGAAGACTAGGGCCCAATATCAGTCCCTTAAATGTCAATTCGAATTAAAATTCGGTTTAAGTGTTCAAACCAACAATTGGATTGGGATTATGTCGGTGCGTAGACAAATATGCAACGAAATCGTTTAAATTCGGGAACTCTTGCATGATTTTATAAAATCAAAGGGCTTATTTGTAATTTTTTTATTATTTAAAAGTTATTGTGACTTTATGATTGATCTTGTTCAACAAATTCACAATACAATATTCGGTTAATAATATTTCATTGTAAAAAAAAAAACACGAATGAATTGATGTAATCCACCTCTAGATTAGCTATATATATGTGAGATCTCATTAGCTTCAACATCAATAACCATAACTTTATCTCTTGTACACGCATACATCAAAGATGAGATCGCTTTAGTGAAATTGCACAAAATTTGTGCATATAAACTATTCTTTATTTTAGATGATATAAGTTGAAACAAGAAACTTTGCGAAGTTTTTCAAACTTTAGATGGACATAACTGCTGGAGCAATTGGAAGGATGCGTAGTCGAAACGTTAGGAGGGAGAAAAATTTGATCCTAGTGCTCCAAGTGCTTGAGGTGAAACTTCACACTATAAGAGATGAGATGAATCATTTCTTGAAGTTAAATGTCGGAACATATTCTATGTATGCAATGGTCCCCAAAGATGCAGTGCTCCACCAGATTATTAGCTCATGTCACCTTCTTGTACGGCTCAATAAATCCTGCCTTCGCGTATTCCATGGTTGACGGTAAATTTGATGTCTTTATTACTCTAACATTTTTTGTTATTTTGAAATTTTTAGATAAGTAAACAGATGCATATGAAACTTTTAATATTTTGAATGTTTTAGATTCTCTAAGTGAGCATTTGTTTTTTTTTCTTTTTCCAGCATTATTATTGCATCCAGCATGGAGAATGTACCACAGTGTGAGCAACATGAGTCGGATGAGCAATCTGAGTCGGATGAACAATCTGAGTCAGATGAGCAAGCTAAGTCGGATGAGCAAGCTAAGTCGGATGACCTACATGAGTCTGATCTTCCAATTATCAACATGAAATCGATACAATCATGTCAGCCTCATCAGTCGATCTCGAGGATCCCGTCAAATTTGTGACTTCTGGAGCAATTTGAAAGATGCATAGTGGAGAAGTGAGCACCGAGACAGATTTGATCCTGGTACTTCAAGTGATTGTGGTGAAATTTGTTCATACTCTCGGTGCTGAGACAAAGCATTTATTGACTTTATCCGACGGGACCGATTCCCTATTTGCATACGCCGGCCATGATCCGCCTAGAAATGTTCTTAACAATAATGTTTTTATCCGGTTCAATAAATTCCACTGTGAAAATTTCCAGAATCGACGGTATTGCTCTAGCATTTTTTGTTATTTTGAAATTTTTGGATTAGTAAACAGATGCACATGAAACTTACCATCTTTCTGCTTATTTCTTTGTGAGCAGCATACATGTGTAATGTGTGTATATTTCCATTAGATGAGCGAGAGAGTTGTTTATTAGTTTCGTTTGTCCCACATCGATTGCGTAGAGAGACGTGTGATAACGAATGGGCCTATAAAATGAGAAGAGGTGTGTTCGGAGAACAACATGATCCTTCAGGCAAGTTAAAGGGGAAATCAGGAATGGGTTTAATCTCGCAAAACTGCGTGAAGAGCGTTCCGCTCAAAGCCTGTTACGACAATTGGGCGCTCCAATTATCATTTAATCTGATCCCTCTCTTTTTTCAAACTTTTTTTATTCATCTAAATTTAAATTGTATTCTATTCTAAAATTAAAAAAAAAAATTAAAAATTCTATTTTAATGATATAAGGAAATAAGAAACTGTATTTTTATGTTTTTTTGTAAAACACTATTAAATTTGTAAAACTTGTACCATTAAATTTGAGATTTTTTGTTTTCCAACCCTCAAATTTTGAGGTTTTGAATAGTGAAACTTCAAATTTGAGGTTCAACTATTCACACCTTAAAAATATTATTTGCTTTCATTTTTAATCCTTACAATTATATATCTTGTCAATAAACTTATTTTTTTGTTTTTATTTTTCATTTTAGTCCATATAATTAAATATCTTTCAAATGCAAATATATCCTTATAAATTTAATCATAACATATAAAAATCAAATAAATACATTAAAATTAAAATCAAAATTACCAATATATAAGAAATATTACATAACATTTTTATAAATAAACATGATAAAAATACATCAACACAAGAAATTAAAGTTACATAACACATAAATATTACACAAAATAAAATCCGTACTACAATACTAATAATCATGCAAGTTTGTAAATTTTTTTTTATTAAAAGTGCATGTAATTTTTCTATGAGTTTTATATTAATTTATGAAAATTTCATAATCATAACTAATAATTGTTAATATTGAGGGTCATAATGCCAAATACAAATTCTTCTAAAAAAGGATTTACCATTGAAGCAATCCACCCCCCCAAACCCTCATTTTAAAGATTTGCCACATTCAAAATAAAGATTTTAGTTGGTGATTTGTGATTAAAATATTTCTAGGATTTTGAATTCCCGTGAAACAGCCGAAAAATACAATATATTTATGTTTTGTAGCCATATGTTTTTGTGTGTGTCCATTTGCTCAATTAAGGCAGTATACCAAACAATCACTTATGAAACTTCCCGTTAGGTTTTTTCTATAATATAACTAGAATGTGATATGCGCTACGCGCGGGCGTGTTAACTTTTTTTCTTTATATATTTTGTTTTTGATAATTTAATACTTTATCTTTTTTGCTACATATATTATTTTCAATATTGTTTTTTCTTATAAAAATAGAAAGTGTTTGTACATTTTTTTATCTTTTACGTTTGTTGTCAATTTATGCAATTAATTGTTTTAAAAAGTTTGTTATTTTGCGTTTTTATAGAAGAAAACATTAGGAATCTCTAATAATATATTTTTTATTTTAATTTATATCAATTAGATTGTATTAATTATATGTTAATTGTTGTCGCAACGTTCATCTTTGAAGTAGTTACATTAAAGCGTAATGAAGGCACCAAAGAGATAAAAATACACTAAAGGAGTTGTTTTGTTTTAGAGTTATTGCGGAAGGAGGTTTAGAGTTCGGTTCTGAAGCATATGTGGCGGATGTTGGGTTTATCCTTACTTAGAATTAGATATTGTGCTTTGGGATGGAGTTAGTTGCACCGAATTTTAGGTTCGTGGCTCTTGTCTTCCTCGAGTAATATTGTGTTTTTTCGTTTTATATTTTTTTGTTTTATTTTTAATATTATTTCCAATATTTTTGATGTACGATTCTAATCATCATTATTGTGTAAAATATGTTTCTAATTCTTAAGCCTTTTTGTTTTCAAATTTTAAGTAATAAGTCTTCAAGTATAGATAAATATGATAATATAACATACATATTCAAGTCTTGATTTATTATGATTTATTACATATTTTTCATTTGTATATTGTGTCCAGGCCCGACTCTAGGCAAGTGCTGAAGGTGCAAATGCATAGTGACCACCTGATTTTTGCAAAATTTTATCATGAAGGTTTTATTTGTAAATATTTAAGAGTTCTTTATAACAAAAAATTGTTTATATGCCTAAAATTAGATTTTTTTTATAATATGCACATGGTCCACTTTATTAGTGAGCCGGTCCTGCTTGTGTCATGTAGTAGCTGAGTAATTTTGCTGCATATTCATAGAGAAGATTTCTATGATTTCATTCTGATTGTTGTTTTGGTGTAGATTTTTTTTCCTCAATGTTTATTTAATAATTTTATTAGATTCTAAGTTTTGTTTTATGTGGTATTTAATTTGTATTTGTATTTAGTTGTAATTTTGTTGTGTCTATCAAAATGTGAGTGTTGAAATAAATTATCATATTTTGATATTTAAGCTTATTTTGAGGATGTTTTTTATAAATTAAATATTAAAAATGTGGTAGATATCAATAGATTTTATATTTTGTTGAAACTAATTATCAGTATGCTTTTTTTTATATGTATAAATAAAATTTATTCATTAATGATCTTAGTTATGTAATTAAAACCAATTGTTAAAAAGATAATAATTAAAATGATGTTAAAAAATGACCAATTAAAATTTGACATGTGGATGCTGAGGTGGCAGCATGAGAAGAGAGAAAAACTAACTTTATATATATAGATTAGAACTAAATTTTGATGTTGAGAAAAAAATATAAATTGAGAAATATTATTTTTATAATATAATTAGAACTAAATTTTGATGTTGAGAAAAAAATATAAATTGAAATTTGATTACATACTAGTGGGGTAGCTGCGCTTCGCGCGGTCTTTGATATTATTATTATTTTTTATGTAATTTGAAAAGATTTCGGTAATAATAAAATTACTATTTTGCCATAATTTATGTTTTTTTGTAATAATTATTATATCTAGGTATACTCTCCTCTTTAGATGAGACGCGCTATAAAAATTACTCAATCTCGTTGGAATTATCGGCGTCAAGTCATATCCGCCAAAACATCATATACTTGGACATCTAATGTTCATAGCTAAGCGCGACTCAAACCAATTACCAAATTCAATCTACATATCTAGATCAATTCAATTATTTGAAAACCCCTACATTTCACACGATGGAAAAGTAGAATAGCGTTCTAAGAGTTCAAAACCCACGTTAGAGAATAATTGATACATGTACTTCACTTTTCTCAAATATGGGTCGAATGTACATTCATCTGACATTAATCTCATTTAAAAAACATTTGACGTGTTTTCAAAATGCACTCATAATCTCTCTCTCACTCCATCTCTCTTACACACTCATCAAAGCGGCAAATTGAACCACAAAACACATTTTGCCCTGATTTAAATCTAACATTCACTATTTTTCCCTATTTTCCCTTTTTTGCGAGTTTCGATGTCGCCATTGTGACTTGAGCATTGGAGAATTTGGCGAAGATTTTAAATATTTGTCCTCTCAGTGATTGACTTGAAAATATTATCATTTTAGGATACCACAATTTACTTATCATGACATGCATTTTTGCATACCCATCAAAGACTCAGAGTTGCCACTCGAGTTTCTAGAAACTCCTGCGAATATTCTTTTTTTGGATGAATCCTCGTCCCTATACCCAAACAATAATTTCTAACCATCAAAATGATTTGTTTTATTTATCCCTTATAATTCACTTAAAATCAATTGACAGATCCGAAAATTTGTCCTAAACAACGATTAATTAATAGTTTTTGTTTTTCTAATTATAAATATTTTAATCAATTGATTTTAAATATTTTATACATTTTATTTGGAACTAATCTTCATTGATTGTTTCAAATTATATATTTCACAATTTGTTGGATTTTATTTAGAAAAGTTTAATCCATAATTTATAACCACTAAACTCTATAATTTTCCTTATACTATATAAATAAATTGATAAAACTAAACTTATGAAATTGGAGTTTCTTTAGATCAATAATATATAATCTATCTTTTATTAAAACAATGTCTTTTCAAATTTTAGGAAAAGCTATTATATTAATTGATGGTATTTATTATGATAATTTAAGTATAATAATACAAAACATAATCAATCAAATAAATAACTTAAAATTAATAGATGAGTTAAAGATGTGTCACAATATTAAGATATGAGTTGATGATGTTGCATCATGAGAAGAGAGGCTATTCTACTTTATATATATAGACTAGTCGGTTAGCTTTTATATAGATGGTTATTGATGTAGTTAGAAAAGAATTAGATGATAGAAAAACTTTTAATAAAATTTAGTATTTAATTAAAAAAACTAATAATAATTTAATATACCATAGCTAAACAAATATGACTAACCAAACAACGAATATCAGTAATTGTTAGATGGGAAAGGATGATTACTGTTTTGTTGCTCTAGGCATACCATATTCTATAGATGAAACGTGCTATAAAAGTTATTCAACCTCGTTAGTTAAGTCAATTCACCAAAACATCATACATATATCTAATGCTCATAACTAAACACGACTCAAACCATCAATTGAATTCAATATGCATATATGGATCAATTAACTCCTATAAAAACCTTTACATTTCAAAAATGGAGAAGGAGAATAAAGTTCTAAGGATTCAAAACCCACATTAGAGAATAATAGATACATATATGTCACTCTTCTAAGATGTCCATTCAACTGACATTAATCTCATTCCAGAAGCGTCTAACATGTTTCCAAGATGCACTCATTCTCTCTCTCCCTCTCTCTCTCTCTCCCTCTCTCTCTCTCATGAACGCAACACACTGAACCACATACCACATTTTGACCCGATTTAAATCTAACATTTACTTTCTTCTTTTCATTTCCCCTTTTTCTGGCCAGTTTTGGTGTCTTTTTTTGGTTTGAGCGTTGGAAATTTTTTGGGAGAACTTCATCTATTTCTCCTCAAATAATTAGCTTTAATATGTTATTATTTTAGGATACCACACATTGCCTCTCACAACATGCATTCTTAGATACTCTTCAAAAGTTTGGAGTTGCCATTCGAACTTTTAGAAACTCATGCGATTTATCTTTAGTATTTAATAAATCCAGATATGGATCATGTTATCATATTCATGCTTATCTAATATCATATATACTTTTAATCATACATTACTTGTATCAATTAAATATTATATATCAATTATAATATAGACTCATAACTCTTGATATTTATATGGATCACAAATATTAACACTAATTTCAATAGTAATAAGAAGCTAAATTTATATATTAGTGTAATTATATTAATATTTGATGTATTTAGTTAAAGATGAATGTTTTCCTTTTATGTATTTATTTAAAGGTAAATGTTTTCCTAAACTATATAGATAAAATCATAAAACTAAAATGATTAAATTATAGTTTCTTTAAATCATTATTATAGGATACCACACTTTGCCTCTCATAGCATGCATTCTTATATACGCTTCAAAAGTTTGGAGTTGTCATTCGAGATTCTAGAAACTCCTGCGATTTTTTTTAATATTTAATAAATCCAGATTTGGATCATGTTATCAAATTCATGCATATCTAATATCATATATACTTTTAATCATACATTACTTGTATCAATTAAATAATTATATATCTATAAAAACATAGACTCATAACTCTTGATATTTATATGGACCAAAAATATTAACACTAATTTTAATAGTAATAAGAAGCTAAATTTATATATTAGTGTAATTATATTAATGTTTGATGTATTTAGTTAAAGGTGAATGTTTTCCTTTTATGTATTTATTTAAATGTAAATATTTTCCTAAACTATATAAATAAAATCATAAAACTAAAATGATTAAATTATAGTTTCTTTAGATCAATAATATATATGTTATCTTTTATAAATATTATCTTTTCAATCTTGAAAAACTATTATATTAATGGATGATAGTTATAATAAGAACTAAATTTTAATAACGCATAACATAATATATCAAGTAAATAATTTAAAATTAAAAATGAGTTGATAATATCCCAAAATTTTAAGATATGAGCTTATGATGTTCCATAATTTGGATCCAAAATTTGTTTATCGGATTATCCTAAAATGGTATGGTTTATTATCCATATATGCCACTCATTTAGATTAAGTACATTATTCTCAATAATAATGAAGAAATATATCAATGTATAAGATATCTTTAGAAAATAAATATTTTCAAATTCTAGTTAAAACTACTATATTAATGGATGTTAGTTATCATGAGACTTAAAGTGTAATAACACCAAACATAATAATATAACATAGAAAAAGTTTTAAATTAACAAAAGTTGATGATGTGTCACAAATTTAGACTATGAGAAGATGATGTGGCAACCTAAGAAGAGAGTATATTCAACTTTATATATATAGATATCATGATGTATATATGTAAATCTTAAATATTTTATGGTTAAAAATCAAATTTTACCCACAAAAAACAAACAATGAAGTGAACATGTTCAAATAGCTTGAAAATATGGTATGTTTGTCGGAAAATGTTAGCAAAGTGCCTTCTCATGATTTTGACACTTTCATATATCAATTAACATCATTTGTTTACGCTTTATTCATTTCTAAAATATGTTTCGATAAACTTCATTATTTTTTAAATTGTGCATATATTCGCTAATGAGGTAAAATTATTATGAAATATTTAAGAGCACGCCATAACAATAACCAACCGCTCCAAAAGGCTTAAGAGTGTGAAGCAAATAAAAGAGAAGATGGGGAGAGGAAGAGAGGAAGATTTAACGTCTTTGAGGCAATCAATTTATCACTCTTGCATTGAAGGAGAAGGAATCATCGATTTTCACATTTAGTTTTTAAATTTTTTTAGCAGAAAAAAATAAATGGACATGTGACACTCTCTCCAGTTGACACTCTCTCCAGTGCAGTGCTGACATGGCGCTCAACTGGAGAGAGTTAGCCCTCTTTTATATATTAGATACCCATAAACAATCAGTACATAGTTGTTTAATGATATAAATTTGATCAATATACAATAGCATCTCATTTGCTTCTTTTTTGGGGTCAAACAGAGCATATTTTATAAATAAAGAGGCATTATATGCAGATACAAAAGCTGCGTTTGCTAAGAGAGAAAAAATAGATTTAAAGGACAAACCTAAACAACGAATGTCACAGAGTAATATTTTGAGTTCTGTTATGGAAACATTCGTCCTCAGGAGATCCATTAGGACTTGAATATCGGAGAGCACCATTAAGACCCTGATTTGAGATGGCAGACGATACAAAATGTAGGCTTTCGCAGATTTTCTCCGGTTCGGAACCGAGGAATGTGTTATGAATTTTATTTTTTTTGGTAAAAACATAATCAAAATTTCGATTGATATAGAATTTTTTTTATAGTAAAATCAATTAAAATATTTTTATAATTATTATAACACTCAATATATTATAAATAATCTAAAAAAAATTCTTCACATTCAATCACCAAATAATATAATTAGTAATCTAACGTTCAAGGAAGAAGACGAAGAAAAGAAAAATAAAAATCAGAACAAGAAACAATGTCATATAAGACGAAAATGTTGAAAAAAGAAGAATGCAATAAAGAATTTTGAGAAGACTAAAAATTTCAGTAGAAGTGGAAAAAAATCACGCTTTTGGTTAATTATGAATATAAATATATATCGAGAATACATTTAGGAGACATGGCTCTGATAACAATCAAAGACATGGTTCCCTAACAATCAAAGACATGTCTCTCCCTAACTTTGGAGAGCTCCATTGGAAATCGCTAAGTATTTTGCATTTAAGATTTAAAAGGAGTTCGGCGTTCTTATCTTTAAGTACGAAATGATCTCCTATAAAAATGTAAAGTTATGGCTATGATTAAGGTGGCTTCAACATCTTGTTGAGGATTTCCAAGATTATCTAGGAGAGGCATATCATCCTCATCCGTTTTAATAGCATTTAGGATCTCTGAACGTTGTTGGGTGTTTAGGTAGTTGTCCCACCATCCTTTAAGCTGGCTCGAAAACCATATATATATATATATATATATATATATATATATCGAGAATACCAGTCATCAAGAGAGAGAGAGTTCTAGCGGGAGGGAGGGAGAGAGAGAGAGAATGGCGAGAGTGAGGGATAATTCCAAGGAGAGGGAGAAAGAGAAGAACTAACGATAATGAGAAACACTTCCAATGACATGGGAAAAGAGTTCTGGTGAAGGGGAAAGAGAAAGAATATACGACATGAGAAAAAACAATCCATAATTACAATGTGAGTCAAGGAAACTGTTAGAGGGGGGATTAGCACCCCCTGGTTTAACTCGGTTCGAACCGAGATCGGTTCAATCAAGACCGGTTTACGATGGTTCGGATCGAGGATAAGTCGGCCCGAAAACATTGGGCCGAGCTCGGGATCTCGCTGAAAGCCCACCTCGGCTACCGATCTAGGCCCATCACAAGCCCAGTCCGTTACAACAGATGAAACCGGAATATTTCCTCTTTCCCGCCGATCTCGGAAATGGAAATATTCCTTGCGAATAGACCGCCAAAGAATAAGGAATATATCCTTATCTCGGAGGGGAATCCAGAATATTTCCATTCCCTAATCGAGCAAGGAAAAGGGAATATTCACATTTAGAGCCGCCTCAAGACAATATAAATAGAGGAGAAGGTTCATTCATCAAGACATCCACAACTTCCGCAGAGACAGAGAATACAAGAGAGCTCATTACCGATCTCAAGTCTTTTGTCTTTGCTTTCTTACTTAAAATCTGTTGTAACGCCGACCTTGATCAATAAACGAGATTCCGACTAAAAAGTACTGTTTTACCCCTTTTGTGTGATTTACGGATCAACAATTGGCGCCGACTGTGGGGACAGATTAGAGCAGTACTTTCGGATATCGTTCGATTGAGTTCGGTGATGGCCCTTCGAGTCAACACCTCCGTAGTCGACATCAACGGCACAGAAAACGATGATCAAAACCCTCGGGCTGACGAACTCAATCCAACCGACACTGAGTTACCGACAACCGGAGGAGGACCCCCTCCTTCTAGCGCCAATTGGCGCCGACTGTGGGGACTAATAGAATAGTACTTTCGGATATCGTTTGATTGAAGTTCGGCAATGGTTCTTCCAGTCGATACCACCGCAGCCCTCGTCAACAGCTCAGAAAACGATGATCAAAACCCTCGGGCTGACGAACTCAATCCAACCGACACTGAGTTACCGACAACCGGAGGAGGACCCCACTCCTTCTAGCGCCATCGCGCCGACCTTGCTCGCAGTCAGGCATCACGCCGACCTTGCTCGCAGTCAGGCAATGCGCCGAACTTGTTCGCAGTCAGGCATCACGCCGACCTTGCTCGCAGTCAGGCAATGCGCCGACCTTGCTCGCAGTCAGGCAATGCGCCGAACTTGTTCGCAGTCAGGCATCGCGCCGACCTTGCTCGCAGTCAGGCATTACGCCGACCTTGCTCGCAGTCAGGCAATGCGCCGAACTTGCTCGCAGTCAGGCATCACGCCGACCTTGCTCGCAGTCAGGCAATGCGCCGACCTTGCTCGCAGTCAGGCAATGCGCCGAACTTGTTCGCAGTCAGGCATCGCGCCGACCTTGTTCGCAGTCAGGCATCACGCCGACCTTGCTCGCAGTCAGGCAATGCGCCGAACTTGTTCGCAGTCAGGCATCGCGCCGACCTTGCTCGCAGTCAGGCATCACGCCGACCTTGCTCGCAGTCAGGCAATGCGCCGAACTTGCTCGCAGTCAGGCATCACGCCGACCTTGCTCGCAGTCAGGCAATGCGCCGACCTTGCTCGCAGTCAGGCAATGCGCCGAACTTGTTCGCAGTCAGGCATCGCGCCGACCTTGTTCGCAGTCAGGCATCACGCCGACCTTGCTCGCAGTCAGGCAATGCGCCGAACTTGTTCGCAGTCAGGCATCGCGCCGACCTTGTTCGCAGTCAGGCATCGCGCCGACCTTGCTCGCAGTCAGGCATCACGCCGACCTTGCTCGCAGTCAGGCAATGCGCCGACCTTGTTCGCAGTCAGGCATCACGCCGACCTTGCTCGCAGTCAGGCAATGCGCCGACCTTGCTCGCAGTCAGGCAATGCGCCGAACTTGTTCGCAGTCAGGCATCGCGCCGACCTTGTTCGCAGTCAGGCATCGCGCCGACCTTGCTCGCAGTCAGGCATCACGCCGACCTTGCTCGCAGTCAGGCAATGCGCCGAACTTGTTCGCAGTCAGGCATCACGCCGACCTTGCTCGCAGTCAGGCAATGCGCCGACCTTGCTCGCAGTCAGGCAATGCGCCGAACTTGTTCGCAGTCAGGCATCGCGCCGACCTTGCTCGCAGTCAGGCATCACGCCGACCTTGCTCGCAGTCAGGCATCGCGCCGACCTTGCTCGCAGTCAGGCATCGCGCCGACCTTGTTCGCAGTCAGACAGTTCGCCGACCTTGTTCGTCGAACTCAAAAGCCGAACTCCAACAGTTCGTATCTTCTAAGTCAAACTTTTAGTTTGCCGAACTCCAACAGTTCGTATCCTCTAAGTCAAACTTTCAGTTTGCCGAACTCCAACAGTTCGTATTTTCTAAGTCAAACTTTTAGTTTGCCGAACTCCAACAGTTCGTATCTTCTAAGTCAAACTTTTAGTTTGCCGAACTCCAACAGTTCGTATCCTCTAAGTCAAACTTTTAGTTTGCCGAACTCCAACAGTTCGTATCCTCTAAGTCAAACTTTCAGTTTGCCGAACTCCAACAGTTCGTATTTTCTAAGTCAAACTTTTAGTTTGCCGAACTCCAACAGTTCGTATCTTCTAAGTCAAACTTTTAGTTTGCCGAACTCCAACAGTTCGTATCCTCTAAGTCAAACTTTTAGTTTGCCGAACTCCAACAGTTCGTATTTTCTAAGTCAAACTTTTAGTTTGCCGAACTCCAACAGTTCGTATTTTCTAAGTCAAACTTTTTCGTTTGCCGAACTCCAACAGTTCGTATCTTCTAAGCCAAACTTTTTCGTTTGCCGAACTCCAACAGTTCGTATTTTCTAAGCCAAACTTTTAGTTTGCCGAACTCCAACTGTTCGTATTCTCTAAGTCAAACTTTACGTTTGCCGAACTTCAACAGTTCGCATTTTCAACCACCAACGGTTACACATCAACGTCCTGGCCAGACGATCTGATAAAGCCGAGCTTAGCTCGCACGCATCCTCATGGTGCAATGGATAATACACTTTCCACATTCAAAGCCGAGATCAGTCTCGCACCAACTTCTCAGATTATCCGAGCCAAATAAGCCGAGCCCGTCTCGCACACTCGGATTCAATGTGAGAAACCTAGAGCATATTAAGATGAGCTGTTCACGTACTCTTAAACTAAACTCTAGGGTCAAGCCGAACGTCCTTCCTCGCAAATCTAAGCCGACTTCTCAACAGTCGCAAAACTAGTAAGCCGATTTCTCAACAGTCGCAAAAACAAGTAAGCCGATTTCTCAACAATCGCAAAAGCAGTAAGCCGATCTACGATAGGGATTGCCGACCTCGAGCAGGTTCAGTCGAATTTATCCTCTTCACCCGGCTAAGACCGTACAGTTTACGGCACCACTGTGTACGATAAATTCGAGAGGTTCGTATTATGTACGACTTCAAATATATCAGAGCTCAACAACCCGAAGAAAAATCAGCCGAATTCAAAATTCAATAGACTAGTCAAACCGCGAGAATTCCGATCTTCACTTTCGAAAGAAGTTCGCCGGACTCAAAATTCGCCGAACCTAAAAATCCGCCGCACTCGAAATAGAATCTGATCAGATCGTACCGATCTCAGTTTTAACCGAGCTAAAGAATACTCCCCAAAAATTCACCGAACTCATAAACTCCCTCGCCGAACTGAGGGGGGGACCAATTGTTAGAGGGGGGATTAGCACCCCCTGGTTTAACTCGGTTCGAACCGAGATCGGTTCAATCAAGACCGGTTTACGATGGTTCGGATCGAGGATAAGTCGGCCCGAAAACATTGGGCCGAGCTCGGGATCTCGCTGAAAGCCCACCTCGGCTACCGATCTAGGCCCATCACAAGCCCAGTCCGTTACAACAGATGAAACCGGAATATTTCCTCTTTCCCGCCGATCTCGGAAATGGAAATATTCCTTGCGAATAGACCGCCAAAGAATAAGGAATATATCCTTATCTCGGAGGGGAATCCAGAATATTTCCATTCCCTAATCGAGCAAGGAAAAGGGAATATTCACATTTAGAGCCGCCTCAAGACAATATAAATAGAGGAGAAGGTTCATTCATCAAGACATCCACAACTTCCGCAGAGACAGAGAATACAAGAGAGCTCATTACCGATCTCAAGTCTTTTGTCTTTGCTTTCTTACTTAAAATCTGTTGTAACCACCGACTTAGATCAATAAACGAGATTCCGATTAAAAGTACTGTTTTACCCTTTTTGTGTGATTTACGGATCAACAGAAACATTATGCATTAGGTTTTTGAGCTCTAAGATTTTTTAGGTCCTTTGATGTTACGGCCACATGTGAGAAACACTTCATGAGTATGTGTAAAAAGAAAATTTAAAACAGGCAGAGACTTTGTTAATCCAGATGAACATGAAACATTTTGAAGTCTTCTTAATGATATTGACATAACACAATCCGTTTTCAATCAATGATAAACTGGGGTTTTACTTGTTTATAACATTTGTTTTTATGTTTTTTATTGAGCCAAAGTTTGTTTTTAGAGTATTTTAGTCCTTTATCAAGTCTTTTCAGGTTTTAGGTCATTTTGGGAGAAAATGAACCGTTTTGATGCAAATGAGCATATGGAGATGCATAATCATGCAAAGACGTCAGATATTTGGCATTCGGTGAAGTACTTTCTACCGATGGATCGGGCTCAAATATTGATACAAGATATAGCAATGTATTATCTTTCATTTGGAAGTGGTTTGAGACAATTCCAACGGTGAGATCAAAAGTTACGCCATTTTTCATGAAGATAGTCCAGTCTGGCGAGCAGAAGAAGCATGCGCAGAGAGGAAGTTGGGATCGATCGATCCGATCATTCTGCGAACATTTTACAGATCGACCAGACTTGTATGGATCGAGCGGTTCAAGCCCAAATCGACCAGACTCGTCTGGATCGAGCGGTTCAAGCCCATATCGATTGATCCACTTCCTTGACGAAAAATGCAGTTTTTAACTTTCTGTTTTGCCTTGGAATCATCCTAGTTCAACCAAGACCTATTTATACTTATTTTAAGCCACTTTCTAAGGCTACGCTTTATTTTTCTACAGACTTTTACATCTCTTTCTTTGAGAAGACGAATCTCTGACTCTATAAACTTTTGAGAAGATTTTTGTACCCCAATTTATTATTTCTATTAGATTATGTTTGTGGTTTCTCTGATTCTATGTCTGAGTAATCTCCTATTTAGGTTTTAGGGTTTCAACGGAATTTCATCAATCGTTTAATAAGATTTGATAGAATAGGGATATATCTTTTAGTTCTTCATCTATTATTGTTCTTAGTGCTGAAACTTGATTAGTTACCTTGTTTCTGGTATTAAGTTGTTTAACGCATCAAAAATATTTGTTTAAAAGCCTGAAAGAACATAGATGAGCAAAACGTCCTTAACCAATGAAAGCTGATATTAAGGCATTTTTTGAACATATCAAACTCGATCTTAATGCATGCTTAGTTTCATGAATTCAAACGACAATTTAGAATATTAGGTTATTAAGCATAGTAATTGATACTACGACAATAGGTTGATTATTAAACAATAATTTGAGTTCTATAACATACTTAATGATTTCCATGTTCGATTATCTGATTTATGATTCTTGATTTCCTGCGAATTAACCTAAGACCTAGCATTTTTTTCTATTTAATTTACATTGTTTAAATTGTCTTTTTTAGTTTTTAGAAGTTACAAACCACAAACAATTTTCATTCGTCTTAAATTTACTTTTCTCTTGTATTTTTGTTGTGTTACACTTAGTCATTATGGATTCGACCCCTAGATTATTATTTCGTTAGTTGTGTTCTTGCAATAGTTATTTTTAGGGTTAAACGTGAAGTGTTTCAATCAATACGTTTTGTGAGTGTTTTCAAAATTGTTGATACTCTTTATGTGTCTCAATAGTATGTTATATTTGATAAGTACATGTTAGTTATTCTCCTAAAACCCATATTAAAAGCACTTTCGTGGAAATTGCAATCTAAATTAAGCAACTTCTCTGAAAATTACACTGAAGTCATGAAATGCTATATTTAAAATATGAACCACGTCTATTATAAGCCGCAAAAATTTGAAAGTTTATGATATAAAACATGTAGATGGAGAGAGACTAACATTACGTGTGAGCGGATATCTGAAGAGATTGAGCTAAGTCAAGTAAACTTTGATTTTCTGAAAGTTGAGGACATCTGATTATTGGACGAGTTGGGGAATAGATTGTTGAGGGCTGAGATGGTTAAGATTCAACGCAATTACAATGAACGTGGTGTACAAGGAGATATTTCATAACGTTAAGATATTCCGTAATGTTTTTTCTAATATGTAAGAATCATTAGAACATCAGCATTGGAGTGTCTCGTTGTTTCATTTGAGACATTCAAAAAAAAAATTTGAGATACCCTTTTTATATGTGTCATCTTTTTATTTATCCAATTTTATTTTTTAATTTAAAATTTAATTATTGAATTAAATTATATTAAAAACAAAATTATTCTTAGACACCTTGTGAGTGTCTTAACCATTATGCTCTTATGTTCTGTTATATTTCTAAATTATTTGTTGCGTTATTACTTATTAGTCATATATATCATTAACTGAAGACGATGTATTATTGTCTATTCTTATCTTTATAATTCGTGTGGTTGTAGTTTTAAAATATGGTGTATAATTGATTAATTTCAGTTGAACTGTTCGTTATAATCTCTTATTATATAAAGTAAATAATTCGTCTGATCGTGACACGTGTCAATTCAATCGATCATATTTTGACACATAATATTAACAGTAAAAGAAATTTTTTGTAATTGTTTATTAATCATAAAAAATAAAGTTATTAAACAAAAAGGAAAAATAGAAAATGTAAATTTATCTTTTAATAAAAAAATAGACAATCTATCAAATTTTGATACGTATATTATTTTTACCAATTTGATAAAATAATTAAAATAATTATTTTTATTTAAAAAAAGAAAAAACACAAATGAAATATTATTGAAGAAAAAAGAGTAAATATAATTCAAATAAAAATATGAGAATTAATTTATCAAAGTTTTTAAAAATAGATATATGAGTAGTTAACTAATAAAAAGTAAACATAATTCAAATATGAATAGAAAAAACTAAATATTTGAAAATATGTCACAAAAATTAATTGGAAACTAAATAATAGAAAAAACTAAAAATAAAAAAATGTTAATCTGTGAGGCTTCTCTAATTGTGTGTGATTTCGTTCTCAATTTTGTTTTTGTTTTTAATTTAAGAGGTGATCTAATATTATTTTCTATTTTTTATAATTTTTTATGAGTTATAAGATATTAAATTATAAAACTCGTATATATGCATGGCCTAATATAGTTTCTTTATAATGTGGTTTATGGTTTTAGTAGAACATATCGTGTCTGTGCAAGGCGCGGAGCCCCCACCGAGTTCTAAATAAACACATTTTCTATCCAATTGATCTATAATGTTAAATAGCTTCAATTGTTATTTTGAACTTTAATACTCATCATTTCTTGACTAATATACATGCTATGGAGAAAATTATTGCATAGGAAAATTGAAGATTCGGTCTAATTTTATATGTAGAACAATATAATGATTTAAAGTCAAAATCAAGCCCAATTCAGATTAAAAAAATAAGAGAATCATTTCGTTATGATTTTGGAAAAAATAGAAGTAAAAAAACTAGATACTAAAAAGTAAACCTAATTCAAATAAGAATAAAAAAAATTAATTTGTTAAGAGTTTGAATAAAAAAAATAGGAAAAACTAGAGAATAACAAATCCAATTAGTTGATAAGCGTCACAATCTAATAGACCAATTGACACATGTCATGATCTTAGAGATTATAATTTTGTCATGTGTATATTATGTTTTATATAATAAGATATAAAAATTTAAAGGTGAATTTTTAAATTTTCTAAATACTATTTTTTATGTGAATTCTAGTAAGTCTCTTTTAAAATCATATGGAATTTGTCTTCAAATTTTCCCTACGCAATAAATTTTCCCTAATTCACTCAATAAAACATTTATTTATAATACTTCAGCTCTGAGCTCATTTCAAGTGTTTAATTTTTTTTAGTCTTATGGGGTCGTCCCAACTACAACTTTTATGGGGTCTTCGACGACTTTTGGGGAAACATGTTTGTATTTTCCTCCACAATTTCTTGGAAAAATCTCTTCTCTTTACTCGTTTTTGCATCATCAATATATAAAAAAGGACTTGTTAGTTGTTACCTCCTCCATAAACCATTGCGATACTTTCTTCTTCGATCTCTCTTTTCTCTCATGGCTTCTTCTTCTTCTTCTTCTCGCATAAGGAGATACCATGTCTTCCCGAGCTTCCACGGCGCAGATGTCCGTAGAAGGTTTCTCAGTCATTTACAAAATTACTTTGCAAGCAAGGGAATCACGATGTTCAAAGATCAGGAGATCGAGAGAGGCCATTCGATCGGACCTGAACTCGTGAAAGCGATTAGAGAATCCAGAATCTCGCTCGTTCTGCTCTCGGAGAACTACGCTTCTTCTAGCTGGTGTTTAGATGAGCTGGTCGAGATTTTGAAGTGCAAAGAAGATTCGGGGCAGATCGTGATGACGATTTTTTACGAAGTTGATCCGTCCAGTGTACGAAAGCAGAAGGGAGATTTCGGGAGCGCTTTCATGAAAACTTGTGAAGGGAAAACAGAGGAAATGAAGCAGAGATGGAGTAAAGCTTTGACTGATGTCGCAAACATCGAAGGAGAACAGTCTCTCAATTGGTATGAATTTGTTGCTTTGTATCTTTCTCAAGAAATGCTGAAACTTTTTGTAAATTTAGACACGATTTTTTTGTTTGCTTTTTTTAGGGCTAACAAAGCAAATATGATCCAAAAGATTGCTACTGATGTTTCAAACAAACTGAATGTTACACTGTCGAGTGATTTTGACGACATTGTGGGACTGCAAGTTCACTTGAGAAAATTGGACTCTTTGTTATGCGGAGAATCCGATGAAGTGAAGATGATTGGAATATGGGGTCCTGCGGGAATGGGTAAGTCCACCATTGCTAGAGCTTTATACAATCAACTTTCTAGCGATTATCGACTTGGATGTTTTATGGGGAACCTCAGAGGAGGAAGTTATATGAGCATAATTGGTGTTGATGATTATGATTCGATGTTGTGTTTACAAAACCAACTTTTGTCCAAGATTTTGAACCAGAGGGATATGAGGGATGTAGTTGATCTAGATAAACTAGAGGCTTTGGCTAGAGAACCTTCTTGGTTCGGTCCTAGAAGTCGGATCATCGTGACCACATAAGATAAAAAGATTTTGAAGGCACATGGGATATACGATATCTACCATGTGGATTTTCCATCCGGAGAAGAAGCTCTTGAGATCTTATGCATGTCTGCTTTCAAAGAGAGTTCTGTACGAGATGGTTTTGAAAAGCTTGCAATTAGAGTAGCAAGGCTTTGCGGTAATCTTCCGTTAGGCCTTTGTGTTGTGGGTTCATCTTTGCGTGGGGAGAGCAAGCACGAGTGGGAACTTCAGTTATCTAGGATCGAATCTAGTCTTGATATAAAAATTGAGGATGTGTTAAGAGTAGGATATGACAGATTGTCAAAGAAAGATCAAGCTCTGTTTCTCCCCATTGCATGCTTCTTCAACGATTATTATGTTGATGATGTGACAACCATACTTGCTGACAGTAATTTGGATGTCAGAAATGGGCTGAAGAACCTAGCCGTCAAATCTCTTGTGCAAATCGGAAACGATATCCCTTTTGAGAATATAGTGATGCACTCTTTACTGCAACAATTGGGTAGACAGGTTGTGAGTATCGTTTTCATTGCAGTAAAGGACTTTGGGTTGCTGTTGGGCCGATGATGATTATCTGGTAAGGCCTAGGAAGACTCCACAGCCCAGAATGAAGTCTCAGTTAATAAAACGCAGCAGGAGAAGCCGTGTTTGGTCTCTGCAATGTCTTGGTACAGTGAACCTTGTGGATATGGTTTGTTACACGCAGGTGAGAATGGCGTGAGCTCTGATTGATGAGCTGGACCTGTACAAGAAGAAAGACGTTACACAGACGGATCTAGAGGGAGAGAGTAGCAAGCAGAGCGTGTAGTTAATCTAGAGAGAGAATAGGTATAGAGAGAGGACTCATCTTCTTCCTTGATCACTATCCTTGAGATTCTCGGTGTAATCTCTAGAGCACTCTCTGGTTTCTTGTACTCTTATTGATCCTCTAGTGAAAGCCTTGAGAGCTGGCATTAAGCTCTCCAAGACGTACCTTAGCCGGATTTGGCTTTGGGAACTTGTAATCTCTGTGTCATCTAGTTTACTCTGTTTTCCTGCAAACACAAACAAACAACAGAGCATTAGCAACGTAATAAGGAAATAGACCTAGAAAGGAAGCAAACTATAGAAGAAAATCACTACAAGTGGTATCAGAGCTCTGAGTTGGAGCGGTCAAGGTGATTTTCTGGTGTGGCATTCATCGGATCTACTTAAATCAGAAGGCATAGATTCAGCAGGTAAAAGGTTTCTACCTGGTTTCTGAATCTGGATGTGCTCTTTGATTAATTTTCTGGTGTGGGTTTCCTGATCTACATTCTATTTGGTATTCTGTGTATCTGTTGGGTGTTTATATTCTGCGTGTGGCCGTGTGGTATTCTTTCTGGGTGATTTGTGAGTCAGATCTGGGTTAAAGGAAGATGGTTGAACCTACACAAGGCAGATGGGAAGTAGAGAAGTTTGATGGTGAAGGAGACTACACCATCTGGAAGCATAGAGTTCTGGCTCAGTTGGAGATTCTTGGTCTTGATTCAGTGTTAAAAGTAGATGGTGAAACATCTGAAGCTGACGCTAAGGAAAAGGGTAAAGAAGGTGAAGATGTAAAAGCTGATCCCAAAAGGCTGGAGAAGGATCGCAGAGTTAGAAATTTGCTAAGTATGAGTCTAACGGATATGGTGTTGAGAAAGGTTGGCTTGAAGCACAAAACTGCTCAAGACATGTGGAATTCTCTGGAATCACAATATCAGGATAAATCTTTACCTAACAGATTCTATCTTAAGCAAAGGTTCTATAGCTACAAGATGGAGGAAGGCAAGAATCTGGACAAAAATCTGGATACATTTAACAAGTTGATTTCAGATTTGGCATGCCTAGATGTGGAGTTAAGTGATGAAGATAAGACTGTTATTCTGCTGAACAGTCTACCGTCACAGTTTGCTCAACTAGTACACACTCTAAAGTACATAGGAGGAAAACAGACTATTACTCTACAGGAAATCACTACAGCAGCTTACTCTTTGGAAACAGAACTGAAGCAGAAGGGATCCTACTTGACAAAATCTAGCAATGAAGGATTATATGTTCAGTACAAACAAAATACTGACAAGAAGTTCAATGCTAAAGGAAAGCAGCAAGACAAAAGCAAGTCCAAAGTTAAAAACAAAAGGGCTTGTTGGATTTGTGGAGCTGAAGGGCATTTTAAAAAGGACTGTCCAAGGAAAGGTCAGTCAAGTAGGACAAATGCAGAAGCAAGTATGGGTCAAGCTCAATATGACGAACCCTTGGTCTTAACTGCCTCAGAAAGGCAGACTCGTGATGGTTGGGTTCTTGACTCTGGATGTTCCTATCATTTAACTTTCAGGAAGGATCTAATGTTTGACACAGAAGAAATTTATGGTGGAAAGATTCTGATGGGAAATGAAACTTACGGTGATATAACTGCAATGGGGAAACTGAAATTTGTTAACTACAACAATACAACTGTTGTTTTAACAAAAGTCAGATACTCAGCTACTACTAAAAGGAATCTGATCTCACTGGGCCAGCTGGAATCTCAGGGTTGTTGGTTTCAGTCGAAGAATTTCAGATTGCAAGTGTTTCTAAAAGACAGAGAAATGATGGCTGGTGACTACAAAGACACTCTATACATTTTAGATGGGAAACCTGTTGTGGGTCAAGCAAATGCAGCATTAAAGGCAGATAAGACTTCACTATGGCACAGTAGGCTGGGTCATATGAGTGCAAAAGGCTTACAAGTGTTGGTTAAGAAGGAGTTTATAAAGTCTGAAGAAATTTCAGCGTTAAAACATTGTGAGTTTTGCATTGTGGGTAAGTTTCATAAGCTGTCATTTAAAGCAGGAAATCATACTTCAAAGGAGAGATTAGAGTATGTGCATTCAGACTTATGGGGATCTCCAAATGTTACTCCAAGTCTGTCCAAGTGTCAGTATTACATATCCTTTGTGGATGATTTCTCAAGAAAAGTATGGATCTATTTCTTAAAGACTAAAGATGAAGCTTTTGGCAAGTTCATTGAGTGGAAAGTGTTTGTTGAGAATCAGAGTGGGTTCAAGCTTAAGGCGTTAAGGACAGATAATGGATTAGAGTATGTTAACAAGTTGTTTGATGATCATTGCAAGATGCATGGAATTCTAAGACATAAAACTTGCCCTTATACTCCTCAATAAAACGGAGTGGCTGAAAGGCTAAATAGAACTGTACTTGAGAAGGTCAGAAGTTTGCTAAGTGAGACAGGTTTGGGAGAACCATTTTGGGCTGAAGCTACATCTACTGTGGTCTACATGATTAACAGGTCACCATCTGTACCTCTAAGTTTTGAAGTACCTGAAGAAGTATGGACAGGAAGAAAGCCAGAATATTCTCATATGAGAAGATTCGGTTGTTTGGCTTACTTTCATGTTGATCAAGGAAAGCTCAAGCCTAGAGCAAAGAAGGGTGTATTTGTAGGGTATCCTCAAGGGGTTAAAGGATATAGAATATGGAGCAGTGAAGACAGAAAGTGCATCATAAGTCGTGAGGTTACTTTCTGTGAAGATGTTGTTTACAAAGACTTTGAAAAGTTCTTTGAAAAGAACAATCACATTGATGATCCAAAAGGTAAGAGAAAAGTTTCTCTGGTTCTTCCTGCAACAGAAGAAAGTGTTGATTCTGGACATCAAGGTGGAGAATCTTCAGAAGCAGGTGGAGTTATTCCTGATTCTGAAGTGGTTGAGGATTCAGAAGAAGAATCTGAATCAGAATCAGAAACTGAGTCACCAGGGAGTTATCAGCTAGCTCGAGACAGAGAAAGAAGAGTGATTAAACCTCCAAGTAGATTTGATGATTCAGATGTAGCTGCCTATGATCTAATCGTGGCAGAATTGATTGAGGAAGAAGAACCAAGATCATTTCAGGATGCCATGAAAGGAAAGAATAAAAGGAAGTGGAAAGGAGCTACAGATGAGGAGATGGTTTCATTAGACAAGAATCAGACATGGAAATTGGTTGACAGGCCTGAAGGTGAAAAAACTATTGGATGCAAATGGGTCTTTAAATTTAAACCAGGTATTCCAGGGGTTGAAGAACCAAGGTATAAGGCACGTTTGGTTGCTAAGGGTTATTCTCAGATTGAAGGGATTGATTATCATGAGGTATTTTCTCCTGTGGTGAAACATACAACCATAAGGCTGATGTTATCTGTGGTGGTTAATTTTGATTATGAGTTAGAACAATTGGATGTAAAAATAGCTTTCTTACATGGAAACTTGGAAGAAAGGATTTTGATGGATCAACCAGAAGGTTATGTCAAGGGTATTAAAGTTTGTCTGCTTCAAAGGTCGTTATATGGGTTAAAGCAATCTCCGAGACAATGGAATTTAAGGTTTGATCAGTTTATGAAACTACATGGCTATTCAAGAAGTCAGTTTGATAGCTGCCTGTATTTCAAGAGTTATGGTGATGACAGTTTTGTGTATCTTCTACTGTACGTAGATGATATGTTGGTTGTTGCAAAGGATCAAATTAAAATTCGAAGGCTTAAGGGTATTTTAAGTAAAGAGTTTGAGATGAAGGACCTAGGACCTGCCAAGAGGATCCTAGGTATGGACATCATCAGAGACAGAGCAAAAGGGATTCTTATATTTTCCCAGGAAGTTTATATTCATAAAGTTTTAAGAAGTTTTGGTATGGATGATTCAAAGACAGTTCAGACACCTATGGGTTGTCATTTCAAGCTGTCTAGTACAAAACAAGAAGATAAGCTAGAGACTGAGCTTGAGATGAGAAGCATACCTTACTCCAGTGCAGTAGGGAGCTTGATGTCCGCAATGGTGGGCTCTCATCCAGACATTGCTCATGCGGTGGGCCTTGTCAGTCGCTTCATGAGTTCTCCTAACAAGCAACATTGGGAAGCAGTCAGATGGGTACTCAGGTATATCAAAGGAACATCAGACTTCAAACTAACATTCAAGAAATATGATAAATTTGAAGTAAAAGGCTACTGTGATAGCGACTATGCATCTGACCTGGATAGAGCTCTATTACTGGGTATGTATTCCAAGTAGGAGGGAACACCGTGAGCTGGAGATCTGGGCTGCAACAAATAGTAGCCCTGTCAACGACAGAGGCTTAGTATATGGCACTAGCTGAAGCAACTAAAGAGGCGTTATGGTTAAAGAGGATTACCGGTGAGCTTGGATTTCCTCAGAAGACGGTTGAGATGTTTTGCGACTCTCAAAGCGCTATTTGCTTGGCTAAGAATAGTGTGTTTCACGAACGAACTAAGCACATAGATTACAGGTATCATTTCATCAGAGATGTGGTGGCAGATGGAGATATCATGTTAAGAAAAATAGACACGAAAGTAAATCCAGCAGATCTACTCACAAAATCGTTACCTGTGGCGAAGTTCGAAGATGGGAGAAGGGATCTCCGGGTAATCAGAGATCAGAATTAGCTCGGAGATGAGCTAATCTAGCTCGGAAAAGGGAGCTAGGGTTTCGACAAGAAGTTGTCGGAACAAAAAGAGATCAAAGGATGTTTTTTTTTTTGGTCTTGTCTGAATGAAAAACGAGGTGGAGAGTGTGAGTATCGTTTTCATTGCAGTAAAGGACTTTGGGTTGCTGTTGGGCCGATGATGATTATCTGGTAAGGCCCAGGAAGACTGCACAGCCCAGAATGAAGTCTCAGTTAATAAAACGCAGCAGGAGAAGCCGTGTTTGGTCTCTGCAATGTCTTGGTACAGTGAACCTTGTGGATATGGTTTGTTACACGCAGGTGAGAATGGCGTGAGCTCTGATTGATGAGCTGGACCTGTACAAGAAGAAAGACGTTACACAGACGGATCTAGAGGGAGAGAGTAGCAAGCAGAGCGTGTAGTTAATCTAGAGAGAGAATAGGTATAGAGAGATGACTCATATTCTTCCTTGATCACTATCCTTGAGATTCTCGGTGTAATCTCTAGAGCACTCTCTGGTTTCTTGTACTCTTATTTATCCTCTAGTGAAAGCCTTGAGAGCTGGCATTAAGCTCTCCAAGACGTACCTTAGCCGGATTTGGCTTTGGGAACTTGTAATCTCTGTGTCATCTAGTTTACTCTGTTTTCCTGCAAACACAAACAAACAACAGAGCATTAGCAACGTAATAAGGAAATAGACCTAGAAAGGAAGCAAACTATAGAAGAAAATCACTACACAGGTTGTTCATGAACAGTCAGATGAGCCCGGAAAATGCCACTTTTTAGTAGAGGCTGAAGAGAGTCGTGATGTATTAACTAAGAAAACAGTAAGTTCTTACATACATAAATAACTTGCTCAACAAATTTTTGGGTTTTTATAACAATTTCATCTGTCTTCTTTTGGAATATTTTTTAGGGCACTGGATCTGTCATAGGTATATCATTTGATAAGTCCAAGAAGATTGGCGAGTTCTCTATAAGTGGGCGAGCCTTTAAAGGAACGCCTAATCTTCGATTCTTAAGAATCCATCCTTATAAGGTTACATTGGGAATATCAGAGGACATGGAATATCTGCCTCGTCTAAGTATTCTTGATTGGAAATATTACCCAGGAAAACGTCTTCCTCCAACATTTCAACCAGAATGTCTTATCGAACTCAATATGCAAAAAAGCAATCTCGAGAAGCTCTGGGGAGGAATCCATGTTGGTTTTTTTTGTTATCTATTAAAATCTTGAAAAACAACATCATATGATTTTTCTCATTTGTTGTGTTTGACACATTAGCCCCTTCCAAATCTCAAGACGATAGATCTGGGGTGTTCCCGTCAGTTGAAAGAACTCCCAAATCTCGAGAAATTGAGATTTGATTATTGCACAAGTTTGGTGGAGCTTCCCTCTTATATTGGGAATCTACACAAACTGAAAAAATTGGATATGAGTGACTGCGCAAAGCTACGAGTTATTCCCTCTTCTATTGGGAATCTACACAAACTGACAGATTTGGATCTGAGTTACTGCGTAAAGCTACGAGTTATTCCCTCTTCTATTGGGAATCTACACAAACTGAAAAGGTTGAATATGAGATATTGTGAAAAGCTACGAGTTATTCCCACCAACATCAACTTAGCATCTCTTGAGGAAGTCGACATGAGTTATTGCTCGCAATTGAGAAGTTTTCTAGATATCTCGAGCAACATCAAAGTTCTCAAAGTAGGAAACACAAAGATAGAAGATGTTCCTGCATCCATTGCTGGAAGCTGGCTTCGTCTTAGCGGTCTTGAGATAGGCAGCAGAAGCCTCAAGAGATTAACACATGTCCCTGAAAGCGTAATACATCTAAACCTAAGCAACAATGATATAAAGAAGATTCCAGATTGCGTCATAGGTCTCCCTCGTCTAGATCGTCTTATCGTCCAAAACTACAGAAAGTTGGTGTCACTGCAGAGTCTTCCACCTTCGATTTGGGTACTCGATGCAAGTGATTGTGAATCGCTCAAAAGCGTATGTTTCTCGGAGAAAGACGCGATAAGAGTATTTTTCTCTTTCTACAGTCCAACCAGAGAAGTCAGTCCCTCAACTGTTTGAAACTAGATGAAGAAGCAAGAAGAGTAATCATACAACGATGGGCTTGCAGGTGTGTATGCTTACAAGGTAAAGAAGTCCCTGCAGATTTCACTCACAAAGCTAAAGGAAACTTCATAACCATCTATGAGGGGACTTTCTCTGCGTCCTCAAGATTTAAGGCTTGCCTCCTGCTTTTTCCAATCGAAAAGGTCTCGTGGAACCCTCACATTGTTTGTAGTCTAAGAAGCAAAGGGGTTCTAATCAATGAACTTAAATACAATTGGAGATCTTCGTCAGGGTATTCGAGTTTTTATTCGCCAGGGTATCCTCAACTCCTAACTGAACACATGTTAGTATTTTCTGGGGGCCTGTTTAAAGAACACATATGCTTCGAAGTGGACGCGACTACGAGCGAGATTCAATTTGAATTCAGCTGCAAGGACAAGATTATTGAGTGTGGTGTACAGATCTTGGCGGAGGAAGGTGAGAGTAGTTGCAGCAAATGGAAGGAGCAGAGTGATGGAGCCGTTGAGGTCTCTATAGATGAAAGTGTCGCCAAGAGAAGTAAGCATACAAGTTGGCTTAGAAAGCTTGGTCTGAGTAAGAAGCTTGGTCTGAGTGAATGAGCCAAATTCTCGTGTCCCTTGAAAGAGTTATAGAAAGTGTTAAATTCTTGTGGAGATTTTGTTGTGTCGGACAATTTTGTCACTGCAATAGGTTCTTATGTACGACTGAATCCGTTCACAATAGGTGATATTTGATTGTTCTTCGTTAGCTGCCTTGTCCTTTAAACCATGTTCTCCCGAAATACCATTGCAGTTTTTAAAAGCTTTTCCATTCTCTACAGCGTCAATCAATATGATTTTATCTACATCCACTTCTCTCAGTGACTTGTTTTCAAGTTGCGAGATTTAGGATTCCAGACTTTGGATGAGTGTAATCAAAGAAAGGCAAAGCAGCAAATAAAGTTGATGGAGGCCAATCCTTCAGTTTCAACAATTCTGGCCAACCATTGTGATGCTTGCGCGCGGGCTTGTAAGTAGCCTTTAAAAAACTGATGAATGTTTATTTCAACCTACAAGAGCAAAGGGATGGTCATGAGTATACTTCTTAGGAAACAAATACATCAGACTATCAAAAACACATAAAATCGGGTTGACTGACGTCGTTCCAGTCCCTAGGTTGAGTTGAGAGCTATAAATATATCAGTTTTTCAACGCAGTTAGTGCATCTCGAGCTCAATTGTTGTTTGGTTTCTACCTTGATCGGCTTTTCTTTGTAGTGTTTACCGTCTTTTGGAGTTTTTTTTAAATCACTTATAACGAAGAACAAATCAAAGCACGACATAAATAATATGTTTCTCGATTATTTTTTGTTGTTTTGTGTTGTTGGTTGTTCTTCGTTAACTAATTGATCGTATAATTTTTTTTTCTTAGTCCATGTAGGTGGGTTTACCTCTATGGATATTTGTCTGGTGTATACATCGTTACTGCTCTATCGAGGTATCAATTTTTTTGTTTATCACTGATATATCATGGTTTTTACCCTGTTTAAGCCATGATATAAGTCCTTTTATAGAGTCTTTTCTTGTGTTTTGGAGTCTTTTAGAGTCTTTCACAGGTTATAGCACGTCTGGAGCTTAATTGGAATTATTGGAGCTTTTCTGGAGCATTCTGGAGCGAGACTGAAGTCTGATGACTAAGAGCCCGATCTGAGCACCTAGCATCGATCGATACCCCCTGGTATCGATCGACACTCATCGAGATTTCATGGGCCGCGACTAGTTATGAAACCTTGGAGAATTGCAAAAGCACCCAGAAGACTTTGATAATTACAAGAAGGCCCCAAATCGTGATTTAGGTTATAAATAGGATTTTACAGCCATTGTTTAGGCTATGCTTTATTATTGTTTAGGTTTAAGAGAGATTTTGGTGAGAGACAAGTCTGGTTTCCCTTCGTCCGAGATCAGATCTCAAAACCTTGTTCCTCTTTCTGATTTAATATAAGAGTATTTATTCAACATGTTTATTAATTTAATATCCATGTCTGAGTAGATCACCTGTTAGGTTTAGGGTTTTCTCATAGGGATTTCTTTGAATGCTAGGTTGATTATCTGTTAGGATTCACTATCTAAATTAGTTCTTCGCCTTAGGTTGTTCTCAAAGCTAATTCTAGGTTGACGAATCTGGAATTTAGATCTTAGGATAATTAATTAGGCACGAGAGTGCGATTAATTACCTGATAGAACCTTAGGTGAGCAAATTGATTATTCGCAAAGAGATTTGGTTTAATTGATTTGTGAACATATCAAACCTGATTTTAAAGCTGATTTAGACTTTAGGATTCGCAAAGAGATTTGGAATTTCTAGGATTTAGATTTAGATAGTTTTCGCAACGAGAGTTGGTTAATTATATTTTAGTGATTTGAGTTCTAGAACAGTGCTTAATCTGGATCCTGTTAGCTAACTTAGCTGCATTCATTGATTTCCTGAGAAATACCCTAAGCCTACATTCCTCCAATTGAATTTACAAACGTTTTACTTGCAACCCTGTTTTTCAATTACATCATCTGGTTTAGCTTGTTTCTGATCTATAGAATCTATTGAGCGATTCTTGAGTTCTTGTGTTCGACCCCTGATTTACTGCAGCAACTGCTTTAGTACTTTTTAGGGTATTAAATTGAGCATATCAATTTTGGCGCCGTTGCCGGGGACTCAATTCGCCGTTAGATTTTAGCTAGGAAATTCGTCTAAATCGCCCGAGTATCGATCGATACCCTTGAGTATCGGTCGATACCCGTCGTAAATTTCAGTTACTTACTCTCTTTACTTGTGATTTCAGGTGCATGCATAATCTTGAAACCAGAAGCAAAAAGAGTACTCCGCTAGTTGATCTATCACTGGAACAGCTAGCACAAGTGGAACGCACAAACAGGAAAGCAACGAAGTCAGCTAAGATGAACAACAATCAAGTTGGGTTGGTTCGTGATGCTGCTGGAGCTTACAGGGACCAACAGGGTCGGTTGTGCAATGAGCAAGGACAACGTCTGGATGGAGAGGGGATTGTCATTCAACCTGCTCCGGTTGTCGCTGAGAATGCCGCTAGGAACGCAAGGGATGCTGTGGTTAATCGTGGTAGAACGATTGGTGAACACAACAGGCCAGAGCAATTTTTCGCCAATCGCTCCGCGATTCGTCCCCCTGCGTATGAGCGAAATGACTTTGAGCTGAAGCCTGCTTACTACACTCTAGTAGGACAGCATCTCTTCCATGGTTTGCCTCATGAGCATCCAATGGATCATGTAGAGAAATTCGAGGACTTGGTCACTAGCATCAAGAGCAATGGAGTGTCCTACGATTATCTTTTCTGCAAGCTTTTCCCCTACTCTCTAGGTGGAGAGGCTACTTACTGGCTGAGGCAGTTACCTCCTGGATCACTGACTAATTGGGAAGACACCAAGAGAGCCTTCCTAATTAACTTCTATGATGATGGACGATCTGAAGATCTGAGGAATAAAATCTCCACTTTTTCTCAAGGACCTACTGAGGCGTTCAAGGCTGCTTGGACAAGATTCAGATCATACCAAAGAGACTGTCCACACCATGGATACTCTGATGTGCAGCTGCTAGGTATCTTCTTCAGAGGAGTAGATTGGAGGTATCAGATGGCTCTGGACTCTTCAAGCAATGGGAACTTCAACACCAACTATCCTGAGGACGCCTATGTGTTAATTGAGAATTTTGCATCTAGCAGCAGCACAAAGAGTGCAGATTTCGAGCGCAAGAAGCTGGCTGGTAATCAAGATGGATCGCAGATCGCTGAGTTTAAGGCTCAACTAGATTCTATGCACAGTCTTCTGCTGGGAAAGACAACAAAAGCTGTCCATTTTGCTGAGGATGTTGAGGTTTTCAATGAGAATGAAGCAGAAGACGTGAACTACATTGGTGGTTCTGGCTTTCAGGGACAGAGGAACCAGTACAACAACAATCGAGGTTTCAACAACTTCCAGCAAGGAGGATTCAACCAGAAACCTGCCCAGATCAGTGGTTACACCAGGAACTACGGAAATCCTTCTTACGAGCCTGTGACTGCTAAGACATCAGAGAACAAGATTGAAGCCATGCTTGAAACACTCGTTCAAGGACAGCAGCAGATTACAGTAACCTTCAATGGTAAGATGGACGCCATGTACAAAGATCTGAGTGGAAGGATCGATTCTCTGGGTGTTGGTCAGAAGAAGCTGGAAACTCAGGTAGCTCAGACTTCAGAGAATTCGAGAAGACAAGAAGGTTTTCTACCAGGAAAAGGAGAGAACCCAAGGGCACACATCAATGTCATTACCTTGAGAAGTGGTAAGGAGGTCAAATCAGGGGCAAAAGTAGATCAGCCTAATGCAAATTTCGAGTTGTCTGACGATGAAGACACTGAAATCGCTAAGGCATCGATCGACACTACTCAGCATCGATCGACACCGATCGCGATTCTCAGACGGGAAAACTCAAATTCCCGTGTATCGATCGATACCCCCCCAGTATCGATCGATACCGAACCTGAGGACGATGCAGAAGTTGAGATTGTGAAGGAGAAGCCTAAAGCAGCACCAGAGAGGGTCTACATCCCGAGGGTACCCTATCCCAGAGCTCTTGGGAAGACTAAGAAGGAAGTAGAGGATGCTAAATGCAAGGAAATTTTGGACAAGCTGGTTGTTGAACTTCCCTTCATCGATGCTATCAAGACCTCTGTAGCTTTCAAGAGGTATGTCAAGAAGATGGTGTCCAGCAATGTGAACCTTGAAGAAGGCTGTCTGATGATCACTCATGAGTGCAGTGCAATCCTAAGCAACAGGATCCCAACGAAACTTCCAGATCCAGGGAGCTTTGTCTTGGATTGCACAATAGCTACTGACAGGTTTGAGCGTTCTCTCTGTGACCTTGGCTCAAGTGTCAACCTCATGCCATACTCGGTTGCTAAGAGAATGGGAATGACAGACTTCACTGCTACTAGAATCTCGCTGATTCTCGCTGATCGTTCAATTAGACTTCCAGAAGGATTGCTCGAGGATGTTCCGATTGTGATTGGGAACTGCTTAATCCCAACTGATTTCATTGTCTTGGAGTATGATTCGGAACCCAGAGATCCTCTCATCTTGGGAAGACCATTCCTAGCAACAGCTGGTGCTCTGATTGATTGCAGGAATGGGAAGATATCTCTTAACATTGGTGAGTTGGTCATGAATTTTAACATGGAGAAGATGATGAAGAGACCAACCATCGATGGGCGGACTTTCTTCGTTGATACCTTCTGTGATATTGCTGAGGAGTACTTCTTAGAGATGCATCCTGAGGACCCATTGGAGAGAGCATTGGCCTGTTCTGCTGAGTCAGAGGTTAAGCCACACGATGCTGCTGCTGAATACGGAAGGATACTCGATTCAGCACGACCAGTATCGATCGATACTCTGATGGTATCGATCGATACCCTACGGCCAGAAACCAGTTTGGCCGAAAGAACTATGCAAGCTGCTGGGCTTGGAGATTGGAGCGAGGAGAACGCTCCCAAAGTGGAACTCAAACCACTTCCTGCGAATCTAAGGTATGGTTTTCTTGGTCCTAATTCCACGTACCCTGTAATCCTTAATTCTTCTTTGAACAACGCAGAGGTCACTTTACTGCTAAGCAAGCTGCGCAAGTATCGCAAAGCTCTTGGCTATTCTCTTGATGACATTTCAGGTATTTCCCCGAACCTGTGCATGCATAGGATTCATCTTGAGGACGAGTCAAAGGCTTCAGTTGAGCATCAAAGGAGGCTGAATCCAAACCTGAAGGAAGTGGTTAAGAAAGAGATCATGAAACTCTTAGATGCAGGAGTTATCTATGCTATCTCAGATAGCTCTTGGGTCAGTCCAGTGCACGTTGTTCCTAAGAAAGGAGGGATAACTGTGGTGAAGAACAACATGGATGAGATGATTCCCACGAGGACTATCACAGGGCATCGAATGTGCATTGATTACAGGAAGTTGAACGCGGCCACACGGAAAGATCACTTCCCATTGCCATTCATTGACCAGATGTTGGAGAGATTGGCCAGTCATCCCTACTACTGCTTCCTTGATGGATATTCAGGTTTCTTCCAAATTCCTATCCATCCAGATGACCAAGGGTATACCACTTTCACGTGTCCCTATGGCACGTTCGCATACAGGAGAATGCCATTTGGATTGTGCAACGCTCCAGCCACTTTTCAGAGGTGCATGATGTCTATCTTCACAGACATGATCGAGGACTTCATGGAGGTGTTCATGGATGATTTTTCAGTATATGGGTCATCATTCAAGATCTGTTTGACTAATCTGTGCAAGGTGCTCCAGCGGTGTGAAGAGAAACACTTGGTCCTTAACTGGGAAAAGTGTCATTTTATGGTTCAGGATGGCATTGTACTTGGGCACAAAGTCTCTGAAGCTGGAATCGAAGTTGACAAAGCCAAGATTCAGGTCATGACAAGTCTCCCACCACCTACTTCTGTGAAGGATATTCGGAGTTTCCTTGGTCATGCTGGTTTTTACAGGAGGTTCATCAAGGATTTCTCCAAGATAGCACGTCCACTCACTGCTCTGCTGTGCAAAGAGATCAAATTTGATTTCACAGCCGATTGTCTTGCAGCCTTTGAGGAGATCAAAAAGGCTTTAGTGAGTGCTCCTGTTGTGCAACCTCCTGATTGGACTCTGCCTTTCGAGATCATGTGTGATGCCAGTGACTTTGCTGTGGGGTCAGTTCTGGGTCAGAGGAAAGACAAACAGCTGCACGTCATCTACTATGCCAGCAGGACTTTAGATGACGCTCAGAGGAATTACAGCACCACAGAGAAGGAGCTACTTGCTGTTGTTTTCTCCTTTGAGAAATTCCGATCTTACTTGGTTGGGAGCAAGGTGGTTGTTCATACTGATCATGCTGCTCTCAAGTATCTGATGAACAACAAGGATCTCAAGCCTCGTCTCTGTCGTTGGGTTCTTTTGCTACAAGGGTTTGACATTGAGGTTAAGGACAAGAAAGGCATAGAGAATGGAGTTGCTGACCATCTCTCGCGGATGCGGATCGATGAGGACGTCCCCATTGATGATCAATTACCTGAGGAAGCCATCTACTTCATTGAAACTGGGTTTCAGATGAATCTGGCCGAGAATCAGCAATTTCCACGAGTTGCAGGTTCCGGTATCGATCGATACCATGATGGTATCGGTCGATACCCTGACGATTCAGACGCTGTTTTCATCATCGATCATTCAGTCGTTTCTAACCACCATCTCGTCGCTGCAGCAGATTCTGATACTCCATGGTACGCTGATATTGCAAATTATCTCGCTGCAGATGCAAAGCCAAACCACCTCAAGAAGTATGACAAGAAGAAGTTCATGCGCGACATAAGGAGATTCTTTTGGGATGAACCTTACTTGTACAAGCATTGTTCTGACGGAATATACAGGAGATGCATTGCTGAGTCAGAAGCTTCCGATGTTTTGTTTCATTGCCATGGATCAGACTATGCTGGACACTTTGCCACCTTCAAGACAGTATCCAAGGCTCTTCAAGCAGGCTTCTGGTGGCCTACCATGTTCAAGGATGCTCACACTTTCGTCTCACAGTGCGACGCTTGTCAGAGGAGAGGGAAGATCAGTAAGAGACATGAGATGCCACAAAATTTCATCCTTGAGGTTGAAGTTTTTGATTGCTGGGGCATTGACTTTATGGGTCCTTTCCCATCTTCACACAAGAAGACCTACATCCTGGTTGCTGTGGACTATGTGTCTAAATGGGTGGAAGCGATAGCCAGTGAGAAGAATGACTCTGCGGTGGTTCTTAAGCTGTTTAAGACCATCATTTTCCCTCGCTTTGGAGTACCTCGAATTGTGATAAGTGATGGTGGCTCTCACTTTATCAACAAGGTGTTCGAGAGGTTGTTGAAGCAATATGGTGTAAACCATCGTGTGGCTACTCCATATCACCCTCAGACAAGTGGGCAAGTTGAAGTCTCTAACAGGCAGATCAAGGAGATCTTGGAGAAGACAGTGAATGCTTCTAGGAATAATTGGTCTCAAAAGCTGGATGATGCACTTTGGGCATACAGGACTGCCTTCAAGACACCGCTGGGTACTACACCTTTCCAAATGCTGTATGGGAAAGCATGCCACCTTCCAGTAGAGATTGAGCACAAGGCTGCATGGGCAACAAAGATGCTGAACTTCGACATCAAGCCTGCTGCTGAGAGGAGGTTGATTCAGCTGAACGAGCTGGATGAGATCAGGCACCATGCTTATGAGAACTCGAGGCTGTACAAGGAGAGAACTAAAGCTTATCATGATAAGAAGATCATCTCCAGACACTTCGAACCGAACGACCAGGTACTTCTGTATAACTCTCGTTTGCAATTGTTTCCTGGTAAACTGCGTTCACGTTGGTCAGGTCCCTTCACAATCAAAGAGGTCAGACCACATGGTGCTGTGGTGCTGATAAATCGCACAGGCGAGGAATTCACTGTCAATGGACAAAGAGTGAAACACTATTGGGCGCAAGCCGAGATTCCAACTGGGCAGATAATGCCTCTGGATGATGCACCAACAGCCTGAATGGCGTTACAGTCAAGCTATTGACGTTAAACGAGCGCTTGGTGGGAGGCAACCCACTGGTGAGTCTGTCCTTGAGTCGTTTTTCCTTTTGATTTTTCATTTGTTTTGAGTCTGTGTCAGGATGAACAAGGAGCAACTCGCAATCGCCTAAGTATCGATCGATACCCCATTGGTATCGATCGACACCAATCGCGGATGAAAGTTCACCAAGTCGATCTAAGCGTGGTATCGATCGATACCGTGCTGTGTGTCGATCGACACTCGCTGTTCCAGGAAGGTAATTTCTTGTTTCTCTTCATTCTATCCTTTTCTTTTGTTTCTTTCGCTGTTCTAGGCTAGATAACACTGGGGACAGTGTTGTTCAGGTCTGGGGGAGGTGTCTGCTGACATTGTTTTCGTTTTTCTTAGAGTCAGTCGTTTTATCGAGTCAAAACTGTTTTATTGAGTCAAAAATTTGTTGGAGATGATGATCCTGTGCTTGAACCTATTGATTTGATTTTGTTTTTGAGTGCACAGTGTTACAGGATCAGTTCTAGGTCGACTAATGAAAAATCCAAAGGCTGACCAGTTGACCAGAAAACATCCATGTCTCCAGCAGAGTTCTTCTGAAACCTGAGCCAAATTTTTGCACTTCATCAATCTGGTTAGTGTTCATAGAGCTTGATTCATCATTCATATCTGATAAAGGAACCCGTGTGTTTAGAATTATGGTATCTCTCTCCCCTGAAATAAGTTGATAGATAAGAGCATAAAAGATTGAAATGATTTTCTTCTGAGTAGAGGGTTAGGAAAATTTCCAGCGATCCCATTATTCTACTTGAGAGGGGATGATCACACAAAGGATTGGAAGCGAGGCTAGGATTTTCCTATGATGCCATTATTCGCCGACATCCTTTGATACATAGAGAGGGAAGAACCGGGGATTCGGTGGCAAACACCATCAATACTCGCGTCTCATACCTTGATGTGTATATGCTAAGCTGAAAATAAAAAAAAATATATATAAATAGAACATAATAAGAAATAAGTCTGGGGGAGAGAAATTGATACAAAAAGTGTTAAAAAGGGTGGTTCCTTTGTCATGATATTGTCTGGTAAAGAATCTAGAAGGTTCTTGAACATTAACTGCAGCGATGAAACTGGCGATGAAGGTTTTACTTGAACAATGCTGTGGGATTTTGTGTGGAGTCTGGAAAAGCTGCAAATGTCTACGGAGAAGTACATGGTGGTCAGATCAAAAGCTGATCAGGTAACATTTGGGTGCTTGGAAAGAAGGTCATTTCGATGGTTCAGGAACAGGTGAGTCTCTACGTTTTCAAACCTCTTTTTCTGATTTAGTCTTCTATTTGCTTGAGGACAAGCAAAAGGCTAAGTCTGGGGGAGTTGATATATCATGGTTTTTACCCTGTTTAAGCCATGATATAAGTCCTTTTATAGAGTCTTTTCTTGTGTTTTGGAGTCTTTTAGAGTCTTTCACAGGTTATAGCACGTCTGGAGCTTAATTGGAATTATTGGAGCTTTTCTGGAGCATTCTGGAGCGAGACTGAAGTCTGATGACTAAGAGCCCGATCTGAGCACCTAGCATCGATCGATACCCCCTGGTATCGATCGACACTCATCGAGATTTCATGGGCCGCGACTAGTTATGAAACCTTGGAGAATTGCAAAAGCACCCAGAAGACTTTGATAATTACAAGAAGGCCCCAAATCGTGATTTAGGTTATAAATAGGATTTTACAGCCATTGTTTAGGCTATGCTTTATTATTGTTTAGGTTTAAGAGAGATTTTGGTGAGAGACAAGTCTGGTTTCCCTTCGTCCGAGATCAGATCTCAAAACCTTGTTCCTCTTTCTGATTTAATATAAGAGTATTTATTCAACATGTTTATTAATTTAATATCCATGTCTGAGTAGATCACCTGTTAGGTTTAGGGTTTTCTCATAGGGATTTCTTTGAATGCTAGGTTGATTATCTGTTAGGATTCACTATCTAAATTAGTTCTTCGCCTTAGGTTGTTCTCAAAGCTAATTCTAGGTTGACGAATCTGGAATTTAGATCTTAGGATAATTAATTAGGCACGAGAGTGCGATTAATTACCTGATAGAACCTTAGGTGAGCAAATTGATTATTCGCAAAGAGATTTGGTTTAATTGATTTGTGAACATATCAAACCTGATTTTAAAGCTGATTTAGACTTTAGGATTCGCAAAGAGATTTGGAATTTCTAGGATTTAGATTTAGATAGTTTTCGCAACGAGAGTTGGTTAATTATATTTTAGTGATTTGAGTTCTAGAACAGTGCTTAATCTGGATCCTGTTAGCTAACTTAGCTGCATTCATTGATTTCCTGAGAAATACCCTAAGCCTACATTCCTCCAATTGAATTTACAAACGTTTTACTTGCAACCCTGTTTTTCAATTACATCATCTGGTTTAGCTTGTTTCTGATCTATAGAATCTATTGAGCGATTCTTGAGTTCTTGTGTTCGACCCCTGATTTACTGCAGCAACTGCTTTAGTACTTTTTAGGGTATTAAATTGAGCATATCAATCACGTTAGTATGTTTTGCGATTGTCAGGTTTTGTCTTTGTCATTTTGCGTTTGTTTTCATTGTTTTTTTGCGTTTGTTGTCGTCTCTTAATTTTATCATGTTATATTTTTCCGATTGCACGTTTGTTGTCGTATCAATTTTTTATATTTTACGTTTGTATGTTTGTGTCTTGTGCGTTCCTAATGTTTTGTTGTTATCTCTTTTGTGGTATCTTTTACTATTTTTTTGCCTTCTTTTGTGACATTTTATTAGTGCTTTTATTCGCGGCATGATTTTTCATCTTTTTTTTGTGTTTCGATGAGCGGTGTTTTTTTGTTTGTTGAATTGTTGGGAAAAAATATACGTTTTTTTTTTTACTTTTTTCGTATAATTTTTTCCTTTTTTTTCTTAACTTCGTTTGATCTTGGTTGGTGTTTAGGTGGTGGTGGCTTAAGTTGGGTTGTCTGGGTCGCTTCTCACTTGGGATTCACTCATTCTCCGGTAAATTTTCAGTTTTATGCTTTGATGATTTTGGAAAAGTGATGCTTTAATATGTTGGTTGCAAGTAATCTCTGAGAATTATCTTCTTTTACATTATGTTCTAATCATTCGTTATTTTTTTTAAAAAAAAAAGTTTTATTGAGATATGTGTTGCAAGAATAGAAGAAGCTAGAGATGGAGATGATCTTGAGGAAAGTGGAAACGAAATTTTTGTTTTTGATGACGCATAAAGAAAGAGATGTCACAAGCATTGAGAACAAGAACATGGAACTCGAAGATCTGTTGAGAAAAAAATGAAATTAATTGAGAATCAAAGGTCAGAAATTTGAATTTCTCAGGCTCAAAAGACGCTTAAGGTATTGATATTGGTATTGGTATATCAACCAACCAATCACCCGACTGGACATTACTCGGTATGCCGGCTGCACCTTCGACATAGGAAGCAAGAAGCAGATCAATATTTTTGTATTTATTTTTGACTTTTAACTGTTTTTCGCTCTACTGGAATATTCGTCAGTTTTAAATAAGCAAGGAAAAGAAGCATTTCGTAGAGTTAGGGAAAAATTCGAAAGCAGACTCCAAAGTTTGGCATCGTTCCTTATATACTCCAACTTGACAATTTTGAGTTTTCTTTAAAGTTAGTACAAGAAGTTAGTATTCTATATTGATCTCGCTCTTAAGAATAAAATAACGGAGTGCATCACAACCATGAGGCACATGATAGTTTTTAGTTGCAAATCATCCTTGCTAAATTACTACTGAGGTTCTGTTGCATGGTCCATGCTCAAAGATCTTCAAATTTGCGTGAAGCAAACAAGAAATGTTGTAATGAGAGAAAAAAAAACTAAGAACATAAAAGATGTGGCTATTTTATTAGAACCATACTTTTAGATCTCGTGGGAGACCATAAAATGTTTTATAGTTTCCGCTTGAAGCTTCTTTTTAGTCCTAAGTGTTTTTTAGTTGTTTGTGGTTTATTCTGTGAGTAGACTTTTAGAGACAAGTCTTGCTCAGTTTGATACAGAGAACACAAAAACATTTCTAAGGGTGATTCGGCGGCTGAACCAAGTGGAACACTTATCAATAGGATTCCTATGTGAACTGATTACATGTTTGATGGGAAAAGAATTGGAAAAGGAGAAAAAAGGGCAAGGAAATTTACCTGGAAGGCATAGAGAGAATCATCACTTTCTTATCGGAGCCATAAACCTTAATTATGCCATTAATGTGTGATAATTAAACGTGTAAGTAAGTAATCACTCGAAACTTATATGTTGAGGAAGACTTTAGGTCGAAACCTGGTGCTGTTTTATATGTCTGACCAAGAATAATCGAACTGTTTATAATATCTACAACAGTTAAGTAAGTAATCACTAGAAATCTAAACTTGCATCAAGCAAAATAAAGACTACGAGACCAAAAATTATAGCAGCTACAAGGAAACAATGGTTGAAACCATAAAGATGTTTTGGCGTCAAAGAAATGTGTGATTGTTGCGAAGAAGGAGAAGGAAGAGATGGGGAAGATGTTTGAAGGTAATTTAAGAGAACAAAAGAGAGAAGGGGAAGTAGAAGGAGACAATATTAAACCCATCTATTGTGGAATTTATCTTTCATGGTGGAGAAGAAGAGGAAGAAAAACATGCTTGAGATTATCGAGGAAGAACCAAGACAGATCTAAGTTAGGAATCTAGAGAGATAGAGAGAGAGAGTAATGGAAACCGAAAATGGAAGATTTTGATTCAAAGTTGAATATGCCGAGGAAGAAGACGAAGATGAGATGAAGAAACACGGAAGAATAAGGAGTCGGAGAATATGAAGATGATGAATAAGAGGGCGAAGAAAAGTCGGACAAAGAAAAAGGCGGACAAGAAGACAACGAAGAAAAACCATAATAAGAAAATGAAGACAAACCTTAAGAAAAAAAGAGGAAGAAGAAGCCATAGAATTTAAAAACAATAAGGAAGAAGAAGAAGTCGAAGACGATGAAGAAGAAAAACAGAAGAGAAAGAAGACGACGAAGAAAGAAAATGATATAGAAGAGGGAGAAGAAAATGACGAAGAAAAACCGGAAGAGTGCAGAGAGTGAAAAAATAAGAAGGCGGATGAGACCAAGACGTTGAAGAGAAGGGGGAGAAAGTTAAAGATTTGGAGAAGAAGAATACAAACTGGAAGAAGGGGAAGAAGGAGTAGAAGAAGACGAAGGTGATGAAAAGAAGAAGAAGAAGAAGCCAAAGACAATGAAAAATAGAAAAGGAAAATACGAGGGAGAAAATAAACTGAAAAATAAAGAAGAAGAAGAAGAAGGCGAAGCAGAAGAATTTGAGGATGAAGACGGGACAAAAAAAACCAAAAGAATAATAAGCCAGAGAACGAAGACGATCAAATTGTTGACAAAAGAAGATGAAGACAAATCGGAAGAGATAGACAAAAACAAACCGAAAGAGAAAGAAGAAGAATAACTGTTGGAGAATACAAAGATGATAAAGAATAAGAAGTAGATGTCAAAGACGATTAAGAAGAAGAAAAATAAATCAAAGACGATAGAATCTATGTATATGTTGTGATCAAAGTAAATGATGTATATCCTGGTATTTAGTTTATGAAACATATATGCCTGCGCAAAGGAGATGTCCAGTGACATTGTTAGTCTTGGTGCTCACGCTTATATATATGATATCCGATAGCTCAGGATTTTTGTACTTATTGGTTCGTTTGTTGTTTGTTTGTGCGTAGGTTTGTTCGGTTGGTGATTTTTTGTTTGTGTCTTTGAATTTGGTTTTGTATTATTTTTTTGGTCGGTTAGATTGATATTTGGTGCGTGGTTATATATTTTGTGGGTTAATGATTACACTATCATATTATATAGTTGTAGGAGTGATTTTTAGTCAAGATTCTCCTTTTTTATACATTTTTACGATAGTTTCTTTTTGAAAAGATGTGATATTTTTATTCATAGTTTTTTTTGTGGTATTTATGGTTTCTAATTTGTCTAGGGTTTTGTTAGATATGATTGTAATTGTTTACCTAAGCTCTGAAAATTAATACTTATTATATAATCTATGTATATGTTGTGATCAAAATAAATGATGTATATCCTGGGATTATTTAACTACGCTATGAAAATTAATATTTATTATATAATATAATAAGAAGACGAAGACGAGCGAAAGAAAAACTGAAAAATAAGAATTTTGAAAATATGGAGACGATGAAGAATGAGAGGGAAGAATAAGACGAAGAAAAACTGGAAGAAAATTAAAAAGATGAAGTCGGAGGATAAGGAGATGATGAAGAAGTAGAAGAAAAAGCGGAAGAAAAAAATGGAAAAAGAAGAAGTAGAAGAAGATGAGAAAAAACGATAAATCAGAAAATAAGAAGACGAAGTTGATAATGAAGAGTCGAAAAAGACGAACAAAAAGTCGAATAAAACTCTGGAGAATAAGAAGAAGATGGGAACACGAAATAGTGAAGAAGAATAAGGATAAAAAGAACGGAAGTTGGAGTTGAAGAAGAAAGCCGGAGGAAAAGGAAGAAATAAAACCTGGAAGATGAAGAAAACAAGTAAAATTAGAAAAAATTCGGAAGATGAAGAAGACGAAGTAGAAGAAGGTGAAGATGAGAAAGAGACATACAAAAACCATAAGAAGAAGAGTTTGGATAAGACAAAGAAGACCAAGGAGGAATAAGAAGCAGAGAATGAAGATGGCTAATAAAAATGGAAAAAGAAGAAGAACAGAGAGAATACAAAGATGAAGAAGAAGAAGTAAAAGACGATAAAAAAGAAGTAGGAAAATACGAGAAAAAAACAAAATATAAAGAATAGAAAGAAAAAGAAGACATAACAGAATAGTAAGAAGAAGTAGAAGTCGAAGACGATGATGAAGAAGTAGAAGTAGAAGTCGAAGACGATGATAAAGATGAAAGAAAAGGGTGAGGAATACGAAAATCGAAAGATATATAAGAGGAAGAAGAAGAAGTAGAAGTCAAAGACGATAAAGAAGAATAAGGAAAAGATGAGGAACTGACAAAAGGCTTTAAAATTGGAGAATGAAAAAGAAGACAAATGAAAACCGGAAAAAGAACAAGAAAACTACGAAGAAGAACAAAACCAAAAGATAAATAATAGGAAGAAGAGTAGAATAAAACATAAGAGGAAGAAGAAGACAAATCAGAAGAGGGAGGAGAAATAGAAGTTCAAGACGATGAAGAAGAGGAAAGAAAATATGAGGAATAAGAAAATCGAAAGACAAATAAGAGGAAGAAGAAGAAGAAAAGCCGAAGACAGTGAAAAAGAGGAAGGAAATGACGAGGAAGAAGAAAATCCAAAAGTTGAATAGGAGGGATAAGAGGAGGACAAAATCGTGAAGAAGAAGAAGGAAAAGACGAAGAAAAAGACCGAAGAAAAGAAAAATAAAAATCTGAATAAGAAAAATTAGGACAAGACGAAAATATTGAAGAATAAGAAGGGAAAAGGATGATGAATTTCGAGAATAAAAACCATATAGAATCTTTGAGAAGTAGTCAAGTGACAATCTTATGGTGTTGGTCCCAACTCACAATTTAATTAGATATTATCTCTGGACACCTCAGAAGATTATCAACTTGAAAGTGAGAAAAACATTAAAAAGCTTACACCGGAATTCGAGAAAATAAATTTCAGAAAAGAATTTCTTTAGAATAAATAGTGACACTTAAGGTATGCGGAATACCAACATGGTTAGAGAGCTGGGAGAGATTAGATACATATATATGTCGCTCTTTCTGTTGTCTGTCTTGCTGTTGCTGCGGTTGTGGTCTAAACTTGCTACAAATAGTTGTAATGAAGAAATTTGAATCCTAAGATGATTGTGTGTTGTTTTAATTAGACATTGTGAATTTGTTTCTTATCTCAAACTAAATTCCCCCTTCGTTTCAAGAGGAGGGTTCATGTGATAACGGTCGGATAATATGTGTCCATGTTATCTATGTGCTTCTACTTCACAAGGTTCTTGCTACTGATCGTTTGCGTAAAGATAGCCAAATCCATAAAAATGTGAAAATATACGTTCGAAAAATTCCAAACTTCAAAAAAATAATTAGAAGAAGAAAAATACAAGGAAGACGAAAAATTGAAAGTCAAATAAAAGGAAAAAGAAGAAGTAGAAGATGTGGAAGAATAAGAAGCATGAGAATAAAAAGACGATAGAAAAAAAACGAAGAAAATGAAGCAGAAGAAAAATCAGAAGAATAAAATGAAGAAATTCAAAAGAAGAAAACGAAGAAAAACCGAATGAAAAAAAATGAATTCAAAGAAGAAAAGACGATAAAGAAGAAGAATTAGGAGTCCAAAACGATGGAGGGTAAGAAGGAAAAGACGAAGAATATGAAAACCTAAAAGATAAAGAAAAAGGAGAAGAAAAAGACGAAGCCAATGAAGAAAATGAAGAAAAGAAAAATAGTCGGATAAGACGAAGATGGTGAACAAAGAATAATGAAATGACGAATTTGGAGAAGAAACACAATAATCAGAAGAAGAAGTCGGAGAAGAAAACCAATACATTAGATGAAGTGGAAGAAAAAAAAACCAGAAGATTAATAATACAAAGTAGACGAAGGTGAAGATGATGAAAGAGACGAAGAAAAATTAGATGAATAAGAAGTCCGAGAAGATGAAGACGATAAAGAAGAACAAGTTAAAGACGAAGACGATGAAGAAGAACTCAAAAATACGAAGAAAAAGACTAAGAAAGGGAAAATATAAATCTGAAGAGGAATAAGAAGATGGATAAGATGAAGACGTTTAAGATATGATGAAGAATTAGAGAAAGGAAGAATAATCGGAAGAAGAGGAAAAAAACCATAAGATAGAAGACGAAGTGGAAGAATAGAAAGATAGGGAAGAGAAAAAATCGGATTAAGACTTTAAAGGAGGAGAAGGTGAAGATTTTGGAGAAAAGTAGGAATAAGACAAAGTATAAGAATGTGAAGATGAAGAAAAAGACGATGAAAAACAAGAAGAATAGGAATTCAAAGAGAACGAAGAAGATGAAGGTGATGAAGAAGGAGAAGAAATAAGAAGAAGAAAGAGATTAATATAACCCGGAAGAAGAAGATGAATACAAAACAGAAGAGGAACCAGAGATAGAAGTCGAAGACGATGATGAAGATGAAAGAAAATGATGAGGAATAAGAAAATTGAAAGATGTATAAGAGGAAGAAGAAGGAAAATATGTGGAAATGACGAGTGACAAAGAAAAACCGGAAGAAGAAAACAAAAAAAATGAAAGAAAACGAAGAAGAAGACATGAGAGAAGAAGGGGAGATAAAGGTGGAAGACGATGACGAAGAATAAAGAAAAGATGATAAAGAAGAAAAACCAAAGAAAAAAAGAAGAGGAAAAAAAAGAAGATGACGAATAACGATTATGTGAAGACGAAGAATTTGCGTTTGTCTTAGCTCAATTGGTTTATGGGTTTAATACACTTATTTAGTATTACTTTTTGAGTTTTAAATTTTGTATGATGTTTACTTTTTTAGGTTAGCTTTATTTTGATCACGTATGTCTCAAGTGGTTGTTCTAATTCTCTTCGGTTTATAACATAAAGTTTTGTATTACGTTTTTGAAACCCATTGGCCCGCGTTCTGATCCCTAGAATGTTTGTTACCCCACCAGAAGCAAGGTTTCCTTTTAGAATGTGTTGTATACAGTTTCTCGTTGCTATCGCGTTTGCTATGACGATAAATAAAAGCCAGGGTCAGACTTTTCAAAAGGTTGGTTTATTTTTACCTAAGTCAGTCTTCTCACATGGTCAACTTTATGTTATTGTTTCTAGAATTATATCGAGAAAAGGATTGCGGATTTTGATAACTGATCAAAAGGGAAAGCCACAACGAAAGACAATGAACGTTGTTTACAAAGATGTTTTTCAAAGCATTTTCACGTCCTCACGTTTGGTTGAGTTTAGGATTTTATTGGATTTCATATACGTAGTTGGGTTTTTTCTTTTGAGTTCTTCGTATTAGTTATGATTTTAATTTTAATATATTTGTTTAACTTTCATATGTTTAGATATCCTTTGTGTTTTAATTAATATTTGTCTTGGAATCGATGAACGGCTCTCTAATATGAATGCTCTTTTTTTTTTTGTTAATCTCTTCAAACTACATTCTAATTATCATATTCTCAGTGTTTTCTCTCGATCTATCTTTTATTTCTGTTCGTCTACTTTAGATTGATTTAGTTGTTGCGATAAGTCTGTTTTAATCATACCGAATTTAGATCAATAAACGCGTTTCGATTCAGCATCCAAAAAACTTTGAATGGCATAATTAAGATTTATGGATGCAACTCTCTGTCCGCGCAAGGCGCGGCTACCTACCTAGTTATAAGTGAAGAGATGCTGCTGCTTTCTTCTTGATCCAAATCAAAACCTATGTACAAAATCTCATTCCAAATGGAAACAACTTAATACCTTTAATTTATGTATTACATCAATTTAGGTATAGATTCAACCAAAATTAAATTATGGGGAGAAAATCTGAATATAAAATTTGCTATATTAAAATATATATCTTATGAACAAATAAAGAAACTTTTTCTTGATGAAAGAAAAGCAAGTTAAATTTTGTATTGAGTGATTTATTTGCAGACGCAATCACAACTTTAATTTGTGTGTAAGTTTTCAAACCTTTGTTTCTAAATTAAGAGATTTGATAAGGTTGTTTTGTGAAAACAAACCAATTACAAATCAAGAAGGAAATTAATAATAAATGCTGTTATAATTCTTGTCAAATACTCCTTGGTGTTGTTGATTCTCTGGCCGACAAATAAAACAAAAACACGTAATCATTTTCAAAACACTCTATATATCATCTAAACAAGAGCAAATTAGCAAGCAAATTTTTCTTAAAATGCAATCATCCTTATATTTAAACATCTTTTGATATTTATTATAAGTGAAAACGATCATAATTACCTCCCCTTTTTTTTTTTGTCAAGATCATAATAACAATATCTGCAGAACATCTGTTTTACGCTATATTCCCCGATAAACGATATTACCAAAACACCATTTACCACTATGACATTACCAAAACACTCTTTACTTCCATTCTAGTATCAGAGCCTAAAACCCAAAAGGGTATAATCGTCTCATAATTATTTCTTTTACGCGCGCTTGCTTCATCCATTTTTCCCAGTCTCGGAAAATTTGCAGCGTCTTCAGTTCACAGTACCTTCTTTTAACTCTTCGTCAGTTTTAGACATTATCACCGAAAATTAAATCATTGAACCCTACGATTTTTGTTTCAGATTTCGATTTTTCTGTTAAATTTTCCACTCATTCCCTGCATTAATTTCTTGACAGAAATTTATGGAAATCGGAGTTCTAGAGATTCCAAACGTTGTTTCTTCTTCAGTCTTTGGATTGTTTGGGTAAGGAAAATTTCCTCACTCCCGCGGATTTTTTTTGTGAATTTTCTTCCTAATTTTCTCGAGAAATGTTCGTTTACGTTGCTCTGTTTTCCTATTTCTAAGTTAGGGAAGCTTCAGCGAGCGAGAGATTGACCAGATTTGAGGTATTATGTCTCATCTTCACAGATTTTTGTTTTCATATTTTCGTTTTCGTTCTGACCAGATTTTTGTTTCTTCTCTTTTATAAACCTTCAATTTACTTTTGCTACTAAGCGTTTTCTGTAAGGAATCGAAATGTGTGTATGAGATCTTTCTTAGGTTTTTAAGTCATAGAAACTGGTGTGAACGTTCAATATTTTGATATCCACTAGCAATTTTTCCTGCTTAGGGTTTATGAACTGAGTACAGAGCATTACTCTTGCTTAGGGAATAAGTGCACAAAACTTGCACGTATTCTCTTAAAGTATTCACTTACACAAAATTACAGAGCATTACTTGATGATTACTTCTAAAATCAAGCAATTTTAGAATTAATGCTCTGTAGTTTATGAACTGAGTACATAGCATTACTTCTAAAATTATCAAGCAATTTGCACTTAAACTAATTTTCTCTCTGGCCGCCATATTCTCTTTTCAAAACATTTTATATACACTCGGTATTTATTATTTTCAGATGTCAGGGGTGATTGCCCTGGATTCGGAGAGATTTGGTATCTATCCAATTTGTGGAAAAATTTTGAATGTGGGGAGAGCTAGTCGCAGAAATCTCGAATCCAATAAGCAAATCAAGGATATAAAGAAGATTTTGGGACTGAAACAAGGTGTCATCTACGACGATGCTAACTCATTGAGAAACGGACATGTCATGGTTATGACGGACCAAGATGTGGATGGATCTCATATTAAAGGCTTGTTATTAAACTTTTTTCACCGATATTGGCCGTCACTGCTAATGATTCCAGCATTTATATCCGAGTTCGTGACTCCTATTGTGAAGGTAGGTTTCATTTTCATACTTGCATAATATATCTTGTATACAGTGGTTGACATGGTCAAAACTCAGGCTACAAGAGACAAATATACTCAGGCTACAAGAGTCAAAGATATTGTGACTTTTTACTCCATGCATGACTGACTACGAAGGATGGAAAAACAAGCAGAAAAGGGAGTATGAGACGTGGAGTTTCACCTACTATAAGGTAGGAGTATGAGAAGTGGAGTTTCACGTACTATATGTTTTGTATAACTCTATTGACTTGTGATATATGCATACTAATTTTTTTTTTTGTAGGTGCTGGCTAATTTTTCAAACACAGACGCAGTTCAATTTTTTACCGATATTTCAAATCACAAGAAGACTTTTGTCTGGGAAGATGACAAAGACGAAAAAGCCAGTGAACAGACATTTTCCAAAACGAAAGAGAATATTCAAGCCCGAAAAGATTTGCTTCTTCCACCATTGGTATGCCCTTACATATCTTGAACTTTGTTAGTTATATTTATGTTGATGATGTGATTTTCTCATTTCAGCTTGGGCGGCTTCGAAATTGAGAAGAAAAGGAAATTACGTACAAAGACTTTATATACAAAGATCTTATACTGTACTTCAAGGCGAATCTTAAGAGGTCCATTCCGATGATGGCTGATGGGCTCAAACCCAGCCAAAGAAAGGTTTTACACTATTTGTTAAAGTGGGATGAAAGCCTCCTTGGGCCAATGACGGTTACTGAATACTGCAATAGCTGCTCAAGTAGCTAAGTACATACACGATCAAAAGTGGCAACAGCTTCTATCATCTTCTTCTCTTTTCCAGACTCCAATAGAAGATGAATCAGTTCATATAGGTAACAGTGATTTGGTCAGGGGAAGAAGACAGAACCTCCACTATATTAGAAAGATTGGAGTATTTCATCCTAGTCTGCTACTATAGTCTATATGTGAAGCTGTGAGGTTTTTGTAGTTTATGCGGATATTCATTTCAAAAGGTGTGTTCTTCATACAACGTTGTGTATCCAAAGACTTGAAGTATAGCCCCAACTGTTATTATATTTATTGTGATTATCCATCACAAGCTTCTCCTATAAGAAACATATACAACCTTCTCCTATAAGCAACTTCACAAGCTTCCCTAATAGCAAAACCCATGAAAAAAAAGGTTGATGTCTTTGGACAAAACATAAGCATCGCAGCTTACACCGTTCATCAAGAGGTAACCCATGAAATGATGATGCTTTCATTTATTTTGATGTTGGATCTTGTGAGGAACCAAGAATGTAGCCATTTTTTTGGCAAAATTGATTGATTCTAGAATCATAATTCTGTTTCCACTGGTCCTACCTGCTCAATAGTAAAAAAGGATGCTAAAGTTTTTAAATTCAGTAGTAAATAGGCATAAGAGAATTACTTCAAGCATATAACGATCATTGTGTAAAATTTTGCCAAGAAGAATGATAAAGAATAGGATTGTTGAGAAAATGTGTATGCACTTCATTTGTTTTTTTGTATTGGTAAGGAAACAATTTTATTGGCATAATGGTAGAAAAGGATACCAGTAAGCAGACTTAGTTTGTAACATACTGTATCTGGTTGAATTGATAGCAAAAAAATGGTTTCCACATGAGAACAATGATACATTGAGTGAATCAAGTACAACATGTTTAATGAATCTGCATTAACATTGAATCTCTTGATTTTAAGCTTAAATCGTAGATTTCGTGCACAGATTTATCCGAGGGAGTATGAGCAAATCTCAAGATTTTGTGGGATATGCTCTTGCCGTATCCGAGAGAATGATCATACCGGAGAAGCCTATGGAAAAAATTACTGGGTTTGATGCAGATCCACTGAGTTTTCCCCGAATACGGGTTCCAATTCCATAAATGGATCAAAGACTTGGTTGTGGAGATTCTCATGCTTCATAAAGTTTGGGAGGAGATGCTTAGATTTCTTGATACGGAATAAGGAAGAAGCTATTAGATTTCTTGCAACACAAGGTAACTAAGAACATTTAAAAGGTTAGACCAACAAGTAAAGAACTTTACAAAGAAACAGCTTTAACAAATCAAATTAAAACATGATTATAACAAACACCAAACTTCATTCTTATCTACATATATTTAGAAATTCAGCTTTCTTACCATAATCAAATTCCCCTATATAAATAATAAATCACAAGATTGTATATTATACCAATGGCTTCTATGGTCAATGTTATGAGTCCAATGGTGGTTACTACAAATCTCATTACCAGATTCAAAACTCCCAGGCTCAAACCCGATCTGCCTTCTCTACAACATCCCGGGCTCATTGCAATCAAGAATGATCCAAGAAAAATGATGAATATTTTTGCTTCAAGGAGAAATATTGTGGTTTCGTGTTTAGATCGACCTAATTCTAGGCCGAATCAAATCTCTGGATATGATACTGTTATGAAATTTTATTCCTCCATTAACGATAAGAATAAAGATCGATTGAGTAGTTGCATCTCCAACGATTGCTTCATAGATGATTTCTCCTTCTCTAAACCTTTTCGAGGAAAAAATGTAAGAATTTTTCTATGAAAACGTTCCTTTGTGTTTGTATATTTTAGATTTCAAGATTTTTTTTGTTTTTTTTGTTAATGAATTAAGGATTGAGAATGTATATATTTTTGCAGGAAGCAATGAAGTTCTTTGAAGAATTAGTGAAGAGTATGGGACAAAACGTTAAGTTTTGTGTTGAAAATGTGTGTGAAGGAGATGGATATAGTGCTGCTGTTAATTGGCATCTTGGTACGTATTAGTACACTATTAATGCCTAATTATACTTAATTAACTAATAATCGTTAATTAGTAGAGTTAATACTTAAAAAAAAAAAATATGTTTCTTCTTTTCTAATGTTGTAATTTGTAAAGAATGGAAAGGAAGAAAAATTCCCTTTACAAGAGGATGTAGCTTCTATGAATTTACAGAAGAAGGAGGAAGATTGGTTATAAGGTAAATAGTTTTTTTTTGGGGGTATATTGATATCTTAAAAATAGATTTTCAGGTGAATATTTTAGCAATTTTTTTTTTACAAGAAAGCTTCATTTCAAAACCAATAATAAAATAAATCTAATAAACAATTTGACAAACTAATTTCAGAAACGCGAGGATTTTGATTGAATCGCCAATTAAACCGGGAGGAATCGCATTGGTAAAATATTTATTCTTAGTTTTTAATGGAAAAAAATGAATGAGAGTTATTATTAGTTTTGATAGAAATTTTTATTCCAGCATTTGTTTTTGATAATATTTTGCTATCATGAATTATTTTCAGAACTTGTTAAAGAATATAACGTTCTTGTTCGACGAATTCCCCCAAGTCGCTGATTGTAAGTTTCCAGTTTTTCCTTATGTATAAAAATATCATTTAAAAATTCGTAATTGTTTTTCTTAATTTTTTTTTAATATTTCAGGGTTTCTAGAGAAGCCTTATGCTATAATCCAATTAACATTAAGAATGTATGGTCTATTTTTGGCGCCACTCATAGGCCATATAATGGCAAGCTACATGAAGCTATTAAACAATATGGCCGAATTCTTTTTATTAGTCTTGAAAATTATTATCAAGATTCGAAGTCTCTTCTCCAAATAGAAAGAAATAAAGATTACATGTTTTCATTAAATCTCTTTTTCATATACTTGATTTGTATATTAAACGATGCGATCGATTTGTATATTAAAAATAACAATTAAATAATTTGTAGTTTATATATAAAATACATGTAATCATATCAATACATCATGCAAAACGCGATGTTTCACTTCACCAATAAGATGATCCATACAATATAGCAAACAAGAAAGATCACAATACTCATTAGCTAATATATAATGGTACAATTATGAATAAGAAGATCCAACATGATGCAACTAGAAGATTCACAAATCCATACGTTAATTACCTCAGGCAGACCAAAACATGATATATTCAAAGATAATCGTGATTAACTAATAACTTCATTGAGATACAATCATCATGCTAGAAACAAAGTGAACTAAAATTAAAACTAATCCAAAGCAAACAATTCAAAACCGTAATTGCATTGAGATTTGAGATATAAACAGAGAAATTAATTAAAATCAGAGAAATTAGTATAAACCGTAATTGCATTGAGAAATTAATTAAACAGAGATATAAACAGAGAAATTAATATAAACCGTAATTGCATTGAGATATAATCACCCATTGAAGATCCAGAGCTCAGAGATTTCGTGGGTTTTTTAGAATCTCTCAAGAACTATGAGAAATCTGGTGTGCCCAAAGGAGCCGGAACTGATTCCGGTGAAGGGTTCGATCTCGGTAGGATGAAACGTCTCATGCTTCGTCTCCATAATCCTCATTTCAAATACAAGGTTCGTGCTTGCTAATTTATCATCTTTAAAGTTGAAATTTTTCTGTGTTATGCATCTTTCCTTTGTGATCATTGATTGGTTCATAATTAGTGATTCTAGGTTTTTCATGTGGCTGGAACAAAGGGAAAAGGTTCAACTTCTGCTTTTCTCTCTAATATCTTACGAGCTGGAGGATATTCAGTTGGTTGTTATTCTAGGTAAAGATTGATACTTTTGGATTATTAAGTATTTATTATATCTTGAGTTTGAATCTTTCATTTGATTTTCTTCTGTGTAGCCCACATATTTTGAGTATCAAAGAACGCATTTCCTGTAATGGAGATCCCGTCTCTGCATCCACGCTTAATGATTTTTTCTATTCAATCAAACCGATCATCGATCAGTCTATCCAAGAAGAAAATGGTTCTTTGAGTCATTTTGAGGTTATTATTTCTCCTAAGATTCTACCTTTACTCGGTTTCCTTTTTCTTATACAGATACTTCTTTTTGGCAGATTCTCACTGGGATAGCCTTTTCTTTATTTGAGAAAGAAAATGTCGACATTGCGGTTATAGAGGTTAGCAAGTTTGCTCATCCTTAGAAGATTTAAAGAAGCTTGCTTTTGCTATTGTATAGAAGCTAGATTGAATATCTTATGTATGGCATTTTTGTAAATGCTCGGTTGTGTATTTGATTTGGTATCATCAGGCTGGGCTATGAGGAGCTCGTGACGCTACAAATGTCATTGAAAGTTCAAATCTTACTGCATCAGTCATAACTATGATAGGTGAGGAACATATGGTTGCCTCGGGGGTTCCTTGGAAAGTATAGCAGAGGCCAAATCTGGAATTATTAAACACGGTCGTCCAGTTAGGTGATTTTTATGTAATTGCTTGTCTTAGAAATCATCAGCTTATAAGCGCATTGATGGATTGAGTTTTATGTGTTAAAAAACTTGTAGGTGGTTTTAGGTGGCCCGTTTCTTCCTCACATCAAAGGCATTCTTCGTTCTAAAGCAGCATCAATGTTGTCAGCAGTGATATTGCCATCTAGTATTGGATCTAGCTCTTCAATCAAAGGCATCATCAACAAAAATGGGATCGGGCTTTGCCAGTCCTGTGACATCGTAATACGAAGTGAGAAAGATGATAAATTAGTAAGTTTCAAAGAATTTTTATAAGCAAGAAATTCATTTGTGATTCTTAACTGTCTTACCACAACTAATTGAACGTAATAAACGCAGATTGTTGAGCTTGGTGATGTAAATCTACGCATGCTTGGACATCACCAGCTCCAAAATGCTGTCACTGCTACATGTGTTGCTCTCTGTCTTCGCGATCAAGGTATGATACATCTCTATATTGTTTCATATACAACAGCAACAAAAGAAGTAAAAGTTTACAAATTTGTTCACTTCTTGATGGAGTTATCAGGATGGGGGAGAGTTACAGACAAAGCTATTCGGATTGGTTTAGAGAATACTCGTTTACTTGGTAGAAGTCAGTTTCTGACACCAAAAGAAGCAGAGGCTTTACAATTACACGGAGCAACAGTGCTTCTTGATGGAGGTTTATGATCTCTCTTCGCCATTTTTCTTGATAATGTAGTCTCTGTTTCGAAACTGAGTCGATTTGCAACTATGTGCAATAAGCAAATGCTATACTTTGCTTGAAACTATTGGTTTACAGTATTCAATCTTTGGTCTGTTTTTCAGCTCAGACCAAAGAATCTGCCCGAGCTCTAAAGGAGATGATAAAGAAGGATTTTTCAGAAAAGATTTTGGTGTTTGTCGTTGCAATGGCTAGTGACAAAGATCATGTTTCTTTTGCAAAAGAACTTCTCTCAGGTCTAAAACCAGAAGCAGTGGTTCTAACAGAAGCTGACATCGGTGGATCTAAGGTTAGATCAACCACGAGTTTGGTTTTGAAGGAATCATGGATAAAAGCTGCTGATGAGTTAGGTTTAGGATTTATGGAAGTTTCAGAAAACAAAACTGTGTTTGGTTCTTTAAAGCTTGCCCACAAGATTCTCGCCGATGACACAACCAGTGACTCGGGAATGGTTATAGTCACGGGTTCATTGCACATTGTATCCTCAGTCTTAGCTTCTCTACAACGTTAAGTTTCTTCTTTCATCTTTTGTTTGTTACGTTTATGATTCTCTTGTAACTCCTCAGTTTCTTTGTTACACCAAAAGAATAAACAAAGATATCTTTGTAACTTCTCTTCTTCATGACGTTAACATCAAACATTTTTCGATTAATGAATCCATTTCACAAATCTGGCTTGGATCCCGAAATGTCGAGTTTATTTCTGCGTTGTGCAACGATTATAAAACTCAGTGATTCGTAGTTTGTGATCAGCACAAGTGAGCTTGGAACCCTCCGAGCCAGTCAGAGGCTTTCCATTAGATGAGCGAGAGATGTATCTTTTGTCCCACATCGATTGTGTAAAGAAATGTGTAATAACGAGTGGGCCTATAAAAGGAGAAGAGGTGTGTAGAGAGAAAAACATGATCCTTCAGGCAAGTTAAAGGGGAAATGAGGAATGGGTTTAATCTCGCATAAAATTGCGTGAAGAGCGTTCCGCTCAAAGCCTGTTACGACAATTGGGCGCTCCAATTTTCATTTAATCTGATCCCTCTTTTTTTTCAAGCTTTTTTTTTTTTAAAGTTTATTTTCTTCTTCTTTATTTATTCTAAAATTCAAAACTTTTTTTAAAATTTAAAAAATATATATTTTAATGATAAAAGAAATAAGAAACAGTATTATTATGATGTTTTTTTGTAAAACCTTATTTAGTTTGTAAAAATTTGTAAAATCTGTAAATTTTAAGTAGTGGTACAATGTAATAACTGGTTGATTTGTGATTAAAAATATTACTAGGATTTTGAAGTCTCGTGAAACTCCCTCTCTTCATTTTATAAAAAGTGTTATTTTAAGGTTTTGTTTTTGTTTTACAAAGAGTGTTGTTCTATATTTTCAATGGTAATTTTTGAATAAAAATCCAGTTTTAATCCTATTGTTTTAATGTATTAATTAGAATGACAAATTTATTTAGTGTATTAATGAGGGGTAAAATAGATTTTTTGTAAGATTCCTTAATATTTGTGTAAAATTGTAGAATGACAATATTTGTGAAAGAGAGGGAGTCCATTTTGAGTGGCTATTTGTTCAATAAACGCAATATACCAAATCAATGATTGGTCATTTGTGTTGATTTTCCCCAATTTCGTTAAGTCCTCGTGAAATAGTTTTTTTTTTTTTACGAACTCTGAACCTCTCTTCAAACACATTTTCCTGATGCGTTTCGTCGTTCTTATTGTTTTCTTTGGACACACCAAAATAACTAAATGTAAAATCTAAATTTTCCATTTTTTCTAGTTGTTGTATTCCTTTATAACTAAATGTAAATTTTTCATTTTTTCTTTGTTAGTGTTCTTTACTAATAAAATGTAAAATTTTCATTTTTTCTTTGTTAGTGTTCTTTAATAATAAAATGTAAAACTTACAAATTTCACCGATTTATTTACATAAATGTATATTTTAACTTTTATGTTGACGATACATGTATATTATAAATATACATTTGCATTAATTAGAACCAAAAAACAAAAGTTAGAAAGAACAAATTTTGGTGTGTGGTGAAGAATCAGTATGGAGCCACTAATCATAGGCGGTCAGCTGATCCCAGTCATTGTTTTAATTCAGTTATATGTTTTGAAGAAAAATTATATTGATCCTAACCTAGAATAATTTTTGACTCTAATACAACATTAATTTAGATACATAAGACAACAAAACAAATCTATAATATAATAAGAGAGTTTTCTCTCATTCTAAGCTGTCCACATCAGCACTAAACTCTTCAAGAAATGGATCCCACCTATTTAAAAATCTTACTAATTAAAAGTTGTGTTATTTTATTATGCCACGTAACTTTCAATAATTGAAATTTGTTTCAAATCTTACTAATCCAAAATATATATGCGTTTGGTATTGTATTGGGTATTTGTTTGTTCATTTTTCGGTTTTCATAGCTTTTCCTAATTTACAAATCCAAACACTCTACACAATTGGCCCATTAACTCAACACCAAAACAAAAAAAAATAAAAAACGCCATTTTCCTCTTTTCCTCTTAATTATTAGGAGAAAAGAGACGTCAGTTTATCAAACACACGTGCAACCGCTTCTTACTTCTATTTTTCGAGTCGGTTTATCAAACGAGGTTAGAAAAAAACGTCTTCTAACGGATATCTTATTGTGATATTAGAAAATAATTTCTAAAAAATAGCATATAAACAAATTTAAAAATATGAATGTAAATATGTAAAATAAATATAAAACTATAATTAAAATCACACAGTAGTGAAATACAAAATATATATAAAAAAAAGAACAATATTTCAACATAAGTTAATAACATAAGTAAGAGAAAACTGTTACTATATACAAACAATAATAAGGAGAAAAAAGAAAACACACATACACATAATGCAATTTTAAATATAAACCGAATATTAAACTAAATTTTGAAATTAAAAAAAGGTTTCCAAATAAATTAAATAATAACAAATATAAAACATGAATGTAAATAAGGTCCGCGCTGCGGGGTCAATCCCTAGTACATGAAATTAAAGAGCCCAAATACTAGAAAGTTAGGCTTTAACTAAAATTTTATCCATGTGACTAAACTAAAGTAAAAAGTAACACACAAATGATATATATTGAATTTTTATTGTGTTTAATTTTTTATTAAAATATTAACACTAATCTATAGAATAAGCAGATCGTTGATGCGAGGTGTAATATTTATCAATTTTTGTTTTTGTTGGTTTAATGATATTTGTAACGTGAAAATTTATTGCAATAAAAAATGTTTCAAATTAAGCTCGTCTTATAAACTCTATTGTAACCCTATTCTCTACATATTTAACTGATATTTTATTGATTTTCTCATACATTGCAGTGTTACATTACGTGATTACTTCACATAATCATAATAAAATTCTGAGATTTTTGGGATTAATGCTTTACTTGAGTCTGATAACCTGAAACAACCATTAATCAACTTAAGTCTCTAGCACGTAACCTTGGGTAATCCGAAACCCGGATCTGTTGTTTTCGCTGCCTTGTCTCAAGATTATGCATCTAGAGAGGGTAAGGTATGGCACATTGACCCTGGATACGCTCATACCTAGCTGCCCGGTTCTTGAAAAGTTTATCCAGAATTATGGATCTCTTTGAGCTTCTTCAACTTATATATGTGCCTTCCCAGTCACTAAAAATATTCACCTTAGAGAATGAACGTTTCGAATATAATGTTGTCAATGATTATGTTGTTGAAATTGATGCTCCAAGGCTTGAGCATATGAGTCTCCATGATCACTTATCTAGAAGCTTCATTGATGTTAACTTTGGTGTGGAGCATGGTTATTCATTGGACCTAGATCATGATGATTCTTCCAAGAGAACTATGATCCGTAATTTCATCTCCAAGATATCTACAATCTAGAGGTACACATAAATGGCTGATTCAATAACATTATACTATACAAAATGCATGAGTGTGACATTTCTCAGTACAATTTGATTGTGACACAGGTGATCCATGATTACTCCAAATTGACACTTCTCTAACTTGACTTAGTGATATGTTTCGTTCCTTGAATCTTTTTGGGAATTGCTGGCGCCAACCTTTCTTTGTTGCTGTCCGAATCTACACACACTCTTCCTGGTGCGTCTTATTTGCTTATTCTCATGTAAATTTCATATATGCATGTAAAACTTAGATATCCCTTTTTGCTTGGGTTTATATTATCAGGACTTTTAATCTCTTACAAAGATAGAGTCAATCAAGTAAAAATCAGCTTTATTTTTTTCGAGTTCACTTAGTGATTCGTAGATTGTGTGATCCTTAACCGGATAAAAAAGATTAACGATTGAGCCACTGTCACGTGCTAAGCACATTGGAGGTTTTGTTGTGAGCTTGGAACCCTCCGAGCCAGTCAGAGACTTTCCATTAGGTGAGCGAGAGATGTTTAATAGTTTCTTTTGTCCCACATCGATTGTGTAGAGATATGTGTGATAACGAGTGGGCCTATAAAAGAAGAAGATGTGTGTTGAGAGAAAAATATGATCCTTCAGGCAAGTTAAAGGGGAAATGAGGAATGGGTTTAATCTCGCACAATATTGCGTGAAGAGCGTTCCGCTCAAAGCCTGTTACGACAATTGGGCGCTCCAATTTTCATTTAATCTGATCCCTCTCTTTTTTCAAACTTTTTTTTTTTGTTTTTTTAAAAGTTTTGTTTTCTTCTTCTTTATTTATTCTAAAATTCAAATAATTTTTAAGTATTAAAAATATAAAAATTATATTTTAATGATACAAGAAAAATAAGAAACAATATTATTATAATGTTTTTTGTAAAACCTGTACATTTTAGTGATTAAAATATTACTATGATTTTGAAGTCCCGTGAAACAGCAGAAAAAATATAATACATTTTGTGTGGTCATTTGCTCAATAAACGCAATATACCAAACAATCACTTATCAAATAATCTTGTTGGGTAAAATTAGTATATTATTATTACCCATCAACAATCAGTAAATAGTTTTTTTTTTAATGAAATCTATTTGATCAAATATACAATAGCATCTCATTTGCTTTAGATATACAATTTTCAGCTATTCGAGTAATTATAAATTTATAATAACAAGAAAAAATTAATTTTGTGACAGTTTCAGTTTCACATTATTCTACGTAATCATAATAATATATAAAAGTGAGCACAACGAGTAATCTTAGAGCATCATTAGTGGAAGTCTTGTAATAAAATAATAATAAACTTTGATAAATTCATGAGAGACAATGACAAGAATTTCTCATATGAGAAACTTTAAGTTCATGAAAGACCCATATGCCACATATCTTCATCTAATTGGCTCAATTTTTTTATCATTTATAATTTAATCAAATAATTAAAATATATTTAAAATAATAATAATATATTATTAAAAGACACATTAATGAGATTCCCACTAATGATGTTCTTTAGGACTTAGCATTCGGCTATTTGGTTGGAATTTCAGAAACTAGAATCAAAATTATCTTTCGACTTGGTTTGAAAGTTTTGGTTCGGATTCGATTTTGGCTAAAAAGTAAAAAAAAAGAAAAATTATTTAACTTCGATAAAAATTGCAAATTTTCAATATATTTTAAAGTATATTTCTATATATTTAATAACGTTATTTTTTAAATGAATTTTGCACACACCCCTTTTGTCTAGTGTCCAAATAAATAAACAAATTAGCAATTTAAAGTTTTAAACTATTAAATAAAAAATATTAAGGACGGCAGAGAGAGAGAGTGAAAAAATCTTGTAACGATCCAACATCCCTTCATAAAATTCTAAGGTAAAAAACAATCATATTGAGAAAAGAAATGGGTTTTAAAGAACGAAACAAAGTTCCGAAAGACATTCGTTCTCAAATCAAAGGTACTATTTAACCTTAAAATCAGACCAAAAAGAAACAAGAAAGGATTACTTTCCGTTTCAAGGAAGATCAGATCCAGCAGCTGGACCAGCACCACCACCAGCTCCACGGCCAAACCCAAGCCTAGCTCCAGGTCCCTGTAAAAACCAAAATGATTTAGTCACACACAGAAAAGATGGATGAACAACAGTCCTGTAATTTCTGTCAAAAATGTTTAATGCACGCGTTTTTGCAATAATGAAACCAAACTCATGAAAGAGGCTCAAGAGAAATTTACACAAGATACTAGTGAGTAGTTTACTCAGGGAGTTCACAGAATGATTATAAGCAAAGACTTAGTGGCAGAGTATAGAGTAATTAGTTGAGAACACTAAAAAGTTGAGAAACGGTGGCTTGGGAAGTTTCTGAGCAAGCATGATAACAATGCGTAACCACTAATAGAGTTTGCAAGATGATTTAAAGCAAGAAATAAGTACTAAGAACCCAATTCACAGAGAATGAGAAGGAAATAGAAACGGTACCCTGAAAGAAGGTTGGTAATCAGAAGGAGCTCCACTCTTGTCACCAAACTCTCCACCTGATCTCGGACCTCCACGGTATCCGTCTCTGTCACCAAACTTCCTCTCTCCCTCAAAACGAGGTGGACCACTGTAAAAAACAAATCAAAACAGTCACACATAACACTCCACAAGTAACCAACATACATACTCTTTCAGCAAGATTCATTTGAAGAAATGATAAAACTTCAATGGCAGACTTGTAAAGCATAAAAACACAACAATCGTATTCAATCGCAATGGTCATGACAATGAAACAAAAAGATGACATTTTGAGATTCATGTGAATTACCGAGGACGGTCACCAGGTGGACCTCCGAGTCGGCCAAGAGGCTTCTGTTGCTTCTTCAAAGTGGCAGGAACAATCTCAGATGGGAGATTGAGGTAAGTCCTGAGAAAGTCGATGCCTTCGTTTGTGAGGAACCAGTAGTAATGCATCCAAGCAAATGTCTCTCGCACGTATTCCTTGGATTTGAAGCTCTGCATCAACTTGATGACTTGCAGATTCGGAACACTCTCGATCAAAGGATGTTGCGGTAAATTGAAATCCTTTTTCGCAAACAGAACACCCTCTGCACCAAAACCAATCAACATTTTCAATTCTATTGTCATCGATGCATAAACCCTTTTAACGAAGAAGCTCGAGACAAGATGCGTACCTTTGAAGAGGTACTTGGAGATCTCGCGGCGATTCTTCTCTGATATGATCTGCAAGTACGAGAAAACATCGATTTTTACCGTTTGATTGTACTCAGCATTCGAAATAAGCTTTCACCAATAACATAATCAGTGATCGGGAATAGAGATCTACCATGATTGCGATGAGATTGGTAGAGGAGGCGACAGAGAAGGTGTCTGCGTTTGTATGTGACGGCTTTCTCTCCTTCTCCTAACGCGAAACCCTAATTTCTTGTAAAGCCGCCACTTTTATAACATGTTTGTTTTAAGGGTTTATGCGTTCCAATATTGGGCTTATAATTGGGTCGAGAAGAAAACATTTAACGAGCCAGCTTAGCTCAAATTTTCATTTTGGACCCTGTCTGACAAAACTTATTCTTGTCATATATAAGTTCGAAGGTGGTCGTGTCATATAAAACATTTTCTACTTGGAGAAGTAATTCGTGAGAGATACCATTTTCTACTTTAAACCAAAAAGTCCTATCACACGATATACATATTATCCAAATTTCTAGATCAATTCAAAACGTATAATAGATCAAATCGGATTTTTACATGTATAATGTTCGACCCTCCAGTAATCGGAGAGCCAAAAAAAAAGAAGAGATCAATATATAATTTTTTATACAAATTCTTGCTGAAAATAACTCAAGGAAAACAAGATAGCTATATACCAAATGCAAACACCTTGATCATCATCGTCACCAGTAGTCTTGGAATCATAATGTATATTCTTCTTAAGCCAACTCCAACAATAGTATTCATCAGCATCCGTGTCGTCGTTGCTTGCCCCCTTAAGTTCTAAAGTAATAATGCAGCTTCGGTCCTCTTCTTCTTCCCCAGACCAAGCTTCCTAAGCCAACTCCAACAACTTGTATTTGTACTGCTTTTGATGATTTCATCTTCAAAGACCTTAACAGCTTCTGCTCCATAGTCTCCATCTCCAGTTGTGTCGCGGTTGTTGTTACCTATTGTTTCAAAGCAATCAACATTGCTGAAACTACTCTCAGCATCAAAGTACTTATCTTCGCTGCTGCTACTCTCAGCTTCCTTCATCAAGATCTGTACACCACACTGATCAATAATCTTGCGGTTATCCCCGCAGCTAAATTCAAACAGAATCTCGCTCGCAATCATATCTACGCATATGTTTTTTTGAAACAAGTCATCATAAAATATAAACAGATGTTCCGTTTGAATCTTAGGCTTCCCTTGAATCACCACCCGATGACGGAATTTGTTGACTTGGACACCTCCTTTGATTGTTAGACGACAAGTTATATCATTAACTGGGAATTCATTGGTTCGCGAAAATTGAAGGCAAGCTTTAAATCTTGTGTACACCGAGAAATCTCCCTCACCACCCGGAGGCAAATGAATGGTTATGGAGTTTCCTGTAGCTTTGTGATTGAACTCCGCAGGGAGTTCTTTACCTGGTGCAGGTGTGGTGATGAGCACACCCCCCTTTTTCTTTTTCTTTTTACTGTTCCCAACATGTTTGGCACTGTTCACGACGTGTCGGGTACTGTTCACGATGTGTCGGGTACTGTTCACGACCTGCCGGTACTGTTCCCGACCTACTCGGCACTGTTCACGACGTGCCGGTTACTGTTCCCGACATGCTCGGCACTGTTCACGACATGCCGGTTACTGTTCCCGACCTGCTCGGCACTGTTCACGACGTGCAGGGTACTGTTCACTACCTACCCGGCACTGTTCACGACATGCCGGGTACTGTTCACGAACCATCACGTCGTCCCCAAAAACTGGAGAGCTGTCTGCTCAACTCCCACTATAAATACCCCCTTTGGTATTCATTATCGCGACACACAAAAAACTTTCATTCTCTCTCTCTAAATATTTTTCCCTCTCTAAAAAGAGCTCTCCCCAGCTCTCCCAGCTCGGTGCAGCTCTCCCAGCTCTCCCAGCTCTCCGCAGCTCTCCTAGCTCTCCGCTCTCTGCAGCTCTCCCAGTTCTCCCCAGCTCTCTGCAGCTCTCCCAGCTCTCCGCAGCTCTCCCAGCTCTCCGCTCTCTGCAGCTCTCTCAGCTCTCCCCAGCTCTCGGCAGCTCTCCCCAGCTCTCCCAGCTCTCCCAGCTCTCCGCTCTCTGCAGCTCTCCCAGCTCTCTGCAGCTCTGATGAGCTCCCAGCTCTCCCGGCGACCGACGACCCGACCTGACGGCCGACCTGGCGACCCGATCTGACGGCCGGCGACCGGCGACCGATGACACGACCTGACGGTCGACCGGCGACCGACGACCCGACCTGACGGTCAACCGGCGACCGACGACCCGACCTGACAGTCGACCTGACTAGCTCTCAGCTCTCCAGTTCTCTCCTACCCGCCTCAGCAACGAACTACGAATGGCTTGATCCCCAATCCGGGGTACGTAGGCAGCCCTCCGGGCACAGCTATAAATCACCTCTTCCTCCTCATTTGCCGACCGGAACGCAACCGGCTCTATCTTAACAGAAAATCCCCGAACCTCCCCGATACAAATTGATTTGTAGGAGACGTGCTTAAACACGTTCCAACAATTGGCGCTAGAAGGAGGGGGAGTTTGAGGATTTTTCTACAGGCAAAGAGTAGCTCGGCAAATGTCGGGAACATCGCCCTCATCTCCGAACAACTCCATACAGATAAGTGCAAAGCTTATTTTTATTTTTTACTTTTTTCATTCTCCTTGAGCCGAGCTCATCTCGCAAACACTCGACAAGATAAGTATCGAGCATAGCCTCGTACTTAAGCTTAAGAGTTAGCAAAGCCGAGCTCATCTCGCATCAAACTCGACAAGATAAGTACCGAGCCTAGCCTCGTACTTAAGCTTAAGAGTTAGCAAAGCCGAGCTCATCTCGCATCACACTCGACAAGATAAGTGCCGAGCCCAGCCTCGTACTTAAGCTTAAGAGTCAGCAAAGCCGAGCTCATCTCGCAAACAACACGATCAACAAGTGCCGAGCCTAGTCTCGTTCATAAATTTTTTTAACTCTAATCAAGTTCACCCTTACTTGCAGGTTAACATATACCGAACTAAAACTTGTTTCGTCCGCCGACTTCGACACTCACTCGCCGAACTTGGGGGAGGGCTATTGTAGGTGTGGTGATGAGCACACCCCCCTTTTTCTTTTTCTTTTTACTGTTCCCGACCTGCTCGGCACTGTTCACGACGTGCCGGGAACTGTTCACAACTTGTCGGGTACTGTTCACGACCTACCAATATTGTTCCCGACCTGCTCGGCACTGTTCACGATGTGACGGGACTGCTCACGACGTGCTGGTTACTGTTCCCGAACTGCTCGACACTGTTCACGACGTGCCAGGTACTGTTCACGGCATGCCGGTTACTGTTCCCGACCTGCTCGGCACTGTTCACGACGTGACGGACACTGTTCACGACCTGCCCGGCACTGTTCACGACATGCCGGGTACTGTTCACGAACCATCACGTCGTCCCCAAAAACCGGAGAGATGTCTGCTCAACTCCCACTATAAATACCCCATTTGGTATTCATTATCGCGACACACAAAAAAACTTTCATTCTCTCTCTCTAAATATCTTTCCCTCTCTAAAAAGAGCTCTCCCCAACTCTCCCAACTCGGTGCAGCTCTCCCAGCTCTCCGCAGCTCTCCTAGCTCTCCGCTCTCTGCAGCTCTCCCAGTTCTCCCCAGCTCTCTGCAGCTCTCCCAGCTCTCCGCAGCTCTCCCAGCTCTCCGCTCTCTACAGCTCTCCCAGCTCTCCCAGCTCTCCCCAGCTCTCGGCAGCTCTCCCCAGCTCTCTGCAGCTCTCCCAGCTCTCCCAGCTCTCCCAGCTCTCCGCTCTATGAAGCTCTCCCAGCTCTCCGCAGCTCTGATGAGCTCCCAGCTCTCCCGGCGACCGACGACCCGACCTGACGGCCGACCTGGCGACCCGACCTGACGGCCGGCGACCGGCGACCGATGACACGACCTGACGGTCGACCGGCGACCGACGACCCGACCTGACGGTCAACCGGCGACCGACGACCCGACCTGACAGTCGACCTGACTAGCTCTCAGCTCTCCAGTTCTCTCCTACCCGCCTCAGCAACGAACTACGAATGGCTTGATCCCCAACCCGGGGTACGTAGGCAGCCCTCCGGACACAGCTATAAATCACCTCTTCCTCCTCATTTGCCGACCGGAACGCAACCGGCTCTATCTTAACAGAAAATCCCCGAACCTCTCCGATACAAATTGATTTGTAGGAGACGTGCTCAAACACGTTCCAACACCTGGTAACCATACATACCGTTCAACCCTTTGTTTTATGATCTTTCTTCTTGCTTCTTCATCCAGTTTCAAACAATTGTGGAACATAAGTAGCTTGACTGGATCTTGAAAAGAACATACTTTTTCAAGTGATCCACAGTTGTTTGCATATAGGAACTTAAGCGAACGGGGAAGACTATCCGGCAGCGACACAAGTTTTCTGCATTATTGGACTCTAAGAGTTTGTAACTGATCGAGAGCTATGACGCCATCTGGAATCCTCTGCATATCATTAAAGCTTAGGTCTAGAAAAGTTACAGTTAGTGGGACATATGTTAATCTCTTGAGATTTCTGCCGTCCATGCAAAAATCTTTAAGATGAGACCAATGTCTAACAATTGATGGAGGAACTTCTTTTATCTTTGGGTTTCCTAAATAAAGATGTTTGATGTTTCTCTATATATCAGGAAACCTTCTCAATTGTGAGCACTGATACATGTTGACTTTCTCAAGAGATGCTAAGTTGATGTTACTTGGAACAACTTTTAGCCTTTTACACCCCAACATCATCAACGTTTTCAGTTTGTGTTGATTCGCAATGGAGGAAGGAAGCTCCACCAAACTTGTGCAGTAGCTAAGTGTCAATGTCTCGAGATTAGTAGCATTTGAAAGATTAGGGATTTTTTTCAACTTACGGGAAAACCTCAAATCCATCACCTTCAGTTTTGTGAGGGGCTACATGTCAAACCCAACAAATGAGAAATGTCATATTAAGGTTGAAGCAGAAGAAGCATATTTAAAAATATAAAATACCAACATCGATTCCTCCCCAGAGCTTCTCGAGCCTGCTGTTTGGCATATAGAGCTCGATGAGACATTCTGGCCGAAATGTTGGAGGAAGACGTTTTCTTGGGAATGAATCCCAAAGTAGTAACCTTAGACGAGGTAGATACTCCATGTCTTCCAGCATCCGTAACGTAACCTCTTTACTAAAACTTCTCCTATAGATTTTTAAGAATCGGAGATTACGCATTCCTTCAAAGGCTCGCCCACTTATAGAGAACTCGCTGACCTTGGACACATCAAACGATATACCAATGACAGATCCAGTACCCTAACGTATATTCCAAAACAAGACTGGTGAAATTCTTATCGCAACAAAGTGCTTGATTTATTGAGCAAGATTTCTAGGTAATATAGTAAGAACTTACTGTTTCATTTGCTAGCACATCACGAATCTCTCCGGCCTCTGTTAGAAACTGACGTTTCTCGGGCTCGTCGGACTGTTCAAGAACTATGTGTCTACCCAATTGTTGGACTAAAGGATGCATCACTATCCGCCCAACGGTGGATATACGCACAAGACACTTATCGACTAGGGTCTTCATCCCATTTCTGACGTCCAAGTTATTGTCAGCAAGCAAGGTTGTCACATTACCAATGTATGCATAGTTGAAGAAGCATGCAATGTGAAGAAATAGAACTTGTTCTTTCTTCGACATCTTTTCATATGCCACTTTTAATACGCCCTCAATCTTTCTATTAAGACTAGTTTCTAGCCTTTTTAATTGTATTTTCCATCCGTGCTCGCTCTCGCCACGCAAAGATGAACCCACAACATAAAGGCATAATGGAAGATTACCGCAAAGCTTTGCTACTTTTTTTGCAAGCTCTTCAAAACCATCCCGTGGAAAATTTTGTTTAAAAGCAGACATACATAGAATCTCAACGGCTACGTTATTAGATGGATAACCCACATGGTAAAAGTTGTTGACCCCATGTGTCTTCACAATAGTTTTATCATTTGTGGTAACAATGATTCGACTTCCGGAACCAAACCAAGAAGGTTCTTTAGCCAATGCCTCAAGTTGCTCTAGATCATCCACATCATCAATAAATATAAGCACTCTTTTATCCTGCAGCCATTCTTTTACTGCCCCTAAATGATTAATCTTCACATCATTTTGGTTCAAAATCTTGGACAGAAGTTGCTTTTGCAAACCTAACTTCAAATCATAGTTATCAACACCCATTATGCTCCCATAACGTCCCTTGAGATTCCCCATAAAGCATTTAAATTGAAAATCCGTAGAGAGTTGGTTGAATAAAGCTCTAGCAATGGTAGTCTTACCAATCCCCGCAGGACCCCAGTTTCCAATCATCTTCACATCATCACACTCGAGGCATAACAAAGAGTCCAAATTTGTCAAGTGAGCTTCAAGTCACACCATCCTGTCAAAATCCCTTGATGGTGTGACATTCAGTTTCTTTGAAACATCTGTAGAAATCTTTTGGATCATCACAGCTTCATCATTCCTGAAAAAAAGCAAACCAAATCGTGTTGGTGGGTCTAAATTAAAAAGAAATTTCACCATCGTGCAAGAAAGCACTAGTTCATTCGACAAACCAGCGTAGAGAAGATTCTCCTGCTATGTTTGCAACATCAGTCAAAGATTTGCTCCATTTCAGCTTCACCTCCTCAGTTTTTCCTACACAAGTTTTCTCGAACGCCCTTCCAAAACTACCGCTCTTTTTCCGCACATCAGACGGATCAACATCATAAAAAATAGTCATCACCATCTGCCCCCAAGCATTTTTGCGTTTCATTATCTCCACCAATTCATTTAAACACCAGCTAGAAGATGCGTAGTTCTTTGAGAGCACCACGATCGAGATCCTCGATTCTCTTATCGCTTATTTGAGTTCAGGTCCGATCGTCTGGCCTCTTTTGATCCGCTGGTCATCAAATACTGTGATTCCCTTGCTTGCAAAGTGATAACCACTACAAGAAAACAAGCTAAAACCGACGGCCATATCCGTCGGAATCCCGTCGGAAAAGGCCATTTCCGAGGGATTTCCGACGTGTATCTATCAGTCGGTTCTAATTCGTCGGAAAACTAAATCCGTCGGAAATCCCTCGGAATTTAACAGAAAAACCGAGGGATTTCCGAGGACTAATCTGAGGATAAAATCCCTCGGAAATCCCTCGGTAAATTCCGAGGGATTTCCGAGGGAAGACAAAAACCGACGAATTTTCGAGGACCGATCCGAGGACAACATTCCGAGGGATTTACGACGGATTGCCGAGGGAAACAAACACTGACGGATTTCCGAGGACCGATCCGAGGACAACATTCCGAGGGATTTCCGAAGGGGTATCGATGGATCCATCCGTCGGAAATCCCTCAGATTTTTCCGAGGGATTTCCGACGGATGGATACTCGATCCGTCGGAAATCCCTCGGAACGGATTAAATATTTAAAACGAAAATATAAGATTAATTTATTTAATTTGTAATATAATTTTAAAATTAAAAATTAATTAAATTAAAAAATTTTAAACATAAATAGATAATTAATTATAGAATTAAATTACAAAAAACATAATTTTTAAAAGTTTTTGAAAATAGAAAAATTACAAAAAAAAAATTTCAAATAAAAAAGATGGGTAATCATCGAACTTCGATGCGAACCACGCGTCCATCTTGTCGCTCTTCGTTCTCTGAGTCGAGAACTCGTCCTCCAAAACCGTGACCTTCTGCTTGAGCTCTTCGTTTTGACGGATGAGTTCTGGATCCATCGAGAAACCAGCAGAAGAAGACGATGCACGTTGGGTCGTAAGCTTACCCAACCCAGGCTGACGACCTTTTTTAACGGGTACCTCCTACGAAAACAATAAAAAAACATTAGAAAATTTTACTTAAAAATAATTATCTAAATTGAAATAATAATCTAAATGTTTTACTTACCTCGAGGACTAGGTTGTTCATCTCGGCCCGAGTGATTTCGTTGGATCCGGTGTAGTCATCCTGCGATCTCTGGGTGAGAATATCCTCTTGCACCTTCGTCATCTTTTCGACCATCTCCCTGATGGCTCCATCGTCAATTCGTCCCGTCTTCTTGTTGGTGTGCGTTCTCACCATCACTTGCAGAAGATCGGGAGCTTCCCCGTATTCCTGCGTCTACAAAATAATTAAAACCGTTAAAGATAATCGTTTTCTTATTTAAAAAAAGAACTAAAAACCGCAAAAATACTTACCATTTCGATTTCGGTGGTCAAGAAACTCTTTGCCCCGTTGTTGTGGATAGCTTCTCCCTTCCCGCCTCGGCGGCTCTTCCGGTTCTGGGAGTTAGGCTCAGATAGAGATATGGTCTTCTCTTGTTTCTAATACGGTACATATTCCGTATACACATCCTTGTTCAACCCTTCTGGCTTACCTTTCCCCCTTTTCCAAGCTTTCTTCTAGTTGCACATGTGGCGCGAGGATTGCGTGCTAGCCTCCTTATAAAATTCTGTCTCCACCTTCTTTGTGATCGCATGGTGCCAATTAAACTGTTGCTACAAAAAAGAAATAGAAATATAGATGTTAACAAAATATCAAAATATATAACAAAAAATAAATAAAGATTTACGTATTTACCGCAAACGTACGAAACCACATGTTTTGTTCGTCGCTAGGCATCTCCGAAAATTTCGGGTATGGTTTGTCGAGGATGCTATGCAACATCTTCAGAATCGACTTGCTGATGCCATTCCCAGAGATTCCAAACCTATGAAAAAACAAATTAAATAACGGTTATCAAATCAAAAAAATAAGTAATTAAGAATAAAAAATTATTACCAAGTAGATCTAGGAATCCGGAGTTCCGGATCGAGAACTTTGAGTAGTTCTCGTCCCGGCTGTTGAACGAGCTCCTCGATGGTCATGATCTACACTCTCCGTGTCCGGAACATTAGTCTGGCTAGGACCTGCGTCAGTCGTCACCCCTCTGACGGTCTAGATCGAATCCAGCGTAAGACCTGCAATAAAAAAACGAGATCATTTTAAAAACTTTTAACTATTACTAAATAATTTGCTAAAAAACCAAATTTTTTTTTCAAAAAATACCAAAATAAAAATCGTTTATAAAAATATAAATTTCTTAAAACCTATTTTAAAAAATATATTTATAAAAAACGTTTTTTATTAATATAATTTATAAAAACGTATTTAAAAAATATAACGAAAAAATATATTTTATAAAAAACGTTTTATATATATATAATTTCTAAAAACGTTTTTAAGAAATATAATTTAAAAATATATTTTATAAAAAACGTTTTTTATATATATAATTTAGAAAAACGTTTTAAAGAAATATAATTAAAAAATATATTTTATAAAAAACGTTTTTTATATATATAATTTATAAAAACGTTTTTAAGAAATATAATTTAAAAATATATTTTATAAAAAACGTTTTTTATAAATATAATTTATAAAAACGTTTTAAAGAAATATAATTTAAAAATATAATTTATAAAAAACGTTTTTAATATATATAATTTATAAAAACGTTTTTAAGAAATAAAATTTAAAAATATATTTTATAAAAAACGTTTTTTATAAATTTAATTTATAAAAACGTTTAATAAAAATATAATTTAAAAATATAATTTATTAAAAACGTTAGATATATATATAATTTATAAAAAACGTTTTTTATATATAATTTATATAAAATTTCAACATACACTAATCTAAAAAATAATCTTAAATATTAACACATAATTCACAATAAAAAAACCACAAATCCAAAAAAAATCAAGGTAATCTAACAACATAATCTAACAAAAAAAACCACAAATTCCACAACCTAATCTAATTAACAATCTAACAACCTAATCAAAAAACCACAAATTCTACAAAATTTCAACCTAATCTAACAAAAAAAAGAAGAAAATTTAAAACTTACATTGAGAGAGGCGGATGTCGATCCGAAGAAGAAGAGAAGAAGAGAAGAAGAAGAAGAGAAGAAGAAGAAGAAGAGAAGAGAAGACGAAGACTCGCCCGGAAGAAGAAGAGAAGAAGAAGAAGAGAAGAAGAAGAAGAAGAGAAGAAGAAGAAGCAGAGAAGAGAAGACTCGCCCGAAGAGAAGAAGAAGAAGAAGAAGAGAAGAAGAAGAAGAGAGGGAGATGAAGAGAAGAAGATGAAGAGATTGAGAAAGAGAAGATTAATGGTTCGGCGGAGATTGAGAGAGAATGGCTCGGTGATTTATGACTAAAGATTTCCGACGGACTACCTCCGTCGGTAATCCGTCGGAAACCCGTTTCATTTAACCGCTTCGAATTTTCTTTTTTTCGTTTGGCGGTTTAATTTCCCGGGGGAAATTTCAGGAATTTCAGAGGGATTTCCGACGGTTTAGGGTTTAGGGTTTATATTATGAAAATTTCATTAATTTTAGTGTTTAACAATCATTAGTGTTATATACTAATAAGAAAAACTTTTTAAAAAACAATCAAAACAAGTTTTTTGGGAGTTTGTAAAAATCGATAGATGAACGAGTTCAAGCATTCATAAAAACAAATAGAACATCTAAGGATATTTACGTTTTTGCTGAGGGTTTTAACTAAATAGTTTAAAACGTATGATTTTTAAAAACATTTCACATAAACTAGTGTATATTTGTTAGTTCTACATCTAAGAAGACTAACGACTTCAAAAACGTGCAAATTTGAGGTTTAAAACCCTAAACCGTCGGAAATTTCCGAGGGATTTCCGACGGATTTAAAGATTTCCGGGGAATACTTAAATCCGTCGGAAATTTCTGACGGATTTCCGACGGATTTAAGTATTCCCCGGGTCAGTTTTACCCGAGACATTTTCGAATGCCCTCGGCTAAAACCGGAAATCCCCTATGCTAAAACCGTTAATCCCCCGGCTAAAACCGTTAATCCCGTCGGCTAAAACCATTAATCCCCCCGGCTAAAATCGTTAATCCCCTCGGATCAAACCGTTAATCCCCCGGCTAAAACCGTAAATCCCCCGGCTAAAACCGTAAATCCCCCGGCTAAAACCGTAAATCCCATCGTCTAAAACCATAAATCTCCAGGCTAAAACCATCAATCCCCTCGGCTAAAACTCTAAACCCCCGGCTAAAACCGTAAATCCCCCGGCTAAAACCGTTAATCCCCTCGGCTAAAAGTCTAAACCCCCGGCTAAAATCGTAAATCCCCCGGGCAGGTTTTAAACCCTAAACCGTCAGAAATCCCTCGGAATTTACGGTTTTAGCCGAGGGGATTTACGGTTTTAGCCGGGGGATATCGATTAACGGTTTTAGCCGGGGGATTAACGGGTTTTAGCCGAGGAGATTAACGGTTTTAGCCGGGGGATTAACGGTTTTAGCCGAGGGGATTAACGATTTTAGCCGGGGGATTTACGGTTTTAGCCGAGGGGATTAACGATTTTAGCCGGGGGATTTACGGTTTTAGCCTGAGGGATTTGCGGGTGGCCGGGGGGATTTACAGTAGAAAATATTCAGTTACACTCTACTATATTTATGTTTAATTTACGGGAAGAAAGCTAGGTTTTTATTTCATAAAAAGGTTAAAACATGATAGATAAATACAATATATTACATAAAATTCATTATTCGGAATCCGTTGAATAATCTGACGTAGCTGAATCATAGTGCTCGTCAAATTCGACGATCTCTTCCTCTGAATCCTCAAAGACCTCGTAATTCACGTCCCTGGTGAAATCAACCACGAGATCAACTTCAAGAGAATGCTCGATCGGACCTAAGTTACCTATTGCCGGAACCTGCAAAGGGTCGTGCTCGGACACACCATAATCTCTTCCCCTTGGGTGTATCGACGTAACTGTAATCCAAGGGTCTTGCTTGTTCCTAACCCGGGGGTATCGAATGTAGGAAACCTGATCCGCTTGTGAAGCAAGAATGAAAGGATCGTATTTTTGAAGTCGCCTTCTAGAGTGGACAGATGTAACACCAAATGCGTCCTGGCGTACACCTCCTACTGGACTATACCAATCACAATATAACGCAATGCACCTCAAGTCGAGCATCCCCGGATAATGGACCTCCAATATTTCGCGGAGGACACCATAGTACACAACTTCTCCAGATTGAGTTGATATACCAGAATTACAAGTTGTCTTTGAGCTTCCTTCCCGATGAGCCTTAAAAGCATACCCTTGGGTGCAATACATCGGATAAGACTTTGCAATAAACGTGGGGCCTTTCATCATCTCAACTAACCAGGTCGGAAACTCATTACCGAGAGCAGTCATCTGACGAACCTGTTAAAATTTCAAGTGGACAATAATCGACACAATGTTTAAATTATTATTGCTAATTTAAATATATAATAATAAATCATCATTTATCACTTACATGATATTTCAACCAATCACCAAAATCATTCTGCTTGACGACATCAAGCTCATCCTCTGTGTAATTTGGATACCATTCGCGTATTTGGGTCATGAACATTCTGTGCATGAAAAAATGCATTAGAAAATTATAATAACATTAACCAATAAAAAAATAATATTTAATTAGGTACCTCTCATATTTTAAAACGTCATCGCAGTTTGTCAGAATATACATATGTAAGTGCCTTTGCTCCTCCTCTAATAGTCGCCGATCCTTGCTTTTTCCACTTAGTCGTCCAATCTGAGTAAATATATCGGGAACATAGACATGATAACTAACTTTGTTCCCTCTATCATCATGACGTGCGGGGCGTCTACTTTTTGTTTGGACTTGCGCTGGAAATTAGTAGCTAGCAAAGTTGGAAGTTTCTTCATTAATACTCTGTGCGACAATAGAACCCTCGACTCTAGAAAGATTTTTCACCTTCTTCTTTAGGTGGAACATATACCGCTCAAAAGGGTACATCCATCGGTATTGAACAGGCCCACCAAGTGCTGCTTCTCGAGGGAGATGAATAGGAAGATATTCCATAACATCAAAAAAGGCAGGAGGAAATATTTTCTCGAGGTTGCAAAGACCGGGATGTTTTCCCCTAGATTTCGGATTCCGGTTGTTGTAAGTGATCTCGTGCATAGATCCCGGAAGAAAGCACCGTTCCCTGCATATATAGTACACATACAAAATTAAATAACTTCCGTTTAATAATCACAAATATATAATCACCATACGTAATAGTGTAAATGTATGTAAACCTGCAATAGCTCCATGGACGTTTATAGGAAGAAGATATTCAAATGCAAATGGAAGGAGGCGCTGCATGAGAACATGACAATCATGACTCTTCATCCCAGAAAACCTCTCTTCTAAACTATCGACGCAATTACGAAGGTTAGATGCGTATCCGTCTGGGAATTTGACACCGTGCTTAATCCAATCGAAGAACTCCTCATTTGAAGACGCATTCATCCGGAAAACAGGGGGATGTAGTGATTTCCCGTTCGCCATTACATGCAACTCCTTACGGGAACAAATATCTGGCAAGTCCAATCTGGCCTTCAAATTATCTTTCGTTTTTCCTTGCACATTTAGAACAGTGTTCATGATGTTGTCGAAAAAGTTCTTTTCAATGTGCATCACATCTAGATTATGGCGCAGCAAATGGTCTTTCTAATATGGCAAATTCCAGAAAATACTCTTCTTGTGCCAATTGTGATACTCACCACAACCGTCAACGGGATAATGCCCATTACCCCCACATGAAACTGTCCTCTCGGTACCAAAATCTCTTAACTGATTCATAATATAATTCCCATCTACCTCAGGAGGTGGACCATCGAAAACTTTTTTGTTCTTTCTAAACAATATTGTGCTCCGTCGATATGGATGATCATGCGGTAGAAATCGTCGATGACAATCGAACCAAGAAGTCTTACGTCCGTTCTTCAATTGGAACGCATCAGTGTTATCTTGACAATACGGACACGCCAACCTTCCATGCGTCGACCATCCAGATAGCATACCGTATGCTGGGAAATCACTTATGGTCCACATAAGTACCGCACGCATCATAAAATTCTGTTGCAGGGAAACATCGAACGCTTCAACACCATCTTTCACAACATTTTCAACTCATAAATTAATGGCTGTAAGAAAATATCAAGCGATCTCTTAGGATGCTCTGGACTTGGGACGAAGATCGTGAGGAACAAAAACTCTCGTTTCATGCACATAGATGGCGGTAAATTGTACGGTGTGACAATTACTGGCCACAACGAATATTTCCTCCCATGCTTTCCAAAAGGGTTGAATCCATCCGTAGATAACCCGAGGTATACGTTCCTTGGCTCACACGCAAAACTAGGATAAACCTCTAGAAAATGTTTCCATGCTTTTGCATCTGAAGGATGCACTATCTCTCCAGCTGAGTTATGTTCTGCATGCCATCTCATAGGCCCTGCCGTGCACTGGGATTGATATAACCTCTTCAACCTATCAGCTAGGGAAAGATACCATATCCGTTTATGTGGAACAAGTACTCTGCCTCCTGTATCCTTATAGTGAGGGTTGTGACAAAAAAGACACTTCAACCGGTTTTCATCCTTTCTCCAGTAGATCATACAAGTGTCGATGCACACATCTATCATTTGATAAGGTAATCCAAGACCAGCTACAAGCTTCTGAATCTCGTAGTATGAAGCCGGTGAAATATTATCTTCAGGTAAGACATCTCTCACAAAATCAGCTATCGCATCAACACAATCTTCAGCCAAGTTGAAATCCGTCTTTATAGTCATCAACCTGCTTGCAGTTGAAAGAGGCGGTATTCCATCTCTACATCCTCTGTATAATGGCTGCTTTGACGCATCTAGCATATCAAAAAACTTCCGCGCTTCTGAATTTGGTTCCTCTATCCTGTTACCATCCTCAACATGATGATACGATGCAATGTTTTCACGAAACGGATCATTCACCATCTGAGTGTAACCTGCGTTTACATCTACTTCCGGTGTTGGTTCCTCTAACCTAGTACCCGAAGTACTACCAAACCTATCTGATGTGCTACCATAGTATTGCACCATTGAATCGGTTTCTCCGTCGGTATACCAAATCTTGTAACCAGGCATAAATCCATTCCTATATAAGTGCTTCCTTACATCCCTAACTGAGACTAATCTATGATTCCGACATTTAGTACAAGGACAATACATTTTACCGTATTCCGATGTCATGCTATTGTTTGACGCAAAGTTCATGAACTCCTCCACACCTTGTGCAAACTCATCCGTCAATTCCCTCGTCACGGGATCACGCTGAGGTTTGTCCATCCACGATCGAAAATAAGATATATTGTGTAATTTAATTTGTTTTTTTTTCTTGTGAATGTTGTGAATGAGGGGAGCAGTATTTATAGAGAAATGTTTGTTTGTTCTTTGCATACACAAGAATCTTCAAAATACCAAAGAAAAACACACGAATTAAACATTAGAACAACCTAGCTATATGAACAAATACATGTCAAAAAAAGGCAACGAATGTTTACAAAGTTATAAAACTTATGCTTAATCCAACGGAAACATTCCAAACCGTTTACAAACAAAGCAAGAAACGTATATACAAGGGGAGAAGTATTTACGAAGCGAGAATATATACAAATCCGTCGAAAATTTCCGACGGCTGTTCCGAGGGATTAATTTCTCTCGGAAATCCCTCGGAAAATTCCGAGGGCTTATAGCCGTCGGAAATCCGTCGGAAATTTCTGACGGATTTCCGAGGGAATTCAGGTTCGTTGATATTCCCTCGGAAATCCGTCAGAAATTCCGACGGAAATCCGGTTGTTTTCTTGTAGTGAACGTAGATGACCGAGAAATTTTCTACGGACGTTTGGGCCGTGGAAGCTCGGGAAGACATGATATCTCTTAATGCGAGTGGAAGCAGAAGCCATGACAATGATTCAGAGAGTTGTAATGATTCTGAAACGCTCTACGGAGGAGAAAAAGAGTTATGGCTTACTTAAATAAACACTAAAGAGATCAAGGAGACACCTTCATAGAGACTTGAATGCTGATTGGCTGATTTTTTTAGTGTGTATATGAAACTTTCTCATAGACGTGGTCTCGACTACACATTGTATTACATGGTCTTTTTCAGGTAATAATGAAGCAGCGATATAGAAAGGCTGATGTAAAAGACTTTTATCTTATTGTTTGTCTTCATAGAAAAGCAATCTTTGGAATTCATGATATCTTTGTTAATGCTTAATACTAGGTAGGTAGCCCGCGTCTTCCGCGGGTAGAGAGTTGCATCCATAAACCTTAATTATGCCATTCAAAGTTTTATGGATGCTGAATCGAAACGCATTTATTGATCTAAATTCGATATGATTAAAACAGACTTATCGCAACAACTGAAGCAATCTAAAGTAGACGAACAGAAACAAAAGATAGATCGAGAGAAAACACTGATAATATGATAATTAGAATGCAGTTTGAAGAGATTAACAAAAAAAGAGAGAGCATTCATATTAGAGAGCCGTTCATCGATTCCAAGATAAATATTAATTAAAACACATAAAGGATATCTAAACATATGAAAGTTAAACAAATATATTAAAATTAAAACCATAACTAATACGAAGAACTCAAAGGAAAAAAACCCAACTACGTATATGAAATCCAATAAAATCCTAAACTCAACCAAACGTGAGGACGTGAAAATGCTTTGAAAAATATCTTTGTAAACAACGTTCATTGTCTTCCGTTGTGGCTTTCCCTTTTGATCAGTTATCAAAATCCGCAATCCTTTTCTCGATATAATTCTAGAAACAACAACATAAAGTTGACCATGTGAGAAGACTGACTTAGGTAAAAATAAACCAACCTTTTGCAAAGTCTAACCCTGGTTTTTATTTATCATCATAGCAAACGCGATAGCAACGGGAAACTGTATACAACGCATTCTAAAAGGAAACCTTGCTTTTGGTGGGGTAGCAAACATTCTAGGGATCAGAACACGGGCCAATGGGTTTCAAAAACGTAATACAAAACTTTATGTTATAAACCGAAGAAACCGAAGAGAATTAGAACAACCACTTGAGACATACGTGATCAAAATAAAGCTAACCCAAAAAAATAAACACCATACAAAATTTAAAACTCAAAAAGCAATACTAAATAAGTGTATTAAACCCATAAACCAATTGAAATAAGACTAACGCAAGTTCTTCGTCTTCACATAATCGTTATTCGCCATCGTCTTTTTTTCCTCTTCTTTTTCCTTTGGTTTTTCTTCTTTATCATATTTTCTTTATTCTTCGTCATCGTCTTCCACCTTTATCTCCCTTTCTTCTCTCACGTCTTCTTCTTCGTTTTCTTTCATTTTTTTTTGTTTTCTTTCTTTCGGTTTTTCTTTGTCACTCGTCATTTTCACATATTTTCCTTCTTCTTCCTCATCGTCTTCGACTTCTACTTCTTCTTCCTCTTATACATCTTTCAATTTTCTTATTCCTCATCCTTTTCTTTCATCTTCATAATCGTCTTCGACTTCTATTTCTGGTTCCTCTTCTGTTTTGTCTTCATATTCTTCTTCCGGGTTATATTATTCTCTTTCGTCTTCTTATTTCTTCTTCTTCTTCATCACCTTTGTCTTCTTCGTTCTCTCCGAATTCCTATTCTTCTGGTTGTTCTTCGTCTTTTTCTTCATCTTTACATTCTTATACTTTGGCTTATTCCTACTTTTCTCCAAATTCTTCACATTCTCCTCCTTTAAAGTCTTAATCCGATTTTTTCTCTTCCCTATCTTTCTATTCTTCCACTTCGTCTTCTATCTTATGGTTTTTTTCTCCTTCTTCTCCGACTTCTTTTTTTCCTCTTCTTCCGATTATTCTTCCTTTCTCTAATTCTTCATCATATCTTAAACGTCTTCATCTTATCCATCTTCTTATTCCTCTTCAGATTTATATTTTCCCTTTCTTAGTCTTTTTCTTCGTATTTTTGAGTTCTTCTTCATCGTCTTCGTCTTTAACTTGTTCTTCTTTACCGTCTTCATCTTCTCGGACTTCTTATTCATCTAATTTTTCTTCGTCTCTTTCATCATCTTCACCTTAGTCTACTTTTTATTATTAATCTTCTGGTTTTTTTTTTTTTTTTCTCCCACGTATTTTCCTTCTTCCACTTCGTCTAATGTATTGGTTTTCTTCTCCGACTTCTTCTTCTGATTATTGTGTTTCTTCTCCAAATTTGTCATTTCATTATTCTTTGTTCACCATATTCGTCTTATCCGGCTATTTTTTGTTTCTTCATTTTCTTCATTGGCTTCGTCTTTTTCTTCACCTTTTTCTTTATCTTTTAGTTTTTCATATTCTTCGTCTTTTCCTTCTTACCCTCCATCGTTTTTGACTCCTAATTCTTCTTCTTTATCGTCTTTGTCTTCTTTGACTTCATTTTTTTTTCATTTGGTTTTTCTTCGTTTTCTTCTTTTGAATTTCTTCATTTTATTCTTCTGATTTTTCTTCTGTTTCATCTTCTTCGTTTGTTTCTATCGTCTTTGTACTCTCATGCTTCTTATTCTTCCACATCTTCTACGTCTTCTTTGTGTTCTTCTTTTTCCTTTTATTTGACATTCAATTTTTCGTCTTCCTTGTATTTTCCTTCTTCTAATTATTTTTTGAAAGTTTGGAATTTTTCGAACGTATATTTTCACATTTTTTTATGGGTTTGGCTATCTTTACGCAAATGATCAGTGGCAAAGAATCTTGTGAAGTAGAAGCACATAGATAACATGGACACATATTATCTGACCGTTATCACATGAACTCTCCTCTTTAAACGAAAGGGGAATTTAGTTTGTGATAAGAAACAAATTCACAATGTCTAATTAAAACAACACACAATCATCTTAGGATTCAAATTTCTTCATTACAACTATTTGTAGCAAGTTTAGGCCACAACCGCAGCAACAACAAGGCAGACAACAGAAAGAGCGACATATATATGTATCTTATCTCTCCCAGCTCTCTAACCATGTTGGTATTCCGCATACCTTAAGTGTCACTATTTATTCTAAAGAAAGTCTTTTCTGCAATTTATTTTCTCGAATTCCGGTGTAAGCTTTTAATGTTTTTCTCACTTTCAAGTTGATAATCTTCTGAGGTCTCCAGAGATAATATCTAATTAAATTGTGAGTTGGGACCGACACCATAAGATTGTCACTTGACTACTTCTCAAAGATTCTATATGGTTTTTATTCTCGAAATTCATCATCCTTTTCCCTTCTTATTCTTCAATATTTTCGTCTTGTCCTAATTTTTCTTATTCTGATTATTATTTTTCTTTTCTTCGTCTTTTCCTTCTTCTTCTTCACGATTTTGTCCTCTTCTTATCCCTCCTATTCAACTTTTGGATTTTCTTCTTCCTCGTCATTTCCTTCCTCTTTTTCACTGTCTTCAGCTTCTTCTTCTTCTTCACTGTCTTCTTCTTCCTCTTATTTGTCTTTCGATTTTCTTATTCCTCATATTTTCTTTCCTCATCTTCATCGTCTTGAACTTCTATTTCTCCTCCCTCTTCTGATTTGTCTTCTTCTTCCTCTTCTGTTTTATTCTACTCTTTTCCTATTATTTATCTTTTGGTTTTGTTCTTCTTCGTAGTTTCCTTGTTCTTTTTCCGGTTTTTATTTGTCTTCTTTTTCATTCTCCAATTTTAAAGCCTTTGTCAGTTCCCCATCTTTTCTTTATTATTCTTTATCGTCTTTGACTTCTACTTCTTCTTCTTCCTCTTATATATCTTTCGATTTTCGTATTACTCACCCTTTTCTTTCATCTTTATCATCGTCTTCGACTTCTACTTCTTCTTACTATTCTGTTATGTCTTCTTTTTAGTTCTATTCTTTATATTTTGTTTTTTTTCCTCGTATTTTTCTACTTGTTTTTTTTTTATCGTATTTGACTTCTTCTTCATCATCTTTGTATTCTCTCAGTTCTTCTTCTTCTTCTTTTACGATTTTTATTAGCCATCTTCATTCTCTGCTTCTTATTCCTCCTTGGTCTTCTTTGTCTTATCCAAACTCTTCTTCTTATGGTTTTTGTCCGTCTCTTTCTCATCTTCACCTTCTTCTACTTCGTCTTCTTCATCTTCTGATTTTTTTTCTAATTTTACTTTGTTTTCTTCATCTTCCAGGTTTTATTTCTTCCTTTTCCTCCGGCTTTCTTCTTCAACTCCAACTTCCGTTATTTTTATCCTTATTCTTCTTCACTATTTCTTCTTATTCTCCAGAGTTTTATTCGAATTTTTTTCGTCTTTTTCGACTCTTCATTATCAACTTCGTCTTCTTATTTTCTGATTTATCATTTTTTGTCATCTTCTTCTACTTCTTCTTTTTCCCTTTTTTTCTTCCGCTTTTTCTTCTAATTCTTCATCATCTCCTTATCCTCCGACTTCATCTTTTTAATTTTCTTCCAGTTTTTCTTCGTCTTATTCTTCCCTCTCATCATCGTCTCCATCTTTTCAAAATTCTTATTTTTTTCAGTTTTTCTTTCGCTCGTCTTCGTCTTCTTATTAGATTATATAATAAATATTAATTTTCATAGCGTAGTTAAAGAATCCGAGGATATACATCATTTACTTTGATCACAACATATACATAGATTATATAATAAGTATTAATTTTCAGAGCTTAGGTAAACAATTATAATCATATCTAACAAAACCCTAGACAAACTAGAAACCATAAATACCACAAAAAAACTACGAATAAAAATATCACATCTTTTCAAAAAGAAACTATCGTAAAAATGTATAAAAAAGGAGAATCTTGACTAAAAATCACTCCTACAACTATATAATATGATAGTGTAATCATTAACCCACAAAATATATAACCACGCACCAAATATCAATCTAACCGACCGAAAAAATAATACAAAACCAAATTGAAAGACCCAAACAAAAAATCACCAACCGAACAAACCAACGCACAAACAAACAACAAACGAACCAATAAGTACAAAAATCCTTAGCTATCGGATATCATATATATATAAGTGTGAGCACCAAGACTAACAACGTCACTAGCCATCTCCCTTGCGCAGGCATATATTTTTATAAACTAATTACATCATTAAGTTATTAACTTTGTTATCAATAAAAAACCAAACACAAATATAACAACAATGTTAGATTTACGAGCAATCCAAAAAAAAGAAAAGAAATAACAACCAATATTATTCATAAAAAAATACAAAATACAGCAATGGCAATCATAGAGCTCGAAAACATATTGAATAATGTTTCATTCACTCACACATTGTATGTAAAGCAATTCTTTTTTATCTCTCCATCGCTAGAACTCTCTCTCCATTTGGTCGTAAGCGTCTCTCGCTCTAATCGGTTATTCCTCGTCTTTTCATTCTTCTTTCTATCGTCTTTGATTTATTTTTCTTCTTCTTCTTAATCGTCTTTGACATCTACTTCTTATTCTTTATCATCTTTGTATTCTCCAACAGTTATTCTTCTTCTTTCTCTTTCGGTTTGTTTTTGTCTATCTCTTCCGTTTTGTCTTCATCTTCTTTTGTCAACAATTTGATCGTCTTCGTTCTCTAGCTTATTATTCTTTTGGTTTTTCTTTGTCCCGTCTTCATCCTCAAATTCTTCTGCTTCGCCTTCTTCTTATTCTTTATATTTCAGTTTATCTTCTCCCTCGTATTTTCCTTTTCTCTTTTTCATTGTCTTTGGCTTCTTCGTCTTCTTCTTTTCATCCCCTTCGTCTTATTCCAGTTTGTATTCTTCTTCTCCAAATCTTTAACTTTATTCCCCTTCTCTTCAATGTCTTGGTCTCATCCGACTTATTATTTTTTCACTCTCTGCACTCTTCCGGTTTTTCTTCGTCATTTTCTTTCTTCGTCTTCTTCTTTTTCTTCTGTTTTTCTTCTTCATCGTCTTCGACTTCTTCTTCTTCCTTATTGTTTTTAAATTCTATGGCTTCTTCTTCCTCTTTTTTTTTCTTAAGGTTTGTCTTCATTTTCTTATTCTGGTTTTTCTTCGTTGTCTTCTTGTCCGCCTTTTTCTTTGTCCGACTTTTCTTCGCCTTCTTATTCATCATCTTCATATTCTCCGACTCCTTATTCTTCCGTGTTTATTCGTCTTCTTCCTCGGCATGTTCAACTTTGAATCAAAATCTTCCATTTTCGGTTTCCATTACTCTCTCTCTCTCTCTATCTCTCTAGATTCCTAACTTAGATCTGTCTTGGTTCTTCCTCGATAATCTCAAGCATGTTTTTCTTCCTCTTATTCTCCACCATGAAAGATAAATTCCACAATAGATGGGTTTAATATTGTCTCCTTCTACTTCCCTTCTCTCTTTTGTTCTCTTAAAAAACCTTCAAACATCTTCCCCATCTCTTCCTTCTCCTTCTTCGCAACAATCACACATTTCTTTGACGCCAAAACATCTTCATGGTTTTAACCATTATTTCCTTGTAGCTGCTATAATTTTTGGTCTCGTAGTCTTTATTTTGCTTGATGCAAGTTTAGATTTCGAGTGATTACTTACTTAACTGTTGTAGATATTATAAACAGTTCGATTATTCTTGGTTAGACATATAAAACAGCACTAGGTTTCGACCTAAAGTCTTCCTCAACATATAGGTTTCGAGTGATTACTTACTTACACGTTTAATTATCACACATTAATGGCATAATTAAGGTTTATGGCTCCCATAAGAAAGTGATGATTCTCTCTATGCCTTCCAGGTAAATTTCCTTGCCCTTTTTCTCCTTTTCCAATTCTTTTCCCATCAAACATGTAATCAGTTCACATAGGAATCCTATTGATAAGTGTTCCATTTGGTTCAGCCGCCGAATCACCCTTAGAAATGTTTCTGTGTTCTCTGTATCAAACTGAGCAAGACTTGTCTCTAAAAGTCTACTCACAGAATAAACCACAAACAACTAAAAAAACACGTAGGACTAAAAAGTAGCTTCAAGCGGAAACTATAAAACATTTTATGGTCTCCCGCGAAATCTAAAAGTATGGTACTTTTTCCTCTCTCAATGTTTCTAATAAAATAGCCACATCTTTTATGTTCTTAGTTTTTTTTTCTCTCATTACAACATTTCTTGTTCGCTTCACGCAAATTTGAAGATCTTTGAGCATGGACCATGCAACAGAACCTCAGTAGTAATTTAGCAAGGATGATTTGCAACTAAAAACTATCATGTGCCTCATGGTTGTGATGCACTCTGTTATTTTATTCTTAAGAGCGAGATCAATATAGAATACTAACTTCCTGTACTAACTTTAAAGAAAACTCAAAATTGTCAAGTTGGAGTATATAAGGAACGATGCCAAACTTTGGAGTCTGCTTTCGAAGTTTTCCCTAACTCTACGAAAATCTTCTTTTCCTTGCTTATTTAAAACTGACGAATATTCCAGTAGAGCGAAAAACAGTTAAAAGCCAAAAATAAATACAAAAAGATTGATCTGCTTCTTGCTTCCTGTGTCGAAGGTGCAGCCGACATACTGAGTAATGTCCAGTCGGGTGATTAGTTGGTTGATATACCAATACCAATATCATTACCTTAAGCGTCTTTTGAGCCTGAGAAATTCAAATTTCTGACCTTTGATTCTCAATTAATTTCATTTTTTCTCAACAGATCTTCGAGTTCCATGTTCTTGTTCTCAATGCTTGTGACATCTCTTTCTTTATGCGTCATCAAAAACAAAAAATTCGTTTCCACTTTCCTCAAGATTATCTCCATCTCTAGCTTCTTCTATTCTTGCAACACATATCTCAATAAAACAATTTAAAAAAAAAAATTAACGAATGATTAGAACATAATGTAAAAGAAGATAATTCTTAGAGATTACTTGCAACCAACATATTAAACTCAAGTCTATTAGGATTTTGTCGATTTCCACCACTTTTCCAAAATTATCAAAGCATGAGTGAATCCCAAGTGAGAAGCGACCCAGACAACCCAACTTAAGCCACCACCACCTAAACACCAACCAAGATCAAACGAAGTTAAGAAAAAAAAAAGGAAAAAATTATACGAAAAAGTAAAAAAAAAAAAAAAACGGATATTTTCCCCAACAATTCAACAAAAAAAAAAACACCGCTCATCGAAACACAAAAAAGGATGAAAAATCATGCCGCAAATAAAAGCACTAATAAAATGTCACAAAAGAAGGCAAAAAATAGTAAAAGATACCACAAAAGAGATAACAACAAAACATTAGGAACGCACAAGACACAAACGTAAAATATAAAAATTGATACGACAACAAACGTGCAATCGGAAAAATATAACATGATAAAATTAAGAGACGACAACAAACAGAAAAAACAATGAAAACAAACGCAAAATGACAAAGACAAAACCTGACAATCGCAAAACATACTAACGTGATAAACAAAAAAATTGATACCTCGATAGAGCAGTAACGATGTATACACCAGACAAATATCCAGAGAGGTAAACCCACCTACATGGACTAAGAAAAAAAATTATACGATCAATTAGTAACGAAGAACAACCAACAACAAAAAATAATCGAAGAACAGATTATTTATGTCGTGCTTTGATCTGTTCTTTGTTATAAGTGATTTAAAAAAAATCCAAAAGATGGTAAACACTACAAAGAAAAGCCGATCAAGGTAGAAAACAAACAACAATTGAGCTCGAGATGCACTAACTGCGTTGAAAAACTGATATTTATAGCTCTCAACTCAAGCTAGTGTTTCCCAAAAAATTGTTTACAGATAGTCTCGTCCAATAGATAATACAACCGGTTGAAATTATCCCAGAATATTTTCAAGATAATTAAAAGTAATAAACACGGTCGCCGACCCGATACACATCACACATAATAACAAACACGGCCGACATAGCCCCAAAAACCTAAAACCCAAAAACAATGGGCAGTTTCGTTGGATCACAAACACGCCCAATTACAACACATGGGCTATAACCAAAACGGACACAAAAATAACACACGGCTCAGCTCGCGCACAAAATCATTACACATATGGTTATCGAGAAAATGAATTTAGGGTTTCGACAACATTAAAATCGCCAACCCTAAATTCTTCAAGATCGAGAAAATGAATTAGGATTATCCACTATGCACCCTTCAAAAAAAAAAATCATCGATCAATTTTGATTGATGCAAAACAAAAACACCTAAAAAAGACGGTTACAAAAAAAAAGTTGAGCATACTCAAAGCAAAATCTAATAAGAGGCCGATAGGAAAAACAAAATGAGAACGAAAAAAACACCAAGCCAAAAGAGAGCAAAAGAAAATAAGAAGGCACAAAGACTATGAGCGTTACCAACAACACACAATCAATGACTTAACAAAAATATAAATGTGGGATATATTTATAGCCAGCCAAAAACTTAGGGTTTCGATAACACGAAAATCGCAGCAAAAAAAAACATAAAAGCGGCCACAGAAAGATAATCTCGAAAATCCGTAGGGTTTTCGTAAAAACGGACCCCGAAAATCGCAGCCCAAACAAATATAAAAGTGGCCACAGAAAGTTAATCTCGAAATTCCGTAGCGTTTTCGAAAAACAGGTCCTAAAATTTTAAAACTAAAAGCCCAAAATTGATAATCGGTACGACAAAAAACTTAAATCAAACCGATATAAAAAGGACTAACCGAGTTTTACGGTTTAGGGTGAATGAGAGAGCACAATTCCGAAAATTTACTTCGCTTTTACTATATATGATATATAATATTATAAATCTTGCAAATGGGATTTTCCTAATTATTACAGGTTAGTGAATCAATTGACTTGGTTTTAGTTTTTGATATTTATTTAAATATAACCAAAACTAATCAGAATGTCTGTCTTTTTGACAATTGCATCAAAAAATATTCATATTGCCCACATAACTATCATAACCGTCAAAGAAAGGTAGGTACTAATAACCTTGATGATTGTTGTTATCACAAACCCCTTCTGATCCTTCTTCTTCTCCATTGTTTCTACTTGCAAACCCATTCTTGTACAATTACTCCCCTTGATTCCTCCAGTTTCACACAGTTGCAGAAATAATAATAGAATCTCTTCAGTGATATTCACAGTTGCTTGCATTACAAATGCAATACCCTGACGAAAATTTAGAAGAAGCAATTGTTAGCACAATAGACAATAGTTATTTGCAAATGAACATTAAGTGACTAGCTAAATTGTGATGAACACGGTCTAGAAAGATATGAAAGAGATTACTCAGTTATTTGCTAATCTCCTTGGCATTGGTGTTACTACTCTGATTAATCATCTATATATAGTCTGATGCTAGAGTTTTAGAATTTGAGGAAACCGTCTTTATTAGCAAACTAAACTCTTACAGAGAAATAACACATAGCAAACGAAACTTGAATCTCACAACATCCGACATAGAATGTAGTAGAGCCAAAGAGTCAAACACAGTTACAGCTTTCTTTTCTTCGTCCTCATATTAAGCTTCCCAAGCCAATTCAAACAACCTATGATAGTACCCATGAAGATGGTGAAGGAACTAAATAATGTATCATCGCTGGTCTGGTCTCATTATATTCCACGAGAAGTCCGCTCTGTCCATATTCATCGCTGGTCTGGTCTCAGAGCTGAAGTATCAGAATCCGACGGGAGAAAAGTAGATGACGAACAAGCAAGATTCAAATTAGGGTTCTAAAATCTAAACCCCCACCGATTTAACCCCATCCACTTGTAAATTTGGATTGACAACTAAACCGACTTTTAATTCGTTTGCAAATGAAAAATAAAAAAATCGAGTAATGTGAAGTAAAAAAAAATTGCTCAAAGTTTCTCTAAAGATGAGAGAATTCAATCTTGTGTGGCTTTTGGCCATCCTTTTTGGCATGATGATCTCTTTGTTAATGAGAGAATTCAATCTTATGTGTTTCTTTTGCTTTGGTATACCACCTCCTCTTTTGTGAGGTTTGGTTTGAATGGTTATGTATACGGCTATATGATTAATCTTTCAGTGAACACGAGATGGAACAAAAAAAACAAAAAAACATTACAATCCAAACCACTTAGAAGTTATCTTATTATATAAAGCTGAATCTTTCAACGTGGGCGTGACACGTAGGCAAAATTATAACTCACGAGATCGTGATATTTGTCACGGTTGTTAATTTAGATCTTGACATGTGTCAATTTACTTAAAAAAGTAAAAATAAATTAAAATAAATATTAAAAAATGTTAAACTAAAAAGAGGCAATCTTAGTAAAAATAAAATAAAATAAATATTAAAAGGTGTAAAGTAAAAAGACAATCTTATATAAAAAAAAGTATAAGTATAAGTAAAGAAAACTTATAATAAAGGAAAGTGACAAAAGGAAACTTAAAAGTTTATAATCTACAACCACGATCAAATTTTTTTAAAAAAATTATAAATATACTCTAAACTTAAAAGAAAAATTATTAATATACGATTTAAAATCGATTCATAATCATAAAAAGTAAATGGAAAAGTAGTTATGTTTAGATTAAGAAAAATTAAACAAAAATTATAAAGGAAAGTGAAAGTTAAAAAAAAATCCATATTTTAGTTTAAAATAAATAAATTAAACAATAGATTATAATCATAAAAAGAAAAGGAATAAAATTTTAATTTTATTATAAAAACATATTTCAATTTAGAATTAGGAAATTAAACAATAGATTACAATCCTAAAAAGCTAAAGTTTTTAAAAAGGTAAGAACAATTAGTAATTCTTAAAAAAATTACACACTTAAAAAGGAATATACAATCCTAAAAAGAAAAAAAATATTCTCATTCCTCGACTCTAGATAACCAAATTGATACCTTATCAATTTCACATTCATAATTCTAAAAGGTAAATTTTATAATTTACAACCACGACCAAAATTAAAAAATGAAAATTATAAATATACTCTAAACTTAGAAGAAAATTATTAATATACGACCAAACTTAAAAATTTATAATCCTTTCCACTATGACAAAAGGAAACTTAAAAAGGGGAAATTATTAATATACTACAACGACCAAACTCTATATAATAATCTACACATTTCTAAAGTTTTTAAAAAGGAATAAAAGCCAAAACAAAATTTAAAAAATATATTTCAGTTAAGAATTAGTAAATTTTTTATCATATAAAACTAAATGTTTCAAAAATGCTAATTCATATGATCGCGACATCTGTCAAGTCAAAGTTAGAAATATTTAAAATCGATTAATAGAAAACTTAAAAATTCTTATTCATAATCTTAAAAGAGAAAGTTACTAAAAATAAGATTTAAAAGTTAACAAATTAAATTTATCTTAAAAGGAAAAATTAATATAGAAAAGAAAAAACATTACTTAGTTTTTTCATTTAGATTAAAGAAATCTTATTATATAAAGCTGAATCCCTCGACGAGAGTGTGACACGTAGGATAATTTTCAATCACGAGATCGTGACATGTATTGTTGTTACTTAAGATCGCGACATGTGTCAAAGTAATAATCTGAATAAAAGGAAAAAAAATAAAAAGAAAATTAAGATTCTAACTAAGATTTTAACAATCATGAGATCGTGACATGTGTAAAAAATGAAAAATAATAATGCAATAATACAAACTTTCCTATAGGACAAAATAATAAAAAAGCAAAAATAAATTGTGTTTTATTTAAATATAAAATATTAAAAAATAATAATATATAAACTACAAAAAACTATAAAATTTATATATGATTCATATATATATCTTATTATATAGAGCTGGATCCCTCGACGTGAGTGTGACACATAGGATAATTTTTAATCACGAGATTATGACATTTGTCACGATTGTTAATTTAAATCTTTACATAAGTATAAGTAAAGAAACCTTATAATAAAAGAAAATGACAAAAGAAAACTTAAAAGTTTATAATCTACAACAACGATCAAACTTAAAAAAGAGAAATTATAAATATACTCTAAACTTAAAAGAAAATTATTAATATACGATTTTAAATCGATTCCTAATCCTAAAAAGTAAATGAAAAAGTAGTTATGTTTAGATTAAGAAAAATTAAACAAAAATTATAAATAAAAGCCAAATTTTAAAAAAACCAAATTTTAAATTAGAATAAATAAATTAAACAATAGATAACAATCCTAAAAAGAAAAGGAATAAAAGCCAAAGTTTATTTAAAAAAACATATTTCAGTTTAGAATAAGGAAATCATATATAGTAAAAGCGAAGTGAATTTTCGAAATGGAGCTCTCTCATTCACCCTAAACCGTAAAACTTGGTTAGTCCTTTTTTATATCGGTTTGATTTAAGTTTTGTTTTCGTACCGATTATCAAATTTTGGGCTTTCAGTTCTAAAATTTTAGGGCCCTTTTTCAAAAATCCTATGGAATTTCGAGATTAAATTTATGTGGCCGCTTTTATATTTTTTTGGGCTGCGATTTTCGGGGCCTGTTTTTACGAAAACCCTATGGAATTTCGAGTTTAACTTTGTGTGGCCGCTTTTTTTTTTTCCTGGGGCTGCGATTTTCGTGTTATCAAAACCCTAAGTTTATGGCTGGCTATAAATATATCCCACGTTTATATTTTTGTTAAATCATTGATTGTGTGTTGTTGGTAACACTCATAGTCTTTGTGCCCTCTTTTTTTTCTTTCTCTTTAGGCTTGGGTTTTTTTTTTCGTTCTTCTTTTTTTTTTCCTATCGGCCTCTTATTAGATTTTGCTTTGCGTATGCTCGAAATTTTTTTGTAATCGTCTTTGTTAGGTGTTTTTGTTTTGCATCAATCGAAATTGATCGATGATATTTTTTTTTTTTTTGAAGGGTGCATGGAGGTTTGTTTTCTTTGTTTTTCTGTTTTGTTTTACCGATCTACCGATCGGAGGTATGTTTTTTTGTCTTTCTGTTTTTTTTTTTAACAATCGAACACATATATGGTTAAAACCCTAGCTTGTTTTACGTGATTCTTCAGCGCCAATAGATCGATTAATTTTGTTTTTGGTTCGTCTAGGTGCTAGGTCTGCATCCTTTGTGCACTTTTGAGGTATACGTTTCGTGTATATCACTGTCTTTGAGTTGGAATGTTTTTTCGTTTGCTTTGTTCTGTTTTGATCTATGTGTGATTTTTTTTAATGGCTTCGTGATGTTTGTCTTGATCCAATAATCTATTTTTTTGGTTGGTTCTGCTATGTTTTAATGGCTTCGTGACGTTTTTCTTGAAATAATGATCTTATTTTTATTTTTTTTGGTTCTGCTATGTTAATAATAGTTCATTTTGTGTTGTTCGTTTTTTATGATTCCCCTCTGTTTTATAATAGATCGTTTTTGTTGTAGATATGCAACTAAGTTGTGTCTTTTTTGTGTTGCTTCTAGATATATTTACTTGGCTCTTTGAGCAACCTTTACGTTTTTAACGAGGGAGGCTGCTGCACGGTTAAATAGATCTTTTGTTTAAGAACACAACCTTTGTCCGCGATATTGTTCATAAGTGGATAACATATCCTTATATTTAAGGATATTGTTCTTGCTAAGAACGTTGTTTTGACTGGTTATCTTCGTCAATTTTATTTTGGTTGGATTTTTAGTCTGCTTCTGCTGATTTTAGTTTTTTTTTTGTTTTTTTTTGGATTTGTTAGATCTTATCGGGGCTATCTCATCCATTGGTGATATAATGGTCCATCGTGACAACACTCATGCTAATACTTTCAGTCTTTAGATGCGGATTTAGTTGATGAGAAAGTAATTTAGATTAGTCTTCGTTAGGTGAATTTTTTCCTTACAAATTGTGAAGACTAAAGGATGTTCGCTTTTGGTGTTCTATATTCCTTCGCTTTATTATTTGGGTCGAAAGAATTTGTTTTTTTTGGGGGTTTTTTCTAGTGGGATAAGATACAATTAAGCCACAATGTCAAAGGAGTTTGTAAGGTTTTTCTTCTAAGGTGACTCAGGGAGATTCCATTATTTTGTATCTCTTTCGGCTTGTATCTGCAGAAGGCCACAATGTCAAAGGAGTTTGTTAAAGGTTTTTCTTTCGAAGTATCTGGAGAGCTATGACTATGTACTATTGTACTCAAATTTTGTTGAACCCTCCTTTACCTGAAGTTCGTCGGATGCGCAAGTCAATTATTGAGTCTGCTGGATTTCGTGTGTGAAATTCTCTATAGTTTTTGTTCTATGTGTTATTTTGACCGCCTATTCTTTTTTGGTTTTTTAAATTTTTTTTAATGAATATTATTAATTGTTGTTTTGTTATTCTTTCGTAATTTATTTGGGTTTATCATTAAGCCTTTGGAACCAAGATTCTAATAAACTCAGCAAAAACAAAAACAAAGAGGTGCCTTTGCACTAGGTCCGCGTTTCAAGTTTTAAAATTCTACACTATATAAGGGTCCAAAATTTTGTAACAAAAAAAATAGGTGTATTATGAAGCTTTTTTAAACTCTACAGCACAGGTTCTCACTGACGATTGAACCGTCACTAAACTCAGCAATATCAGTTTTTCACTAAAGTACGCTGGCTGATTAAACAGAAATCGGTGGTTGTCAATCAGTGAATTTTTTCGTATGGATATATTTACATGTGAAAAATATGTAACGTTTCCTTTTTTTAAACGATCGACTTCTGTTCATTTTTTGGTTTATCGACCCAGTTTTATAAATATTTATGGTTAACAGGCAGTGTATTGATCGGTTATGTTTTGAAATATACCCCAGTTATATTTTTATCGGTATGTGGTTCCGATTTTTGGCATTGGGATAACGCAAGATGGAGATCGTGTGTATATCGGATTGTTATATAATCTTAGAAAATGTATAAATATTTTGTACACAAAGGTCGAAAAAAATGGAAACCCTAGGGTGTTTTTATTTACGCCTATAAAAACGAATTCTCTTCGGCTTTGTATTTGGAAAGAATGGAATCAAGGGGTCTTCTATCATTTGGTATACAAAACAAGACATATGACATAGAACATAACTTATTTGTGTTAAAATATTATTTTTGTTGGGTTTATTATCAATTCTACAAGTCCATATGTTAAAACATTGTAACAGTTAATAAGATGTTGTTCACTCTATTGTCCAAAATCTGAAAATCATTGATGGCTTCAGAATCTTCGCGGTAGTGGTTCAGTGCTGGGTTTGATCTAATGTTTGATAATGTTTTAAGGATTCGACAAAAAATAAACAAATTACAAATAATTTTATAGATTTTGTTCAGATCAAGTTGCAGCCGTATGCAAAGAAAATGATTCCAAAGGACAAATAGCTTTGTCCATTAATTAATTTTATAGGAGTTAAAACAGAGATGAACAACCTACTAGCGGTCACCGGATATGTGTGGAGTGAACAATCGGAACCAGAGATCACGAGAAGGATCTACGACAAAAGCGGAGGAAGAGACGGCGTTGATTGGCTTCAGGTTCGTAAGGGCCTGAAAGTCAAAGAGGCGCACAAAAGTCAAAGAGGCGGAGGAAACGACTGTTGATATAGCCATTATAAGGATGTTGAGCATTATCGGTGAAGGTGGAGATAACAGTGGGAGTGATTCTGCCATTCTGGTTGTGAATGGATTCGTTAGCTTTTGGTTACATTGCAAGAATGTCATCATTTTCACGTGAAAAAGTTTAATAGAGGTATATTGATTAAACATGTACTTCTAATTATCAATAAAACTTAGTGGAGAAAATATAATTTTAGTTCCGAATGGTGATCAATAAAAAAAAGAATGAGGAGAAGACAAAAGCGATAAAAGATAAACGAGGAAGAAGAAAAAAAAAATTAATGAAGAGATAGAAGGAGAAGACAAAGACAAGGATAAAGTTTTATCGCCACCATCCACATGGATGTGGATTTTGAGAAGATACCTTTGCGTACAACATATAAGCATCTTGATGATCTTTATAAGAGTTTCAGGAAAAGAGAAAAATGATTTTGGATCCTCTTAAGGTATTATAGGATAAGATATTAACAATGCAGTAAAGTGAATGTGAGGATTCAAAATTTCCAAGAGATGCTTTTGACGGCGAAATGTCTGTTCTAGAGATGAAAAAGAAGAAAGAAGAGATGGAGAAGAAGCATGAAGGTAAAGTAAGAGAAGAAGATAAAGAGAATGAGAAGTTAAATAAGACGTTGGAATTAGAATAAGAGACGAGATAGGCCATGTTCGTTTGTGTATCTGGGCGCCGCGTCTAAAAACTATATCTGGACGAAGTAGCTAGACGCATCATCTAGATGCAGTTCGTTTCTATGTTTGATGTTTGCACCTACGCTCTGGTACCATGGTTTTGTGTTCGCACTTGCGTGAAAGATAAGAACCGACAAGAAAGAGATACAATTTTGGCCAAACATGGAGAGATTTCCAAGTAGAAAAGAATGAAGAATTGAAATAATCCATGAACTTAATGTATATAAATAATGACTACTTTAGAGATGAAACTTAACATGCATGGTATCAAAACTGTGAAAGGGATTGTTTACCTACACTCTAATTTCATGGTTTCATGCTCGCTCTTCATGGTTTCATGCTCGCTCTTGCGAGAAAGATAAGAACAAACAAGAAGAAGAGAGTTTCATCTAGGGAGAACAAATAATTAAAATAATCCATAAACTTAATGTATACAAATAGTTACTAATTTAGAGATGAGACCTAACATGGTATCAGAGCTACCAAAGGGATTGTTTACCTACGCTTTGATATCATGGTTTTGTGCTCGCACTTGTAAGAAAGATAAGAAAATTCACGAAGGAGAGACGATTCCCGTAAAATGGAGAGAGAGTTCTGGCTATGGAGAACGAAGAATTAAAATAATCCATTAACTTAAGGTATACAAATAATGACTACTTTCGAGATGAAACTTGACATGGTATGAAAACTACCAAATGGATGGTTTACCTATGCTATGATATCATTGTTTCATGCTCGCGCTTGCGAAAAGATAATAACCGACAAGAAGGAGAGACGATTCCCGTTAAACATGGAGAGAGTACCGGCTAGGGAGAACGAAGAATTAAAATCATCTATAAACTTAATGGTTACAAAAAATTACTAATTTAGAGATGAAACTTAACATGGTATCAAAACTACCAAAGAGATTATTTACCTATGCTCTGAAACCATGTTTTCGCAATCGCGCTTGCGAGAAATATAAGAACCGACAAGAAGGAGAGACAAATCATGTAAAACGGGCAAAGAGTTCCAGCTATGGATAATGAAGAATTAAAATCATCTATAAAATTAATGTGTACAAATAATGACTGATTTATATAGAGATGAAATTTAACATGGTATCAAAGCTACCGATTGTTTACCTACGCTTTGATACCATGGTTTCGTGCCCCCTGCTTGCGAGAAAGATAAGAACCTACGAGAAGGAGAGACAATTCCGGCAAAACAAGGAGAGGTTTCGGCTAGAGAGAATAAAGAATTAAAATAATCCATAAAGTTAATGTATACATATAATGACTACTTTAGGGATGAAGCTTAACATGGTATCAAAGTTACCAAATGGATTTTGTAACTACACTCTGATACTATGGTTTCGTTTCCGTTCTTGCGAGAAAGATAAGAACCGACGAGAAGGAAATACAATTTTGGCAAAACAAGGAGAGATTTTCGGCTAGGGAGAATGAAAAATTAAATTAATTCATAAACTTAACTTATACAAATAATGACTACTCTAGAGATGAAACTTAACATGGTATCAAAACTACGAAATGGATTATTTACTTATCCTTTGATATCATGGTTTTGTGTTCGCGCTTGCGAGAAAGGTAAGAACCGACAAGAAAAAGAGACAATTCCCGTAAAACGGGGAGAAAGTTCCAGTTAGGGAGAACAAAGAATTAAAATAGAGAAAGAGAATTTGAAGGAGACAAGACTAAACCATTGTGAAATTTATATTTCAGGAATGAAAAGAAGAAGAAGAACATGCTGGAGATTTTTGACGAAGAACCAAGGGAGATCTAAATTATGAATCTAGAGAGAGAGATAGAGAGAGAGATATATATAGAGTTAAAGCCTTCAGGGACATGTAATTGCTCGATATTATATCGCCGTTAGTTTGTCTTTTCCGTGTTCCTATTTCTGTTTAATCTGGTTGACATGTAAGTTAAAGCCTTCAGGGACATTTAAGTGTAACCTTTTGGTAATGGTTGTCTTACTTTTTTTTTATTTTTATATGTATTTCTTTTTTATTCTAATATAGGCTTCTTAATGAGCCATAATTGGCACATCTTCTATCACGACTTTGGAACATATATATTTGATTGGGTTTGTAATATTAACTTAAATCTTGTGTTAATAATAAAAGTACTTGAAATGACTGAGTATTTAGACAAACAAGCATTGCTTGAGGAGAAAATCGCAATGATCCATGGAATATATCGATGTATAATCATAAAAAATTTAGAGATATTGAATTCGATAATTATTGGTTAGTTTTTACATTTTTTTTTGTTGGTTGATCATATGTCTTACATTGTTGTTATATTTGTGTTTGCTTTATTATATGTGATTAATTAAATAATCAAGCTAATGTGATTATTTGATGAAACCTCCCTACCCGCGCAAGGCGCGGGCTAAACACCTACAAACCATATCTATGTATGAACAAAGAAATTTTAGAGATATTGAATTCGACAATACTGAACCGGTTCCAAACCCTGTTTGAAATGCTCGAGGAAATTTATAGAAGCTACAAGGAAACAATGAAGATGTTTTGGTGTCGAAGAAATGTGTGATTGTTATGAAGAAGGAGAAGGAAGAGATGGGGAATATGTTTGAAGGTAAATTAAGAGAACAAAAGAAAGAAGGAGAAGTAGAAGGAGACAAGACTAAACCCATCTATTGTGGAATTTATCTTTCATGGTAGGGAAGAAGAGGAAGAAAAACATGCTTGAGATTATCGATGAAGAACCAAGGGAGATCTAAGTTATAAATCTAGAGAGATAGAGATAGAGAGAGAGAGAGTAATGAAAACCGAAAATGGAAGATTTTGATTCAAAGTTGAATATGGCGAGGAAGAAGACGACGATGAGACGAAGAAACACGAAAGGATAAGAAGTCTGAGAATATGAAGATGATGAAGAAAAGGGCGAAGAAAAGTCGGACAAAGAAAAAGTCAGAACAAGAAGAGGACGAAGAAAAACCGGAAGAAGAAAATGAAGACAAACCTTAAGAAAAAAAAGGAAGAAGAAGCCATAGAAGTTAAAAACAATAAGGAAGAAGAAGAAGAAGTCGAAGACGATGAAGAAGAAAAACATAAGAGAAAGAAGACGACGAAGAAGGAAAATGATGTACAAGAGGGAGAAGAAAATGACGAAGAAAAACCGGAAGAGTGAGAGAGTGAAAAAAATAGGAAATAATAGAAGCCAAAGATGATGAAAAATAAGAGGAAGAAGACGAAGATTAAGATTAAGATGATGAAGAAAAAGTCAGAAAAGACGAGGAAAATGACAAAGACAAAGAAAAAGAAAAACCATAAGTAGAATGAGAAGGCGGGTGAGACCAAGAAGTTGAAGAAGAAGAAGGAGGAGAATGTTAAGGATTTGGAGAAGAAGAAGGGGAAGAAGGAGTACAAGAAGACGAAGGTGATGAAGAAGAAGCCAAAGACAATGAAAAAGAGAAAAGGAAAATACGAGGGAGAAGATAAACCGGCATATAAAAAATAAGAAGAAGAATGCGAAGCAGAAGAATTTGAGGATGAATACGGGATGAAAAAAAACCAGAAGATTAATAAGCCAGAGAACGAAGACGATGAAGAAGGAAAACCGGAAGAGATAGACGAAAACAAACGGAAAGAGAAAGAAGAAGAAGAATTGTTGGAGAAGACAAAGATGATAAAGAAAAAGAAGTACAAGTCAAAGACGATTAAGAAGAAGAAGAAGAAAAATAAATCAAAGACGATAAAAAGAAGAAGGAAAAGATGAGGAATGACCGATTAAAGCGAGAGACACTTACGACAAAATGGAGAGAGAGTTCTAGCGATGGAGTGATAAAAAAGAATTGGTTTACATACAATGTGTGAGTAAATAAAACGTTATTCAATATGTTATCGAGCTCTATGATTGTCATTGCTTTATTTTGTATTTTTTATGAATAATATTGGTTTTTATTTCTTTTTTTTAATTTTTATTTTGGATTGATCCTAAATCTAACATTGTTGTTATATTTGTGTTTGGTTTTATATCGGTAACAAAGTTAATAACTTAATGATGTAATTAGTTTATGAAATCTATCTGCCCGCGCAAGGCGCGGGCTACCTACCAAGTTAAACAATAGATTGCAATCATAAAAAGACTAAAGTTTTAAAAAGGAAAGAACAATTAGTAATTCTTATAAAAAACAAAAACTTAAAATGGAATACAATCCTAAACAGAAAAGAAATTATCATTCCCCACCTCTAGATAACCAAATTGATAGCTTCTCAATTTCACATTCATAATTCGAAAATGTAAAGTTACTAATATATATATATATATCGTATTATATAAAGTTGGATCTCTCAATATGAGTGTGACACGTAGAATAATTCTCACTCACGAGATCATGACATTTTTCACGGTTAATTTAGATCTTGACATGTGTCAGTTTAATTTTAAAAAAATGAATTAAAGTAAATATTAATCAAATTAGTTTAAATTTATAATTTATCATAAAAGGCAAGATTAATATAGTAAGGAAAAAATATTTCGTAGTTTTCCATTTAGATTAAAAAAATTAATCATATAAGAAAAAGAATTTTAATTTTTCACATCTATATAAACCACAATTTTGTAGTATATCAATTACACCAAAAAGAAATAAAAGTCCAATAATCGTATCCACAAATATTTACTGCATCTATTCACCAAAATTTTCTTTCAATGTATATATTTATTTTATCGTAAATTTTGTTTCTAAATTTATGTATAAGATATTTTTACGGGTGATCTAATTTTGTTTTCCATTTTATCGTCTTTCATTTTTTTCACGGGTTATAAAATATTAAATTACAAACCCGCATATATGCGGGTACTTATCTAGTTTATAATAACAGATTATGTATGTGAAAAAATTGGTAGAGACGTAAGAGTCTCATGAGTTTCTTACTGTTTCATTTGCAAGCACATTACGAATTTCTGCGGCATCTACTAAAAACTGACGTTTTCCAGGCTCGTCAGACTGTTCATAAACTACTTGTCTCCCCAATTGTTGCAGTAAACAATGCATCGTGATCCACCCATTGGTCGATATATACACGAGAGATTTATCTGAAAGGGTCTTTAGCCCATTTAGCATAGTTGTCACATGATCAATGGCTTCTGATTTAAGCGTTTTCACTCAGTCAATTAAAACTAAAGTTCACACTACCGCAATCATAACGGTTGTCAATGCAGTACTTTATGATCGAATCCACACAGACCAATGTTACACTACTATTCTCACAATTATGAAATTTAGGTAAGACAGAAATATGATTTGTTTTAGAAAGGTAACGAGAGCGATTTAAACGATGTAAATTCAATAAAAGAAAAGCGTTAGGTCGAGGGTTTATTCGCAGGAATCCAGAGATTATAAATCAGACAACTATTCAGGGAATAATTAAAAGCAAGTTTCAAACTCAAACATAAATATTAACCAATCCACTCTCATGCTCATGGTTACTAAACCTAACAACCTAATCCACTCTCGTGCTCATAGAATTCTAGATTAGCCTTAACGAGCAAGTTCAATATATTCACGAATCAACCCAATACACTCTCGCGCTACTAAGTGATTTGCTCGCTTATGTTCTTTCTAGCAATCTTCACACTCTCGCGCTTTTATTGTATCGTTGTTAGTTTGTCATAATCGTTCCATCACCTTTAATCGGGGAGAATTTTATGCACTAGATGGCATTAGAAATAAGAATAATTAAGAAAATCACAATGAGTTTTTTTCCCCAAAGGGAAGCAAAATGAGTTTAAACATTTTTTCTGTGATATGTTATTTTTTTCTGTATATACATCTAATTATTTTATCAAATGGACTTCTATTTTTGTATTTAAGCGTGTGGTATATATGTTATTTTTAAACTCTATATGGACATCTAATTATTTTTTGTATTTAGGCGTGTTAAATATTTAGTGTATACGATCGCAAAAATATAAAATAAACATATCTTTAAAAGTACATTCAATACAAATAACGCCCTAATTTCATCCGAACCCAAACTTTTGTTGGTATCCTTCACTTGCTAATAACAATATAGCCAATTGTCATTTACTTCAATAAAATTTATCCATTGGCATTTCACAAATTAACTAAACTTTAATTTAAAAGGACCTAGTGGCGCAGCCTAACACAGATAAGCCTGTTGCTCGTTGATTCCTGGGAATAGCCGAACAAGAGGAGGATCTTTAGTTCGTTGATTCACTTTGAATGACCGAACTAAGGCGAACTCAAGAATCGTTGATTCAGAGAATAGCCGAAACTCAAGAGAACTAAAGAAGCTTGAAAGCTCTAGGTTTTTTAATTCAATCAATGATGCTTCTCACAAAGATAAGAAGCCCTATAAATACTCAAAGGGTCGACTAGAACCCTAAACAAAATAGGAAGAGGAAAACCAAAGCAAGAGGCTTAAGGCCCAAGTAATAATTGTTTAACATAAAAAAACAAAGCCCACGTAATAAAATAGAGATAGAGTCGGTGTTCGAGTGTATTGAGATGCGCTGCATCAGGTTCCCCCGGGTAAGAGAAGATTCGTCTCTGAATCTGGATCGTTGTTATCGCCACGAAACTTGGAGAGAAACCTGACATTGAATACATCTGACGTCATAAGGTGAGGGGGAAGGCGAAGTCGGTAAGCATTGTCATTGATACGTTCAAGAACTTCGACCGGACCAATCTTTCTGGAGCGAAGCTTTTTGTACTCATGTGCCGGCATCCGGTCCCTAGTTAGCACCACCCACACCATGTCACCTGGTTCGAAAATTACTTCACGGCGTTTCGCGTTCGCTTGTGACTTGTACCGGGTAGCAGACTATTCAAGTTGGTCACGTGTAAACTGATGCGTCTTTTTCAATGCCTCCACAAATTCCTTCGCGCGACCATGAAGTCGTCGAGGGTCAGGAACACTTGTTAAATCAAGAGGACCGCGAGGAAGCAAGCTATAAACAACTTCGAATGGGCTGTGACCGGAACTCCTATTAGTTGCATGATTGTGAACAAATTCAGCTTGACACAGGCGAGCTTCCCAAGAACCAATGTTATCTCCAACAAGGAACCGTAACATATTTCCTAAAGCCCGATTAGTAACCTCCGTCTGTCCATCGGTTTGGGGATGATATGCTGTACTCATGTCAAGACTCGTATGAAGCATCTTCCAAAGCGATCGCCAAAAATGACTTTAAAACCTTGTATCACGATCTGACACAATAGATGTAGGAAGACCATGAAGTCGGTAAATTTCCTGGAAAAACAGTTGAGCTACACGCACCGCATCCGTTGTCCGCTTACAAGGCACAAAATGAGCCATCTTAGAGAAACGGTCCACCACTACAAAGATGGAGTCGTTACCGCGCTGAGTCCGAGGAAGTCCCAACACAAAATCCATACTCACATCTGTCCACGGTTGAGTGGGAACCGGTAACGGAAGGTATAACCCAGCATTAGAAGCCGTTCCCTTGGTCAATTGACAAGCTCGGAAACGTTCCACAAATCTCTCCACATCTCGCCGAAGTGTAGGCCAAAAATAAGATGCTGAAACAAGTTGCAGAGTTCGGTCACGTCCCACATGACCCTCCGTGTGTAACTCCTCAATCAACTTCAAACGAAGACTACAATCGGGAACACAAAGCTGAACACCACGAAAAAGAAACCCATCTGTGAGTGTGAAGTCAGAACGTGTACCCTCGGTAACTGCCTTCATGATTGGGCTAAAGAATGGGTCGGTAGCATACAGCTCTGAGAAGGAAGCAAAACCCGGAACAGCAACGTGCATTGTCGTTAATAAGGTATGACGCCTACTCAATGCGTCGGCAACACGGTTCAACTTGCCCGACTTGTGCTTAATAGAAAACGTGAATTGTTGTAAATATGATATCCACGATGCATGTCGTGACGACACCTTAACTTGACTGTCAAGATGTTTAAGAGCGTCGTGATCCGTGAATAGGATGAAGTCACGATGAACAAGATAATGACGCCAATGCTTCACGGCTTGAACCACCGCATAAAACTCAACATCATAAGTACTATAACGACTTCGAGCTCCTGAAAGTTTCTCGCTAAAATACGCTACGGGTAAGGACTGTTGACTTAACACCGCCCCAATCCCCAATTTAGATGCGTCACAATGTAGCTCAAAAGGTAGCTCGAAGTCGGGTAACACCAAAATTGGAGCTGTCGTGAGTTTGTGTTTAGTCTGTTCAAACGCGTCACGAGCCTCGGCGGTCCATACAAACTTATTGTCCTTCATACAATCTGTTAAAGGAGCCATAATCGAACTAAAATGCGGCACAAAGCGACGATAAAACGATGCAAGGCCATGAAAACTACGTACTTCTGGCACCGTACGTGGTTCCGGCCACGACCTTACCGCCTCAACCTTACTCAAGTCCATTGACAAACCCGCAGCTGAGACTACATATCCAAGGAAAAGAACACGCTACACTCCCAATTCACACTTCTGTCGCGCCGCAAAAAAAATTTCACGTCGCAACACCATCAAGATTTGTCTGACATGGTTCATGTGGTCTTCTAGTGACGAGCTAAAGATTAATATGTCATCAAAGTAGACCACATCAAATTTTCCGATGAACGGTCGTAAAGCTTGATTCATAACCCGCATGAATGTGCTTGGTGCATTTGACAACCCAAACGGCATCACCATCCACTCAAATAAACCTTCTCGCGTCTTGAAGGCCGTTTTCCACTCATCACCGGGACGTATACGAATTTGGTGATATCCACTCTTGAGATCCAGCTTAGAAAATATCACCGCTTTCCCAATCTGATCTAGTAAGTCGTCTAAACGCGGAATCGGAAAACGATAACGAACCGTGATTTTATTGATGTCTCTACTATCCACGCACATACGCCATGACCCGCCTTTCTTCGGAATAAGGAGAGCAGGCACCGCACAAGGACTAAGGCTCTCCCGAACGTGACCCTTTGCCACTAACTCTTCCACTTGTCGCCTAAGCTCTTCATGTTCTTGGGGGCTCATTCGGTAATGCGGTCGATTAGGGAGACTCGCTCCTGGAACCAAATCAATGTGGTGTTGAATATCACGAAGTGGAGGCAAACCCGGTGGCAACTCTTGAGGAAATACATCTGCAAACTCTTCGATGATACTGGTGATCCAATGTTGTTGTTGTGGTGATGTAGATGGCGACTCACTAACCGTTAAGAGCACTACCGCAAAACCCGTCTCTTGAAACACGGTCACAAAAACTGTTTGAGAACACAACAACACACTCGTCTTCGGATGTACTTCGGGTCCATTAACAGATGCGTCACGACTTTTATGGCGAATGGAGGTGATGTCGGGGCTATGCACTAGCACAATTCGGCGATTTGCAAACAAAAAACTGTACTCATTACTCTTCCCTTTATGAGAGACATCCCGATCATATTGCCACGGACGACCCAGAAAGAGGTGACTCACATCCATAGGCATGATATCACAAAATATTTTGTCTTTGTAATGTTGTCCAATGGAGAAAGACACTAGAGCCCGTTGACTAATCCGTACCTCCGTGCCTTCCTTTAACCACGTCAACGTACAAGGAGCAGGATGATTTTCCCGATGAAGACCCAACTTTCGGCAGGCCTCCTCCGACACTACATTACGGCAACTTCCCGAATCAATCACATAACGACAAACTTTCCCCTTGATCGTACACGTCGAATAAAAAATATTCGTTCGTAACCATGGTTCTTCACTCACCTCCGGAGCTAAACACACCCGTGTCACTAGCAAGGCGCCCACGTCACCAAGATGGCGTTCTACCGGCAAATTGCTATCTCCACTCTCGTCTTCAACTTCATCATCAAACTCATCCCACTTTGCTTCATCAATTAGCAACCCTCGCCTATGTTTTTGCGGACAAGCTGTCATGAGGTGACCCTGCTCTCCACATGTGAAACATCTCAAGGCGTTAGGTCGAGACGAGCGTCTCGGAAGTTGAATTTCCGTTGATGTACTCGGTCCTTTGGCTCCGTCTTCTCCATCACGCAGTTGGGGCGTTGGTTTGTTACTCTCTGTGATTCCCACCCCCGTTGGTCTAGGTCGCTGGTTCGTGTTCCATGTTGTGTTTGCCTTGAATTGTTGCTCGAACGCTACAGCCCTTCGATGAGCTTCCGCCAAGCTACTAGGATCGAATTGCACTAAAGCATTCTGAATTTGTGGTCGCAACCCTCCAATGAAACGTGAAACCAACTGAATTTCACTATCAAAAATCTCATTACGCGTAATCAAAAGAAAAGAATTCATCTGCATATTCGTCAACAGAACGAGGTCCTTGACGCAAATTTTGTAGCTTTGTGTACATCGTGCGATCATAATTTTGTGGAAGAAACGAACGCTTCAAATGTTTTTGCAACTGCGGCCATGTCGTAATCTTCTCTTTTCCTGTCCGAGCGCGTGTCACCTTCAGCTGCATCCACCATGATGCTGCTCGTCCCCGAAACTTAGTTGCCACCAACGCAACTTTCCTTGTTTCTGGAACTTGTTTGAACTCCATGACTTCCTCCACCGCGACAAGCCAATCTAACAGCTCCTCGCCGCGCACGCTGCCATGAAACTCAGGTATGTCAAGCTTAAAGCCCAACTCCCACTTACGATCATCACCACCATGATCTCTTTGTGCACGATGCTCAGTTTCACGATCTCCTCCGCCCCGATCGCTGTTGTTGTTGCGATATTGCCGACGATTACGATCACGATCCCGAGCAAAAGGATTGGTGCGAGAATCTTCAGATCCTTCGTTGTCAGATTCAAGAGGCGGCACTTGGTTCTGGATTACAGCCTCAGCCAATTCTTGGATTGAATTGACAATGGTGTTCTGAATGTTCTCTTGCATTGCTAAAAGGGTTTGACGAAGCTCAGCCCACTCGTTGTTGTGGTCTTCACGCTTATCTTCCTCAAAGGTTTGGGTATTGCGTTTAGGAGCCATTGTATGCAGGAAATCAAAAACACGACAAGAACGTCTCTGGCTCTGATACCAAACTGGCGCAGCCTAACACAGATAAGCCTGTTTCTCGTTGATTCCTGGGAATAGCCGAACAAGAGGAGGATCTTTAGTTCGTTGATTCACTTTGAATGACCGAACTAAGACGAACTCAAGAATCGTTGATTCAGAGAATAGCCGAAACTCATGAGAACTAAAGAAGCTTGAAAGCTCTAGGGTTTTTAATTCAATCAATGATGCTTCTCACAAAGATAAGAAGCCCTATAAATACTCAAAGGGTCGACTAGAACCCTAAACAAAATAGGAAGAGGAAAACCAAATCAAGAGGCTTAAGGCCCAAGTAATAATTGTTTAACATAAAAAAACAAAGCCCACGTAATAAAATAGAGATAGAGTCCGTGTTCGAGTGTATTGAGATGCGCTGCATCACCTAGTTCATCAGAATGCCTTATTTTAAGATTATTACGTCAAAATATTGATTTTAAGACGAATAGGTCGATATTGGCTAGAAGGCATCGAAGAAACTTTGGTGACTTAATGATTAAATGGCTTCAATGAATGTAGAATATGTTACTTACAAACTTTGCTATCATGTTTTTTATTTCTTTTTTGCCTTGATAGCAAGTAGTTGGGTTATGCTTGTTGATTCGTAAATCACATAAGGGGAAAACAGAGAACTTTGATCGGAAACTTGTTTTATTGATTGAATTCGGCGTTACAACAGAGTTTCGATGAAAAAGGATTAAGGAGACTAAAGAACTTGAGATCGGTGCTTGATGAAGTTCTTTCTCTGTTCTTCTGTCTCTCAGATGATTGTGCATGATTCTTTCTTTGAGCTTGCCTCCTCCTTATTTATAGGTTTTTAAGTCGGTTGTTTGAGGGAATATTTCCTATTTCCAAGATCGACTAGGAAAGAAAATATTCCGAATCTTTTCCGAGATAAGGAAATCTTCCGCATATCTCGGAGGTCGATTTCTATCTCGTCGTATCGGGCTGGGCCCTTTTTGGGCCATTAAGTTCGGTAATGAAAATGAGCGAACTGGTCTTTGGGCTTTTTAGAGTACGGCCCGACAAATCAAAGCACATCTTCCTCTTATTGATGAGGAAGAGCCTGAAGAGGAGGTTGCCGAATCAAATGACCAAGTCCGGGCGGATAAGGAATTTGCAGCCCGGCTCGCGGAGGGCGACGATGTAGCTCGTCCAGACGATCGCGTTGTTTTGCCAGACGTTCGTCGAGACGTGGGAGACGATGTTCCCATGTCGGCTACCGGACGGGTAATTGAAAGGCCTGCAAACATCGGACCATCTCGCTCTAAGGCGGAGACGGTTCAGGTCATCCTGGAGAGGTGTAATGCTCCGAACGACCTGCTTTTCAAGATCCCGAAGGCAGCCGATCGTCCGTGGGACGCACCTGATGGTTATATATGCGTCTACGAAGAGTATTTCATAAGCTGCAGTCTTCAATTTCCCATCCCGGAACTCTTCTATAAGTACTGCAAGAGGCGGCACGTCGCTATCTCTAAGCTTATGCCGGCCACGGTGATAAATATTATGAGTCTCTTTACTCTGGGGGAGGAGTGCGGCATTCCCATTACGGCCAAGATCTTCGATAGGCTATTCCGGGTGAATCTGTCGAAGGTCAGGCCTTGGTTTTTATCGGCTAATGCGAAGCCGGAATACGACCTTGTTACCGGGAACAAGCCGAGCAAGGTTAACAACTGGAATGCTCGGTATTTTTATGTGAAGATCGACGAAACTTCCGTCGAATGTCCGGAAGGGAGTTACCGAACTCAGTGGAGGACTCCTATCGGTAGACATTGATTTTTGATTTCTATCTATTGCTTTGTTTTGCCTAAGTTATATTTTTCCTTATCGTCACGTCCCGGGCTTCCTTATCACCACACCAGGATTCACTTTCGCTCACGTGAAGCAGTTAAGCGCAGCTGGGAAAGCTCAGTGGCCTGAAACTTATCAGGACAAGCTCAATTTGAAAGCCAAAAGAGCTCTTAAAGGTATATATTGGTGAATTCCCTTTCGTAGTTCGGCGATCGCTTGATATAGTCTGAAACTTTTGTTCTTTTTCAGCAAATCCTTCTCGCCTCCGAAAGATGAAGCTCGACGACATCCCTGATTTACCTGCCTAGATGGATGGTGAAGAGGAGAATGCTGAACTCCCGTCCCCTGCTCAGGTCGGGAAAGATGCTGCCGATGCGGAGGCCGTCGAGGAGCCGGTTCCGTGCGAGGAACAGGTTCCTGCCGAGAAGCCTACTTCTTCGGTAGACGCGGCGAAGATGAGGAAACGGAAGAAGAAGGGCAAGCGGCCAGCGAGGCAACCTTCTGAGGCCGGTGCGGCAAGTGCTGAACCTCAAAGGGTTGATCCCGAGACGGTGGTCATATCGAACCGCTCTGCTTCGTCGAAGAGGTAGCGGACTTCTGGGGCTGTGGCTCATTCCGTCAATTTCGGGTATGACAAGGACGAACCGGTGACGAGTGAAGCCGGGGCTTGCGCCGAACTGTATCGGCAGCTGAAGTTTAGCTCGGAGGCGCTTCCTCCAGTCGAGGACCTTTTACAGTCCGATGCTTATACAAAGCTAGCTCGGACCACTGCTGAGGTAAACGAACTTTCCGGTTTTAATTGGTATCGTTCATTTCTTTTTGGATATCTTTGTCGTGACAGGTTTTCTCTTCCAATATATATATTTTTTAGATGGTCGCTCATACAAACGAGCTTGTCGGCACATACGACTGTGAGCTTCATTCAGCTCGCCAAAAGGCTCTTATGACCAGCCTACATGTTGTTGAGCTACGCAAAGAGTTGCTCGTCGAGCAGGATACGACGCGGGCTGGAGATTATGCGGTTGCCGAGTTGGCGAAGGAAGTTGCCGCGTTGAAGGCCTCAAAAGCCGAGCTTTCCAAGGAGAGAGATGCCCTTGCCCAAACTTTGTTTAAGGAGACCTCCCGACTGCGAGCTGGTCGAACTCAGCAAATTATGAAGCGGAAAGAGGTCATTGAGAAGTCCCAAGTTCGACTTCAGAAGGTCAAGGATCACCTGGCGGCTCTTGATCGGGTTAAAAAGCAGTTCCTTGCGGTTAATCAAGCTCAAGGAGTTCTTAACTTCTGTAGTAGCCTTGAGGCTAAGCACGGCGTTGTCGTCCCGCCGTCTTGTATAGAGAGGATCAAGAAAATCAAAGTTGCAAAGTTGGCCGAATACGAATCGGTTTATCTCTGTGAACTGGCTGAAGGAGATCTGGTCGTATCGCCCTTCACCGACCCGATTCACCCGGAGATCTCTCTTCCCATGGGCACTGAGGTACCGGTGGGAATTGACATGTTCGGTTCGAACCAGGCTGCGATGTCCGGTAACCGGGCTGACGCGATGCGGAATCAAGATGTCTAAAATCTTTGTTTTGTAATCTTTCTCTCCTTTCTGTTTTTGGCCGATGAGGCTTATAACTCGACCTTTTGGACCGGAGGGTTTTTAAAGTCCGGTATCCGTTATTATTATCATATATTTTTTACGTGCGACTCTTTTCCATTTTTCTGAATATGATTCTTTCGTCGAATCTCGAATGGTTTGAAGTTGTAAATCTATACGAATTTCTCAAGTTTGTCGTACACAAAATGGTGCCGTAAATAGTACGGTATTAGCCGGGGTAAGAGGACGGACTTGATTCAATTTATTCGAAATCGGCGGTCTGTTTAGTTAGATCGGCTTATGCTTTGCGATTGTTGAGGAATTGGCTTAGATTTTCGCGATTGTTGAGGAATCGGCTTATATTTTTACGAGAAATGACGTTCGGTTTTACCTCTAGAGCTCGGCAAAAGAGTACGTGAACAGCTCGTCTTAAGATACTCCAAGGTTTTCTCAGATCGAATCCGAGTGTACGAGACTGGCTCGATTTATTTAGCTCGAATGGTCTGAGAAAAAGGTTAAGTGCGAGACTGGTCTCGGCTTTATACATGGAAGGTGTTTTATCCATAGCACAATGTGGATGCGTGCGAGCAATAGCTCGGCTTAGTTTGATTTTATCCATCGTCTGGCCAGGACGTCGATGCGGGAACCGTGATGATTGGTTGGGGAACCTTCGGAGTTCGGTGGACTCCTGGAGTTCGGTGAACTCCTGGAGTTCGGTGAATTTTTAGAATTCGGCGAACTGTTTGAAGTTCGGCTTTTATGAAAACGAATTTTGTAGAATTCAGCGAACTGTTTGAAGTTGTTTTTTTTTTTTTTTTTGCAAACGAACTTTGTAGAGTTCGCCGAACTGTTTGAAGTTCGGCTTTTTTGCCTTGAATTTAATTTTATTAAAGTAACAGCTGAACCCGAGATGGGCTGCCTACGTACCCTCGAAAGAAGGATCACGCCATTCGTAGTTCATATTAAATCTTTTTTTTTTGGCGCTTCTAGTAGTAGTAGCGTTTGAGATTCATCGAGTTCCATGATCGCGGGATCGGTGTTCCGTCCAACTTCATGAGTTCGTACACACTGGGCTTGACGACCCTCATGATCTGATAGGGTCATTCCCAGTTATTGCCGAGTTTTCCCGCGTTCTTCTCTTCGGTGCCTTCGAAGACTTTTCATAAGACGAGATCGCCATCTTCGAAGTGGCGTCCGCGGACCTTTCTGTTATAGTAGTGTGCTACTAGTTTTTGATAGTTTTGGATGCGAAGTAAAGCTTGATCACGTTGTTCTTCGAGTGCGTCGAGGTTGTCGAGCATGATTTCGTCGTTTAGACCGGGATTTTCCACAAGTATTGTCCTGCGTATTGTCGATATTTTTAATTCGGCGGGACAGAGAGCTTCAACGCCATAGGCCAGGTAGAAAGGGGATTGTCCTCTCGATTGTCTTGGAGTGGTGCGGTAAGACCATAAGACTCCATCAAGTTCGTCGGTCCATCGTCCCTTCCTAATATCCAAGCGTTTTTTGAGTCCATCGATGATGGTTTTTTTCGTCGATTCGGCATGGCTGTTGCTTTTGGTGTATCTCGGTGTGGAAAAACTTAGTCGGATTTTCCACTTTGCACAAAAATCGCCAAATAATGTTGAGATAAATTGTGGTCCGTTATCGGTGACGATCTCGTACGGGACTCCGTGTCGGCATATGATGTTCTTCCAGACGAATTTTTTAACATCGATGGCATGGATTTCGGGGTATGACTCGGCTTCGACCCATTTGGTGAAGTAGTCTGTCATGACGAGGATGAATTTTTTATGTGTCGTGGAACGTCGTAGGGGACCGATTATGTCCATTCCCCAGCGCATGAACGGGTATGGGGCTGTTGATGTAGTTAGCAGTTCGGTTGGGAGGTGCATCATTGAGCCGTGCCTTTGACATTTCTCGCACTTGGCTACGAATTTATCGCAATCTGCTTGCATGGTTGGCCAGTAATAGCTCGCCTTTTTTAATCTTTAGTGCGAAGGAGCGCCCTTCGGCGTGGTTTCCGCCATCGCCTTCGTGTATCATTTTCATGACCTCGTGAATATCGTTGTCGGACACACATTTGAGAAGGATGCCCGCAGCACTCCAGCGGAATAGGCCGTCTCGGATGAGTATGTATCGAGCAGCTCGCATTTTGAATCACCGGGCTGCCCATCTGTCGGCGGGGACTGTTCCGTCGATGATGTATTTTTTGATTTCCTGTATCCAGTCAGTGGGTGTCAGTTCGCTTAAGGGCTCGATGTTTACTGCCGTATGAAGCCCCTCTGATGGTTCCTCGGTTTCGTCGTCGGAGTGATTTTGTTTTGGTTCGTTGATGTGTCCGGCTTCTTCGTCGTTTTCGAGCTCGGTGTTGTGTTCATCGTCTGTTGTCTGTGTTTGCCTTTGTTTTCGCGGGATCGGCTCGGCTGCGGGGTAATCTTCGTAATTACGCCTGCGTGTGGTGATGTTGCATTCTTTCGTTTTTCCAATGCTCGGCTCCAGTATACTTTCGACTGGTATTGTTCTTTTGAGATGAGGATCTGAACTTGACGCTAACGCGGCAAGTGCGTCCGCCGGGGCATTTTCCCCTCTTGGGATTTTGGTGAGATCAAAGTATTCAAATTCGGTGGCGAGTTTTTTCACGAGTTTGAGGTATGCGTCCATTCGATCGTTTTTTGCATCATATTCTCCGCTATATTGACTGGCGATGAGCTGCGAGTCGCAGTAGGCCCGTATGCGATTTGCCCCGATGGCTTTGGCTAGTCGAAGACCGGCGAGTAGTGTTTCGTACTCTGCTTCGTTATTTGATGCGTTAAATGTCAGGCGGAATGATTGTTCTAAAAGTTCTTGGTTGGAGATTGAAGTCGTATGCCTACTCCCGACCCTCGATGGGATGATGACCCGTCCACGTGGAGGATCCATTGTTCGGTAGCGACTACGTCAGTATCGACGAACTCTTGTGGTAGTTCGATAAGGAAGTCGGCGAGGACTTGCTATTTGAGGCTTGTCCGACTCTTATAGTTGATATCATATTCGCTGAGCTCAATTGCCCATTTGGCGAGTCGACCGGATTGGCTTGGGCTGTGTAAGATCGTTCGGATCGGCTGATCTGTTAAGACGGTGATAGAGTGCGATTGAAAATATGGTCTAAGTTTTCGAGCAGCAGTGATGACGGCGAAAGCAAGTTTCTCGAGTGTTGGATATCGGCTCTCGGCGCCATCAAGTGATTTGCTTACGTAGAAGATCGGCTTTTGCTCGCCTCTGTCTTCTCGAACGAGAACCCCACTGACCTCTGAAGTTGAAATCGCGATGTAAAGATAGAGGGTTTCACCATCTTCGGGTTTTGATAAGATCGGTGGCGTAGACAGGTATTCCTTGAGCTGTTTGAATGCTTCTTCGCATTGGTCGTCCCATTCCAGATGCTTGTTTCCGCGTAGCAGTTGATAGAAAGGGAGACACTTGTCGGTGGACCGTGAGATGAACCTCTTGAGTGCGGCGATGCGGCCAGTTAGCCGTTGAACTTCTCTTTTCGTGGTTGGAGAGGGTAGATCGAGGATTGCGGAGATCTGTTTAGGATTAGCTTCGATTCCTCTTTGGGTGACGATATACCCGAGGAACTCTCCCGATGTGACTCCAAACGTACATTTAGTTGGATTGAGCTTCATGCCGTACTCGTTTAGTATGTCGAAACACGTGTTAAGGTGTCTGATGTGATCCTTAGCGACGAGCGACTTGACGAGCATGTCATCGATATAGACTTCCATGGTTTTGCCGAGCTGGCTAGCGAACATGCGGTTGAAAAGTCTTTGGTATGTTGCTCCGGCGTTCTTTAGGCCGAATGGCATGACTTTGTAGCAGTAGATGCCGCGATCGGTAATGAAAGAAGTTTTCTCGCGATCGCCTGGGTGCATGAGTATTTGGTTATAACCCGAGAATGCATCCATGAAGGAGAGGAGTTCGTTGCCGTCCGTGGCTTCGACAAGTCTATCAATATGTGGGAGTGGGAAGCTGTCTTTTGGGCATGCTTTGTTGAGATCGGTAAAATCGACGCATATCCTCCACTTTCCGTTTTTCTTTTTAACGACGACTGGATTTGCCAGCCAGTCCGGATATCGAACTTCTGTAATCGATCCTGCTCCAAGTAATCCTTCGACCTCGTCGTTGACAGCCTGGGCTTTCTCGGGTCCGAGCTTTCGCTGTTTCTGTTTGATCGGTTTGAAGGTGGAATCGATGTTGAGTTCATGACTTGTGATTTTTGGGTCGATCACGGGCATGTCGTTGATAGACCAGGCGAAAGTTGATACGTTCCTTTTGAGAAAGCGAACTAGATCATATTTGATCTCTTCATCGAGTTCGGCTCCGACTCCGATGCATATGTCGGGGTTGAGTTCGTCGATGTTGACTTGAACAATTGTTTCTCGCCTCGGTAGATCGGGGTGGTTATCGGTTCTTTTTGTGTTTATTACGCATGTTCGGGGCGTTGTTCTCAATTTGCACTCGTTGATGTAGCAAGTTCGGGACATCACCTGATCGCCACTCAAAGTGTAGACTCCGGATGGTGTTGGGAATTTTAAGCATTGATGATAAGTCAAGACGACGGCTTTCATCGAGTATATCCATGGTGTTCCAAGTATGACGTTGTAGATGGCATGTTCATCTAGGACTAGTAATTTGACCATTTGTACGATTCCGCCAACGTAGACGAGGATTTTTACCGTTCATGCGGTCATGGTCTGCTCGCTTGAAAATCCTGTTAGTGGTTCGATGTTCGGCTTGATCTGAGCGTCCGGGAAGTCCATGTTTCTGAGTGTTTCTCTGAATACTACATTAACCGAACTTCCGGTATCCACGAGGACTCGTCCGACGGCAACGTCTCCGATAAGTATTTCGACGACTAGTGGGTCGTTATGCGGCATGTGAAGTCCTTCCGTATCGGCTTCAGAAAAAGTGATCAGCACCCCGCTTGTTGTGGCTCGGTTCTCACGTTGTGCGGCTAATGCTTCTCTATTGTATTCTTTAATTGCCCGGACGGAATAGTTGCAGGACTCCAGTGCTCCCATGATCATGTTGACGCTTTTCCAGACTTCAGGAGTGTATTGGCTGTCCGTTTGTTCCTCCCGATCGTGTTTCTGTTGACCTAAGTCGGCAGCGTCTATTGATTGCTCGGTATTTTTATTCGGCTTATCGCTGTCCCGACGTCGTTTTCCGTTGTTACTGCGGCGGGGTCTGCATGTAGGTCGGAACGCTCCTTCTACCGGGATCTCCCCTTTCTTGTATTTCATCAGTAAGAACTCTTGGAGATGTCGGAAGTCTTCGGTGTTATGGCCTTTTTGATTATGAAATTGGCAGAACGGTCCGGACTCGTTGTCGGGCTCTTTTGAGTCGTCTGACCGGATCCATGTGTTCCAGTTTTGTTGTGTTTGGACAGCATTAACAGGTTGCCTTGGAGGGGCGTACTGCTTTTCTTTGACGGAGGGTTGTTTTAATGGAGCGTACTGCTTATCTTTTGCGGCTTCCTCTTCTTCCTCGAGGATGTAAATGTGCGACTTGTGCAGGATCTCCTCCAAGGATTTTGGCCAGTTTCGTTTGATTTCTTTGTGAAAGTCAGACCGATACTAGGTCTCTTTGTACAGGGCCTCTATTGCTGCTTCGTCGTCGATTGTGCAATGAGATACCACCTCTTTGAAGCGGTTCATGAAACTTCGTAGTGGTTCGTCGCTTTTCTGCTCGAGTGCCCAGAGGTCGGCATTTCTTGTTTTTTGTTTCATGAACATGGTGAAGCGTTTGAGGAACTTTGTTGTGAGCTCGTTGTAGTTGTTGATGGAATTCGCATCAAGTTGTGAGAACCAGTCGAGTGCGGTCCCGCACAAGTTTTCCACAAACAGCTGACACATGGCTGCGCCTTTTTCTTCTTTGTTAAAAAAATGGAAACGGTTCATCATGATCACGAACGAGGTCAGGAAGTGACATGGGTCAGTGTGTCCGTCGTATGCGGTGATCTTAACCCTCTCCAGGCGTCGGACTGGAGTATTGATGATCTGATCCGTGAACGGTGTTTTTTGTGTTTCCTGGATAACGCGATCGATCTCTGGTGCCGAGCTTGTAGCTTGGTGGACTGGATCAGATATCTTGAAGCTGGGCTCGGACATCCTCGAACTCTAGGCCGATGGATACTTGATTGGTGATGCGGGCTCCTGGATTGGCTGTTGACCTTATCGTCGGTAGGTCGGCCGTGTTCGGATTTTGGGCACCGTCAAGTTTGGGTAAGAGGTTCCGGCGAAGATCGTTCTCGGGGGTGATCGGGTTAGGGTCGAATACTCCGATCTGACTTCTGAGTTCGGCTTGTGAAGTTAGCAGAGATTTGAACCGTTCTCCGTTCCTTTTAGAGATTCCCGCGAGCTGGGCCGCCATGGCTTCTAGGAGCCTGGTGGTATCGATTGATTTTGGGGCTGCTGCCGTGTTCGTTTGAGGGATCGGAGGGTCGTCTTCTCCTGTTGGAAAATTCGGAGGGTTTCCTCCGGTCGGTAACGGATCAGCATTCTGAGGGATGGTCCCGTCACCTACCTGATTATCTTGAATGTCTAGCGGGTTCGTCATTGCCGAACTCAACCAACCGAGATCCGAAAGTTCTGTTCTTTGTTCTAAGTCCCCACAGACGGCGCCAATTGTTGATTCGTAAATCACACAAGGGGAAAAACAGAGAACTTTGATCGGAAACTCATTTTATTGATTGAATTCGGCGTTACAACAGAGTTTCGATGAAAAAGGATTAAGGAGACTAAGGAACTTTAGATCGGTGCTTGATGAAGCTCTTTCTATGTTCTTCTGTCTCTCAGATGATTGTGCATGATTCTTTCTTTGAGCTTGACTCCTCCTTATTTATAGGTTTTTGAGTCGGTTGTTTGAGGGAATATTTCCTATTTCCAAAATCGACTAGGAAAGGAAATATTCCGAATCTTTTCCGAGATAAGGAAATCTTCCGCATATCTCGGAGGTCGGTTTCTATCTCGTCGTATCGGGCTGGGCCTTTGTTGGGCCATTAAGTTCGGTAATGAAAATGAGCGAACTGGTCTTTGGGCTTTTTAGAGTTCGGCCCGACAAATCAAAGCACATCTTCCTCTTGTCTGAACCATCGTAAACCGATGCCGATCTTGGTTCGAACCGAGTTAAACCGGAGGGTGCTAAATCATCCTCTAACAATGCTCTTTTGTAAAACTCAACTTTCATTAACATGAATATTAACAGTTTGGCAAAAAATAAAAAGACGACTAGGTCAATATTCTGAAGAATTCATATGTATGCATCAAAAACATAAACTTACTAATGTCCCATATATAAAATCTTAAGAAAGCTACTATCTATACATGAAGACGACGTTGATGAATCAAGATTGAAACATGAAAATGCGTGCAGGAGCTTGCTAACGTTAAATCCGAAACATATAACACTAAACTCTATAATTGATGATGGTGTATAAACATGAATCTTTTATAAGCATAAAAAGAGAAATATCAACGTCCATGCGTTGCACTACTGCACGGGCCTGGTTCATTTTAACCCAAGAAAAAAGAAGGAGAAATATCAATTACAAGTGTTACATAAAAACCTGATTAATTAGAAATCTCTTACCGAAACAGAGCTTCTCTCTCTCTTTCTTCTTCTTCATCATCTTCTACTTCTTCTTACCCAGAACAAGCTTTAACCAAATTAATCCAACAACACGTGTATCTATTGTTGTTGGATGTTTGATCTTGAGAGTTGAGAAGTCCGCTCAGCCCATATTCATATTCTTCTTCCCCAAACCAAGATTCCTAAGCCAACTCCAACGACTTGTATGCTTGATGTTTTCAACTTGAGAGACCTTATAGGCGTCTGCTTCATAGTCTCCTTCTGTGTGGTGGTTGCTATTGCCTTCAGTTTCGTAGCAGTCCACTGATAAGAACTCTGGACTTTATTGATCAACAATCGAGAATTACAACCTAAGAGCCTAGGGTTTATTGAAGAGTCACTCTCTCTCCTATAGACACAAGGCTATCCCACATACATCCCAAGACAATGCATAGACGATCCTCTCACTACAATTCCTCCTCTATTTATGCTATCCTCCTTTTTATCTACAAGTTTAACCGCCTCTTCTTCTTCTTCTTACTTTTGAGGCTGAATCTTCACTTAATCACTTCTAGCTCAGCATTCTTCGCTGCCACGTAATCCACATTCTATCATCCACTTCGCTACTACTACTACTCTCGCCTTCCTCCCTCAAGATCTGTACACCGCACTCAATAATCTTGTCATCGTTTTCCCTACAGCTGAATTCAAACAGAATCTCACTCGTAGTCGCATCTAACTCATGGCATTTGTCTGTTTGAAACAAGTCCCCACAAAATATTAACAGATGTGCTGTCAGAAACTGAGGAGATAGCCCTGAAATCCAGTACTCAACTTCGTTTAGGAGGAGACCTCCTCTGCTTCTTAAACGACAAGTTATATCAAAAAGTGGATATCCCTTAACTGGCAAAAGCAGAAGGCAAGCCTTGAATCTTGAGGTTGCTGAGAAAGTTCTGTGGCCATCCAAACCCATTGTGATGGTTATTGAGTTTCCTGTAACTTTATGAGGGAAATCCTTAGGGACTTTTTCACCTGGTAAGCATACATAATTGTAATCCCATTGCTGTATGATTCTGCTCCGTGCTTCTTCATCCAAATTCACAAAGTTACGGTAGTTGAGACTTGCACACGGATCATTGAAAGAGTGAAATACGCTCTTTAGCGATCTACAATCAGTTGCATCAAGACACCAAAGCGAAGGGGGAAGACCATGCAGTGACACCAGTTTTCTACAGTTTTGGATGATAAGACTTTGTAGCCAAGGAAGACCAATGACGCAATCCGGAATCGTTGTTATGTCACTGTTTCTTAAGTCCAGCTTCCTTATACTTTCTGGGACATAACCTAATATCTTGAGGTTTATGCTGCCGATATGAAACCATGTAAGACTAGACCAATGCCTGTCAACTGACAGAGGAACTTCTTTAATCTGTGTGTTTTGTAAATCTAGATGCTTGATGTTCCTAGAAATATCTGGAAAACTTCTCAATAGTGAGCAATTACTCATGTCGAATTCTTCAAGAGATACTAAGTTGATGTTGGTAGGAATAACTTGTAGCTTTTCGCACCCCTTCATCGTTAACCTTTTCAGTTTGTGTAGATTCAAAACAGAGGAGGGAAGCTCCACCAAACTTTCACAGAATACAAGTCTCAGTATCTCGAGATTAGAAGCTTTCGAAAGATTTGGGATTTCTTCCAACTTCAAGGAATAGCTCAAATCTATCTTCTTGAGATTTACAAGAGGCTACACAACAAATGAAAAAAATATTAAAAAGGCTGAATCATCAGAAATATATTGAGATAAATAAAATACAAACCTGGACTCCTTCCCAGAGCTTCTCGAGCTTGCTGAATTGCATACGGAGCTCGATGAGACATTCCGGTTGAAATCTTGGAGGAAGAAATTTTCTCGGGTATGAATTCCAATCTATTAGCCTTAAGCGGGGTAAATATTTCATGTCATCTAACAAGCTAACTTTTTGATGCAAGCCTCGCTTACTTACGTAAAATCTTAAGAATTGGAGATTATACATTTTTTTAAATGCTCGCATGCTTATAGAGAACTCACTGATCTCGGACATATCAAATGATATACCTATGACGGATCTAGTACCCTAAAAAATATTCCAAAAGAAGTCAGATGAAATTGTCATGATTATATGCAAGATTTATTGAGTAATGTCTCAAGATAATATATATGTAAGAACTTACAGTTTCATTTGCTAGTACATCACAAATCTCTTGGGGCTCTACTAAAAACTGACGTCTCCCAGGTTCGTTAGACTGTTCAAGAAACTATCTGTCTACCCAATTGTTGTAGTAAACAGTGCATCACTATCCACCCATCGGTCGATATATGGACGAGAGATTTATCAGCTAGGGTCTCTAACCCATTTCTGACATTCAAGTTACTGTTTGTAAGTAGGGTTGTCATGTGATGAACGTCCTCATTGTTGAAGAAGCATGCAATGTGAAGAAAGAGATCCTGATCTTTCTTTGACAATTTATCATATCCCACTCTTAACTTGTTCTCAAGTTTTCTATCAAGACTATATAATGGAAGTTCCCACTTCTCCTTGTTCTCCCCACGTAAAAATGAACCGACAACACAAAGTCCCAAGGGAAGATTACCACAAAACTCTGCTACTTTCTTTGCAAGCTCTTCAAAACCGTGATGTGGATAACTTTGTTTGAAAGCAGATTGACATAAAATCTCAAGAGCTTCTTCTTCAGATGGAAAATCAACAAGGTAGATATCGTTAACCTTATGTGCCCTCAAAATCTTTTTATCTTTTGTGGTAACGATGATCCAACTTAGTCAAGGTCTCTAATTGCTTTAGATCGTCTACATCATCAAGGATGATAAGCACTCTTTGATCATGTGGCCTCAAGTCCCTTTTGTTCGAAATCGTAGACAAAAGTTGGCTTTGCAAAAAAAACTTCGAATCATAGTCATCAACACCCATTATGCTCTTATAACTTCCCTTGACGTTCCCCATAAAACATCTAAGTTGAAACTCGCTAGAAAGTTGATTGTATAAAGCTCTAGCAATGGTGGTCTTACCAATCCCGGCAGGACCCCAAATTCCGATCATCTTCACATTATCCCTCTCGAGGCATAACAGAGATTTCACTTTTCTCAAGTGACCTTAAAGTCCCACCATACCGTCAAAATCCCTTGATGGTGTTTCATTCAGTTTGTTTGAGATATCTAAAGCAATCTTCTCTATCATCTTAGCCTCATCATCCCTAAAAAGAATTGGTGGGATTTGAATTTTCATTCTATGTCAAATTGATGAATAAAGTTTCTCCAGAAAGCAAAAAAAAACAAAAAAAAATCATGTTGGTGGGTCTACAATTAGAGAAACCTTACCATCCAAGTGATTAAGAAAAATAAAATCACTCTAAACTAATGAACCAAAAAAAAATTACATACCAGTTTAGAGAATGCACTCCTTTAGTGTTTGCAACATCAGTCAAAGCTTTGCTCCATCTCAGCTTCACCTCCTCAGTTTGCCCTTCACAAGTTTTCTTGAATGCGTTTCTGAAGTCTCCGCTCTGTTTCCGAACATTTGACGGATCAACATCGTAAAAAATCGCCATCACAATCTGACTATGATCATCTCTGCACTTCAAGATTTCAACCAATTCATTTAAACACCAGCTCAAAGAGGCATAATTCTTTGAGAGAACCACGATCGAGATCCTCGATTCTCTAATTGCTTGTGTGAGTTTAGGTCCAATCGCATGACCACTCTCCATCTCCTGATCCTTGAACGTTGTGATTCCTTTTCTTGCAAAGTGATAATGTAAATGACTGAGAAATTTTCTACGAACATCTTGCCCGTGGAAGCTCGGAAAGACATGGTATCTCCATATTTGAGACGAAGAAGATGATGAAGAGGAAGCATCCATGAGAGACAGGGTAATGATAAGTTCAAGAATATATCAGATAATTGCAAGGATTTTGCGAATAGCAATCTAAGAGGAGAAGACTAAAGAGAGGATAAACTTCAAAGATGACGAGCACTGTATAGACAACGTCCTCATAGCGTGGACGACATATTCAAAAAACATAAAGCGTTAGATGACAATGAAGCAACGATACAGACAGGATGGGAAAAAAAAAGTTTTTTTCCTTTCTATTTACTTAGTAAAACAAATAATGAATCGGAATGTTTGACTTTATCTCGAAAAATGCATCAACATTCTTAATGACCATTCTAACCATCAAAGAAAGATAGGTACAAAACTTGATGATTGTTGTTATCCCTGAACCCTCCTGAATCTCATACGTCGCAATCGACACGACAAGTTATATCAAGAGATATACAGTTAGTTATCTTGAAAGCAGTGAGCAAGCTTTTCATACAAGAGGATACAGAGAAAGAAAGCTCACCGGCCATGGTTATGGTTAAGGAGTTTCATGTAGTTAAAGACGTAGGTTTGCACACACGTAAACCCATTCTTGTATAATTACTCTCCTTGCTTCTTTCTCCAGTTTCACACAATTGCAGAGTGTAACTTCTAGACTCTCTGCAATGGTTCAAAGTTGCTTGCGTTACGGGTTTACGGGTGCAAAGATCAGCGACGAGTAGAAGAAAAATGAGAAAAAACTAGTTCAACGAGGGATTTTAATTTCCCGGCGGAGAAAAAACTAGTGGCTGAGATTGTTGAAGCAGCGGCGGCGCAGGTGGTGGAGATACGCTGGCGGAGATGTTGCCGCAAATTAGGGGTTGCATACATGTGTTTGATTAAATTAATTAATTATATCACTATCGGAAACATTAAACTTAAAAGAATAACATTTTTAAATTTTTTTTGTAAATTAAAATTTATAATATATAAATTATAAAATGTGAATGCGATAACTTGCTCTTTTTAATGCAATAAGAAGCATGGCGAAAAAATTGGCGATTTTGGTGATAATACTGGAGATTTTGACGATTATCTGGGGATTTCAGGAATCGTTCCCTCATTGTAAATCGATCTGGACTGAAGGACCGGTTTTTTTCTTCATACATGATGTCGGAATGGAACGATTTTTTGACGGTTTCTTACCCACATCGTCCATCTCCGTAGGGGGAAGAAAAATCCGCTACGATGACATTGTGGTTTGTAACTGTCGTCATTGTGCTCTATATATGCATAATGACGTTCTGAATTCCGATTTGTGTTTTCTCTTTGCTATCACATATCTAATCCTCTTTTGTCTTCGTTTTTTTGAACTACTCATGACGGAAAATATTCGAAGAGCAATTCAAGACATCAACCTTGGGGTAAATGATGAACCAGTGGCATTGCCGGTGGACATTTGCTCTGATGCCGTGAGGGTGAACCAATACTCATTGATGGGTCGTCCTTTGATTCCCCGCAGACAAAACATTCGATCGATTGTTGCAGCCCTTCCTCGTAATTGGGGATTGTCTGGGCTGATTTCTAGGAGAATTGTAGATCGCCGTCGGTTTCAATTCATATTCTCCTCTGAAGACTTGATGCAATCGGTCGTGAATAGAGGTTCTTGGGCTTTCAACGACCGTATGCTGGTATTACAACGGTGGTCCCCGAAAATGAATGATTTTGATCTCAACTTCATTCCTTTCTGGGTGCAAATACGTGGGATTCCGCTAAAATTCCTTACGCCTACTGTCATCCGACACATTGGTGACAAGATTGGACATATTTTGGAGGTTGATTTCAACCCAGAACCCGATGCAGTAGTGGAGTTTGTTCGTGTCAAACTGAACTGGAACATCGATCTTCCACTCAAATTTCAGAAGAACTTCCAATTCACGCCAGGGGTAAATACTCTACTGAAATTCAGGTATGAGCATTTACGTGATTTTTGTGATGTGTGTGGTATGATGACACACGATTCTGGGGAGTGCATCAACCATGGTGTTTTATTACACAATGACGAAGGAGGTCATGGCGATGATAATGAATTTGCTACTAATCAAGGAGGCAATGAGGAAGTGCAGGAACACAACGCGAATGTAGAGCCGGTGGAAGATGGTGATCAAATGGACTTTCAAGATGCAGAGGCTGCAAATACAAGGGATCAGAATGATACACTATTGGCGTTCAATGAAGAAAACTTTCAGAAAACAATTGAAGCGTTTGTGAGGGAAAGAACTATGTTTGTTGGTGATGATGCAGAGAAACGCAAACAGTCTTTTATAGACAATTTGCTCACTGATATTGAAAAGGACCGTGAAGCTGAAAGAGGAGAGTTCAATGATGCTACTGGTGGTTTTAACAAAGCAATTTCTGAGATTGAACAGGATGGTATGGTGACTCCCCAGGGTTCGCTACAATATGGAAGCTTTCTAACAGATGCAAGCAATTACTCTGGTTTCTCACAATCTCAGTCTCCATATGAAGGAATACAAGGTACTGATACTCGTAACCTTGTTGGTATAATATCTGAAAACGCAGGCTCTTCGGGTGAAGGAACTAAGAAGCAAATGCGTACTGAGATGGAATCAGAAGGGACTGTCTTAATTGACAAGTTCATTCACGGTTCAGGGAAGATGATATGTGGAACAGGGGCTCTACAAAAACTACAATTGGACTATCAAGATTTGGGTGAAGCTGCAAATCACCCAGGTTCAACCATTGGAGGTGCGGTGGGCCCTAATCCACCAGATATTCCATGAGAGTTGAGGTGTGGAACTGTCGGGGTTTAGGACAACGCCTCACAGTTCAACGTCTAAGGGAGATGCAGAGAGTGTATTCTCCAGACATGTTGTTCTTGGTTGAAACAAAGCAAAATGATGATTATCTTAGGGATATAGGAGTTTTATTAGGCTATGAAGGAATTCGTATTGTCTCGCCACAAGGTCTAAGTGGGGGACTAGTAGTTTATTGGAAGAATCATGTTTTAGTTCATTGTATTTCCTATGATGCAAGACTTGTGAATCTATCTATTGAATATAAATCTTTTAAGTTCTACTTGTCTTGTGTTTATGGAAATCCAATTCCAAGTGAAAGACACTTTCTTTGGGAAAGATTACAAAGAATTGCGACATCAAGAATAGGTCCATGGATGATGTGTGGTGATTTTAATGAGATTGTTAATCAAAAGGAAAAGAGAGGGGGTCGTATTCGATCAGATCGCAGCTTTCGAGATTTCAATACGATGCTCCAAGTATGTGGTATGAATGATTTAAAACACAAAGGTAATCCTTATAGGTCGACGACGAAAAGAAGTGGTAGAATGTTGTTTGGACCGGGTAATGGTAAATGCTGAATGGATTTCATTATACCCTGCTTCTGAAACTGAATTTCTCGATCTGGAAGAATCTGATCATCGGCCTTTAATGGTAACTATTGAGCATGAACATGTACGGAAGAGAAGACAATTCATCTATGACAAACGGTTATTTCATTTTGAAGATTTTGTGGATAGTGTAAGATTTTCCTGGGGTAAACAAAGACGATATCAATGCTCCTTTTCTTCAAAATTAAAACACTGTCGTCGGGTAATGGCTAAATGGAAACGAAGAAACATGACTAATTCTGCGGATATGATCAAAATATTACGAAGACGTATTGATTCTGCAACAAGGGATTACACAATACCTATTGAGGAGATACATGCTTTAAAACAAGAACTTAACAAAGCTTACCATGATGAAGAAGAGTACTGACGTCAAAAGAGTAGAAAAATTTGGCTTCGGAGAGGTGATCGTAATACAAGATATTTCCATGGAGCAACAAAATCACGAAAGGCAAGAAACTGCATCAAAAAGATGAAGGACAAGCATGGCATAAATCACACAAGAGATGATGCAATAGCTAAAGTTGCTGGAGATTATTTTGAAAATATGTTTCAAACAACAGAGCCCATTGACATCGACGATGTATTTCGTGACTTAAAGAGTGGAGCATCTAATGAAATGAATTCAAATCTAACTCGACCTGTTTCTGATGAGGAGATAAAAACAGCGGTTTTTCTTCTGGGCCCTGATAAGGCCCCGGGGCCTGATGGATTCACTGCTGCTTTCTATCAGCAGTTTTGGAACGATATTGGTGCTGATGTATGCGATATGGTAAGGAAGTTTTTCGATACAGGCAATCTTGAACCTGGCGTCAATCATATGAACATCTGTCTAATTCCAAAACATGATGAAGCAGAGGAGATGAGTGAATATCGTCCCATCAGTCTATGTACAGTGAACTACAAAATAATCTCTAAGATTATGGTTTTGCGACTTAAGGAATGCTTGGGAGTAATAATTTCAGAATCTCAAGCAGTTTTTGTACCTGGTCGTAATATCTCAGACAATATTTTAGTTGCTCATGAACTACTCAATGCTTTGAAGTCAAAGAAGGACTTCTCAGAAACATATTTAGCAATCAAAACGGATATTAGTAAAGCGTATGACCGAGTGGAATGGAGCTTCCTAGAGCAAGTTATGTATCAATTAGGATTTGATGGAAAATGGGTTGGCTGGATCATGAATTGTGTTAAATCCGTTACGTATTCGGTAATGATCAATGGAGTTGCTTATGGACACATCCAACCAACTAGGGGAATCCGCCAAGGAGATTCGTTGTCTCCTTACCTATTTTTGCTCTGTGCTGAAGTATTAAGTCAGATGTTATCAAAATCTGAATCTGAAGGATCTTTCCAAGGTATGAAAATCTCGAAACACAGTCCAAAAGTAACACATTTACTTTTCGCTGATGATTCGTTGTTTTTTATCGTGCAATGATAGAAGATTGCGAGGAAATGGCAAGGATTTTAGATAATTATGAGAAAATATCGGGACAAAAAGTGAATTATAGTAAATCGCCTGTGATATTTGGAATGCTTATAAATGAAACTCGAAGAAACATGATTCATCAAATACTTGGCATCGATACAGTTGGTGGAGGAGGAAAATATTTGGGTCTTCCTGAACAGTTTGGAAGAAGTAAGATACAGAGCTTTGAACCCATTGTTCAGAGAATCCGGAATTCGGTTTCTGGATGTATAATCAATTTCTTTCACCTGCAGGTAAAGAAATTCTGATTAAATCAGTGTTACAAGCTAAACCAATCTATTCAATGAATTGCTTTTTGATCCCGAAGACGATATGTGATGAGATAAATAGTATATTAGCGGAATTTTGGTGGGGAAAGGATCAAGGAAAGCGTAAAATCTCCTGGATTGCTTGGAAAAGGTTAGCACTCCCGAAAAGTGAAGGTGGTATGGGATTTCGAGATCTACATAATTTAATCGAGCTTTACTAGCTAAACAAGCGTGGAGAATTTTAAATAATCCTACGTCACTTCTTGCGAGAATGTATAAGGGTCGTTATCATTACAATTCGACATTCTTACAGTCGTCTTGTGGAGGACAATCCTCGTACGGATGGAGATCAATTCAAGTAGGTAAAGAACTGCTACAACAATGGTTACGAGTTCAGATTGGAGATGGAACATCAACAAAGGTTTGGACAGATAAATGGATACCTGTATTACCACCTCGTCTTCTTCATGGCCCTATCGGAAGTTCATAGATGGTGATTAAAGACTTATGGTTAGACGGAAAACAGGAATGGAATACAATATTAGTTGATCAATCATTTTCAGAGGAAGATGCTGAGATTGTGAAGGAGATATTCTTATCGAGACATGGAAGTAAAGATAAATGGATCTGGTCATATACCAATAACTTTGTTTACACGGTAAAATCTGGTTATTGGATGACGACACATTTCAATTTAGATGACGATCCTATAGAACCACCATCTGGGGATTTGGAGTTAAAGAAAGAGATATGGAACCTACAAATTCTACCAAAGATAAAACACTTTCTTTGGCGGGTATTAACAGGGGCTGTTCCGACCTCTGAAAGGTTAAAAAGCAGGATGGTGAATATTAGTCCGATATGTCAACGATGTTGCTGTGGAGAAGAAACAATCAACCATGTCTTATTCGAATGCAACCACGCTAAGGCAATATGGAGATGTGCGAACGTTTTGCATTTTGATAGTAATATAACTGATCTAGATGATAATATTCGTACTCTGCTGCAAATTTACAAAACAAGGTCTTACTCGGCAGAGGTACGTCTCTTTCCATTTTGGATCTGTTAGCAAATCTGGAAATCTAGAAATGATTTTATTTTTAATCATCATACTACACATCCAAATGAGGATGTCTCAAAGGCTAAGGATGGTGCATTCGAATGGAAGAATACGATGAATGAAGATGAACAAGAAACGATCCAGGTCCAAAATCAAGTAAGAATCCGTAATAGTCATTGGGAGCCACCGCCGTGTGGATGGTTAAAATATAATTTTGATGGTAGTTTCCGGCAAAACTCAGAAAGCACAAGTGTTGGATGGGTATTACGAGACGATACCGGAACTCACATATGCTCAGGAACATCTCGGCTAAGAAAAGTTCAATCATCCTTACAAGCTAAAGCTCTCGGTCTTCTCCATGCTATGCAGACTATGTAGGTAAAAGGTTGGCGATATGTTTGGTTTGAAGGAGATAATTTGGAGTTAACAAATATAATTAATCATAGACAAGAAAGTATAGAGATTGGAAATATATTGGTGGATATAAGATTTTGGACATTGGGACATGTTAATCGGGATTAATTAATCATAGACAAGAAAGTATAGAGATTAAAGCTTCAAGATTGCTCATTGGGACATGTTAATCGGGAGAAAAACAGTGCAGCGGATATGCTTTCGAATTTGAATGATTTATCTTTCTGTTTTAATACTGCTCCTTCATGGCTTATGCCTTATTTGTATTATCCATATACTATATAATTTAATAAAATAAGCAGTTAAAAACAAATTATAAAATGTGAAATGAGAAATAATAAATAATTAAGTGTTAATTATACAAAAATAAGAAATAAAAAATAATGAGAAATAAGATGATTAAATGTTTGGCAAATGTTCAATTTTTAAAAATAAATAAGGGGTGTTTGAAACATATTTTAAAATTTCTCATGTTTTAAAAATATATATACCACTAAATAGCAACAGATGATTGAAAAATTAATTTTTTAAAAACAACACTATTCCCCGACAGAACCGGCCTTGAGTTTCAAAAGGTAAAAAGAAAAATTGGACCACTTTACTTTATTAAGTTACAAACTCATGACCTTTTGAAAAAAGATTTTAAAATTTCACCACTAAACTAAAGAGACTTTTTGAAATTTAAAAACCGGATTTTTTTAATAAAAAATAGAGCTGCAAGCATTAGGTTGCTCTATTTGCGCTCAGAACCGGCTATGTTCACCGATCTATTCATATGTGGTATTACTCTACAACCCCCCTAAGTTAGTTTCTCTCTTCTTCTACTACTTCTTAACAGTGGTGACGGTAGGGACAGTGGTGACGATGGTGACGGTGATGGTGACGGCAACAGTGACGATGGTGGTGGTGACAGTGACAGTGTTGGTGACGGTAGTGGAGAGTGGTGTTGGTGTCGATAACAATGATCATGATGGTGTCGATGAAGGTGGTGGTGACGACGATAACGGTGTTGGCGACAATGGTGATTCGCAAATATTTCTATTAATGATGTTATCATTGTTATCGTGTTAACCTCACCATTATTATTGGGAAATATTCTATATAAACTACACATTATTTTACCGCATTAATATAAATATTATCCGGATATTTACTATGTTAACATGTTATAAATATCGGATATTATTGTTAGCACATTACAAATATAATATATTATTGTTAACACATTAACATACTATATGATAATTGAGTTAACACAAAAAACATAAAATTATCGCGATAAAATATTTATTAGCATATTAACCAATTAGTTATCTATTAAAAACCACATATGATTTTATGTTTTCCACAAATACTATCCGGATATTTACTATGCTAGCACGTTATAAATATCAGATATTATTGTCAGCACATTAACACACTATATGATAATTAGGTTAACACGATGTTGCTCATTAGTAGCTACACAAAAGAACTCAAAATATATTTTCATCACGTTTTTAGAACAGTGTGGAGAGATAACTAATATAGAACTAGGATTTAACCCGTGATAATTATAGCACGGAGTAATATTTTTTAAAGAAATTGTTTTGAAATTTAAGAAAATTGCTTTTATCTGAAATTTACAATATAGCTAACTAATGATTATAAATAAAACTGTCAATTTGTAATAATTTATCTATTTAACCCGTTTTGCAGTGAACTAAAATATTATTCGGGCTAACCTGCAAAAACTTATTATATTGAAAACATAACTCTAATATGCACTGTTAAATGACTCTAGTTTTTGTGGTTAGTCTACAAAATCTTTTTTAAAAAATAGTTTTCTTGTGTCTAACTTTTTATAAAATTAAGAAAATATTTTTCAATTTTTGTTTCGATATATATTCAAATAAAATATAATAAATTATAGTGAAAAATATAGCAAAATTTTGAATAGATTTTTGTTTTCAAAGCAATTTCTTTTTAAAAAATTGATTATTATAGTATTGATTATCATTTTAATGCATTGATTATTATTTTAAAATATATACTATTAAAAATAATTAAATAATTAAATAATAAATAATTTCTTTAATGCAAAATATATACTTTCCATATTCTAATCAATAATTTTAAAAAACTATTATATCCTTTCCTATTTTAAATATTCTTTGTTATTTGTAATGAAATTTCATGTAATAACTTACAAAACAAAGTTCATTTTTAAAAATGTCTTCTTAAATAATATTATAGAGATAATTGATTGTTACTTTCCTTATTTTTGGGGGGAAAACGCTCATTTTATTCCTGAACTATTTGCAGACGCTTGATTTATTCCCCAACTATGGCTTGCTCAAATAAATTCCTGAACTTAGAGTTGACTGCGCAAAATTATGATTAAAAAAGTCAACCGTTATTTTTTAAACGGAATCCGTTACAATTAAAACCTAATAAACATATCCCGTCGTATCCCGTCGGGATTTCAGTCATAAACTCTTAACCCCCAAAATCGCAAACCTTGGTGATTTCCGGCGAGAAGAAAACAACAAAACCTTGGTGTGTCGATTCGATCGATTGTGAAGCTCGAAGTTTGTTAACAATGGTGAAAACTATGTGGAGAAGGCGGAAAATTCCTGTTCGAAGGGATCCAGACCCATACCCAGAAATTGATCGTGAACCTGAAAGTTGTGGAGATGCTGTTGGTGAAGAAGAAGAGAGTTGATGTGGGTGAAGAAGAGAGAGTTGATGTGGGTGAAGAAGAAGAGACCGTGGAATCAGATGTAGGAGAAGATGTCGAAGGAGATGATTGTGAAGCTATTAATGAAGATGCAGGTGGATATAGAGAGGATGGGCCAGAATTGGAGAATGTTGATCCGTTTGTGAATGTAGAACTGTGTGAGGATGATGTTTGGTTTTCTCATTTTGGAGATGGTGGTCGTGAAGATGGAGTTGAGGATGCTGATGATAGTGGTGATGAAATTTGGAATGACGATTACATTCCGGATCCATTAACAGATGATGAAGAGGAAGCAGAGGGTACACCATTGCATAGTCATCCCGATGAGTTCTTAGCACTAGGGAAGTGCTTCAACAATGCTGATGAATTCAAGTATGTACTTCTCAGGTATTCTCTAAAGACTGGGTACGATACGAAATGTATAAATCGTCTACTGACAGGCTTGGTGCAAAGTGCACCAAACATATAGAAAAAATGCCCTTGGAGAGTGTACTGCTCTTTTGAAAAGTACAAAAACAAACTGATGGTCAAGGTCTTGGTAGATGAGCATATTTGTGCAAGGTCAGGAACGACTAAGCTGTTGAAGAGTGGTGCTATTGCTCAACTGTATGAAGAGAGGTTGAGGGTTAATCTGAAAATCAAGTCCCAAGAGATGGTTGATGAAATCAAGAGAGAATACAACATGATTGTGACTGTGAGTCAGTGTAGGAGAGCAAAGGCTGTACTTTCAGCTAAAAGAAAGGCTTCTCATGAATCTCATTTTACAAGACTTTGGGATTATCAGGAAGAGGTAAGAAGATCTAATGAAGGTTCAACAATGGAGATTGAGACGATTCCTGGACCAGTGCCTGGAAGCAAGCAAAGATTCCACCGTCTCTATGTTTGTTTTGCAGCATTGAAAGAGTCTTGGAAACAGAATTGTAGGCCCATCATCGGATTAGATGCAGCATTTATGAAATGGGATATCAAAGGCCAAATGTTAGGTGCAGTTGGTAGAGATGGTGATAATAGGATCTTTCCTATTGCTTGGGCCGTGGTTGAAGTGGAGGATAATCCAAATTGGTTGTGGTTTGTTCAACTTCTAAAAAAATATTTGGAACTTGAAGATGGAGAAGAGATTATAATCATCTCGAATAAGCATAGGGTGTGTGTTACTAACAAATTTACTTGTTTTCTTGTTATTTTGTTTCCAATACTTTCTGACTTTGTTTGATTTATGTGACAGGGTTTGCTTAATGCTGTTCATATTGAGCTTCCTAAGGCTGAGCATAGGATGTGTTCTCGTCACATTCTGGAAAATTGGAAGAAACACACATAAGGACATAGAGCTTGAGCGTATGTTTTGGAGAATAGCAAGGAGCTACACACCTGAGGAATTTGGGAATAATTTAGAAGAACTGAAGAAGTACAATTCACTGGCTTATGTTTCACTCCAATGTACTGCACCAACTGCATGCTCTCGGGCTTTCTTCAAGGTAGGATCTTGTTGCAATGATAATCTGAACAACTTGTCAGAATCTTTCAATCGGAATGTTAGGGAGACAAGGAGGCTGTCGTTACTTGATTTTTTTACTGAGGTTAGAAGGAAAGTTATGGAGAGGAATGCAAAGAGAAGTGAGTTAACCAAGAGGTGGAATAAAAGGTTCACACCAATAGCAGACAGAGAGATTGAAAGCAATATGCAGAAAGCTAGAGAATGCATAAGATACATGACCACATGAAATCAACATGAGATTGACTTTCATGGGTGTGTTTGGACCGTTGATATGGAGAAGAAAACTTGTGGATGTGGTTATTGGCAATTGAATGGCATACCTTGTATGCATGCTATGTGTGTTATCACAATGACAAGGTTAGATCTCAAAGACTATGTCTCTGATTACTACTTGGCTTCAAAGTGGCGTTAACTGTATGTTGAGGGTATGAAGCCAGTCCAAGGCATGAAATCATGGAAAAGGTTAGGCAGATTACCTATTGCACCACCACCATCAAGATTCCAACGTGGAAAACCTCATGGTCGAGCTAGGAGAAAAGGTCCTGAAGAATCTTCCTCTAATCCAAACAAATTAACAAGACATGGTCGTATTAGCACATGCTCAAACTGTAAAAAACAAGGACATAACAAGACAAGGTGTACTAATCCAACAGCACCTCCTGAAGCAAAACGGCGAAGAGGTCGTCCAAGAAAAGTGGTTTGATTTGCAATCCTTTCTTGATTTATGGTTTGCTTGAGTTGTGGTTTATTTTTTGGCTTTATTCTAGGGAGAATCATCACAAAGAGGAGCTTCTCAAGCATCGCAAGGAGGAGCTTCTCAAGCATCACAAGGTGGAGCTTCTCAAGCACCACAAGGAAGATTCGGCTTCTCTACCTAGTCGGTTTCTCTACCTAAGCAAAGACGATTTAGGCTATGTTTTAGCATGTTTTTTTTTATATTTTGGCTTAAGTTTTAGCAGGTTTGTTTTTTCTGGCATGACATGTTTCAGTGGCTACTATTAAACCTGTTTTCGGAGTAATATAAGCATTTCAAAATTTAAAAAGAACATGTTCATAGTCTTACAAAAACACAAACAAGAGTACAAGAGAGAAAGAGAGACAAATCAAATCTTGTCTTACAAAAACACAAACACAAACAAGAGTACAAGAGAGAAAGAGAGAAAGTGAGACAAACCAAGTCTTGTCTTACAAAAACACAAACCAACTTGTTACCAAATATAATCACTTGTTGCCAAATACAAGTGTGTTTCCATCAACTTTGTGAAACATGTTGTAAATGACAAACGCAAAAACACAAAAACAAAGACCAATCACCACCATGTTCTTGATTTTGATTTTGCGGAGCTCGGTTTTGCAATGTAAAACTTCTTCTTTCACATTTTGGATCTCAAGCATCAACTCATTGACTTCAATCCTCGTTCCATTACCAATCTCAAATTCTCTTCCACCATAGTTTTGAATCAAGTCTTTAACCTCTTCATACATCCCATCTTCCACCCACTTAAATAAATGCCCATCCTAAACAAATGATAGTCAATTGTGAAGCATTACAAACATTTTTCCGCTCATGAAGAATCCAATGCAATAAAATGACTCGAACAAAGTGGCATGAAGTTGATGAAACATGCTTACCATTCGTGAAACACTACAACGAAAGTAAAGACGGTCGGGATTAGGTTTTGACTGTGATGTGTAAATGCTAACATCACTTCCACATACACATTTTGTCGGAAATCCCCTTTCCTCGTTGAAGAACACACGGTTAGAGGAATTTCCAAATTCCTTTCTACAATTGGAACCTATCTCCTCCTACACTCACACGGTTTTAATTTCACCAATTTCAGTCTCTAATTACTCAAATCTAGAATCTAATTCCGACAAAAAGAATCGCTTACAGATTTAGAGTGTGAATCCGTTGTATTCGTAAAGGAGATGTATCTGTCCATTTGTGGGCAACGATTTTGGTTCTTGATGTTCTTCATGAAATGGCTGCCGGAAATCGTCTCTGCTAACTCTGCTAACTCTCAGATTTAGTGTTGGAAATTTGGGGAAGAACTGAAGCGAAGAACTCCGATGAAGAGTATATAACCCGAAAAACTCTGACATAACCTTGATTTAATTTTAACGTCATCTGTTTAAAATTTAACGATTGACTTTTTTAATCATAATTTTGCGCAGTCAACTCTAAGTTTGGGAATTTATTTGAGCAAGCCATAGTTTGAGAATAAATTAAGCGTCGGCAAATAGTTCAGGAATAAAATGAGCGTTTTCACTATTTTTTGGTCAACCATTTATATTCACCTTAATTCTCAACTTAAAATTAATTTAAATTAATAAAATTGACAATTTCCAAATATATCATGATAAAAATTTAAATTTATACAAACTTCAATTTTAATTTAATTATTTGTAAGATGTTATTCATGTAAAATGTGGTGTTGTGAACCGCATTTATACTCTGTTATGGTGTTGTGAACCGCATTTAAACTGCATACCGGATGTCCAGCGTAATACTTCTAAGTTTAGAAGATACTTCTAAGTTACCAAACATCGTGCAACGAATCATATACATTATATCTTATTATATAAAGCTGGATCCCTCGGCGTGAGCGTGACACGTATGATAATTATCAATCACGAGATTGTGACATTTGTTACGGTTGTTAATTTAGATATGAACATGTTTTAATTTAATTAAAAAAGTAAAAATGAATTAAAGTAAATATTAAAAAATGTTAAACTAAAAAAAGGCAGTGGTTAAACTAAAAAAAAGAAAGAAAAAACAATCTATATAAAAAAAGAAACTTAAAATCTTAATATAACCACGAAAGGAAACATTACAAAAAAAAAGTACATAAAAAAACATAAAAAGGAAACTAATTATAAGCACGACAATAAAAAATAAAGGAAATTAGCAAAAAAAAAAGAACCGCGAAAGTAAACATAAAAAAGAAAAAAGAACATAAAAAGAAACATAAAAAGGAAACTAATAATAAAACCACAAAAAAAGAAAACTTAAAAAAAAACATTAAAAAGAAAAACTTTAAAAAAAAAATCTATCTATCTATCTATATAGGTAAAAGATAATGTTTCAAAATTAGTAACTCGCAAGATTTGGCACTTGTTTAATAAATTTCCAACTATATTATGATAGGTGTTTGGTAAATTTCCAATTATATTTTAACACATAAAAATAACAATAAAGGTAAAATTTATAATCGAATCATAATCCTAAAAAGAAAAAGGGAAAAAAAATTATAATCGATTCATAATCGTCAAAGTAAAAGGAAAAGAAAAATATTAGTTATGCTTAGATTAAAGAAATTTAAACAAATATATAAATAAAAGCAAATGTTTTAAAAAAAAGGAAAACCTATATTACATATTAGAATAAGAAAATTAAAAAATACATAATAATCCTAAAAGGAAAAAGAATTAAGGCCAAAAAAAAATTAAAAAGAAAAAACCATATTTCAATTTAGAATAAGAAAATTTATAATCGATTCATAATATTCAAAGTAAAAGGAAAATAAAAATAGTAGTTATGTTTAGATTAAAGAAATTTTAAAAAAATTATAAATAAAAGCAAATGTTTTTTAAAAAAAAGGAAAAGTTATATTACATCTATTACTAATAAAAATTGATGTTATAGATCTATAAGGGCGTCCACATAAGATTTTAAACGACCAATTAAAATATGTCAAATCAGCATTTTAATTAAATTTTAAATAATGTCAAGAATTCCAAAATATCATGTCTCTTAAAGTGAAAATAAATATCAAAAGACCTAAATTAAAAAATGAACAAAAAATCAAAACTAAAAATAAATATCAAAATAGCTAAATGAACAAAATGAAAAATCATTTAAAAAGAAATTAACTTGATATCTATGCTAACTCTATAGAAAATCAACATAAAAAGTTTAACAAAAAAAAAGAAATTATATTTCAAAATAAAATTTATTACTAATAAAAGTTGATGCTATATGCATATAAGAATTTCAAATCAGCATTTTGATTATATCTTGAATAATGTCAAAATTTTCAAAAAAAATAATATTTTAAAATAGAAATAAATATAAAAAATCTAAATTAACAAAAGAAAAAATCATTAAAAATAAAATCAATTTGATATCTATGATAACTCTATGAAAATTAATATAAAAATCTTAACTAACAAAAAAAAGAAACAGGAAATTATATGCCAAAAAATCATGTCTCTTAAAATGGAAATAAATATCAGAATAGCTAAATTAACAAAAACAAAATCAAAAAAAAAAAAAGAGCTAGATTGACAAAAGAAAAAAATTATTTATAAGGAAATGAACATGATATTTATGCTAACTCTATGGAAAATCAACATAAAAAAATTAACAAACAAAAAAAAGAAAAATGAAATTATATGCATATAAGGTTATTGATTTTGCCTACTTAAGTATATTCTTGATCAAAGCTATGCACTGATGGAATAAATAAAAAAAAAAATAACGGCATGATTTAGAGAAATGATGTATAATATTTTATCTTCATGTCAATACTATGGTTATTAAAATATCATTTGATTACTTTGTTACACTTTTAGTTGGCTTTGATATAATAACTTATAAATGTTCGACCATATAATACATTTTTCAAACGGGACATATATAGATTCAAAACAAGACCGTTGAAATCTCACAAACTATATATAATTACTGAGATTAAAACTGTAATATTTTAAATATATATTATTACAATCACCATCTTATTATATAAAGCATAATCCTTTAACGTGAGCGCGACACGTAGGATAATTATAACTCACGAGATTGTGACATTTGTCACGGATGTTAGTTTAGATCTTGACATGTGTCAATTTAATTAACAAAGTAAAAAAGGAAATAAAGTAAATATTAAAAAATGTTTAACTTAAGAAAAAGCAATCTTAGTAAAAATGAATTAAAGTAAATATTAAAAATGTTAAACTAAAAAGATATATATATATTAAAAAACACTTAAAATAATAATAAAGGAAAAATAAAAAATGTAAATTGATCCTAAAAGCTAAAGTTAATAAAAAGGGGAAAAATCAAAAAATTATAATGGAAAATTTTAAAATCGATTAATAAATAATTAATTAAAAACATAAAAATTTGGAAAGATTAATAATTGATCCATAATCTTAAATGGTAAAGTTGCTTAATAATAAGAAAAATATAAAAAAGGAAAACATAAAATTTGAAAAAAAGTAATAGCCGATTTATAATCTTAAAGGCTAAAGTTACTTTAAAAAAAGAAAAAAAAAATACAAAATCTACATTTATCATAAAAGGAAAAGTTAATAAAAAAAGAAAAAAAAATCTTAGTTATTCTAATTAGATTAAAGAAATAAAACAATGTATTACTAATCCTAAAAGAAAAAAAACAATAATTTCTCACCTCTACATAAATAATTTGGTAGTATATGTCAATTACATACCAAAAATTAAAATAAAAAGTTCAATAATCGTTTCCAAAGGTATTTAACTGTATATGCTCCACCAAATTCTTTTTTCATAGTATATATTTAATTCATCGGAAACTTTGATTCTAAATTTTTATGTTATTTATTTTTACGGGTGATTTAATTTTGTTTTTTATTTTTAGTTTTTTCAGGGGTTATAAAATATCTTATAATATAAAATAAAATGTGTCAAAGTTAGTAATATGCATGATCACGAAACGTGTTAAGTTAATCGATTAGACTTCAATATGTGTTTAATAAAATTTTAATTATATTTTAACACGTAAAATTAATAATAAAAGTAAAATGTATAATCGATTCATAATCTTAAAAGGTAAAATGAAAAAAATAGTAGGAATGTTTAGATTAATGAAATTAAACAAAACTATAAATAAAAATCAAAGTTTTTTTAAATAGGAAAAACCATATTTCAGGTTATAATAAGAAAATTAAAAGCCAAAAAAAATAATAAAAAAGGAAAAACCATATTTCAGTTTAGAATAAGGAAATCTTCTTATTATATAAAACTTAATGTTTCAAAAGTGTTAATTCACCTGATCGCAGCATGTGTCAAGTCAAAGTTGGAAAATTTTAAAATCGATTAATTAAAAAAACTTATAAATTCTGAAAATTTAATAACCGATTCATAATCTTAAAATATAAAGTTACTAAAAAAATTAATTTTTTTTTAAATTAATAGAAAAAGAAGAAAAAAAAACATTCCTTAGTTTTTCTATTTAGGTTAAGGAAATTAATCATAAAAGAAAAAAAAAGGGCAATTCTATAAAATAGCACCAAAAAACTTAAAGTTCAATAATTTAGCACCCAAGGGTGAAAATCCCAAAATTAGCATTCATTAAAAGGGAAAAAGACTTATGTATCCTCTATTATACTCTAAAATCAATCATTGATAACCCAAACAAAACAAAAAAAATCGAAGATGCTGATTCTCCTTGTTCACATTGACCGGTTCAGAGAGAAATCCTTAACCGAATTTTTGGATCGGTGGTTATCTCTATTGAGTGAAGGGAGCTTCACATCGGCGAGCTTGTGACGAGATCCATGGCGGCAATTTCTACGTTCTTCCTTCTCTTCCTCATACCCCTTGTCCCACTCTCGCTTCTCGTTATCTTGGCCTTAATCGTACGTACGCCCTCGTCCCATCCGAATCCCAATCAAGTCACGTCACGTCTTCATCACCGGCGGATCTAGCGGCATAGGTCTTGCTCTCGCCCAACGCGCCGCTTCCGAGGGTCCTCGCGTCTCCATCCTCGCCCGATCCGCCGGAAAGCTCGAGGAGGCCAAACAATCTATCAAGCTCGCCACTGGTGTTGAAGTCGCCACGTTTTCCGCCGACGTTCGCGATTACGACGCCGTGTCGAAGGCGATTGACGAATCGGAGCCGATCGATGTGTTGATTGTAAATCAAGGCGTGTTTGTGGCGAAGGAGCTGGATAAGCATAGTCCAGAGGATCTGGATCTAAATAGCTAAGTTTGTCCCAATGTTGTTATCAAGGACATTTATTGAGTGTTATATAGCTGGTATTGAGATTACGTTTTTTTCCCATGATTTTCTTTTCAGGTTGTGATGGTTTCTGTGTTGTCTTTGTCTTCTTCTTTTATCGGAAGATTTCTTGGTGTTCGAATATATCTATTTATCATTTCAGGTAAATAACAAAGTTGAGTCGATGATCAAGCTTGTTGAAGATATTCTATTTAATGATCCAAAGTCGATTTGCCGACCTTTGTTCCCATCCCAACACCTTACTAAATCAACAAGAAACATAAAAAGTATGATTTCGCTTAAGTCATGAAGAGACGAACTATAAATGATTATATTACCTGTTGATTTTCATGCGTAAATGAAGCATCCGAACATGTGTTGTTGTTTGCCTACACAAAGAAAGAAAGATACAAATGTTGAAATAATTCTTTCTGGAAATTCAACGTATTTAGGAAACATTTAAGAACATATATAACATATTTAGGAAAGCCTTCCTCAATCAACAAGAAAGATAAAAAGTATGATTTCAAAGTCATGCAGAGATAAACTATAAAAGACTATATTACATATTGATTTTCATGCGTAAATGAAGCATGCGAACATATGTTGTTGTTTGCCTACACAAAGAAAGAAATATACAAATGTTGAAATGATCCTTTCTGGAAATGCAACGTATTTAGGAAACATTTAGGAACATATATAACGTATTTAGGAAAGCCTTCCTAAATCAACAAGAAACAGAAAAAGTATGATTTCAAAGTCATGCAGAGACAAACTAAAAAAGACTATATTACATGTTGATTTTCATGCGTAAATGAAGCATCCAAACATGTGTTGTTGTTTGCCTACACAAATAAAGAAAGATACAAATGTTGAAATGATCATTTCTGGAAATGCAACGTATTTAGGAACCATTTAGGAACATATATAACGTATTTCGGAAAGATTTCCTAAATGAACAAATGATGAAAACTGATCATTTCTTGAAAATGAAACGTATTTAGGAACATATATAACGTATTTCAGAAAGTCTTCTGAAATGAACAAATGATGAAAAATGACCCTTTCTTGAAAATGAATCGTATTTAGGAACATATATAACGTGTTTCAGAAAGACTTCCTAAATGAACAAATGATGAAAACTGATCCTTTCTTGAAAATAAAATGTATTTAGTAACATATATAACGTATTTCTGAAAGACTTCCGAAATGAACAAATGATGAAAACTGATCATTTTTTGAAAATGAAACGTATTTAGGAACATATATAACGTATTTCAGAAAGTCTTCCGAAATGAACAAATGATGAAAAATGATCCTTTCTTGAAAATGAATCGTATTTAGGAACATATATAACGTATTTCGGAAAGACTTCCTAAATGAACAAATGATGAAAACTGGTCCTTTCTTGAAAATGAAACGTATTTAGGAACATATATAACGTATTTTGGAAAGTCTTCCGAAATAAATAAATGATGAAAAATTTAGGAACCATTTAGGAACCATTTAGGAACATATATAACGTATTTCGGAAAGACTTCCTAAATGAACAAATGATGAAAACTGATCATTTCTTGAAAATGAAATGTATTTAGGAACATATATAACGTATTTCTGAAAGACTTCCGAAATGAACAAATGATGAAAAATGATCCTTTTTGAAAATGAAACGTATTTAGGAACATATATAACGTATTTCAGAAAGTCTTCCGAAATGAACAAATGATGAAAAATGATCCTTTCTTGAAAATGAATCGTATTTAGGAACATATATAACGTATTTCGGAAAGACTTCCTAAATGAACAAATGATGAAAACTGATCATTTCTTGAAAATGAAATGTATTTAGGAACATATATAACGTATTTCTGAAAGACTTCCGAAATGAACAAATGATGAAAAATGATCCTTTTTTGAAAATGAAACGTATTTAGGAACATATATAACGTATTTCGGAAAGTCTTCCGAAATGAACAAATGATGAAAAAATGATCCTTTCTTGAAAATGAATCGTATTTAGGAACATATATAACGTATTTAGGAAAGCTTTCCTAAATGATGAAAAATGATCCTTTCTGGAAATGAAACGTATTTAGGAACCATTTAGGAACATTTATAACGTATTTAGGAAAGTCTTCCTAAATGATGAAAAATGATCCTTTCTGGAAATGAAACGTATTTAGGAACATATATAACGTATTTAGGAAAGCTTTCCTAAATGATGAAAAATGATATTTTCTTGAAAATGAATCGTATTTAGGAAGATATATAACGTATTTCGGAAAGACTTCCTAAATGAACAAATGATTAAAACTGATCTTTTTTTGAAAATGAAACGTATTTAGGAACATATATAACGTATTTCGGAAAGACTTCCTAAATGAACAAATGATGAAAAATGATCATTTCTTGAAAATGAAATGTATTTAGGAACATATATAACGTATTTCTGAAAGACTTCCGAAATGAACAAATGATGAAAAATGATCCTTTTTTGAAAATGAAACGTATTTAGGAACATATATAACGTATTTCAGAAAGTCTTCCGAAATGAACAAATGATGAAAAATGATCCTTTCTTGAAAATGAATCGTATTTAGGAACATATATAACGTATTTCGGAAAGACTTCATAAATGAACAAATGATGAAAACTGGTCCTTTCTTGAAAATGAAATGTATTTAGGAACATATATAACGTATTTCTGAAAGACTTCCGAAATGAACAAATGATGAAAAATGATCCTTTTTTGAAAATGAAACGTATTTAGGAACATATATAACGTATTTCGGAAAGTCTTCCGAAATGAACAAATGATGAAAAATGATCATTTCTTGAAAATGAATCGTATTTAGGAACATATATAACGTATTTAGGAAAGCTTTCCTAAATGATGAAAAATGATCCTTTCTGGAAATGAAACGTATTTAGGAACCATTTAGGAACATTTATAACGTATTTAGGAAAGTCTTCCTAAATGATGAAAAATGATCCTTTCTGGAAATGAAACGTATTTAGGAACATATATAACGTATTTAGGAAAGCTTTCCTAAATGATGAAAAATGATCTTTTCTTGAAAATGAATCGTATTTAGGAAGATATATAACGTATTTCGGAAAGACTTCCTAAATGAACAAATGATTAAAACTGATCTTTTTTTGAAAATGAAACGTATTTAGGAACATATATAACGTATTTCGGAAAGACTTCCTAAATGAACAAATGATGAAAAATGATATTTTCTTGAAAATGAATCGTATTTAGGAACATATATAACGTATTTCGGAAAGACTTTCTAAATGAATTAATGATTAAAATTGATCTTTTCTTGAAAATGAAACGTATTTAGGAATATATATAACGTATTCCGGAAAGACTTCCTAAATAAAAAAATGATTAAAACTGATCCTTTCTTGAAAATGAAACGTATTTAGGAACATATATAACGTATTTCGGAAAGTCTTCTGAAATTAACAAAAACAGAAAACGATATTTCCTGTAGATTTCCATGCTTAAATGAAGCGTCAGAACAAATGTGTTGTTGGTTTGTCTACACAAAGAAATAAAGAAATATTCAAATGATGAAAGCTGATAGATTGTAACATCAGAACAAATGTGTTGTTGTGTTGTTGTTTTGTCTACACAAATAAATAAAGAAATATCTTCTTTTTGCCAACACTTTTGTATGTTAATACTACATTTGTTTGCTTATAGATTGTAGCAGCTACATATTCCAGAGTGACTAGGGAAATTGAGATTTAAACTTTTTATTTCTTCTGGTGAATTGATCATCTTAGTCCGGCTGGAGCTGTTAGACTGCCTTCTCATGGTCTTCCCATGGCTCTCTGGGCAAGAGTCCCATCGTAATCCTAAACCCAAACGTAAACCCAAACGTAAGTTCCATTTTAGCATGAATGAAGCCAACACAAAGATTACTTGTTTTTTTTGGGTGAATATAAGTATAATTTGAAAGTTACCCGTTTCTCGAAAGAACTATCCTGCGAGTCAGCTATCTTGTCTGCAATTCCATAGTCAATGGCTGCTTGTGCTTGAAGATATTTAGGTCGCTTGATGTCCTCATTGATCTGCTCTTTGGATTTGCATGTTCCCTTAGCTAGCAGCTCGATGTAGTACTCAGTATTTGCATCAAGTTCGTTGGTCTACCAGAGGATTATTCATTACAGTACATGTGAAGAATTGGAGGGGAAGTACATAAAAGGGGTAAAAGAATGTGAATGCCACCTTTATCCACATATCTATTGCAGCTCCGCTCGATCTGTTTACTTTTGACAGATACAATTTTGCTGCACCATTAACCATCAAAACTTCGAAACTTCCACAAGTGGACAATAGGTAACAATATGCATATCATGATCTAAATGCTAGGTTAAAGTACAAATGTTTGAGAGAAGAGAACCATACTTGATGAAAGTGGCTGTACGACTCTTTCATCAAGTGACTAACCATAAATGATCTCGAGTTTCTTTGTCAAAGCAAATTAGTGAAACCAAAACAAAAACAGCAAAGCCTCACGGATCTTTGAGATATAAGACAAAACCACCCACGCTAGTGTAGACCAATCACAGTACTCTTGTAGTCTTTGGAATTGGCCGTAAAATCTGAGGTAAAGAAAACTCTGAACAAGGCAATAAAAATAGAAAACAATAATGAGGAGCTTAAGCATACGAATCAGAACAAAATTCCCCTCGCAAGTCAAATCAAGGAAACTAAGAAAACGTCCATCACCAAAGACATCAAGGGCAGCCAATTCCACACCAATCGGAACAAATTCTAACAATAAGCATATGAATCATCCAACGATTCATCCGAACAACAGCGAGAAGAATCAATTTCAAACGACAAGAAAGGATTTTCACGCAAGCTGAAAAGAAGGGATCGAAAAACCTGAGAAGCTCGTAGCGAGAGAAACTGAGATGATAAAAGTGACTAACCATTGTTGAAAAGAGCCGAATCACACGTTCTCGTTCTGATAGACACGAATCTGCTTCACGAGAATCTCGTTCGTTTCAGCCATCGGAGAAGAAGATGATGACGACGGCGATGGTGAAGTGATTCTTTGAGTCGTGCCTGAAATAGATGATGATTGATGATGATCGAGAGATGATCGGTGATGATTGATGAGATCGCAAAATAGATGATCAGCGATGATTGATGAGATCGCTAAATTCCCAGATCTTAGATCGGGAGAGAAAGAAAAAATTTTGGGTAAATTTCTTTTGTATTTTATTTTAATAATAAATGCAAGTAAACTAAGGATAAAATGGTCTTTTGGGTCTTTAATGAATGCTAAAAATGGGGCTTTTTTATTAGGGTGTTAGTTTGGTCAGAAAGTTTTCAAAATGTGCTATTTTGATCAATTTCTCAAAAAAAATTTTGATTTCTCACTTCTATATAAACCATAATTTGGTAGTATGTCAATTATACACCAAAAAATTAAAATTCCAATAAATGTATCCAAAGCTTTTTATTGCAGCTTTTCACCAAATTTTTCTTTCAAGGTATATATTTATTTTATCTTAAACTTTGTTTCTAAATTTATGTATTATATATTTTCACGAGTGATCTAATTTTGTTTTATATTTTTCGTGTTTAATTTTTGTTTCACGGGTTATAAAATATTAATTTACAAACCCGCATATATGCGGGTACTTATCTAGTTATAAATAAAATAATATCTCAATAAATATAATTGCTTGCATATGATTTTTATCAAAATAGTATTAAAAATAATACATATGCGTAGCGTGGATGCAAAACCTAGTATATATATAGAGATGTTTACCATTAACAATTTACCAGTGGCATGTAGGATCAGATATTCCAATCTCTCTATTTGTTTTTGACAATGATTCGGATAACTACAAATACGTACAAGAGAGTAACTACGCCTAATATAATGGGGATTCTGTCTTCTTCCTTCCTACAGCTTCATCACTGTTGCCTCTAGTTTCAGAGTAGTCCACTTCGCTGCTACTGCTGCTACTCTCATCTTCAAAGTTGTCATCTTGGCTGCCGCTGCTACTGCCTCCAGTTTTATAGTTTCCCACTTCGCTGCAACCCTCAGCTTCTTCTGTCAAGATCTGTACACCACACTCAAGAACCTCGCAAACATCGTCTTCCAGCCGGTGAACTCAAACATAATCTCACTCGTGGTCACATAAGCTTCATCATGGCACACGCTTTGTTGAAATAGAGCATCACGGAATATAAGTAGATGTTTTGATAGACAACTAGCATAAAAAGTTGAAGGCATTCCAAAACTGTATACTTCGTTAATAAGGACACCACCTTTGCTTCGTAGACTACATTTTATTTCATAATCTCCCCTGTTCTTGATTGGCGGAAGCAGAAGGCAAGCCTTGAATCTTGAGAACACAGATAAAATACCCTTACCATCCGAAGCCAGAGGGATGGTTATGGAGTTTCCTGTGGCTTTGTGAATGAACTCTGCAGGGACTTCTTTTCCTGGTAACAATACATACCCGTCAACCCTTGGTTGTACAATTACTCTTCTTGCTTCTTCATCCAGGTTCACACAGTTGTAGAACATTAGTTCCCTTATTAGGTTGTGGCAATAGAAACATACTCTCTCTAGTGATAGACAATTGTTTGCAATTAGGGACTTAAGCGAAGGGGCAAGACCCGGTATTGACACGAGTTTTTTGCAGTTTTTGACGGTAAGATACTCTAGACGAGGGAGACCAATGACGCAATCTGGAATCCTCTTTATATCACTGTTGCTTAGGTCTAGCGAAGTTACACTTAGCGGGACATGTGTTAATCTTTTTAGGCTTCTGCTGCCCATCTTAAGAGACCAACATCCAACAACTGATGCAGGAACATCTTCTATCTTGGTGTCTTCTAGATAGAGACGAGTGAAGTTCTTAGAAATATCTGGAAAAGTTCTCAACCGCGAGCAATAACCCATGTCCAGGTCCTCGAGAAATACTAAGTTGATGTTGCTGGGAATAACTTGTAGCTTTACACACCCCCGCATCGACAACCTTCTCAGCTTCTGTAGATTCGAAATAGAGGATGGAAGTTCCACCAAGCTTTTGCATCCCATAAGATCCAATGTCTCGAGACTAGTAGCTTTCAAAAGATTTGGGATTTCTTTCAAATTTTTGGAATGTACCAAATCTATCTTCTTGAGATTCCCAAGGGGCTACATGCCAAACACAACAAATGAGGAATGTCATACTTAGGTTAAATCATTAGAAACATATTCACAAATATCAAATACCAACCTGGATTCCTCCCCAGAGCTTCTCAAGCTGGCTAAATTGCATATGGAGCTCGACGAGACGTTCCGGCTGGAATGTTGGAGGAAGACTTTTTCTCGGGTATGAATCCCGATGTAGTAACCTTAGATGGGGTAAATATTCCATTTCCTCTAACAAAATAACGTTTCCATTATAAAACCTTAAGAATATGATATTACGCTTTCCTTCAAAAGCTCGCTTACTTATTGTGAGCTCACCGATCTTGGACATATCAAATGATATACCTATGACAGATCCAGTACCCTACCAAATATTGCAAAAGAAGACTCATGAAATAGTTATCACTGTTAATTTCTAAGGAATGTATATGTAAGAACTTACTGTTTCATTTTTGAGTACATCACGAATCTCTTCAACTTCTACTAAAAACTTACGCTTTCCGGGCTCATTTGACTGTTCAATGACTATCTGTCTACCCAATTGTTGTAGTAAATTGTGCATCACTATATGTCCATGAGATAATATATGGAAAAGAGACTTATTGGCTAGGATCTTCAACCCATTTCCAACATCCAAAACAGTGTCAGCGAGCATGGTTGTCACATGATCAACATTTTCATGGTTAAACAAGCATGCAATGTGAAGGAATAAAGATTGATATTTATCAAACAATCTATCATATCCCACTTTTAATACGTCCTCAATTTTTCTATCAATTCTACTTCCAAGCCTAGATAATTGAAGTTCCCACTCATGCTTGCTCTCCCCACGCAATGATGAACCCACAACACAAAGGCCTAATGGAAGTTTACCGCAAAACTCAGCTACTTTATTTGCAAGCTCTTCAAAACCATCTCGTACAGAACTTTGTTTGAAAGCAGATAGACATAAAATCTCAAGAGCTTCTTCATTCGAAGGAAAATCAACATGGTAGATATCGTCAATCCCATGAGCCTTCAAAATCTTTTTATCTTCTGTGGTCACGATGATCCAACTTCCATAACCGAACCAAGAAAGTTCTTTAGCCAATACCTCTAGTTTCTCTAGATCATCTACATCATCAATAACTATAAGCACTCTTTGATCTTGTAGCCATTCTTTGATTGCACCTAAATGATGTACCCTCATATCCCTTTGGTTCAAAATCTTGGAAAGAAGTTGGTTTTGCAAACACAGCTTCGAATCATAATCATCAACACCCATTATGCTCTTATAACTTTCCTTGAGGTTCCTCATAAAACATTTAAATCGAAACCTACTAGAGAGTTGGTTATACAAAGCTCTAGCAATGGTTGTCTTACCAATCCCTGCAGGACCCCAAATTCCAATCATCTTCACTACATCACACTCGAGGCATAACAAAGAGTCCAATTTTCTCAAGTGAGCCTCAAGTCCCACCATCCCCTCAAAATCCCTTGACAATTTAACATTCAGTTTGTTGGAAACATCTGTGGCAATCTTTTCGACCATCGCCGCTTCATCATACCTAGCTAAAAATAAAGTAAAATCTTGTTGGTGAGCCTGAATTTGCATAAACTCTATTGGAGATATCTTGGGGAGCAAGATGCTAACCAAGTGTTGTGGGCCATAAGAGCCCGGTTATGAAGTGAAGCCCGTGAATCCAACCGGAGAATATTCTCATAGATATCCTATTGTGATAAGGATTAGGAAGATTTACATTATTTGGTGTTATCAATATGGCAATGTTAAACACTATATATGTGTGTCTTATAATCATGTATCAGAACAACTCAATAATATATTCTATTCTATTATATTTGACATGGTATCAGAGCAGACGATTCTTGTGGATCGAAGTTAACGCTTCTGCTATAGAAACCTCGTGATTCCGAGATTATGGTGATGGTATCCATCGGAGAAGACGACGGGGAAGAAGTTGGAGACGATCCGGATGACGACAATGTGAAGCAAAAAAAAAAAAAAAAAAAAAAAAAAAAAAAAAATTGTCTCCACGTCAAGCTTTTAATTAAGTTTAAGGATTTTTTTTTTTGGTTTAGTTTTCTTTTGTTTTTTAGTTAAAGTTTTGGTTTAAATCTTTATTTGTGGTTTGTTTTAGTATAAAAATCAATGACGTATCTTTTAGGAATTATTAAGTTAAGGGTTTTGGAGTTTTCACAATTTGGTTATTATTTTTAATCTTTCAGATCTATTCTAAAGTTTAGAATTTTTCAGAGTTTATATGTTTTGGCTTCTTCTATTACGGGGGAGTTGGTTATGGTTTTAGGGAATTTTATGGAACGCTCATGTTTTAGGTCATTTTTTTTTTCTAGTCCGATTTATGGACTGTCCGAGACAAGGACGATTATTTGTGGAGTTGCAGGATTTGCACCCACGGGATGTTATTATTCCCTTTTTCAAGACTGAAGACGAGCTAAAGTTCCATCCCTATTTTTTTGAAGATTGAAGTTTAATCCGGAGGAGTCAGTTGACATGTTTTGTCTGTCCTCGACAAGTGTCCACAACAAAGGTGTTTTGCTTTGTGATTGCGGATTTCGTGTTTCGCATTCCACCTTTGTCGTGCGGGGAGTATTGGAGATATCTTGGGGAGCAAGATGCTAACCAAGTGTTGTGGGCCATAAGAGCCCGGTTATGAAGTGAAGCCCGTGAATCCAACCGGAGAATATTCTCATAGATATCCTATTGTGATAAGGATTAGGAAGATTTACATTATTTGGTGTTATCAATATGGCAATATTAAACACTATATATGTGTGTCTTATAATCATGTATCAGAACAACTCAATAATATATTCTATTCTATTATATTTGACAAACTCCACCATTGAAGTGAAGTATTGATTAAGAAAGAGAAAGTCATTCTAATTCATTGAGCCCAAAAGAACAATAAACCAGTTACGAGAGTGTTCTCCAGCTATGATTGCTACATATGCCAAAGCTTCGGTCCATCTCTGCTTATCTTCCTCTGTTTTCCCTTCACAAGTTTTCTTGAATGCTTTTTCGAACTCTCCCCTCTGTTTTCGTACATCGGACGGATCAACATCGTAAAAAATCGTCATCACAATCTGCCCCGAAGCTTCTTTGCACTTCAAGATTTCAACCAATTCATCTAAACACCAGCTCGAAGAAGCATACTTCCTTGAGAGCACCACGATCGAGACCCTTGATTCTCGAATAGCTTGTACGAGTTCAGGTCCGATGGTGTGGCCTCTTTTGATTTTCTGATCCTTGAACGTTGTTATCCCTTTGCTTGCAAAGTGATTGTGTAAATGGCTGAGAAATCCTCTACGGACATCTGGGCCATGGAAACTCGGAAAGACATGGAATCTCCTTATGTGAGCCGAAGAAGATGAAAAAGAAGAAGAAGCCATGAGAGAGGTATCAGAGAGTCGCAATGATGTTAAGAAAAGCAGTTGATGCAAAAGGGTAAGAGATGATAAACTTCAAAGAGATGTGAATCCGAATTGGTTGATTTTTTAGTCATTGTATGCTGACGACCACTGGATAGAAAACTTCATCACAGTCATATTCAAACAAATAAAGCAACGATACTGAAAGAATGAAAAAAAAAATATATATATATATATTCTTCTTGTGTGGTTTCTTAGAAAAGCAACCTATATGGTGGTTAGAGCATCATTATTGGGAGAAACCCATTTGGGGTTCTTAAGCAATATTTAATTATAAATTTGAAGTTAAGAAACTCTGTTAAGAAACTTCTGTTTTTGTTGATTTATTGGTAGAACCCTATTAGGAGTTCTTAAAAAAAAAAATTTAATAGTTTTGTTTTTATTTTAAATAGAATTTATTTTTTTAATTAAACATAGTTGACATATATATATTAAAAACAACATTCAATTATTATTAAAACAACAACATTACATTTTAAACATAGATTTTATTAAAAAAAAAGCAAAACAACATTCAATTATTATCTTGAACACATATTTACATGAATACATACATATTTACATAAACACACACATATTTATGTAAATATGTGTTCATGTAAATATGTGTTCATGTAAATATGTATGTGTTTATGTAAATATGTATGTGTTTATGTAAACACACACAAATATGTGTTTATGTAAATATGTGTTCATGTAAACACACACAAATATGTGTTCATGTAAATATGTATGTGTTTATGTAAATATGTGTGTGTTTATGTAAATATGTGTGTATATCACAAGATATTCAGATATATCGTAACTTATACGTATGTGTTTATGTAATTTTGGGAACCTGCGTATGCAATTCCAAGACCCATGATAGCACCGAGTCCACATCCCACAGTTGAATCATACCCTATGATAGGGAAACAACAAGATCTGGTTACAATTTCCACTTCCATGATCTAAATACAGCAACAAAACAAAAAATCATCAAGTAAGTAAAGGCATACCAGACTAGCAGCTGCACTAGTCTTGCCATGTTCTTTATTTTTGAAAAGCCAATTTCCAGAAGATCCGGTGGTTGAGTCTGAAGGTACTGTCATTAGTTTGTCCGATTCCCGATTGAAACCCTAATTTGAGGAGATTTGCAAACGAACGAATATGAAAGTGGCGAAGGGAGAAGCCAAACGATTCGGCCGGAGATGAAGAAGACGGAGTTCGCGAGGAGAAGAAGAGAAAATTGATTTTCATCTAGACGAAAGAAAACGTCGGACCAATTACATGATGCCACATATAACTTAAGAACCGATTCTTAAGTTGCTTAATTAAGAATCGGTTCTTAGGTAGAAACCTGTTTTTTTTTTATTTAAACAATATTTTATTCTAAGAAACCTATTAAGAAACTTTTTAAAACATGCGGTAATGATGCTTTTAGTATATAAAATGATAACTCTTGCAAATGGGTTTTCTAAATAATTGCCGAGTTATGGATTCAATTGACTTGGTCTTTTTTTCATTTTGGAAAAACAAATAATTAATCAGAACATCTTTTTCTTTCGACAAATGCATCAATATTCTTAATGACCATTCTAACCATCAAAAAGATAGGTACGGACCTTTGTTGAACTTTCTTCTATTTTTTTCACTCAGGTTTTTTTTTTTTTTTTGAGAAACTGTTTTCTTATTTCCACTCCCTAAAGGGACATCATTTCTGAGCTACATAAAATCAAAGATGTCCCTTTAGGGAGTGGAAATAAGAAATCCGGATATGGAGAGATAAGATACTAGAACTGATGGAGAACTTTGCCGCATGCCAGTGGGAAGTCTGTCTATTCCTGTGAGCTTCCGACGAAGAATGGTTTGGATTTCGCAGATTACCTGAGCCGAGGGCTTGATCACGGCTCTGTGTAATCTGGCGTTTTTCTCCTTCCATATTTCATAGATCACGGCTTGAAGTTACAATGCCATCATAAGAGAGGGGCGGAGATAAGCGATGATGAGTAAAAAAGAAACGCCAAACCTGAGACGCATAGCTGCACTGGAAGAATAAATGCGACCTAGACTCCAAAGCGGAATTGCACAGCAAACAAATATATGGTACTTGCAAACCCCAATTCTGGAGCCCATCCCGAGTAGGAAGCATGTCCCTAGCCACCACCCAATGAATAAATGTGTGTTTTGGAATTGCTTGCGGGAACCAAACAGATTTAGCCCAAGAAACCACCTGACCAATAGGATGCAGAGTAGACCAAGTCTTAGAAGCTGAAAACGCTCCCGAAACTCCGATAGGTGTGTTGCGCCACAGGAAAAAATCCGGAGACTCCTCAGCTAAGCGCGGTTCCACTCAGGTTTGTTCTCTTTTCTTTAACTCTCACTCTTTTGTTTCTTGTGATTCTCAGTTTCTAACTTTTCTTTTCATACATCCTCATCTTTTTCATTCTTTCATACAACATACTTATAGTAGATTTGCTACTCACTACACACATACATTTAGACCTCTAGATACTAGACTAGTTTTACAAGCAAAGCTTACTTTAAACTTCAACAACTCTTAAAACTCTTAAAACACTCTAACTTGCCTTAGTTGGCTTTAACCAAACCAAACTAATTATCTGGGCTTGACTAATGGGCCTTCTTGTAACTAAGTTACAAAACCCAAATTCTTCTTTGACTTTTCTTTAACTTTGTTGACTTGCACATTCTTCTTCTTCCTTCACACGACTTTTGCTTCCTCCTGGGATTTCTTTTGCTCTTATTCTTTTCACTGATTTCTACTTTCTCTGTTGCAGAATTTAATCAAAGGATCAACCTTCAACAACCTTGATGACTGTTGTTATCCCCTAAACCCTTCCGAAGCTTCTTCGTCACAATCTACACGACAAGTTATATATCAAGAGAAAGAAAGCTCACCAGCCATGGTTATACATAAGGATTTTTTCTGTAGTTTGTGTGAATGAAGTATTTCTGCCCACCAGTAAACACATTCTTGGATTATAAATTTCTCCTTGCTTCTGTAGGACCAAAAATAAATTGATCCAACAGCTTCTTCCTCCAGTTTCACATACAACTGCGGCAATGCATGGAGTGTCGATTCTGGAATGGAATAGAGCTATTGCAGTGGTTCAAAATCGTTTGCATTTAGGGATTCGACGGGCCAGATCAATCTAACCATCTGGAAGAAGGTCCAAACGTGAGAAGAAGCCCAATTCAAGAATTGTAGACTAAGTCATACGACTAAGTCTATGCATGTCTGATGTCTCCATTTGTTTGCTTTGTTTCCATTACTTGCTGAATAATAGGAGTCCAACTCCTTACATGTTCTTTCCCACTTCAGTTGTTGTTTCTTTGTTTGTTAGGAACAGTTAGTTCCTATTTGCTTCCTATATAAATCGAAAAAGCCAAAAGAAAAGGCAGAGAAATTTGCCAAAAGTACTGTCTTCTTGTTTTCGTATTTACACTTGATCAACATTGATAACTCCTCTAACAGGGACCTATCAGCTTCCACTGGCGTGGTGGTTGATGTTGCCTATTTCGCTGCTTATACTCTCAAGTCTCGGCTTCTTCCCTCAAGATCAGTACACCACATTCTATAATCTCTTTTATGATATTTGACAGCCGCTGAATATCAAACACAATGAACCAGAAATTAATATCAAACTTTTGTTTGAAATATAAGGCTGATAAAAATATGCAAGAACTTACTCGAGTATTTACTAGCACATCACTAATCTCGTCGGCCATTATCATCCTCTCGATTCACCAAATTCTCCAGTTTGGTGCTAGCTACTGCTCTTGAGTTTCATCAAAGTCGTCGAGTCGAGTACCACTGGCCATATTCTGGTGACGAAGCTCATAACGTCATCGGGGGGGGGGGGAGTCTTCGTGTTGCACCACTCTTTTTTTCCTCTTGATTTTCTTAAGTCGTTGTGGTCTAGTGGTTGGTCGACCCGGGTGGGGTGTCATTCCACTTCCCATGGGTTTGATCCACCCTGTTAACAAAAATCATAATTATTTGGGAAGTCTGGGTCTGGGTCAAAGGCTCATGCAATTTACCTAGTAGTATAGTAACATGCGATCTGACTACCCCGCATTAGTCGGAAGGCATTCCAAACTCGAGACATGCAGTGTGGTGGCCCGCTTGGATCTCATGGCCCGTTCGACCCGAACCCAACTCGAAGCTCATGGTGTCCGTTGAACATGGAAGTAGTCCACACTGTAGCACCTCGGTGCGTTCCTACCAAAGTTGGCTGGATCAGCCGATACGATTTATCAAAAAAAAAAAAAAGTGGCCCATGTGAAATTTTGAAAATAATGTAACTTTTATTAAATATTTGAAATTGACCCTAGTCCAAAATAATTATTGACTCCTATTAAATTTAATTTAACTATAACCCAATAATTTTATTAAAAAAATAAAAATGTTAGTCCAATAAATTCATCACAAATAATGTTAGTCCAATGGAAGTCTTCGTGTTGCACCACTCTTTTTTTCCTCTTGATTTTCTTAAGTCGTTGTGGTCTAGTGGTTGGTCGACCCGGGTGGGGTGTCATTCCACTTCCCATGGGTTTGATCCACCCTGTTAACAAAAATCATAATTATTTGGGAAGTCTGGGTCTGGGTCAAAGGCTCATGCAATTTACCTAGTAGTATAGTAACATGCGATCTGACTACCCCTAGCATTAGTCGGAAGGCATTCCAAACTCGAGACATGCAGTGTGGTGGCCCGCTTGGATCTCACGGATCTCATGGCCCGTTCGACCCGAACCCAACTCGAAGCTCATGGTGTCCGTTGAACATGGAAGTAGTCCACACTGTAGCACCTCGGTGCGTTCCTACCAAAGTTGGCTGGATCAGCCGATAGGATTTATCAAAAAAAAAAAAAAAGTGGCCCATGTGAAATTTTGAAAATAATGTAACTTTTATTAAATATTTGAAATTGACCCTAGTCCAAAATAATTATTGACTCCTATTAAATTTAATTTAACTATAACCCAATAATTTTATTAAAAAAATAAAAATGTTAGTCCAATAAATTCATCACAAATAATGTTAGTCCAATGGAAGTCTTCGTGTTGCACCACTCTTTTTTCCTCTTGATTTTATTAAGTCGTTGTGGTCTAGTGGTTGGTCGACCCGGGTGGGGTGTCATTCCACTTCCCATGGGTTTGATCCACCCTGTTAACAAAAATCATAATTATTTGGGAAGTCTGGGTCTGGGTCAAAGGCTCATGCAATTTACCTAGTAGTATAGTAACATGCGATCTGACTACCCCTAGCATTAGTCGGAAGGCATTCCAAACTCGAGACATGCAGTGTGGTGGCCCGCTTGGATCTCACGGATCTCATGGCCCGTTCGACCCGAACCCAACTCGAAGCTCATGGTGTCCGTTGAACATGGAAGTAGTCCACACTGTAGCACCTCGGTGCGTTCCTACCAAAGTTGGCTGGATCAGCCGATAGGATTTATCAAAAAAAAAAAAAAAGTGGCCCATGTGAAATTTTGAAAATAATGTAACTTTTATTAAATATTTGAAATTGACCCTAGTCCAAAATAATTATTGACTCCTATTAAATTTAATTTAACTATAACCCAATAATTTTATTAAAAAAATAAAAATGTTAGTCCAATAAATTCATCACAAATAATGTTAGTCCAATGGAAGTCTTCGTGTTGCACCACTCTTTTTTTCCTCTTGATTTTCTTAAGTCGTTGTGGTCTAGTAGTTGGTCGACCCGGGTGGGGTGTCATTCCACTTCCCATGGGTTTGATCCACCCTGTTAACAAAAATCATAATTATTTGGGAAGTCTGGGTCTGGGTCAAAGGCTCATGCAATTTACCTAGTAGTATAGTAACATGCGATCTGACTACCCCGCATTAGTCGGAAGGCATTCCAAACTCGAGACATGCAGTGTGGTGGCCCGCTTGGATCTCACGGATCTCATGGCCCGTTCGACCCGAACCCAACTCGAAGCTCATGGTGTCCGTTGAACATGGAAGTAGTCCACACTGTAGCACCTCGGTGCGTTCCTACCAAAGTTGGCTGGATCAGCCGATAGGATTTATCAAAAAAAAAAAAAAAAGTGGCCCATGTGAAATTTTGAAAATAATGTAACTTTTATTAAATATTTGAAATTGACCCTAGTCCAAAATAATTATTGACTCCTATTAAATTTAATTTAACTATAACCCAATAATTTTATTAAAAAAATAAAAATGTTAGTCCAATAAATTCATCACAAATAATGTTAAAATAAAACTATGTCCCTTAAAATAAGTTAAACCTAATTATTTATATTAGTTTCATTTAGTTTTTTTTTTTTATCTTCTTCCTCTTTTTTCAATCATTTGGTTTAATGTCTTTTAAAGTTATGTTTGATTCTTTCTATTGCGACCACAACCGTTGAAAAGTGTTTATGCAATGAATATTGTGAAGACGACTTCGCATAATAGTATTTGGTGATGACTTTTAAAGCAATTATCTAGTTTGTTTTATTGAAAACATGTGTTTGACACAATGACAATAAATACTGATAAAAACGATTCCAAAATATGAATGAACGTAGTGTACATCTTTGAAATGTATATTAATATGATAATAGTTTTTGTTTTTTAATGAAGTTTATATAATTATTTTTAGATCAAAAAATTATTATGAGTCTGGTAAAGATTTTTTCTGACTCCGCCACTTGATATATGCACGAGAGATTTATGGGCTAGGGTCATCAACCCACATCTAACATCCAAGTTCTTGTCAGCGAGCATGGTTGTCGCATGATCAACGGCTTCATTGTTGAAAAAGCATGCACTGTGAAGTAATAATGAGATTGATCTTTCTTTAACAATTTGCCATATCCCAATCTAAATACATCTTTAATTTTTCTATGAAGACTACTTTTGGATCCTAAATAACTGAAGTTCTCACTCAAGCATGCTCTCTCCATGCAAAGATGAACCCACACTACAAACTACTGTTTTCTTTGAGGCTTAATGGAAGGTTAGCACAAAAAAAAACTACTGTTTTCTTTGAAAGCTTCTTTGAAAGCTCTTCAAAACCATATGGATGTTTGAAAGCATATAGACAGAAGATGGTGAAAAGCTTTACCACATGGTAGATATTGTTGATCTCATGTGCTTTCAAAATACGTTTTATCTTATGTGGTAAATAATTCGACTTCCATAGCCGAATAAAGATCGGAGGTTCTTTAGCCAATACTTCTAGTTGCTCTAGATCATTTCCATCATCAAGAATGATAAGCACTCTCTGATCTTGTAGCCATTTTTTATTGCACATAAATGATGTACCCTCATATTCCTTTGGTTCAAAATTACTTAATAATTTTTTGTACTTAATTAAGTTAAAATAAGTTCTTTTCTTTTTAATTTACTAATTTATTTTTAATTTAATATTTTAACTTAATTCTTATTTTTAACTTAATCATTCTTCTTTTAAATTAACTAGTGGGTTATCCGCGTTTTGTGCGGTATATTATATATTTTTATTTATCGATATATTTAAAAAAATATATGTTAATAGAAAAACTTTTAATTAAATTTAGTATTTTGGAAGAAAAAAAATTTAGTATATCTAGTATTTGATGGGTTTATATATATTCAATAAAATAACATTTATTTTAAAACATATGATAAATACCATTCAAAACGTACGTTAGAGAATAATTGATATATATACTTCTCTCTTTTGAAATATGGGTCAAATTTCCATTCATCTACATCAATCTCATTCTGAAATAATCTAACAGGTTTCCAAGATGCACTCATAATCTTTCTCTCACTTTATCTCACTCTATCTAATTTTTTTAAGAATCTCTATCTCTCACTTATGAACGCGATAAATTGAACTGTATACCACATTTTGGTATGAGTTAGCCTAACTTTGATCACTATCTTCTTCATATTTTCCATTTTTGTTTTTGCCAATTTTGGTGTCTACTTTTTGACTTAGTGTTTAGTGTTGGAGAGCTTTCAGGAGGACTTCACCCATTCGTCCTCTCAATGATTGGCTTGAACACGTTATCATTTTGGGATACTACAATTTGTCTCTCATAACATGCATTCTTGCATACCCATCAAAAGATTGGAGTTGCAATCCGAGTTTGTAGAAGCTCTTGTGAGTATTCATTTGTCGAACGAATCATTGTTCACATGTTTAAACACCGATTTCTAACCATCAAAACACATTGTTTTTTTCTCCTATAACCCACTTGAAATTAACTGACAAATTCCGCAAGTTTTTCCAAAACAACGACTGCTCAATGATTCTGGTTTTTTTAATCAAAAATGTTTAAGGGCATTTGCATTGAGACACCCTTCATTATACAAATAAAAAAAAAAATCAAGAGAGAGAGGGTTGAGGGTGTCTCATTTGAGACACCCAAAAAAAAAAATTGAGACACTCAAATCACATGTGTCAATTTGTGATTGGTCCAATTTTTGTTTTTAAATAATTACTTAATCAAAAAAAAAAATTAATATTCTTATACATTTGTTTTGGAAGTAATTTTTATTGGTTGTTTTAAATTATATATCACAAAACTCTTGATTTTATTTATAAGAAAATAAATACATAAATTATAAACACTAAATATTACAATTATAGTCTTGTCCAGTAAGATTAAAAAGCCATGAAAAACCAGTTAAATGTTCTTATATCCAAATAAAATTATAAAATAATATTAAGTGTATATAATATTTATGTTAAATTTTATTCCATGATTTAATATTTTAATTTTTTAAAATATTATTATTGTAATATTTTTGCTTTTTAACGGTTTTGGAATGGATTTGGATATTCGCGGATATTAGAAAATCTGGATTCCGAAAGTTTTTTTTGGATTTTGGAAAATCAGATATGGATCATGTTATCATACTCGTTTATATCTAATCTTATATCTTATTTTAATTATACATTACTTTCTCATTATCATCTCTTAATAATAGAGAGATCTGTTTCCAATTTTATTCATAAATTAATTTTTTCCTTTGTTGCCAAGAAAAAACATAGAGATTTTCCTTTGTAACTTTTTTCCAAAAACTTTTTCTTCTTATGTATTGCCAATAAAAAAACATATGGATAATATCTACAATTTTATCCATAGCGTGAGATTTGTTGATTGCTACTTAAATTATATGTTGACACAAATTAATAAATTATTTATACTTTTGATAAAAAAAAAAATTTCTCATTCTCATCTCTTACATCACAAACTTCCCTTAGAAAATAAACAAACAAATTTTATTTTCTTCTTATTTTCCTCTAAATTTTACATCTTCTCTATCTCTCCGTGATTTTTTTTGTTTTGTTAATAATGAGAGCTCTCCAAGCAGAAAAAGTCGCAAATGGTGCGGCGGCTCTAGAGACACAGTCATGGCCGAAAGATTTGTGAAAAATCATCTCCGTCGCTTCAATCGCCGCCGGTGTACAATTCGTGTGGGCCATACAGTTCTCTCTTCTGACTCCTTACGTTCAACTTCTCGGAATGCCTCACAAATGGTCCTCTCTCAAATGCCTCACAAGTGACTACACTCACACACATTTTTTTTTATAGGTCACATATTTAGTTTTAGGTTAATAATTTGTAAGACACAAAATTTAAAATCCATATTTTTATTTCAAATATTATTTTTTAATTAAAAACAATTAATTTGTGTCACATAAATATCTAATTTTACTCATGTTTTCCTTATGTTTTATTTATATTTTGCTTAATTTTATATTTTCATTTATGTTTTAATTGATATTTTGCTTAATATTTTCTAATATCAAGAGATGTTAAGTAAGCGGTTTAAAATAATACTAATATAGTTATTTATTTTTAGCATGCTTATATATATATGTATGAAAAAATGTAACGATTTCGTAAGAAAAACTGTAAAGAGAGTTATTTTCTAGAAATAATGTTTTTTTTCTTTTCTTTTCTGGAATTGTTTTTTTTTTACCGGATTTGTTGTATTTTTTAGAAATGCAAAGAGAATGTTTATTGCAAATTTTGTAATTTACAAATGGACATATTTTTATTCTTGTCTCGGACCATCATTTTTGATGGACCGAGGCTGTCCATCACCAAATGCAACAACAATTGTACCCAAAAAAAATTAGTTTACAAAACATCATTTCTTATTCTCTTAATTTCGACAAATTTAATTATCATACAATTCTGGTTAGAAAGGAAAGTTAGGTCCAAAATATCCATAACTAATTAGACAATGCAATAACTCGAACAATTCAAAAAAAAGGAACAAACGTAAGAGTCTGTTGCATATGTATTTTCACCACAACCACACATCTTACCATCTTACCTTAATCCCACCCGTTCATCTTACCTACAACATATGTTGGACATGCAGAAGCAGACAGATGTTTCACAATCAAATATATAAAAATTAAAACTTTACTGTTTGATTGCAAATATCTTTCTGCTTTTTTTTGTTTTGTTTTGTTTTTTCCTCTATAAGAGAACAGTAGAGTCAATCAATCGTCTATAATCTGATACTAAACAATGACAAAAGACAACAATGGAGATGGAGCCAAGCTCCACGTCGCAATGTTCCCATGGCTAGCTTTTGGCCATATGGTTCCATACTTCGAGCTCTCCAAGCTTATAGCTCAAAAGGGTCACACCGTCTCTTTCATCTCCACTCATCGTAACATCGACCGCCCACGGTTGCCGGAGAATCTCTCCTCCGTCATCAATTTCGTCAAGCTCCCTCTTTCTGCCGTCGTCGTCGACAACAACAACAAACTCCCAGAGGACGGCGAAGCCACCACCAACGTGCCTTACCTTACTTGAAAATAGCTTTCGACGAACTGCGAACTCCGGTGACGGAGTTTCTGGAATCTTCGAAACCCGATTGGATTCTACAGGATTTCGCGGCGTATTAGCTTCCTCTGATCTCTCGCCGCCTCGGGATCAAAACCGTATTCTTCAGCGCTTTTAACGGCGCGACTCTCGGGATTCTGAAACCGCCGGGATTCGAAGAGTACCGTACTTCTCCGGCGGATTTTATGACGCCACCTAAGTGGGTCCCGTTCGAAACACCGGTAGCTTTTAAACTATTCGAGTGCCGGTACATTTTCAAAGGATTTATGGCGGAGACAACGGAAGGGAATGTCCCCGACGTCCACCGTGTCGCCGGCGTAATCGACGGTTGTGACGTCATCGCCGTGCGGAGCTGTTACGAGTACGAAGCCGAGTCTTCAATCTCCGACAATACTTTAGCATCACTTCTTCTTGATTGTTGTTGTTGTTGGTTCGTCGGAGGATTAGGAGTCTCAGACGGCACTGCACTTCTCTGCGCATTACCAGAATACAATTTTCTATCGTAAAATTCATTGAGTGGATATTTATATTTGTTTTCTTTATATGTATTAAATGTTTTAAGCTAATTTTGTCTTTTCGTTTTTCGTAGATACATTTTAGATATATGAATAGTATGAATTTATACTTGTTTTAGTTATTTGTTTTTACTTTAAAATACAATGAATTTGGCAAATATTGTGTTAAATGCGTAGATAAGTTAGAAGGTGTGACAATGAATTTGGCAAAAAAATATTGTAAGTAAGTTGAAAAAGTTTTTATATATTTTTAAATTAGATAAAAGGTGGTACAATAGAAATTGGAAGGTTTTAAAGTTTTTAATGTTTTTTTAATCTTGAATTTATTGAAAAAAATATATATATTTTGACCAATAAAGGAAGGGCAACTGTTAAACATGGAGAGAGCTCCTTCACTCTTTATAAGACCATCTCCAATGTATTACTCTATTTTTACTCTAAAATAGAGTTGAGTTTTGCTCCAATGTATTACTCTATTTTTCACTCTAAAAAGGAATATTCTATGGTATATTATACTTCTATTTTATTCTAAATATCATTTATTTGTAAGAAATTACAAATTAATCCCACTTATTTTTTCTTTCAAAAACTTCCATAAATTATAATTTTATTTAAATTAAACATTTATTACATAAGAAAAATTACATTACATCATATAACAATAATAAAACATATATTACTTTGGTTTAAACATCAAAATTACTGTAGTATTCCCATAAATGATCAATTAATTCATTTCGAATAAAAAAATGAGCTTCTCTATCTTTGATTTTTCTAAATCGACCAAGAAATTCTTCGAAGCGAATATCATCATCCTCTGCTATTTGGACCTATGGAGGTGGAACTTATCTTCCAACTTCAAATGGTGCATCGAGATCACGCTCATCCTCGATTATCATATTATGTAAAATTATACATATAATCATTATATCATGTAGCACATTTTTTTTCCAAAAACATAATGTTCCTTTCACAATAGCAAAATGCGATTGGAGAACTCCGAATGCACGTTCTACATCTTTCCTACATGCTTCTTGTTGTGTAGCAAAATATTTTTTCTTTGGACCTCTTAGCAAAATATCACAAAAATTGTCAAATTGTGATATTGGAGAAAATATTACTCTAAAAATTATCTCAAATAATATGAACACATCACAAAATATTATAATAAAGTAATTTAAATGTAAAATTGATTTTCTTGTATTTAAATATTATAATTATTATTTGTTTCAGTTATAATTACAAAGATATAAAAATTAAAGGACCATTCTATAAATAAAAAAGTTCAACTCTAAAATAGAGTGAGAAATAGTTACTCTAAAAATGGAGTAAAAAATAGAGTTACTCTATTTTAGAGTGGGAAATAGAGTGGAGTTGGAGAGGATTTTAATCTAAAATAGAGTTTAGAGTGGGAAATAGAGTAGGGTTGGAGATGCCCTATGGTAGATAACCAAATTTTGGCATACTATACTCTAATTCTAAAAAACATATGTAATTTGTTTTTATATTTTTATAAGAGATAATTGTTAGGTGTTTTATATTTATCTAATAATTAGAATCTCATTGTTTTTTATTTTGTAGGCCCATGTTTTGTTTATTTAATTATCACAAAGTTTTCAACTTTTAAGCCTTTGTTTATGGAAGCAACATATCAAAGAGGAGGAGTTAATAACAACGGATTTCTTTGAATACTTAAATTGTGTTAATTTACAAGGTTCAAAAACAATAATGTAAATGTTCAATTTCCAAAATCTTGTCCATTTAAAAATCCGGGAAGGAGTCTATCTGTGAGCTGCCTTTTTCCAGGGATTAGTCTGGGTCCTTCTATAGGCCTGGGATTTACCCTGAGTTACCAAATAAATAAAAAAATTTCCAAAATCGTAATTTCAAAATCTAGGCTCTCCGAACAAAACCATGCATATGTAAAAAAAAAACTAAAAAAAATCTAACCGAATAAGTAAATTAGAGAAATAATCACATAAAGATAATCAGAGAAATAAATTCGTTCGAAAAAAACGTAATACTTTTCTAACTGAAAAGTGAAATTTGAAGCCCTCAAAGTCACGAAATGAAAATTAAGAGAACACAATCGATGTAAATTTAGGTATGAGGTTAGAGGAGAAATAACGATAATAATATAAATTAAATTTTGTTAAATTATTATTTGATTCTTTCTGAAATTAATGTTTATGAATGAAAAGATGTTGTATGAAATAAAATACAATAGAGTTGAAAATACGGGTGTGTTAAAAGAGACAACCTTTAATGAAATAAATTGTTACAAGCAGAAATGTATATATCGAATAATAAAAATGCATAATTCTATTAAGGGTTATAAATTGAAAGACGCTAAAAAATATAATGAAAATACACAATCGTAAAACGCATTTGTTATTTGATAGATTATTGCATTGTATAATAGTTATGGATGTGTTGGACCTAACTTTCTTTTCTAACCAACATTGCATGATAATTAAATTTGTCGAAATTAATTGTCTTTGTAATTGTTGCATTTGGTGATGGAAATCAATATCAAGGATCAAATTCGTCATTGCTATGTCCTGTCCTCGACCGAATATTAAGTCCACAAGTTCTGAGAGTCTCCTTCCATTATAACACAACTAAATCACATTCAACGCTTAGTTTTTTTTTTTTGTCTCAGCAAAACTTAACTATTTCAATACTAACATACATTATATTATTCATTGATCATCGTTGCAACAATTGATAAAGTTTTGCATCAAAACTCATGCATAAAGTTAACAATGAGCAAGGAGATGATCCAAGAAAGAATCGACATAACGATCTTGCCTATCCATGTCTCCAAACACTCCTTTCATATCCTTCACATTCTCTCTATAAACCTTCCCTTCTTCTTCCTCCATTACCAATCTCAACAATTTTGAGGAAAGAATCGACATAGGAGCACTCTCTTCTGACTCCTTACGTTCAGCTTCTCGGAATGCCTCACAAATGGTCCTCTCTCATCTGGCTCTGTGGTCACGCATGCATGATTGTTCAACCAACCGTCGGTTACCACAGTGACCGATGCACCTCCAGATTCGGTCGTCGACGTCCGTTCATCACTGCCGGAGCCGCCATGGTTACCGTCGCCGCTTTTCTAATGGGATACGCGGCGGATCTAGGCCATTACATGAGAGATAAGCTCGAGCAAACGCCAAGGGTCCGAGCCCTCGGGATCTTCGCTCTCGGGTTCAGGTTCCTTGACGTTGCCAACAATGTTGGGTCCAAATCTCACGCTCTAGGTCCAGCTTGAATAAACAGATCTAATGAAGAAGGCTCAGCCCACAGCAAGGTCTGGCAGAACATGCCTACAAACTAGATGAAACCGAACACGTAGGAAAGGGCGAAGTCGCCGGGAGCAGGAGGTCGCATCTCAACAGTCAAACATATTAACTGAAAACCCCGTGATCAAGCTCAACAATAAAATCTTAGATTGCAAAATTAAGTCTGTATTTAATATGTATAATTAGGACTAGGCAGTTACATTTTTTGAGCATGTATAAGTTTCGAATATCAGCCACAATGAAAAAGGATCGGATTCTTGACTAAAAATAACATATACAACTTTTTCTCTCAAATCTTCTAAATAATTCTCAAAAAGATACAACCTGAAAAGCCAATGATTGACAAAGAATGATCGATAGTTACAGGATGTATTCTTATGTAAACAGGCGATGATCGTGGCGATCATCGCCTGTTTACATAAGCTAATAGTCTGATTTTACAGTATTTCTGTTGGGTATGCGTAAAAGGGCGACATTCTTTGGCGGCCCAATATTAATAATCGAGGAGATAACACATGACGTGAATCACGATCAAATTGCGCAAGTTTATTGGTATACTGATTAAATTTATTACTTAAGTAGAGTGAAGCAATTTTTCACGAACAAATATTTATTTAAGTTTATATCGGCGTGATATGTAGATCGAACGCCTCAAACATAGGATTACATCACAAAACACAGCATAATAAAACAAACATAGTTCGCATGGTTCACCGGACCAAACACCCATCATTCCCCACCGTTGCGGTTGCCCCATTTTGCAACGAGGTCGTCAGCCGACATTTGTTCCATCCCAGTACTCGCCAGAGTGATGCCTGTCTTTTCAAAGTCAGTCTTACCCAGCAGCTCCAGTGAGAAAATGGCCCATTCGAGAAGCTTGATGTCGATACCAAACTTTTTGCCCAAGTCCCTGAAAAGGGTCAATATCCGGCCGTCCTCCGTGATATACCGATGTTTGAAATCCTTAGGCGCACCCCTGGTGGCATTATGGGACTCGGATTTTGAAACGAAATCTCGGATTATCTGGGCGTCCTTGCCGTACCAGGCGTTGAGGAGGTCAAGAGCTGAGCGGTGTTTGAAATTGAGCTTCGCCAGAATTTCTATGCGGATGTCGTCGAGGGCCTTCATTACATCTGTGACAACCGGCGCCATTCCTTCTTTGTAAAAATAAAAGTCATCCCTATTGTCTATCCTTGCGCCGTTGAAAATCACCGCGGGAATGTGGTAGATGCAGCTGGTGCAGTTGAGGGTAACTTCCAGGGCGTTGGCGAGCCAAACGAGCCGGCCAGTGAAAATATCACTTATTTCCGTGAGCAGCGCCTGCCCGGGATGGGGAGTGCTGAAGGCAATCTCCATTTTCTTCTTGGTTCCCTTCACATAGATTTTGTGGCCGTCCATTCTGCAGCCGTAGGGCAAGGTGGTTGTTTCCAGGGTGGCCAGAGTGTGAAGCCTTGAAAGAGTAAGACTGGCCGCATTTCCGGGGATCCAGATAAGGATCTTTTGTTTGAGGTCAAAGGCCTTCAGTTTTCCGATCAAATCTTCACGAGCACTGGGAACTGACGGGATGGTAAGGATGATGAACCTTGCCGCTGAGACTGCAAAGGCAAGTTCACCTACCACGACAGGACGATAGACGCCCTCTATCTCCCCCTTTGCTTCCAGGCCACAGGGGGCAATCCGCGCACTGTTTCCCAGGTGGGAGGGATCAGCCCATATCGAAACCGGATTTTTCCGGTGGCTTAGATCAACGGCAAGAGCGTTGCCAACGTTGCCAGAGCCTATGATGAGTGTACTCAATTCTGATTTGAGAATATATAAATGGTAGGATATCTTCTCGGATTTGATGAAGCTGGAGCAGGCTTATGCTCAATTTATAGGAAAACTGAGAGTGTTAGACGCTTTGGAGGATCGCGAAAGTCAAGGACAGCGGCTCGCTAATGGTGGTTAACTTAATCTACTGGCTCATCACGAAGGAGGCGCTGTTTGAAGGTTTTCTAAACAGGAAATTCGCTATCACGTTCGTAGTCCTGTGTTACCTCAGCCTTTATCCAAAACTTTGGGGGGAGGGATTTATGTACGTAGGGCTTGTGTAAGACCCTAATCTGATTTTTATGTTTTTAGCCAACACTTATACTTTTTAGCCGGATTAGAATGTACCAGATTTTTAACTTTTTCACATTTTGGTTCGGCTAGACTTAGTCATTTTCGATCATAAGCAGATTAATACAGAAAACTTGAATTAATAAACGAGGTTCAAGTAAACATGCGAGTTTGCTAATAAGCTATTACATGAATTACTAGACCGAATCTACCCAACACAACCATCCATCCGTTCCAGCCTTTGTCCCGCTAACTGATCAGCCATCAAATGTACCGTCTCGGCTAAAATCAGAATCTGCATCCAAAAAGGAGGCATAAGCAACAGAAATGCTTAGTGAGAACGGTCATCCCGTCTCACTTAGCCAAAGCATGAAATCGCAACAAGAATAGACCATAACCAATCAGATGCTTATCAGAAAACAGAACCTAGCCGAGAGATTATATACACTCACCGGCTAAAACTCAGTCTAGTTCGCCGATAAGGTAAATAATCCCACGGATAGACAACAGAACATGAATATATGATAAACATCGTATTCATCAGATAAACAGAATACAATCTACTCAAGAAACTATCAGACTTAAGGCCACGGTCACGAACTCACCTTCGTTTCCTTCGGATTCGATTCGGGTCGAACAGAAAATCCCCTTCTCTCGGCAAGAATTCCTTCCCCGGACCAACAATAGATTCTCTCTCGGCTAAAACTCTTCGCGATGAACTTTCCTCAGATAAACTGGATTTTCTCTCGGCTAAAATCGGATTCTCTCGAATATAATTTCTCCCTCGGCAATTTCCCACAATAGTTTCCCTCAGAAAATTCTCTTGATCTTTCAGAGTTCTTTTTGGTCGCGTAAAGGAGAAGAATTAAGCCAAAAGACTTAGTAAAATAAACCAAGGTCCGATTTCCTCGCGAATAACTGTTCCCACGGTTATTTTGATCGGCTAAAACCATAACTGCTCTCACACGTGCCTTTTTCCCGAGAAACTGCCGACAGTTTTCACTTTTAATACGCTTTACTGGGCTAAAATGTAAACGGTTACATTTTTATTCACGCTTGCTCGGCTAAAATGTAAACGGTGACATTTTTATTCAATTTGCTCGGCTAAAATGTAAACGGTTACATTTTTATTCAATTTGCTCGGCTAAAATGTAAACGGTTACATTTTTAATAAGGTTCCTCGGCTAAAACCGATCTTACTCTAATAATTGCGCAGATGGTAGACTTTCTCTTCGACAACTGCTTAACAACCCTGTCTGAAGCCGACACACGCTGTCTGAATTCCGACCAAGTCCCGAAAAACACGGTCAACTGATTTTTGCTGGCTCAACTCCCGATAAACTCGCCTAGCTGATTTTAGCTCGGCTAAATTCCCGAAATTCACGGCCAGCTGATTTTTAGCTCGGCTAAAACTTAATCAGTTTGGAAATCACCCGATCTGATTTAATTTTCTCGGCTAAACTCAATTCTGCCTTAGCCAAATTCTCTCGTTTGGCAGAATTGCGGAACACGGGCGTTACAACTCTCCCCCACTTATGATTAGATTCGTCCTCGAATCTTTCTTCTTCTTTGGCTTTTCTGTTAACTTTGGTTGCTTCTCAAACCACTTAGAAAACTTTTCCTTCATCCGTTCTTCTGGTTCCCAGGTCGTATCTTCTTCCCCTTCGCAATCCCAAACCACTTGGATCATTTTAATCTTCTTTCGACCAGCCTGTTTCACTCTTTTTCCCATAATCCGAACTGGCCTTCCCTCAATAGTCCAATTTTCTTGCAAGTCCGGTGGTGGATCCGCGGTGACTCTTTCCCCATGAGTCACGTACTTCCTTAGCAATGAAACGTGGAAAACATTATGGAATGCTTCCAACACTGGTGGCAATTCCAACTTATAAGCCACTGCTCCGATCCTTTCCAAAATCTTATACGGTCCCATGTACCTTGGTTTCAGTTTCCCAGACAACGCACCTCGGTCTTTACCCTTGTTGATCACCATCTTGACATAAACCAGATAATCTACTTGGAATTCTAATTCCTTCCGGCGCTTATCAGCATAACTCTTTTGCCGGTTCTGAGCTTCTTTCATCTTAAGCTTCAATACTTTGATTCTCTCGGTCGTTTCTTCCACAAAGTCTCGACCAAAAATACTGCGCTCCCCCACTTGGGTCCAACATAGCGGTGTACGACACGACCGTCCATAAAACTCTTCGAACGGTGACATTCCAATACTTGCGTGGTAGCTATTATTATAGGAAAACTCCGCCAAAGGCAAGTAATCCTTCCATCTACCGCCCCAATCCAGAACACAAGCTCGCAACAAATCCTCAAGTGTCCTGATTGTTCTCTCGGACTGCCCATCAGTCTGCGGATGATAGGCTGTACTCATATGAACTTTTGTCCCAAAACGTTTCTGAAGTTCTTTACAGAAAGCCGATGCAAAACGTGAGTCTCGATCAGAAACTATACTCGCCGGCACTCCATGCAACTTAACGATCTGCTCCACATATAACTTTGCTAGTCCTTCGGCATTGTCCTGTTTGTTGATTGCAAGGAAATGAGCAGACTTAGTCAATCTATCAACTATGACCCAAATCGAATCCATATTGCCACACTTTGGCAATCCGGTCACAAAATCCATTGTGATCATGTCCCATTTCCATTCTGGAATCGGTAAACTTTGCAACAGCCCACTCGGAACCTGATGTTCAATCTTCACCATCTGACAAGTCTGAAAACCAGCAACCCACTTAGCCACATCTCGCTTTAACCCAACCCAATGGTAATACCGCTTCAGATCTCGATACATCTTGGTCGATCCTGGGTGAATCGTAAACTTAGAATGGTGAGCTTCCTTAAGAATTTCTTCCCTTAGTTCCTTGTCATTTGGAACACACACACATCCATTAACTAAAATCGTCCCATTGTTTGAAGTCTGATACTCCGTATTATCATTCCTCGCCGACTTCATAAGAATCTCATCTTTCTGTTGAGCCAATCGTACCCGACTTAACAAATCCGCCTGATATGCTGCACCTAAACCCAACGGTTCCACCTCGCCAGTCAAAGCTGCCAACCGTAAGGTCCCCACCATACTGACCAATCCTTCCATATCTTTTTCGGCAGATGCGGCTACTCTCTTCCTGCTAAGTGCATCCGCAACAAGATTTGCCTTTCCCGGATGGTAGGCAATATCCAGATCATAATCGGCCACAAACTCCGTCCACCTACGCTGCCTCATGTTCAACTCCGGCTGAGTGAATATGTACTTCAGGCTCTTGTGATCCATGAAAACTTGAACTTTCCCACCGTACAAGTAAGATCGCCAAATCTTCAACGCAAACACTACCGCAGCCATTTCCAGATCGTGAGTAGGGTAATTCTGCTCATGCTTTCTCAACTGTCTTGAAGCGTAAGCTATTACTTTCCCTTGCTGCATCAGAACGCATCCCAATCCCATCCGTGAAGCATCTGTGTAAACCACAAAAGACTTATCCGGCTAAGGCAAAGTTAAAACCGGAGTACTCGTAAGCATTTCCTTCAACTTAGAGAAACACTTCTCGCAGTCAGCCGACCACACATACGGTACATCTTTCCCAGTTAGCCGTGTTATTGGCTGAGCCATGCTCGCAAAACCTTTAACAAAACGTCGGTAATACCCGGCTAAACCAAGGAAGCTCCTTATCTCCGAGGCATTATTAGGTCTAGGCCATTCCGTGATTGCCTTAATCTTTTCCGGATCTACAGATACTCCCTTATCCGAGACCACATGCCCCAAAAATCCGATCTCCCTTTGCCAGAAGCTGCATTTGCTAAGCTTAGCATACAACTTATGTTCCCTCAGTCTATTCATCACCGTCCTGAGGTGATCCACGTGATCTTCCCGGTTCTTTGAGTAGACCAGAATGTCATCTATGAAGATGATCACGAACTCATCCAAGCAATCTCTGAAAACGTTGTTCATGAGCTTCATGAAAGCCGCAGGTGCGTTCGTCAATCCAAATGGCATGACTACGAAATCAAAGTGACCATACCTTGTCCTAAAGGCAGTCTTCCTTACATCCGACTCGTCTATCGGAATCTGATGATAACCTGAAGCCAAATCGATCTTAGAGAAACAAGTAGCACCTCGGAGTTGATCCAGTAACTCATCTATCCTCGGAAGAGGGTACTTGTTCTTCACAGTAACTCTGTTCAACCCGCGGTAGTCGATACAAAGCCAAAAACTCCCATCCTTTTTCTTCACAAACAATACCGGTGCGCCCCACGGTTAACTACTTGCTCTCACGAACCCTTTCTCCATCAGCTCGCTCAACTGTTTCTTTATCTCGGCCATCTCAGCAGGTGCCATCCGATATGGAGCTTTAGAAATCGGAGCCGTTCCAGGCTCGAGCTCAATGGTGAACGGATCAGAACGTATTGGTGGTAAACCACTCAGCGCCGCAAACACATCTTCGAACTCCCTTACAACCGGAATGCTACTTAACTCCGCATCCGGCCCAACTTCGGTAGTGGTGATTGTTGCCAAATACGCTTCAAAACCCTTCTCAATCATCTGTTCAGCCTGAACCGCCGAGACAATCAGACTTCCCGATGTCGGTTTAATGCCTTGATATTCCAGAATCCCTTTCTCAGTTTCAAACCGAACTCTCCCGCGGTGACAGTCCAAGTGTGCCTTGTATTTTCCGAGCCAATCCATACCAAGGATCACATCGTAAGACTTCACCTCGCAGATTTCCAGATCAGCTGGCATGTTCACCGAGCCAATCATGACAGAAACATCACGGACCTTCCCAAGAGTACGCATGACCTGTCCACCGGCCGCTTTGACTAAGCCAAAATTACATTATGGTTCCTTACGGAACTCGCCTTCCCAATCATATCCGGATTCACAAAGCAATTTGTTGCTCCGGAATCAAACAGAACATGGGTTGCCACACCACCCATGACAAGGGTCCCTACACATTCATCTAGAATGCTAAGACTAAAGCAACACGCAACAAAATTTCACACGGAAATTTTTATCAAGGCAAGTGATAGGGCTTACCAGTGATCGGACGTGAGCAACTCGGATCAGTCACGGTCTCCTCAGTCATAGCATAGAGCCGCGGCATCACAGCCTGTCTCTTTGGTGGTGGCGGCAATGGTAGTCCCTCACTTGGCCTCTTCTCAGATTGATGCACCGTCCGTGCTAGCTGTGGACAATTCGGCTTGAAGTGCCCAGTTTCTCCACACTGATAACAGACTCTTTCTCTCCTACGATCCTCCTCAGGACAATCACGGACTTTGTGATCCAAACTTCCACAGCGGAGACAAGCACCCGTCGCACGCCAACTAGTACCAGAATTCCCCTTCACGATGGCCATTCCTGCGTTGCGACTCACAGGTGGTTTTCCCGAAGGAACACTCTTCCTTTGCCCAGCAGGAATACTAACAAGTCTGGCTTCCTCAGCCGAAGTAGACTCTAACTGAGCCGCTTTTTCCACCAGCTCCTGAAAGGTGCCATAGTCACGGATTTGACAGTGCTTACGGATATCAATCCTTAACCCACGCATGAACCGCTTAATCTGATTCCCCACGCTTCCCATTTCACGGCCAGCATACTTATTCAGATTATTAAACTCCGCCTCGTATTCCCTCACTGATTTTGCTCCTTGACGTAGATCAAGGAAAGCCCCTTCCAAGCGATCACGAGCTTCCGGTGGGAAGTACTTAGCACGGAACAGATCACAGAAGTCATCCCACGTGCTCACTGCGTCCCTCGGTTGCGCACTACGCCACCAGGTATGCGCGTCACTTTCCAGGTAGTGCACGGCAAGGTCCTTCTTGTACTGATCAGGACAGCGTATGGACTCAAAGTTTCTCTCCAATCGATCAATCCAGCCATCCGCCTCAATGGGCTTCGTTCCACCGGAGAAAAACTTTGTTCCCAACTTCTGCATGTGTTCCACCATCTTCAGGTAAGATGGAACTCTCGCATTGACAACTTCTTCCACTTCTACGACAGGTGGATTCACAACAGGCGGTGGTGCCACAGGGGCAGCCGCAACAACAGGCAGTCTCGCCAACACTTGGGTCAGTAAACCCAACAACCCTTCCAAACCAACCGGTGCGGCAGCAACGTTTGCCGTATACTCGGCCATCTCCTCAACAGGATGTTCCCCCTCATTGTTCACACCAGACTCATCATCAACTCGCCTATTACGGTTACCTCTTGCCATCTGCAATGACGAGATCAGAAAATTCTAAGTTAGCATGCAAACTAACTTAGGCAACCATACAGGAAAAAAAAATCAGACTTACCGCGAGACAAGGCGCTGGAAGGATGGTATTCCCTCTAACCCACTTATGCTAGACTCTGTCCTAGAACCGACCGCGCTCTGATACCAACTTGTAAGACCCTAATTCGATTTTTATATTTTTAACCAACACTTATACTTTTTAGCCGGATTAGAATGTACCAGATTTTTAACTTTTTCACATTTTGGTTCGGCTAGACTTAGTCATTTTCGATCATAAGCAGATTAATACAGAAAACTTGAATTAATAAACGAGGTTCAAGTAAACATGCGAGTTTGCTAATAAGCTATTACATGAATTACTAGACCGAATCTACCAAACACAACCATCCATCCGTTCCAGCCTTTGTCCCGCGAACTGATCAGCCATCAAATGTACCGTCTCGGCTAAAATCAGAATCTGCATCCAAAAAGGAGGCATAAGCAACAGAAATGCTTAGTGAGAACGGTCATCCCGTCTCACTTAGCCAAAGCATGAAATCGCAACAAGAATAGAACAGAACCAATCAGATGCTTATCAGAAAACAGAACCTAGCCGAGAGATTATATACACTCACCGGCTAAAACTCAGTCTAGTTCGCCGATAAGGTAAATAATCCCACGGATAGCCAACAGAACATGAATATATGATAAACATCGTATTCATCAGACAAACAGAATACAATCTACTCAAGAAACTATCAGACTTAAGGCCACGGTCACGAACTCACCTTCGTTTCCTTCGGATTTGATTCGGGTCGAACAGAAAATCCCCTTCTCTCGGCAAGAATTCCTTCCCCGGACCAAGAATAGATTCTCTCTCGGCTAAAACTCTTCGCGATGAACTTTCCTAGGATAAACTGGATTCTCCCTCGGCTAAAATCGGATTCTCTCGAATATAATTTCTCCCTCGGCAATTTCCCACAATAGTTTCCCTCAGAAAATTCTCTCGATCTTTCAGAGTTCTTTTTGGTCGCGTAAAGGAGAAGAATTAAGCCAAAAGACTTAGTAAAATAAACCAAAGTCCGATTTCCTCGCGAATAACTGTTCCCACGGTTATTTTGATCGGCTAAAACCATAATTGCTCTCACACGTGCCTTTTTCCCGAGAAACTGCCGACGGTTTTCACTTTTTATACGCTTTACTCGGCTAAAATGTAAACGGTTACATTTTTATTCACGCTTGCTCGGCTAAAATGTAAACGGTTACATTTTTATTCAATTTGCTCGGCTAAAATGTAAACGGTTACATTTTTATTCAATTTGCTCGGCTAAAATGTAAACGGTTACATTTTTAATAAGGTTCCTCGGCTAAAACTGATCTTACTCGAATAATTGCGCAGATGGTAGACTTTCTCTTCGACAACTGCTTAACAACCCTGTCTGAAGCCGACACACGCTGTCTGAATTCCGACCAAGTCCCGAAAAACACGGTCAACTGATTTTTGCTGGCTCAAATCCCGATAAACTCGCCTAGCTGATTTTAGCTCGGCTAAATTCCCGAAATTCACGGCCAGCTGATTTTTAGCTCGGCTAAAACTTAATCAGTTTGGAAATCACCCGATCTGATTTAATTTTCTCGGCTAAACTCAATTCTGCCTTAGCCAAATTCTCTCGTTTGGCAGAATTGCGGAACACGGGCGTTACAACTCTCCCCCACTTATGATTAGATTCGTCCTCGAATCTTTCTTCTTCTTCGGCTTTTCTGTTAACTTTGGTTGCTTCTCAAAACACTTAGAAAACTTTTCCTTCATCCGTTCTTCTGGTTCCCAGGTCGTATCTTCTTCCCCTTCGCAATCCCAAACCACTTGGATCATTTTAATCTTCTTTCGACCAGCCTGTTTCACTCTTTTTCCCATAATCCGAACTGGCCTTCCCTCAATAGTCCAATTTTCTTGCAAGTCCGGTGGTGGATCCGCGGTGACTCTTTCCCCATGAGTCACGTACTTCCTTAGCAATGAAATGTGGAAAACATTATGGAATGCTTCCAACACTGGTGGCAATTCCAACTTATAAGCCACTGCTCCGATCCTTTCCAAAATCTTATACGGTCCCATGTACCTTGGTTTCAGTTTCCCAGACAACGCAGCTCGGTCTTTACCCTTGTTGATCACCATCTTGACGTAAACCAGATCATCTACTTGGAATTCCAATTCCTTCCGGCGCTTATCAGCATAACTCTTTTGCCGGTTCTGAGCTTCTTTCATCTTAAGCTTCAATACTCTGATTCTCTCGGTCGTTTCTTCCACAAAGTATCGACCAAAAATACTGCGCTCCCCCACTTGGGTCCAACATAGCGGTGTACGACACGGCCGTCCATACAACGCTTCAAACGGTCATTCCAATACTTGCGTGGTAGCTATTATTATAGGAAAACTCCGCCAAAGGCAAGTAATCCTTCCATCTACCGTCCCAATCCAGAACACAAGCTCGCAACAAATCCTCAAGTGTCCTGATTGTTCTCTCGGACTGCCCATCAGTCTGCAGATGATAGGCTGTACTCATATGAACTCTTGTCCCAAAACGTTTCTGAAGTTCTTTCCAGAAAGCCGATGCAAAACGTGAGTCTCGATCAGAAACTATACTCGCCGGCACTCCATGCAACTTAACGATCTGCTCCACATATAACTTTGCTAGTCCTTCGGCCTTGTCCTGTTTGTTGATTGCAAGGAAATGAGCAGACTTAGTCAATCTATCAACTATGACCCAAATCGAATCCATATTGTCACACTTTGGCAATTCGGTCACAAAATCCATTGTGATCATGTCCCATTTCCATTCTGAAATCGGTAAACTTTGCAACAGCCCACTCGGAACCTGATGTTCAATCTTCACCATCTGACAAGTTTGACAACCATCAACCCACTTAGCCACATCTCGCTTTAACCCAACCCAATGGTAATACCGCTTCAGATCTCGATACATCTTGGTAGATCCTGGGTGAATCGCAAACTTAGAATGGTGAGCTTCCTTAAGAATTTCTTCCCTTAGTTCCTTGTCATTTGGAACACACACACGGCCATTAACTAAAATCGTCCCATTGTTTGAAGTCTGATACTCCGTATTATCATTCCTCGCCGACTTCATAAGAATCTCATCTTTCTGTTGAGCCAACCGTACCCGACTTAACAAATCCGCCTGATCTGCTGCACCTAAACCCAACGGTTCCACCTCGCCAGTCAAAGCTGCCAACCGTAAGGTCCCCACCATACTGACCAATCCTTCCATATCTTTTTCGGCAGATGCGGCTACTCTCTTCCTGCTAAGTGCATCCGCAACAAGATTGGCCTTTCCCGGATGGTAGGCAATATCCCGAACATAATCGGCCACAAACTCCATCCACCTACGCTGCCTCATGTTAAACTCCGGCTGAGTGAATATGTACTTGAGGCTCTTGTGATCCGGGAAAACTTGAACTTTCCCACCGTACAAGTAAGATCGCCAAATCTTCAACGCAAACACTACCGCAGCCATTTCCAGATCGTGAGTAGGGTAATTCTGCTCATGCTTTCTCAACTGTCTTGAAGCGTAAGCTATTACTTTCCCTTGCTGCATCAGAACGCATCCCAATCCCATCCGTGAAGCATCTGTGTAAACCACAAAAGACTGATCCGGCTCAGGCAAAGTTAAAACCGGAGTACTCGTAAGCATTTCCTTCAACTTAGAGAAACACTTCTCGCAGTCAGCCGACCACACATACGGTACATCTTTCCCAGTTAGCCGTGTCATTGGCTGAGCCATGCTCGCAAAGCCTTTAACAAAACGTCGGTAATACCCGACTAAACCAAGGAAGCTCCTTATCTCCGAGGCATTATTAGGTCTAGGCCATTCCGCGATTGCCTTAATCTTTTCCGGATCTACAGATACTCCCTTATCCGAGACCTCATGCCCCAAAAATCCGATCTCCCTTTGCCAGAAGCTGAATTTGCTAAGCTTAGCATACAACTTATGTTCCCTCAGTTTATTCATCACCGTCCTGAGGTGATCCACGTGATCTTCCCGGTTCTTTGAGTAGACCAGAATGTCATCTATGAAGATGATCACGAACTCATCCAAGCAATCTCTGAAAACGTTGTTCATGAGCTTCATGAAAGCCGCAGGTGCATTCGTAAATCCAAATGGCATGACTACGAAATCAAAGTGACCATACCTTGTCCTAAAGGCAGTCTTCCTTACATCCAAGTGACCATATGTTTTTGAGATTTTCCTTTGTAACTTTTTTCCAAAAACTTTTTCTTCTTATGTATTGCCAATAAAAAACATATGGATAATATCTACAATTTTATCCATAGCGTGAGATTTTTTGATTGCTACTTAAATTATATGTTGACACAAATTAATAAATTATTTATACTTTTGATAAAAAAAAAAAATATTTCTCATTCTCATCTCTTACATCACAAACTTCCCTTAGAAAATAAACAAACAAATTTTATTTTCTTCTTATTTTCCTCTAAATTTTACATCTTCTCTGTCTCTCCGTGTTTTATTTTTTGTTTTGTTAATAATGGGAGCTCTCCAAGCAGAAAAAGTCGCAAATGGTGCGGCGGCTCTAGAGACACAATCATTGCCGAAAGATTTGCGAAAAATCATCTCTGTCGCTTCAATCGCCGCCGGTGTACAATTCGTGTGGGCCATACAGTTCTCTCTTCTGACTTCTTACGTTCAGCTTCACGGAATGCCTCACAAATGGTCCTCTCTCAAATGCCTCACAAGTGACTACACTCACACACATTTTTTTTTATAGGTCACATATTTAGTTTTAGGTTAATAATTTGTAAGACACAAAATTTAAAATCCATATTTTTATTTCAAATATTATTTTTTAATTAAAAACAATTAATTTGTGTCACATAAATATCTAATTTTACTCATGTTTTCCTTATGTTTTATTTATATTTTGCATAATTTTATATTTTCATTTATGTTTTAATTGATATTTTGCTTAATATTTTCTAATATCAAGAGAAGTTAAGTAAGCGGTTTAAAATAATACTATTATAGTTATTTATTTTTAGCATGCTTATATATATATGTAGGAAAAAATGTAACGATTTCGTAGGAAAAACTATAAAGAGAGTTATTTTCTAGAAATAATGTTTTGTTTTTTTTCTTTTCTGGAATTGTTTTATTTTTACCGGATTTGTTGTATTTTTTAGAAATGCAAAGATAATGTTTATTGCAAATTTTGTAATTTACAAATGGACATATTTTTATTCTTGTCTCGGACCATAATTTTTGTTGGACCGGGGTTGTCCATCACCAAATGCAACAACAATTGTACCCAAAAAAAATTAGTTTACAAAACATCATTTCTTATTCTCTTAATTTCGACAAATTTAATTATCATACAATTCTGGTTAGAAAGGAAAGTTAGGTCCAAAATATCCATAACTAATTAGACAATGCAATAACTCGAACAATTCCTTAGAATAAGAATATACCATAGAATATTCCTTAGAAATTCATGATATAATGATTATATGTATACCATAGAATATACCATAAAAATGTGCTACATGATATAATGATTATATGTATAATTTTACATAATATGATAATCGAAGATGAGCATATGTTTTTGAGATTTTCCTTTGTAACTTTTTTCCAAAAACTTTTTCTTCTTATGTATTGCCAATAAAAAACATATGGATAATATCTACAATTTTATCCATAGCGTGAGATTTGTTGATTGCTACTTAAATTATATGTTGACACAAATTAATAAATTATTTATACTTTTGATAAAAAAAAAAATTTCTCATTCTCATCTCTTACATCACAAACTTCCCTTAAAAAAAATAAACAAACAAATTTTATTTTCTTCTTATTTTCCTCTAAATTTTACATCTTCTCTGTCTCTCCGTGTTTTTTTTTTGTTTTGTTAATAATGGGAGCTCTCCAAGCAGAAAAAGTCGCAAATGGTGCGGCGGCTCTAGAGACACAGTCATGGCCGAAAGATTTGCGAAAAATCATCTCCGTCGCTTCAATCGCCGCCGGTGTACAATTCGTGTGGGCCATACAGTTCTCTCTTCTGACTCCTTACATTCAGCTTCTCGGAATGCCTCACAAATGGTCCTCTCTCAAATGCCTCACAAGTGACTACACTAACACACATTTTTTTTTATAGGTCACATATTTAGTTTTAGGTTAATAATTTGTAAGACACAAAATTTAAAATCCATATTTTTATTTCAAATATTATTTTTTAATTAAAAACAATTAATTTATGTCACATAAATATCTAATTTTACTCATGTTTTCCTTATGTTTTATTTATATTTTGCATAATTTTATATTTTCATTTATGTTTTAATTGATATTTTGCTTAATATTTTCTAATATCAAGAGAAGTTAAGTAAGCGGTTTAAAATAATACTATTATAGTTATTTATTTTTAGCATGCTTATATATATATGTAGGAAAAAATGTAACGATTTCGTAGGAAAAACTATAAAGAGAGTTATTTTCTAGAAATAATGTTTTGTTTTTTTTCTTTTCTGGAATTGTTTTATTTTTACCGGATTTGTTGTATTTTTTAGAAATGCAAAGATAATGTTTATTGCAAATTTTGTAATTTACAAATGGACATATTTTTATTCTTGTCTCGGACCATAATTTTTGTTGGACCGGGGTTGTCCATCACCAAATGCAACAACAATTGTACCCAAAAAAAATTAGTTTACAAAACATCATTTCTTATTCTCTTAATTTCGACAAATTTAATTATCATACAATTCTGGTTAGAAAGGAAAGTTAGGTCCAAAATATCCATAACTAATTAGACAATGCAATAACTCGAACAATTCCTTAGAATAAGAATATACCATAGAATATTCCTTAGAAATTCATGATATAATGATTATATGTATACCATAGAATATACCATAAAAATGTGCTACATGATATAATGATTATATGTATAATTTTACATAATATGATAATCGAAGATGAGCATATGTTTTTGAGATTTTCCTTTGTAACTTTTTTCCAAAAACTTTTTCTTCTTATGTATTGCCAATAAAAAACATATGGATAATATCTACAATTTTATCCATAGCGTGAGATTTGTTGATTGCTACTTAAATTATATGTTGACACAAATTAATAAATTATTTATACTTTTGATAAAAAAAAAAATTTCTCATTCTCATCTCTTACATCACAAACTTCCCTTAAAAAAAATAAACAAACAAATTTTATTTTCTTCTTATTTTCCTCTAAATTTTACATCTTCTCTGTCTCTCCGTGTTTTTTTTTGTTTTGTTAATAATGGGAGCTCTCCAAGCAGAAAAAGTCGCAAATGGTGCGGCGGCTCTAGAGACACAGTCATGGCCGAAAGATTTGCGAAAAATCATCTCCGTCGCTTCAATCGCCGCCGGTGTACAATTCGTGTGGGCCATACAGTTCTCTCTTCTGACTCCTTACATTCAGCTTCTCGGAATGCCTCACAAATGGTCCTCTCTCAAATGCCTCACAAGTGACTACACTAACACACATTTTTTTTTATAGGTCACATATTTAGTTTTAGGTTAATAATTTGTAAGACACAAAATTTAAAATCCATATTTTTATTTCAAATATTATTTTTTAATTAAAAACAATTAATTTATGTCACATAAATATCTAATTTTACTCATGTTTTCCTTATGTTTTATTTATATTTTGCATAATTTTATATTTTCATTTATGTTTTAATTGATATTTTGCTTAATATTTTCTAATATCAAGAGATGTTAAGGAAGCGGTTTAAAATAATACTAATATAGTTATTTATTTTTAGCATACTTATATATATATGTAAGAAAAAATGTAACGATTTCGTAGGAAAAACTGTAAAGAGAGTTATTTTCTAGAAATAATGTTTTGTTTTTTTTTCTTTTCTGGAATTGTTTTATTTTTACCGGATTTGTTGTATTTTTTAGAAATGCAAAGAGAATGTTTATTGCAAATTTTGTAATTTACAAATGGACATATTTTTATTCTTGTCTCGGACCATCATTTTTGTTGGACCGGGGCTGTCCATCACCAAATGCAACAACAATTGTACCCAAAAAAAATTAGTTTACAAAACATCATTTCTTATTCTCTTAATTTCGACAAATTTAATTATCATACAATTCTGGTTAGAAAGGAAAGTTAGGTCCAAAATATCCATAACTAATTAGACAATGCAATAACTCGAAACTTTCAAAAAAAAGGAACAAACGTAAGAGTCTGTTGCATATGTATTTTCACCACAACCACACATCTTAACATTCTATGGTATATTCTATTTCTATTTTATTCTAAATATCATTTATTTGTAAGAAATTACAATTTAACCCCACTTATTTTTTTCTTTCAAAAACTTCCATAAATTATAATTTTATTTAAATTAAACATTTATTACATAAGAAAATTACATTACATCATATAAAAATAATAAAACATATATGACTTTGGTTTAAACATCACAATTACTGTAGTTTTCCCATAAATGATCAATCAATTCATTTCGAATAAAAAAATGAGCTTCTCTATCTTTGATTTTTCTAAATCGACCAAGAAATTCTTCGAACCGAATATCATCATCCTCTGCTATTTGGACCTATGGAGGTGGAACTTCTCTTCCAACTTCAAATGGTGCATCGAGATCACGCTCATCCTCGATTATCATATTATGTAAAATTATACATATAATCATTATATCATGTAGCACATTTTTTTTCCAAAAACATAATGTTCCTTTCACAATAGCAAAATGCGATTGGAGAACTCCGAATGCACGTTCTACATCTTTCCTACATGCTTCTTGTTGTGTAGCAAAATATTTTTTTTTTGACCTCTGGGCTCATGAATAGTTTGCACTATAGTTGACCATTTTGGATATATACCATCAGCCAAATAATAACCCATGTTATATTCTTTTCCTTGAATGGTATAATGAACAGAATGAGCAATACATTGAGCAATATTGGAGAAAAGGTGGTGGATCCGGAAGCAACTTACCGAATTATTATTAAGTCAATAGTCTTTGTTGTATTAAAATTATTTTATGTTGCTTATCTTTTTTTTGACGTCAATGTTGCTTACTTTATTTTCGGTATTTGTTATATTGTTTATGTTTAATTTTTCTATGCTTGTTATGTTGCTTATCTTTAGTTTCAACATTTTTTTGTATTTCTGTATTTTAAGAAAATTATTGCTGTCTCAAAAATGTTGATTTTAAAATTTATAAAAATAATCTATATAATCATCTGGTCGTGATAATTATTTTGTGTAATTTAAGTTTTAACATTTTTTAGTGAAAAACAAATTGTCAAATTGTGATATTGGAGAAAATATTACTCTAAAAATTATCTCAAATAATATGAACACATCACAAATAATATGAACACATCACAAAATATTATAATAAAGTAATTTAAATTTAAAATTGATTTTCTTGTATTTAAATATTATAATTATTATTTGTTTCAGTTATAATTACAAAGATATAAAAATTAAAGGACCATTCTATAAATAAAAAAGTTCAACTCTAAAATAGAGTGAGAAATAGTTACTCTAAAAATAGAGTTACTCTATTTTAGAGTGGGAAATAGAGTGGGGTTGGAGGGGATTTTAATCTAAAATAGAGTTTAGAGTGGGAAATAGAGTAGGGTTGGAGATGCCCTATGGTAGATAACCAAATTTTGGCTTACTATACTCTAATTCTAAAAAACATATGTAATTTGTTTTTATATTTTTATAAGAGATAATTGTTAGGTATTTTATATTTATCTAATAATTAGAATCTCATTGTTTTTTATTTTGTAGGCCCATGTTTTGTTTATTTAATTATCACAAAGTTTTCAACTTTTAAGCCTTTGTTTATGGAAGCAACATATCAAAGAGGAGTTAATAACAACGGATTTCTTTGAATACTTAAATTGTGTTAATTTACAAGGTTCAAAAACAATAATGTAAATGTTCAATTTCCAAAATCGTGTCCATTTAAAAATCCGGGAATGAGTCTATCCGTGAGCTGCCTTTTTCCAGAGATTAGTCTGGGTCCTTCTATAGGCCTGGGATTTACCCTGAGTTACCAAATAAATAAATAAAATTCCAAAATCGTAATTTCAAAATCTAGGCTCTCCGAACAAAACCATGCATATGTAAAAAAAAAACTAATGCATAAAAAAAAAACTAATGCATATGTAAAATAACATACATTATATTATTCATTGATCATCGTTGCAACAATTGATAAAGTTTTGCATCAAAACTCATGCATAAAGTTAACAATGAGCAAGGAGATGATCCAAGAAAGAATCGACATAACGATCTTGCCTATCCATGTCTCCAAACACTCCTTTCATATCCTTCACATTCTCTCTATAAACCTTCCCTTCTTCTTCCTCCATTACCAATCTCAACAATTTTGAGGAAAGAATCGACATAGGAGCACTCTCTTCTGACTCCTTACGTTCAGCTTCTCGGAATGCCTCACAAATGGTCCTCTCTCATCTGGCTCTGTGGTCACGCATGCATGATTGTTCAACCAACCGTCGGTTACCACAGTGACCGATGCACCTCCAGATTCGGTCGTCGACGTCCGTTCATCACCGCCGGAGCCGCCATGGTTACCGTCGCCGCTTTTCTAATGGGATACGCGGCGGATCTAGGCCATTACATGAGAGATAAGCTCGAGCAAACGCCAAGGGTCCGAGCCCTCGGGATCTTCGCTCTCGGGTTCAGGTTCCTTGACGTTGCCAACAATGTTGGGTCCAAATCTCACGCTCTAGGTCCAGCTTGAATAAACAGATCTAATGAAGAAGGCTCAGCCCACAGCAAGGTCTGGCAGAACATGCCTACAAACTAGATGAAACCGAACACGTAGGAAAGGGCGAAGTCGCCGGGAGCAGGAGGTCGCATCTCAACAGTCAAACATATTAACTGAAAACCCCGTGATCAAGCTCAACAATAAAGTCTTAGATTGCAAAATTAAGTCTGTATTTAATATGTATAATTAGGACTAGGCAGTTACATTTTTTGAGCATGTATAAGTTTCGAATATCAGCCACAATGAAAAAGGATCGGATTCTTGACTAAAAATAACATATACAACTTTTTCTCTCAAATCTTCTAAATAATTCTCAAAAAGATACAACCTGAAAATCCAATGATTGACAAAGAATGATCGATAGTTACAGGATGTATTCTTATGTAAACAGGCGATGATCGTGGCGATCATCGCCTGTTTACATAAGCTAATAGTCTGATTTTACAGTATTTCTGTTGGGTATGCGTAAAAGGGCGACATTCTTTGGCGGCCCAATATTAATAATCGAGGAGATAACACATGACGTGAATCACGATCAAATTGCGCAAGTTTATTGGTATACTGATTAAATTTATTACTTAAGTAGAGTGAAGCAATTTTTCACGAACAAATATTTATTTAAGTTTATATCGGCGTGATATGTATATCGAACGCCTCAAACATAGGATTACATCACAAAACACAGCATAATAAAACAAACATAGTTCGCATGGTTCACCGGACCAAACACCCATCATTCCCCACCGTTGCGGTTGCCCCATTTTGCAACGAGGTCGTCAGCCGACATTTGTTCCATCCCAGTACTCGCCAGAGTGATGCCTGTCTTTTCAAAGTCAGTCTTACCCAGCAGCTCCAGTGAGAAAATGGCCCATTCGAGAAGCTTGATGTCGATACCAAACTTTTTTCCCAAGTCCCTGAAAAGGGTCAATATCCGGCCGTCCTCCGTGATATACCGATGTTTGAAATCCTTAGGCGCACCCCTGGTGGCATTATGGGACTCGGATTTTGAAACGAAATCTCGGATTGTCTGGGCGTCCTTGCCGTACCAGGCGTTGAGGAGGTCAAGAGCTGAGCGGCGTTTGAAATTGAGCTTCGCCAGAATTTCTATGCGGATGTCGTCGAGGGCCTTCATTACATCTGTGACAACCGGCGCCATTCCTTCTTTGTAAAAATAAAAGTCATCCCTATTGTCTATCCTTGCGCCGTTGAAAATCACCGCGGGAATGTGGTAGATGTAGCTGGTGCAGTTGAGGGTAACTTCCAGGGCGTTGGCGAGCCAAACGAGCCGGCCAGGGAAAATATCACTTATTTCCGTGAGCAGCGCCTGCCCGGGATGGGGAGTGCTGAAGGCAATCTCCATTTGCTTCTTGGTTCCCTTCACAGAGATTTTGTGGTCGTCCATTCTGCAGCCGTAGGGCGAGGTGGTTGTTTCCAGGGTGGCCAGAGTGTGAAGCCTTGAAAGAGTAAGACTGGCCGCATTTCCGGGGATCCAGATAAGGATCTTTTGTTTGAGGTCAAAGGCCTTCAGTTTTCCGATCAAATCTTCACGAGCACTGGGAACTGACGGGATGGTAAGGATGATGAACCTTGCCGCTGAGACTGCAAAGGCAAGTTCACCTACCACGACAGGACGATAGACGCCCTCTATCTCCCCCTTTGCTTCCAGGCCACAGGCGGCAATCATCACGAAGGAGGCGCTGTTTGAAGGTTTTCTAAACAGGAAATTCGCTATCACGTTCGCAGTCCTGTGTTACCTCAGCCTTTATCCTAAACTTTGGGGGGAGGGATTTATGTACGTAGGGCTTGTGTAAGACCCTAATCCGATTTTTATGTTTTTAGCCAACACTTATACTTTTTAACCGGATTAGAATGTACCAGATTTTTAACTTTTTCACATTTTGGTTCGGCTAGACTTAGTCATTTTGAATTAATAAACGAGGTTCAAGTAAACATGTGAGTTTGCTAATAAGCTATTACATGACTTACTAGACCGAATCTACTCAACACAACCATCCATCCGTTCCAGCCTTTGTCCCGCGAACTGATCAGCCATCAAATGTACCGTCTCGGCTAAAATCAGAATCTGCATCCAAAAAGGAGGCATAAGCAACATAAATGCTTAGTGAGAATGGTCATCCCGTCTCACTTAGCCAAAGCATGAAATCGCAACAAGAATAGACCAAAACCAATAAGATGCTTATCAGAAAACAGAACCTAGCCGAGAGATTATATACACTCACCGGCTAAAACTCAGTCTAGTTCGCCGATAAGGTAAATAATCCCACGGATAGCCAACAGAACATGAATATATGATAAACATCGTATTCATCAGACAAACAGAATACAATCTACTCAAGAAACTATCAGACTTAAGGCCACGGTCACGAACTCACCTTCGTTTCCTTCGGATTCGATTCGGGTCGAACAGAAAATCCCCTTCTCTCGGCTAAAACTCTTCGCGATGAACTTTCCTAGGATAAACTGGATTCTCCCTCGGCTAAAATCGGATTCTCTCGAATATAATTTCTCCCTCGGCAATTTCCCACAATAGTTTCCCTCAGAAAATTCTCTCGATCTTTCAGAGTTCTTTTTGGTCGCGTAAAGGAGAAGAATTAAGCCAAAAGACTTAGTAAAATAAACCAAGGTCCGATTTCCTCGCGAATAAATGTTCCCACGGTTATTTTGATCGGCTAAAACCATAACTGCTCTCACACGTGCCTTTTTCCCGAGAAACTGCCGACGGTTTTCACTTTTTATACGCTTTACTCGGCTAAAATGTAAACGGTTACATTTTTATTCACGCTTGCTCGGCTAAAATGTAAACGGTTACATTTTTATTCAATTTGCTCGGCTAAAATGTAAACGGTTACATTGTTATTCAATTTGCTCGGATAAAATGTAAACGGTTACATTTTTAATAAGGTTCCTCGGCTAAAACCGATCTTACTCGAATAATTGCGCAGATGGTAGACTTTCTCTTCGACAACTGCTTAACAACCCTGTCTGAAGCCGACACACTCTGTCTGAATTCCGACCAAGTCCCGAAAAACATGGTCAACTGATTTTTGCTGGCTAAACTCCCGATAAACTCGCCTAGCTGATTTTAGCTCGGCTAAATTCCCGAAATTCACGGCCAGCTGATTTTTAGCTCGGCTAAAACTTAATCAGTTTGGAAATCACCCGATCTGATTTAATTTTCTCGGCTAAACTCAATTCTGCCTTAGCCAAATTCTCTCGTTTGGCAGAATTGCGGAACACGGGCGTTACAGCTTGCCTGTCAGAAGTTATTGGATTAGGTAGAGATTAATTGGTATGGGCCTTTCTTTAGGTAATGTGTGAAGATTGTCCCACATCGGAAAGTGGGAAGGAACATTGAGTAATATATAAGGGATTTGGGCCAATCCACTCATTGCCAATTGGTTTTGAGTTGGAAGCCCAGGAAACTTAACATACGGATCCCGGATTTTGGGTGAAACCCCGGAAAAAAAATAATGTAATTCCGATGAGGTTGAAGACATGTATTTCGTTCTTAATCAATCAAGATAATCATCTTTAATAATTGATAGATTTTTGCGGAGTGGTTTTTTTAAATAATGACTAAGAGCATCATTATTGCAAGGTTCTTAAAGCAAAAAGTGAGTTTCTTAATCTAAAAAAAAAAAAAAATTTAAATAATAATTATGAACAGTGCAAGAACCGGTTCTTAAATAAAAACTTTAAGAACCGGTTCTTAAGGGGTTATTACACTGTTCTTAGCCACGTGTCAATCCCTAATTCGCCGGATTTTTTTTTTTGCCAGATTTTATTTTTACTTTTTCTTAACTTTAACTTAAAAAAAAAAAAAAAAAATTTTAACTTTTTCTTAACTTCAACTTTAAAATTCTAAAATTTTTTTACATATTAATGAATTGGAATCGTTCGGTGGGTGAACATGAATCAATTCATAGACAAGATCCAAAAGATACCCAAATTGAGCGTTCTTTTGCATTTTTTTTTTCAAACTCTATGTTTAAAATGTTATGTTTTTATGTCAACTATGTTTAATTAAAAAAATAAACTCTATTTAAAATAAAACAAAATTATTAAATTTTTTTTTTAAGAATCCTTAATAGAATTCTACCATTAAAGCAGCAAAAACAAAAAAAATTTAACAGAGTTTCTTAACTTCAAATTTATAATTAAATATTACTTAAGAAATCCAATTTCGCCCAATAATGATGTTCTAACGTCGTTTGAGCGGATGTCGCTTTTTCTCGACCCGTGTCATCACGAGGTCTGTGGCTCAACTATCTGCACCTAAACATTCCAATTTCAAATCACGCAATCAGATTAGCTTTTTGATCTCATATACTCATAAGCTCGTCTCACCCATTTGCTCCGGCAAAGGAGTTTTTGTTTACAAAACGAAACTCTTATGATACATTGAAAACCCCAATATATATATTACAATTTTACCGATTTATCATCTCTTTTTTAGTAGTAGTTACTAGGCCTGTGATAATTATCTGAAACGAGTTTTCTGAATCACAACCGCACCAAACCGAATTTTTCAGTTTTCGGTTCATGTTCGGTTATAGGTTATAAACCGATCGTCAACATTATAAAATTCAGTTGGTTTTTTGTTCAATTTCCCAGCACCCTCCTAATGGTGGTTAACTTAATCTACGCAAACGTGGATGAAACAACAAACGTTCTCACTACCACCTCGGGAGCGAATGTTACGACTGGAATCAACGACACTGCTGATCCTTCAGGACCTGCAACCTTAAACCAGCCGGCTCCGGATCAAATAGCTGAGATCCGGAACTTGATATCGTTTCTTATAGAACATAATCGCCTAATGGCAGCTCACTAAAATGACCTCGAAAGAACGGCTCGGGCAGGCGCCATCGGACGGTTCACCCTCCCACCTGGAACACAATCCCCATTTACCCTTGGGCAGGGAGGATTGCTATTCCCGCCTCCACCGGTGACAAGGCTAAACTTTTCCGATATAAATGTTTCGACCAGCAGAATGGTTGGCTCAGCCAACACCTCACGGTTCAGCTCGATGATATCGGACCCCATATTCACTCTTTCCACGATCCAGATCGCGGAAGGAGGAACTACGCCAATTGCGACCCTCCCAAGAGTAGATCCGACTATATTTACCATAAATGTTTGGAAAAAAAACAGTTAATTTCCTCATTTGAAACTTAAAAAAAAAAAAAATCATACTTCTTTTTTTCTTTTCACAGGATTTTCTTTGGGAGGTTTAAATTTGGCCATTGTTATATCACAACTGATAGTATCACTTGGAGGTGGACCTTTCAACACCCTATTCGGCGGTGGAAACTTACCGGCATTTGTGGTCGGAGCAATCGCGGCGGCGATCAGTGGTGTATTAGCCTTAAACAATTTACCTTCACTTGCCACCAGACTCTTCCAAACCAAATCTAAACTTGATTAAAAGTAATTATTTGTTTCATCCTAAACTTTTTGTTTTTTTCATCCTAAACTTTTGCCGATAGCCCTTTCTCATTTGTTAATAAACAATCTAACCAACTGTCATTTGCTTATATAAAAAACTTACCTTCATCATTTCGCTACTACTCAACTTTTATTTAATAATAACACAAATCTAACAGCTTTTGTTTAGTTAATCAGAATGTCTGATTAAAATACGACTACATTAATATTCTAAAGAATAATCTTTCTATACATCAAGAAAAGAAAACTACTTGTATTAATCTCTCTACTCACTAGTTGCCTTTCTTTTTTTGTGCTAAATGCTACTTGCTTTTCACTTTCAGAGCTCAGATCTAAATCTACTAATCACACTTTGATCCCTGGCGAATCATTGTTGCGTCCGAAGCAGAAAGAAAAATTGTCAGATAGCTTGATTCACATAAGCCTCCAGCACTTAAGGTTCTAAGGCTCATGCAATCTACACTTAAACTTATACTCTTTCAAAGAACCGAGTACCGTCCCTTGAACCTCAGTCTCCAAACTCAGATAGCTCATTTCTTAAGATTTTTCCCAAAGCAATCTACCAATACAAGGCTCTGACTATTAAACCATGTGATCAAAAAAAGTAGGATATGCTTTGTGTATTGTTCACCAACCCTACAAAGGCTTTGCAAGATAAAACAGATTTTCTTAAATCCCCAATTTATATCCATATCCCCTACTAATTTCTCTACTTTAAGAGTGTTAGTGTGTTACCATATCCATAATATATACCAGCCCATAAGTTGGAAAATGATGAAACTCCATACGCTAGTTTAAAAAATGATCCACTCTATACGCTACCGCATGCAACAATACCAAGCTTAAAGACAGAGCTGTACTTCAAGCCTTTAGATACACAACATTGTATGAAGAAAACTTCTACCGAAACGAACATAAGCATAAACTACAAAAAAAACTTACAGCTTCTTCAATGAACACAGATGAAGCAACTCCTTTCCATTCTAGATCAGAATCTGGAAGCCCTGAGGATTCAGAAAATCGGATAGACTACAAAGCGGAGCAAACATATCTCCTGCAGAAAACCACATCATTAACAACCAAGTGAACAGCAGAACTTGAGGAAAGTGATCTGTAGTGTATGCCAAATACTTATGCTCGTTAATAGGGACACCTAAGCAATAGCAAGTTAAAATAGGGGAAACGTGTGCAAAAAATCGGGAACAACCTCAATATCGCTATGGCTAGTGTCCAGAATCAATAATCATCAAGACTTTGCCAAAGAAGTGCATAAATATTTTCATATATATAACCAGTAAGGCAGTAACAGACTAGTAATATGTAGGCTCAGACATTCCAATCTCTCTAGAGATTTGGATAATTACAAATACACACAAGACAATAAGTATCCCTAATAATATAATGGAGGTTGCTCTGCCTTCTTCCCCTGACCAGATCCTATAACCTAAGATGCAGGTTTTGTCTTCTTCTTTCTACCCCAGATTAAGCTTCCCAAACCAAATCCAACGGATTCAGGCTCGTAATCTCAATCTTTTTATTTATTTATGAAAATGGTAATGGAGCTAAGAAATGACTACTTCTTACCATCACTGGATCCTCAGATTCTGGCCTCATGAGATTCCACGAGAAGTCTCCTCTGTCTTATTCATCTTCTTCTTCTTCAGACCAAGCTTCTCAAGCCAACTCCAACAACTTGTATGTTTACTGGTTTTGATGTTCTCACCTTGAGAGACCATAAACGCTTCTGCGTCATAGCTTTCATCTCCATCTGTGTGGTCGTTGCCATTGCCTCCAGTTTCGTAGTAGTCCACTTTGCTGCTGTTACTCTCAGTTTCAAAGTTGTCCACTTCGCTGCTGCTACTCTCAGTATCAAAGTAGTCCACTTCGCTGCTGCTGCTAACCTCAGCTTCCTCCGTTAAGATCTGTACACCACACTCAATGATCTTGTCATCGTTGTACCAGCAGCTGAACTCAAATGTAATTTCGCTCGTAGCCACATCCAGTTCATGGCATCTGTTTCGTTGAGGAAACAAGTCACCACGAAATATAAACAGATGTTCCGATAGAGGAGACATATCAGAAAGCCGTACAGAACTGCAAAAGTTAATTGTTACACCTCCTTTGCTTCTTAGACTACAACTTATAGTAAGAAATCGATAGTCCTTAATTGGCGAAACCAGAAAGCAAGCCTTAAATCTTGGGGAAGCAGAGAAAGTCCCTTCACCACCCTGAGCCAGAGGGATGGTTATGGAGTTTCCTGTGGCTTGGTGAGTGAACTCTGCAGGGACTTCTTTACCTGGTAAGCATATATACTCGTGAACCGATTGCTGTATGATTCCTCTTCTTACTCCTTCATCCAGTTTCACACAGTTGTAGAACGTGAGTACCTTGACTGGTTGGTGGGGAGAGCAACATACTTTCTTGAGTGATACACAATTGTTTGCATTTAGGGACTCGAGCGAAGGGGGAAGAGCCGGAATTGACACAAGTTTTGTGCAGTTCTCGACGATGAGATTTACTAGATGCTGGAGACCTATGATGCAATCTGGAATCTTCTTTATATCACTGTTGATTAGGTCTAGCGAAGTAACACTTACCGGGACATGTGTTAATCTCTCAAGGCTTTTGCTGCCTATCTCAAGCCCCCCACAACGAGACCAACGTCCAACAATTGATGCAGGGACGTCTTTTATCTGTGTGTCTCTTGCGCTGAGAGTCTTGATGTTGCTCGAGATATCTGGAAAACTTCTCAATTGCGAGCAATAACTCATGTCGACTTCCTCAAGAGATGCTAAGTTGATGTTGGTGGGAATAACTCGTAGCTTTTCGCAGCTCCTCATATCCAACTTTTTCAGTTTGTGTAGATTCCTAATAGAGGAGGGAAGCTCCACCAAACTTGAGCAAGACGTAAGTGACAGTGTCTCAAGATTAGTAGCATTGGAAAGATTTGGGATCTCTTTCAACCTATAGGAATAGTCCAATTTTATATTCTTGAGTTTTGCAAGGGGCTGCATGTTAAACACAACAAATGAGATATATCTTATTTAGGTTGAATCATTATATATATTTTAAAGAATATCAAATACCAACCTGGATTCCATCCCAGAGCTTCTCGAGATTGCTGGCTGCCATATGGAGTTCGACGAGACGATCCGGCTGAAATGTTGCAGGAAGACTTTTTCTCGGGTATGAATGCCAATCTAGTAACCTTAGACGAGGTAGATATTCCAAGTCCTCTTGTATGTCTAGGAAGCTATCACCATTTCCCATGCCCACTTGTGTGTAAATTCTTAAGAATTGGAGATTGTGCATTCCTTCAAAGGCTCGCTTACTTATACAGAGCTCGCCGATATAGGTCAGATCAAATGTTATACCTATTAGAGATGGAGTACCCTACCAATAATACAAAAGAGAAGACTGATGATATTGTTATCACAAAAAGAAAACACTAGAGAATATATATACAGTGTGTCAGAACTTACTGTTTCATTCTCCAGTACATCACGAATCTCTTGGGCTTCTACTAAAAACTGACGTTTCCCAGGCTCGTCAGACTGTTGAACAACTACTTGTTTACCCAATTGTTGTAGTAAAGAGTGCATCACTATCTCTCTATAAACAGATATATGCACCAGAGACTTATCAGTTAAGGTCTTGAACCCATTTCCAACATCCATGTTACTGTTAGCGAGCATGGCTGTCACATGATCAACATCCTCATGGAAGAAAAAGAAGCATGCAATGTGGAGAAACAGAGCTTGATCTTTCTTCGACAATCTATCATATCCCACTCTTAACACATCCTCAATTTTTCTATCAAGACTAGTTTCGATCTTAGATAATTGAAGTTCCCACTCGTTCTTGCTCTCCCCACGCAAAGATGAACCCACAACAGAAAGGCCTAATGGAAGATTACTACAAAACTCCGCTACTCTATTTGCAAGCTCTTCAAAACCATCTCTTACAGAACTTTGTTTGAAAGCAGATAAAGATAAGATCTCAAGAGCTTCTTTTTCGGATGGAAAATCTACATTGTAGATAACATCGATCCCGTGTGCCTTCAGAATCTTTTTATCTTCTGTGGTAACAATGATCCGACTTCCAGGACCGAACCAAGAAGGTTCTTTAGCCAATACCTCTAGTTTATCTAGATCATCTACATCATCAAGAATGATAAGCACTCTTTGATCTTGTAGCCATTCTTTTATCGCACCTAAATGATGTACCCTCATATCCCTTCGGTTCAAAGTCTTGGACAGAAGTTGGCTTTGCAAACGTAACTTGGAATCATAATAATCAACACCTATTGTGCTCCTATAACTTCCCTTGAGGTTCCCCATAAAACATATAAATCGAAAACTACTAGAAAGCTGGTTGTATAAAGCTCTAGCAATGGTAGTCTTACCAATCCCCGCAGGACCCCAGATTCCAATCATCTTCACATCATCGCACTTGAGGCATAACAAAGAGTCCAGATTTGTCAAGTGAGCTTCAAGTCCCACCATCCCGTCAAAATCCCTCGAAGGTGTGACATTCAGTTTCTTTGACACATCTGTAGCAATCTTTTTGATCATATCTGCTTCGTTAGCCCTACCAAAAGCAAACAAAATCATGTTTACAAGAGTTTCACCATTGCCTAAGAAAGATAAAAAGCACTAATTCATATATATACCAATTTAGAGAATGTTCTCCTTCAATGTTTGCGACATCAGTCAAAGCTTTACTCCATCTCTGCTTCACTTCCTCTGTTTTCCCTTCACAAGTTTTCATGAAAGCGCTCCCGAAATCTCCCTTCTGCTTTCGTACACTGGACGGATCAACATCGTAGAAAATCGTCATCAAGGTCTGCCCCGAAGCTTCTTTGCACTTGAGGATTTCAACCAATTCATCTAAGCACCAGCTTGAAGAAGCGTAATTCTTCGAGAGCAGAACGATCGAGACCCTCGATTCTCTAATGGCTTGTACGAGTTCAGGTCCGATCGAATGACCTCTCTCGATCTCCTGATCTTTGAATGTCGTGATTCCTTTGCTTTCAAAGTGATTTTGTAAGTGACTGAGAAATCCTCTACGGACATCTGGCCCGTGGAAGCTCGAAAAGACATGGAATCTCCTTACGCCAGAAGAAGAAGAAGCCATGAGAGAAATAGGGTAAAAGAGAGGTTGAAGAAAGTATCACAATGGTCGAGGAAACAAGTCTCGTCTTTATATATATTTGAAGCAAAACGCGTAAGGAGAAGAGAAATTTCAACGGAATTTGTATGCAACCAACTGTAGAGGAAATTACAAGGATGTTTCCCAAAAGCCATCGACAACGACTCATAAAAAAGTATAAAGTAGGAAGAAGAAGCACAGAGATTCAAATTAGGTTTATTCCAATTGTAAATTTGGTTTGAGAACTAAACCGAGTCTTATTTATTTATTTTTATCGACAAACTAAACCGAGTCTAAGAAGGTGTTTTAATTGATTTGGAAATCTTTATAGTATTTAATTTTTTTTGTAAAATTTATTGATTTTCAAATCTAACATGTGTATTTTAATTAGTATTTTTTTAAATTCGAAGGTTTTCCTCGGATTTGAGTTTTTGTATTTTTAACATAGAAATCATTATAAATCCATTGTGAAATCAAATCCATAAGTAAATATGTAGGATTAGTATTTATAAATCATAGAAACAATAACACAATATTTGAATATGAATTTTAAAATTACAGAACCAATAACACTAGATTTGATTTGAGAAATGGAAGAAGTAATCGCAGTTCTTTTGGAATACGAACACATTTACAAGTAATCCATCATCCATGTCTTAAAAGACTTAAACCATTTACACCAAAAAAAGAAAAAAGACTTAAACCAAAACTTTAAAATTGTCCACAAAGAGTAATGAAGCAATACAAATCCTTGTTAACTATTAATCAACCCACGACAATATAAAGCCATCTTTAGGACAATTGTGAAAGGATTCAGTCATACAAAAGTACCTAATCAAAAAAAAAAGTTTCTTTTTTGGGCAAACAAAAAAGCTAATCTAGTGACATAAACTGGCAGACACATAACAAAATCTTCATATCTCTGCTATTTTCTATAACTCTTTCAAGGTGTCTCGTGAGATTCCACGAGAGTTTGGCTCCTTCTTTTCCTTACTCAGACATGTACGCTTTCTGTTTTTAACGACACTTTCAAAATTAGAGATCTCAACGGCTCCATCACTCTGCTCTTTCCATTTGCTGCTACTACTCTCACCTTCCTTCGCCAAGATCTGTACACCACACTCAATAATCTTTGCCATAGTTTTTGTTGCAGCTGAATTCAAATAGAATCTCGCTCGTAGTCCGTGCAATGCTAGCATCCAAAAAGGAGTCAGGAAGTACCCATTTTGGAAAACAAAGATTATGCTTACTACTATGTAATATAATATACAAATAGAAGTGTTTATCTCATTGCTCAAAGTTTCTCTAAAGATGAGAGAATTCACTCTTATGTGGCTTTTGGCCATCCTTTTTGGCATGATGATCTCTTTGTTAATGAGAGAATTCAATCTTATGTGTTTCTTTTGCTTTGGTATATCACCTCCTCTTTTGTGAGGTTTGGTTTGAATGGTTATGTATATGGCTATATAACTAATCTTTCAGTGAACACGAGATGGAACAAAAACAAAAAAAACAAAAAAATATTACAATCCAAACTACCTAAAAGTTATTTATCATAACAGGTTTTGTCTGTGACAAAATTGGCTGAGATGGTAAGAATCTCATGAGTTTCCACGAGAATTTCGCTTCCTATGCTAATTCCATTGAGCGTATCCATCACTGTGCTCCTTCCATTTGCGACTCTCAGCTTCTTCCGCCAAGATTTGTACGCCACACACAATAATATTGTCATCGTCTCGCTTGCAGCCGAATTCAAATACAATGTCAATCGTATCCACATCCACTTCAAGGCATCTGTGTTTTTTAAAAAGGCTCCCAGAAAATACTAACAGGTGTTCCGTTAGGAGTTGATAATCCCGTGCAGAAGACAATGCCCGGAACTCAAGTTCATTGATGAGGACACCTTTGCTTCTTAGACAACAAAATATAGTATCGCCGTACTGGAGGATATTTTGTGTTGGTGAAAGCAGGAGGCAAGCCCTAAATCTTGAGGACGCAGAGAAAGTCTCCTCAGAGATGGTTATGGAGTTTCCTTTGGCTTTGTGAGTGAACTCTGCAGGGACTTCTTTGCCTGGTAACAAAACACACTTGTAAGCTCTTCGTTGTATGATTAGTCTTCTTGCTTCTTCATCTAGTTTCAGACAGTTGGGGAACATGACTCCCCTGATTGGATGGCAGAAAGAGGAAGTTATTCTTGTACGCGCGTCTTTGTCACATTTCACACAGTCGCAGTCGTTGAGAGTAATATACGCTCTTGGTTCATAGAACGAGAAACAAACGCTTTTGAGCGATCCACAATCGGTTGCATCGAGATACCAAAGCAAAGGCGGGAGACCCTGCAATGACACCAGCTTTCTGCAGCGTTGGATGATAAGACGATCTAGACGAGGGAGACCTATGACGCAATCTGGAATCCTTTTTATATCACTGTCGCTTAGGTCTAAATATGTTACCCATTCCGGGACATGTGTTAACCTCCTGAGGCTTCTGCTGCCTATTGCAAGCCACTCAAGACGAGACCAACGTCCAACAACTGATGAAGGAACATCTTCTATCTTTGTGTTTTCTAAATTGAGATATTTGATGTTGCTAGAAATATCTGGAAAACTTCTCAATCGCGAGCAATCACTCATGATAACGTGCTCAAGAGATGCTAAGTTGATGTTGGTTGGAACAGCTTGTAGCTTTGTGCATCCCATCATCATCAACTTTTTCAGTTTGTGAAGATTCCTGATAGAGGAGGGAAGCTCCACCAAACTTTTGCAAAAACCAAGTGCCAATGACTCAAGACTAGTAGCTTTCGAAAGATTTGGGATTTCTTTCAACTTACTGGAATACCACAGATTTATCGTCTTGAGATTTGCAAGGGGCTACATGTGTCAAACACAACAAAATGAGAAGCTTCATATTTAGGTTAAAACATTTTTATAAATAACAAATACCGACCTGGATTCCTCCCCATAGCTTCTCGAGATTGCTTGATGACATATGGAGCTCGACGAGACGTTCTGGCTGAAATGTTGGAGGAAGACGTTTTCCTGGGTATGAATCCCAACGAAGTAACCTTAGACGAGGTAGATATTCCATCTCCTTTGATATTCCCAACGTCATCATTTCATTACAATAGTGGTAGATTCTTAAGAATCGAAGATTACGCATTCCTTCAAAGGCTCGCCCACTTATAGAAAACTCGTTCATCTTGGACATATCAAATGATATACCTATGATAGATCCAGTACCCTAACAATTATTCCAAAACAAGACTGGTGAGACTGTTATTAAAAAGCACCAAAGATTTCTTAAGCAAGTTCTTTAGACAATATAAATGTAATACTTACGGTTTCATTTGCTAGCACATCACAAATCTCTTCGGCCTCTACTAAAAACTGACGTTTCCCAGGCTCGTTAGATTGTTCATAAACTACTTGTCTACCCAATTGTTGCAGTAAACAATGCATCATTATCCGTCCATGACCATATATATGCACCAGAGATTTTTCGACTAGAGTCTTCAACCCATTTTCAACATCCAAATTACTGTCAGCGAGCATGGTTGTCACACGATCAACATAACTATTGTTGAAAAAGCATGCAATGTGGAGAAACAGAGCTTGCTCTTTCTTCGACAATCTGTCATATCCCACTCTTAACACATCCTGGATTTTTCTATCAAGACTAGATTCAATCTTAGATAATTGAAGTTCCCACTCGTGCTTGCTCTCCCCACGCAGAGATGAACCCACAACACAAAGGCCTAATGGAAGACTACCGCAAAACCCAGCTACTTTAATTGCAAGCTCTTCGAAACCATCTCGTACAAAACTTTGTTTGAAAGCAGACTGACATAAGATCTCAAGAGCTTCTTTTCTAGATGGAAAATCCACATTGTAGATATCTTGAATCCCATGTGCCTTCAAAATCTTTTTATCTTTTGTGGTCACGATGATCCGGCTTCCAGGACCGAACCAAGAAAGTTCTCTAGCTAAAGCCTCTAGTTTCTCTAGATCATCTACATCATCAAGAATGATAAGCACTCTTTTATCTTGTAGCCATTCTTTTATCGCCCCTAAATGATGTACCCTCATATCCCTTTGGTTCAGAATCTTGGACAGAAGTTGGTTTTGCAAACACAACTTGGAATCATAGTCATCAACACCCACTATGCTTTTATAATTTCCCTTGAGATTCCCCATAAAACATTTAAATTGAAAATCGGTGGAGAGTTGGTTATATAAAGCTCTAGCAATGGTGGACTTACCAATTCCGGCAGGACCCCAAATTCCAATCATTTTCACTTCATCACATTCTAGGCATAACAAAGTGTTCACTTTTCTCAAATGAGTTTGCAGTCCCACCATGCCGTCAAAATCCCTTGACAGTGTAACATTTAGTTTGTTGGAAACATCTGTGGCAAACTTTTGGGCCATAGCTGCTTCGTTAGCCCTAACAAAAGAAAACAAAATATTGTTACTGGTTTGTGTACTTTAGTTGATTTGGAAATCTATATAGGTTTAGAAATTCTAGTAAAATTCACATATTTCAAAATTTAACGTGTGGATTTCTTTGGATTTATTTTTTTGTATTTTTTTAACATGTAAACTAGATTATAACCCGTGTTCGTACGGGGTTAAGTTTTTGGTATACTAAATTATGATTGTCTAATTTAAGTGTTTACGACTAAATATGTTGAATTTGTAATTCCTAAACGTGTAAGTGAAAATTTATTATTTTGTTAATTTATTGTGGGAAATATGTTTTGATGTTTATAATACACTTCCGAATTAAGTTATACATCCGCACAGGATATATTTCTTTAAAACTAAAATTTGAAATATACAAAATGGGCAACGTTTTTTGTAGACTAAATTTTGAAATATAAAAAATGAGAATGAGAAATAAGATATAAGTAAGCATTATTGATTCAAATATGTTGAATTTGTCATTCTTATTAAGTTTTTAGTGAGGAGATAATATTATGTTGATTTGTTGTGTAATATGTCTTTTGATGTTTATATCATATTTCTAATTCGTGTTATGCGAATTAGATTCTAATAGGTGTTGTGTGTGGGATAATATATTTGTTATACATCATTTTTTTGTATAAAAACGTTATGTAGAACACACTAACGAAAATAGTTTAATTTTAATTTTAATGAAAAATTTAATGATTATGTGATTTTGTAACTTTAAATGATAGCAACGTTTGTTATCTAACAAAAATGTATATTATTATAAAAACTATATGATATTTCCATATGGTGTATATTAGTATAATAGGAATATAAGTTAGTTAAATATATATCGATGTAATCGTAATTATAAATTTTGTTATTATGTGAATTTAGATTACTAGACAACCAATTTGTTTTTTATGAGTGTTAAAATGTTAATCCGTCCTTTTAATATGCCTCGAATTATCCAACTATCTTGTATGTTTTGACAAACCAACCCACAAAGGATATCGATTATAAAAATATAATACTAATTTGCCTGTTCATAATACCATATAATATAAATATTTACTAATTTCAAATATTTGAAAGTTTAGCCTAATTGATTATGATAAAAATATACAATAACATATTTTGTTTATCATCTGCATTATTATGAGAATATTATTTAAATTTGAATATCTAAATTAAATCTAAATTAATTATTATTTTTTGTAAAGATACAATAAAAACGGATTTTGTATTTTTGATAAGTAATCTAAATTATATTTAAGGAAATCCAAACTAATCTGAATTAATATTTAAATTTTCGAAATTAAATATAAATATAAAATAAAATACATTTTTTAATATTTCATTAAATTGACTTGTTTGACAAGTGAAATAGTTATCCAGAAAGAATAGCCTTATCTTAATTTTTTCATGTTTAGACAAAGTGTATTCCTCTTTTAATAGTATAGATTTGTATAATAATTGAATAACACTTGATATTAGTTAGGATTTAAAATCATATAACTAATAACATAGGATTTTAATAAAGATTTTAAAATCATAAAACCAATAACATAGAATTTTGATATAAACAAAAATTAAAATCGATGATCCAATAACACGTGATTTTCCTTGAGTTTTAAAAATTAATTAAAATCCATAAACCAATAATCCCACTTAGTGACCGATCTTAAATTTAGAAACCCAACCAATATTGAAACACTGATTAAGAAAGATAAAACCAGTTTTTTTTTGTTAAAAAAAAAGATAAAACCATAAAACCAGTTTAGAGAGTGTTACAACAAACAAACCAGTTTAGAGAGTGTTCCCCAGCAATGGTTGCTACATATGCCAGAGCTTCGATCCATATCTGCTTCTCTTCTTCGTATTTTCCTTCACAAGTTTTCTCGAATGCGTTTCCGAAGTCTCCTCTCTGTTTCCGTACATCGGACGGATCAACATCGTAAAAAATCGTCATCACAATCTTCCCTTGATCTTCTTTGCACTTCAAGATTTCCACCAATTCATCTAAACACCAGCTGGAAGAAGCGTAATTCTTCGAGAGCACCACCATCAAGACTCTCGATTCTCTAATGGCTTGTACGAGTTGAGGTCCGATCGTGTGGCCTCTCTCGATCTCATGATCCTTGAACGTCGTGATTCCTTTGCTTGCAAAGTGATAGTGTAAGTAACTGAGAAATCCTCTACGGACGTCTGGGCCGTGGAAACTCGGAAAGACATGGTATCTCTTTATGTAAGCAGGAGAAGCCATGAGAGAGAGAGAGAGAGATAGAGTCAAAGAGAGGTTGAAGAAAGTATCGCTATAGCTTTGGATAAGCTATCTGTGGAGGAATTTACAAATCCTTTGTTTATATATTGAAGCAAAATGGGTAAAATAGCGGAGAAAAATTCAAAAGAATTTGAAGGATCGTATGAAAATGTACTGGAAATCAAAGTCGTCGACGACTCATAAAAGAGAAAAGAAAATTCAAAGAGATCCTTTACGAACATCTGGGCTATGGAAACACTGTTTCCCTCCCAAAGTCGCCGAGGACCCCATAATCCATTATGAACATCTGGACCATTGTATCTCTTAATGTGAGCAGAAGAAGATGAAGAAGTCATGAGAGAGAGTAAAAGAGACGTTGAAGAAAATATGAAGAAGCCATGCATGAGAGAGATAGAGAGAGATAGAGTAAAAGAGACGCTGAAGATAATATGAAGAAGCCATGCATGAGAGAGATAGAGTAAAAGAGACGTTGAAGATAATATGAAGAAGCCATGCATGAGAGAGATAGAGTAAAAGAGACGTTAAAGAAAGTATCAATGGAGTATAGAAACAAGTTACCTTCTTTATAGAGTAGAAAATTTCAAAGGAATGTGAAGAAATGTAATTGTAGAGGAATTTCAAGCCGTCGACGACTCGTAAAACAAAATTAAAATCTTATTGGCTGGTACAAGTTTCACCAATTGAAGCATTGATTAATTGTAGATTAATTTACAAGCTTACTGGCTTTTTGTTTGGTAACTCCGAATTTGGATTTTGTAATCAAAATTTGAGATTAACTAAGTTATAAAACTTACTTATAGATAATATTATATAGAGATATAAATTGTATAACTATTATATCTATATGTATAACCCCCAAAAAAAAAGGAATCTATATGTAAGATTTATGAATTTATGTTCATCATATTATAAATATCAAAGTTAAAAAGTTATGAAGATATGAAAGTTAAAAAATTATAAATATCAAAGTTAAAAAGTTCATCATATAGAAAATATTTTGTTTTTCTATGATATATTGTCGTTTTTGAGTTAATTTTTGAACGTTTCTATATTCTTTGAATTTTTATGAACAAATCAGATGTCTGATTAAATATCCGGATTTTGGCGGATTCCGAACACCAAATATATGATAAGTTGCAGAGCATATACGGATCGGAAAAGTGCTGATCCGGATGAAGCAGAAAAAAATCACAAACTTTATCAAAATTGAGGATATATGTTCTACGCACACCCAGTCAGAGCATCTCCAATGGTTTCCCTCATTTTTTCCCTTAAAATGAGGTTGAGTTTTTCTCCAATTGTTCCTCTCCTTTTCCCCTAAAAAAAGAATATTCTAAATATATTCTATTTTACTTAATTTTTAAATTTCTATCAATATCCTTTATTTTCTAAGTTTACATATTACACTCAATTATTTTAAGAAATTATAAAATTTAAACAAATAATTTTTTTGATTTATATCAAAACGTTTATTATATAAAGAAAATTACATAACATGACAGAGACAAAATAATTGATTTTTTAAAACATCATTACTAATATACTTCTCCCACAAATGGTAAATTAAGGCATTTCGAAATGAAAAAATAAGCTTCTTTATCTTTGATTCGTCTATATCGAACCAAAAACTCTTGAAATCGCGTATTTTCATAATCGGCTGTTTCAATTTCCGGAAGTGGAGCTTCTCTTCCAACTTTAATGCGTGCATCGAGATCACATCTATTTTCGATTATCATGTTATGTAAAATTATACATGTAGTCATTATATCATGAATCACATTTTTTCTCAAAAACGAGCAGGTCCTTTCACAATTGCGAAACATAATATTGTATTTGAATATTAAATACAAGTTTAAAACTGTTTTTATAGATACATGTTAAATTATATGGATCATTTTGTAAATAAACAAAGTTAAAAAGTAAAATGAGTGGATAAACAGTGTTTATTATGTGCTCCATTAATTACACGCGCTTTATGTGCTCCGTTAATTACACGCGCTTGTTAGTGGATCCTTATTTTTTTCATTTTGCCCATCAACTAACTCTTAGTTGGGCCCAAGGTTCTTTGAGAGAGTCAACATTCTGATTTATCCTCTTCGTTGACTCTTTTTAAAAAACCAGATCCTCTGTTTTAGGATGTTGGTCTTTCAAATATCAAAGAAAACTTTAGTGTAAATTGTACTGAAAAGACACAAATAGAAGAGAAAATTTCAAAGGAATATTTGTATGTAACTGTACAGGAAAATACAAACAGCATCTTTCCACCAAGTCATTGAGGAACACTCTGTTTCAGGATACACATTTTCTCTACAATCCTGTTACGAGAACTGCTCTTATCTTTTTCTCTACCCTTGAAGGCATCTTCTTTGTAAAAAAAAAACAATAATAAGAACACAAGACTCATACATTTGACCATTATAGGCTTGAACCAGGAGAAGCTTTTATAATCCATGAGTAGATGATGAAGAAGACGCGGCCCGGAAATGCTTGTTCCCGTGCTCCCCCGCCAGATGCTCTGAAGCCGGTCTCTTTGGTCTCAACTGCAAATGACAAATTTGACCCCCCAAAAAAAGTATTTAAGATTTGTTCTTAAGAAATCCGCTTTGTTATGAGATTATGAGGAAATGAAAAGATGATTCAAATCAAAGAATCAAGAAACTTTGAGGATTGAATTTTATTACCTTTTCTTCAGCTCGTTGATAGAAGCTGCGTATGAGTATGTTTTTTACTTCGGTAGTTATCACTACCACAAAACAGCGGAATAAATATATTAAATCGTAGCAAATCAGCAATGAGTTATCCTGTCCATGAAACTCAAGACTGTTGTATTTGATTAACACGAGTTCAAATCTCCGAGGCTATTCTAACAAGTGATTCATGTTAAGGATCACTCAATCAATGCAAGTTCAAGATCAGTTTCTGGCCAAGATCACACACAAGTTCAAGGCCAAATGTAGACTATATATAAAGTAATTAAACTCGACGATCTCTAAGCGAAGAATGCAAAAAACCGCGATTTTTTATTTCTTTTACCTTGATCTGGTGGTGGAAGCGTACGGTTGTGAGTAGGATGATAGGTAGTTGGAACCATCCTCTGTGTTTTAAAAACAAAACATGAACAAGAACTCAACAGATCAAAAAATGCCTAACAGCTAATAAAAATGAAAACTTTTCCAACTGTTATATGCAAATAAAAATGAAAACTTTTCCAACTGTTAATGAGATAACAAGATCTTTTCTTAGTACTTAGCAGCTAATTAAGGCCAAATGGAAACAGAATTCTGATTCTAAAATCAATCAAATCTGGAAAAAATGCCACTTTCTTGGTTTCTCATAGGATCCAACATAATCAAAATTGGATCAGATGCAAGATTCAGGAAACCGAGTCTCAATCCACAATTTTTCAGTAAATCGAACACAGATCCGAGTCTACCCGAATTCAGAAAACACAAATCATTACAACATAAATGAAAATCGATGAACTTACAGAGGGATTAGAAGGATCGGAGGGACGATGTTGACTGAAATTGTGAGGATCGAAGGAAGGCAAATCACCCAGAATCGACGCCATTTGGAATTGCGATGTTCCTTCTCTTCGCCTTCGGTGGATTTTAAGAGAGAAAGAGATAAAGAACAAAGAAAAAAAAGGGTTTATGGGCTGGGCTCACTCCTCTAGAACATATGTGTATATGCATATGTATATAGGTGTATATATAGATAGATATATAGTTTTAATGAATTTTTATTCAACAAATTAATTATTACAATATGTAAATTAAACAAATTAGGAAAAATAAATAAATATATTGCATGAAATATTCCCAATCATTAGTTAAATTTTGAATTTTTCTATCTCTTTTATTTTTTTTAATAATTATTTTTATTTTTACGGAGCACATCGAATATCAGACCAAATATCTGAATTTTAATCAATATCCAAATAACACATATCCAGTTAATTACGGAGCGAATACAGATAAAACATTGTTGATTCGGGCAAAACGTAACAGATCACATATACGTCAAAAATTCAGAATATTCGCTCTGTGCACACCCTTTTTCTAGAACCAATACAAAACTTTTACTACTTATCTTTTTTACCATTCTCTTTTACCTAATTTAACTATTCCACAATTATTACTCTTGATAAACTGAGTTTTTATCGGATTTTAACTCTTGTTTTGTGTATTTTATCGAATCAAAGTTTATTTTTAGAGTTTTTTATCGAGTTTTTTCAGGTTTTATGTCACTTTGGAAGAAAAATAGTCGTTTTGGGTACAACATAAGAAAATGCAGAATCATGCAAAACGTCAGAAGTTTGGCATTCGTTGAAAGAGTTCAAATTTGGAGACAAGATTGAGCATTTGGTTATCTGTCATTTGGAAGTGGACGTTTGAAGCCATTCTAACAGTGCGATAAAAAGTTATGCCGAATTTTGTGAAGACAGTCCAGTCTGGCGAGAAGAAAAAGCATGTGCAGGAATGGAATCAGAAGCCATTTAGATCGATCGATCTTTTTTTTCGAAGATCACCAGACACATATTTGACCGATCAATCCAATATGGGATCGATTGGGCTCCACAGACAAAAAATGCAGTTTTAAACTTCCTATTTTTTCTTGGCATTATCCCAACTCGACCTAATATGATCCTAGACATATATATACTTATTTTTAAGCCACTTTTGAGACTACGCTTTATTTTTATACAGACTTTAACATCTCTTTCTTTGGGAGACGAATCTCTGACTCTACACGCTTTTGAGAAGATTTTTGAACCTAATTTATTATTTCTATTGGATTATTATTTCTTCTTTATCTCTTTGTGGTTTCTCTAATTTTATGTCTAAGTAATCTCTTAGTTAGGTTTTAGGGTTTCAAAATAATTTCATGAATGGTTGAATCAGATTTGTTAAAATATGGATATATCATCTAGTTCTTCATCTATTGTTGTTCTTAGTGTTGAAACTTGATTAGCTACCTTGTTTATGATCGTATGTTTAACTCATCAAAAGTGTTTGTTTAAAAGCCTGAAAGAACATAGATGAGCAAAACGTCATTAACCAATGAAAGTTGATGTTAAGACGTTTTTTGAACATATCAAATTTGATTTTAATGCATGTTTAGTTTTATGAACTCAAACGACAGTTTAAAATCTTAGATTGTTAGATATAGTAATTGATTCTACGACACTAGTAATTGAAGTCAAACTGGTTTTGTACCAAAAAGTGGGATGTAGGGGACTCCGAAACTAGATTTTGTATGAATCTAGGCTTCGTAATCCCGATTTGGGATTTGTTTCAACTCCTTATTGGAGTATTTATTTACCTTTGTTGTGAGGTTAGTTTTTATCCTATATGGGTCAGTGTATTCCCTTTGTTGGGATGGTATTTACCATTTGTTTGGTTTGTAACTCTGTTCTAAATGAAATGAAATTGACGACAACAAAATAAATATATGATGTATCTAATGTGAAGTTTGAACTTTCACTCATCTTCGCAATAAATATATAAAAGCTTGTAGTGAGATAATTTGTGTTACTAATAAACATATAAGTTCAAATTCAAGAAAGAAAAAAAACATATATAAAGTTCGTTTATAGGTCATGGGAAACTTATACGTGTTTATAGAGTAGAAGGGGGTTAACTAATTTAGGAGCCAAATGAGATTCTTACCCACTACAACCATAATTATATGATTAAGATTAAGTTGATTTAGTCGTGTATCCGAGCCACGCCACTTCATTTCCATGAAATACGTAAATACAACTATTTATTTGCTATATAATTTATTTTAACGCGCGTCATTTTGATAATTTATCGTATATTTTGACACCACTAATAATAGGGTGTGTAATTTTTTTTTTTTTGTGGTCTAAGGGTGTATAATTTTTTTTCATTACTCAATTAATTTTCAGATACATATCTTGACACAATACTCTCTCTCCGTTTCACTTTAAGGATTTTTATACATACTAGGAGCATTTATTTTAACTTACTATGTATATCACAGTAAAGATTAGTCATCAAAAATTTTGGAACGTCGGGTCCATTGAAAACATCGTAGATCCCAGCGAGAAACCATCCTTGCTTCTCTTAAACCGCTAATTGCACTTTGTCCTCTCCTGCTTTCCCCAATGTCCACTGTAAATTGTTCTCGCTTCCGCCACTTGCCTTCACTCCGACAGCCGCTAACGCAACTTCGACGATAACGCCGCTGCCGCCGTCGGGTCTCACAGTGTTTTCTCTCTTAGAACCACGATAAAATTCGACACCGGAAGAACCTAGAACCGTTGCTTCCTCTCCCTGGAAATCGGGGGCAAGGAAAGGCGCTTCTTCCTTTTCTGGCTCTTCTTCGAGTATACGCTACCGAGCGGCGCCGAGAAATGCACGCCGGCGGAGTTAAATCTCAAAATCTCTCCGGCCGGGTCCAGCGGGCCTGAAGTCGCGCCTCTCTCGGACCCGAAATGATCGCCTCTCTCTCTTTGACTTGAAATAAAAATTAAAAAAAAAACTGGAAAGAATCCAGAAATGATGCCTCTTCACGCGTCATGGTCACCTCCCCACCACTACAAGAAAACAGGCAATTTGCAACGATTTTTTGCGACGATTTTATTTCGTTGCAAATTGCCATCGGTTTTGCGACGAATTTACGACGATTCTAAAAGACGTCGTAAAATCGTCGCAAACTTGGGACGAAAAGTTTCGTTGTAAAATCGTCGCGAATTAGCGACGATTATACAACGATTACCGACGACATTACGACGATAATCAAAATCGTCGTAAAATTGTTGTAATTTAGCGACGATTTACCGAGGTTTGTATAAAACGTTGCAATATCGTCGTAAAATTACCCACGAATTAGCAATGATTATTATAAGTTGAATTTTACATCGATTTCCCAACGATTAATAAGTTAGGTGAGCACGTTTTAAGCTCACGGTGTCCGGTTAGGTAAACATGTTTAATATCGTTGTAAAGTCGATGTAAACATTTTTAAATTCGTTGTAAAATCGATGTGAAATCGATGTAAAATCGTAGGTAATTCGATGGTAATGAAAATAAAAATCTATATATAGTTGCCAACTTCATGATAAAAATTTCATATTCAAAAACATTTACTTCTTTCTGACCAACAAAAAATGTCAATATACGAAATTAGAATATGGATGTATAATCGTCTTGATTCAGAGGGATCGCTAACAAAGGAGTTCAGTGATGGGGTGGAGGGATTCATGCATCAGGCAGGAAGTATACATAATACGATTATCAGTGGTAAGATGTACTGTCCTTGTGCCAGATGCTTGAATAGGAAATTTATCATTATCTCGAAGGTGTGGTCGCATATATTAAATAGAGGGTTTATGCCGCATTACTATATATGGTATTATCATGGAGAGGGTCATGGGGGAAATGCAGCTAGTAGTAGTAGCAATTATCAAGCATCGAATTTTGATGAGTCAAATAATTTTAATCAATTTGATGATCATGCGGAGCAGCATAGTGAAGATAATGATAGGATTCATGACATGGTTACGGATGCATTTCATGAAACCGTAAGTACATTTGCACATGATCATCATGACGAGGAACCCAATCTAGATGCAAATTTTTTTTATGATATGCTAGATGCTGCAAATCAGCCACTCTACGATGGATGTAGAGAAGGACATTCTAAATTGTCGTTGGCGGCTAGGATGATGACTATTAAAACTGATCATAACTTAGCTGAGGTTTGCATGGATGATTGGGCTGATTTGATTAAAGAGTATTTGCCAGAGGACAATTTAGCTGCTGAAACTTACTATGAGATACAGAAGCTGGTTTATAGTCTTGGGTTGCCTTCTGAGATGATAGATGTCTGTGTTGACAATTGCATGCTTTTTTGGAAAGATGATGATAAGTTGCTGGAATGTCGATTTTGCCATAAGCCAAGATATAAGCCGCAAGGTACTGGTCGGAGTAAGGTACCATTCCAGCGGATGTGGTACCTTCCTATAACTGATAGATTAAAAAGAATGTATCAGTCTGAGAGGATAGCTGCATCGATGAGATGGCATGCAGATCATTTGCAAACAGATGAGGAGGTTACTCATCCTTCAGATGCAAAAGCGTGGAAACACTTTAAGACGGTACATCCAGACTTTGCTAGAGAGAAACGTAATGTGTATCTTGGTCTTTGCACAGATGGATTTAGTCCATTTGGTATGTCTGGTAGGCAATATTCTTTATGGCCAGTAATCCTAACGCCTTACAACCTACCCCCAGATATGTGCATGCAAAGGGAATTTTTATTCTTGAGTATTTTAGTACCAGGTCCGAAGCATCCGAAGCGTTCCCTTGATGTGTTTTTGCAGCCTCTGATACAGGAATTGGAGCAGTTGTGGTATACCGGGGTTCGGACATATGATTTTGCAAGGAAAATTTTTTTTACAATGCGTGCGGTGCTTATGTGGACAATAAGCGACTTCCCTGCGTACGGGATGTTATCAGGTTGGACTACGCATGGGCGATTGTCTTGTCCATATTGTCTCAATCGGACAGATGCGTTTCAATTGAAACATGGACGGAAAACAAGTTGGTTTGATTGTCACCGCCGATTTCTACCGATTCATCATGCATATCGAAGAAATAAGCGGTTGTTTAGAAAGAACAAAACTGTTCGTGTTCCTCCTCCTGTTTATATTTCCGGGGAAGATCTAGAAGCAGAAATTGATCATTATGGTGCATTGGAAACAGTCAATCGTGGTGGAAATTGGCACACTCCAGCTAATATGCCGGATGGATATGGGGAGCATCACAATTGGCATAAGAAAAGCACACTCCAGCTAATAATTTCCACAAACTGAATCATTGTATTAATAATCTCTAACATATACGCAAACTATATGTTTTACTTATTTTTCTATATCGATGAACTTATTGATAATTTCATGAATTTGGATTTACAGTAAACATGTCAAGTTGTTTATGGAACGTTGTAATCGACGTTACAATTTCGTACCTATACCCTAAACCCTAAAACCGATTTTACAAATATCCTCACTAATTCGATGCAAAATAGCGACGATTTCGCAACGAATATTGACAAATCGTGGCTAAATCGTCGCAAACACTGAATGTCGCAAAATCGATGCCAATTCGCGACGATTTAGCAACGATTTGTCATAAAATAGACCGCGTGTCGGTCAATTAAACTCCCGCGTGTTTGAAAGACACAAAAAAAGTCACAAAGTAGCGACGATTTCGCAACGAATATTGACAAATCTTGGCTAAATCGTCGCAAACACTGAATGTCGCAAAATCGATTCCAATTCGCGACGATTTAGCAACGATTTGTCATAAAATAGACCGCGTGTCGGTCAATTAAACTCCCGCGTGTTTGAAAGTCACAAAATCGTTGCAAAGTTAGCGACGATTTAGCTACGGTTCAATTGCCTCGATACAGCGACGATTCGTCGCGAAATCGTCGCTAAGTAGCGACGATTTAGCGACGACACGTAATCTTATATATACACGCGAGTTCCTTGCAAATTCATTTACAAACAAATCAAAAAAAAACTGATCATAACTTCTTTCCGAATTCCTTGCGAAAAAAGGTAAATTTTTTTTTTCAATGTTTTTAATTAATTAGTATAGATAAAAATTAAACAATTTAGGTCGGTAGAAACGGCATCAAATTAGAAAAAATAGCAGACTGCCCGGATGTTTATAGATAGTAATTGTTTTTCATTTTTATGCAGATGGGCCAGCGTCGTGCACATTACGCTCAGTTTTTGAGAGATATTGGTGATGCTTCGGGTACCGGTTTGCCTCCGTATTCTGAGGCTACAGAGATGGATTTTGTCCCGGTGACGCAACCTCCGCCGCCTCCACAACCACCTCAGATTCCGCAACCTGGAGGCCATGCCCCGGCCCCGTATGCACACATGACGGTTCATGATTTGCTTGCACAGCCGGGGCGTCATAGGCTTAAAAGATTAGATCCAGATCATACTGACGGGTCGGAATGGTAATATATATAAATATATATTTTTTACATTTATTTCTAACAATTCAAAATTTTACAATTTTTTGTTTCAGGTTTGGAGTTGAATCCAAAGTTTGACGCACCGTTTCCGACATCATCAAGTCTTATTTTATCGAGCCGCATACCAATTTTACCCAACTTCCTCTACACGTCAAGGAGACATGGTTCAAGATGTTTGCGGTACGTATGGAAAAAATATTTTTTTCTCCTTTAATTATTTTAATTATATTTAAATATATATTTAATTTAATTTTATAAAATATGTAATTATTTTTGTTTCTCATGCAGCAAAAATATCACTGGGATCTTTCGCTTCATGGCGAGGTCGAAACTTTATTTCTCGAGAGGGTGAAGTTTCGTATCCAAGGCGTGGTTGGTGAGTGGAAGAAATCATGGAAGAAGGATGGCGACGAAGCAAAGCCCCTGCACATGGATAAAGCCGTTTGGGACGGCTTGGTGCGGTATTGGATGGATCCGAAGTCCATCACGACTGCTGAGAAGTGTTCGGCTTCCCGCAACACCGTTGATTCGGACGGGAGACTCAAGGCTATGCCTCATACAGCTGGACAAACACCTTTTGCGGGTGTTCGTCTACAGATGGTAATTAAATTTATTTAAATTAATTAATTTATTTAATTTACTTCGTCAATAACATAGTTTTTTTCTTTAGGCCGCCGAAGACGGAGGTGTACTCCCTCCGATGACAAGGGTTTTTGAGCGGACGCACCGGAAGAAGGATGGTTCCTTTGTTTCCGAGGCTGCCGAGCACATCTTCAATGAGGTGACTTCCAAAGTCACCGAACGAGAGACACAGCTCTCTCAACAGCTATCTTCCGGTGGTTCGTCGGTCATGTCTGGAGGGTTGACCACACCCGATATTAACCGGATCTTCGAGGAGGTATATAGAATAGTTAGTACTTATTAATTTTTAGTTTTTGATTTTATAAAGTTTTCTAATTGTAAATTTAAATATAGGTTGCCCCTAATAGAAAGGGGAAGGTTGTCGGGATGGGATCTATTCGAGATGTCTCGGCTGCTTCTTCATATGCTCCGCGACGACGATCGCCAGAAGATGATCCAGTCGTGTTACGTGCCACGATTACGAGTCTTCAGGAGCGGGTTGAGACCGAGTCTCATGCATATCAGGCGAGGATTGCGAGTCTTCAGCGCCGGGTTGAACAGGATGCTACGCAGAATGACGAACTCTTCGACATCTTGGCAACAGGAAACCCGACAATGCAGGCCATGCTACGGGAAAAATGAAGACTCCGAGCAGAGGCAGATGCAGCGGCAGAGGCAGTGGCAGGACCATCCAGTTCGTCGAGACGTCCCGAAGACGATGTAAATCTCGACGATTACGATATAGTTATATAGATTTAGGATTTCGATTTCTAATTTTGCTTTTTTTTTTGTAACAAATTATGATATATTTTTTTTATAAAATATTATTATATATTATTTTTATAATTTTTATTTTATAATTTCGAATTTAATAAAATTTTAAAAATAATTTTAAAAATCATATATATAAAAATCGTCGTTTTATTTACATCGAGTATACAACGATTTATTTACCAACGACTATACGACGATTATTAGCAACGATTTTGCGACGAATTATTAGCAACGATTATACGACGATTTATGCGCAACGATTTTGCGACGATTCATTAGCAACGATTTGGCGACTATTATGAGCAACGATTTTGCGACGAATTATTAGCAACGATTATACGACGATTTATGCGCAACGATTTTGCGACGATTCATTAGCAACGATTTGGCGACTATTATTTAGCAACGATTTTATGACGAATTATTAGCAACGAATTAACGACGAAAATATTTTCCCATCGAATTAACAATGAAATATTTGCCATCTAATTTCCATCGTTTTTACGACGTATTTATATTCGTCGTAATTTCAATGTAATATTTACGACGATTTAGCGACGAACATTTACCGACGATTTAGCGACGAATTTGTTTCCCTCGCACTTTCCCGACGAATTTACGACGATTTGTGGTTTGCGACGATCAGTTAACGACGATCTCTAATTCGTCGCAAATTCGATGCAAATCCTCTTTTGCAACGATTTTACAACGATTTCGTTCGTTGCAAAATGGGTGTTTTCTTGTAGTGCACACACGCGCTTCTCTCTCACCTCAAACACTCTCTCTCTCTCTCTGTCAACCTCTCTCACTTCCCTCCTCTCGCCGGCTCTGCAATGACGCCGGCGCGAATTTCTTTTTCGCCGACGCAAAATCCGAACACGTCAGCGACCAATCCTCGTCGTTCAAGTCACGGAATTGATCGACGGCGTTTTCATCGGCTGCTCCGTTAACCACGCCGTGACTGACGGAATGTTGCTGTGGAATTTTATTTCGATTTCATATCTTTCCATTATGGATATATGTAGTTGATAGGAATCTCATGATTTCCTTCGGTTTCATGATTCTCTGCAATATCATTGATTTTGTCGATCCAACTTGAAATTGATGATTCAATAATAAGACGAGCCAACATATTAAAAATGTATGTTAGGAATAATATCTCATAACGTTAAATAATATATAAGAGGCATATATCAATTTATTCATTGCCAATTAATTTTTAATATGTAATTAATTTTTAAAAAAAATAAAAAAATTTATTGACCAATAGGGGTGCTGAGGTGTCGACGCTGGAGAGCATCATTTCTCTCTTTATAAGGTAGATTAAATTTCTATTCTACCCTTATTAATACATTAAGTAAATTTTTCTTTCTTATTAATACATTAAAAAAAAAAAATTTTAAAAACTGAAATTTTGTTGAAAATTTAGCATTAAAAATATAAAATGATATTTAATTTAAAACAAAAAACAACCCTAAAACGACATTTAATCTAAAACAGAGGGAATATTGAATTATATTTTACTTTCATAAAAAGGTATTCATAAATCACGGTATAATATTGAATTCATAAAGACATAATATTGAATTTAACAGAGTCAAATATATATCCGAATAAGATACATAGGTGGTTTGATCCAAATGAATGAACCGAACACATGTTCCTAGCTAGTATTTTCATTTTTGTGTTGGATATAAATCATTCTACCCACCAATGATTTGAAATCGAACCTCTTCACGTTATGTCAGTGAGGTTTTACTTTCGAGGCTTATGGTGAATGTAAGCTTAATTATCATTATGTCAGTGAGGTTTTGCTTTTGGGGATTATGGTGGATGTAGGCTTAATTATCAATACTGTATATGCTATTATCTCGCAAGTAATATTTTAAATTTTGTTTTGTCTTAATTAGCCTCATACATGTAACTCTGGATTCTTCGTAAACATTCCATGCGTGAATAATGTGTGACCCTTAATTACGAGTTTTATTTGATTGAACGGCTTACTATAATGAGGTACGAGCTAACAGTATAAGTATATATACTATTTTTTTTTAAATCACCTTTTTATAGCACTTTATCAAAAATAAATAATTGAATCAAGTAATTTTCTTATAAAATATCCTTAGGATTTTATTTTCTTAAATATACTTAAGATAGGAAAAAATAGGGAGATAATAATAAAAGTTTAATAACACATGCAAGGAACTAAATGGAAGTAAAAGGCAGTTGAACAGAAAATTAGGTGAACTTAGTTGGCCTCAATGCCCTTTTACTCTTACTTCTTCTTCATAATCTAACATTACGCATCTATACATATAGTTAGATAGAGAGAGACTTATAGAACAATATGGAAAGACAAGACATAAATCCTATGCTAAGCCTAGATGTCGAAAACAACAACACCACCTTTCCTTCATTTGTTGATAAAACCCTAATGATGATGCCTCCGTTAACATATTCCAGCGAAGTAATAGAGCCTTCTTCTTCTTCTTCTTCTTGGTATCCAACGAGCTTTCATGTGCCCGCACCGTCACCTGAGAATGATCAAATAGGAGAAAAAGGGAAGAAGAAAGACAAAGAGAAAAGATCGAGGAAAGTTCCAAGGATTGCGTTTCAAACGAGGAGTGATGATGATATTCTTGATGATGGTTATCGTTGGCGAAAATACGGTCAGAAATCTGTCAAGAACAATGCTCATCCAAGGTACGCTTACACATTTATTTGTGATTCTGTGACATCATATTAAAGTATATTTCTAAATACGAAATCGACCAACACTTTGCGTGGCTAGAAAACATTAGCTTAACAACTGGCACGATCTAGTTTTGTGTTTAACATTAAACGGTGTACTTATATAAAATATACCTTATAATTAGTTCAAAATATCAGTTAACATCTTAATTTTTCTACAAGGTATAGTGTAGTGGCTTACAAATAAATTATATCAAGATACATAGCTAGCTTTTACAAATAAATTATACATAGATATTTCGATCCTCGCTCGAAGCAAAAATCATAATCCTTTAGAAGTTTGGGCATGGGCTTCGGTCCAGGCAGTTTACTTAACAGTACAGTAACAGGCCATCTGTCTACTTCTAACATTAGTCGAGAAGCATTCCAAACTCAGGATAGGCAGTGTGGTGGCCCTTCGGAGAGTAGTCCACTCTATAGAATCTCAATGCATTCCCATCATGGCTGACCGGATCAGCCGATATGATATATCAAACAAAAAAAAACTCTATAAGATCATATAAATATAGTATCGTAACTCTATCTAAATTCCAGAGCTTTGTAATATATATATTGGTTTTGTATGGGTCTAGTGAATATTTATAACTAAGGGAAATTAATATCGTAAGATATATAGCATAAAATCAAGATATATAAACTCATTTGGAACATCTTATCAAACCTATAAAATCTGTTGTGTGTTTGGAATTTTATGATGTGATAATTTTCGAAAATAAAATGTAAAATATGATAGTTTTTTGATTAACTATCCTATAATTAATATGTAATTATATAATTTTACAGTTTATATATCAGATATCGTAATTCAACTGAGTATAGGGTTTCTCCTTCTGTGCTTACCAAATCCGAGTCTAAAAAGTGATATATTTTGAGATGATTTTACTCTAATAAATCCCTATGTGGTCGAAAGATTCACCATAGATTAGTGGAACAAAGTTGAAGCCATTTTACTGCAATTTTAATCATTTTCAGCTACTATATATATATATATACGTTTTATATACATGGCAAGAATACTTGACTTTTCACAAAATGCAGGAGCTATTACAGATGTACGTACCACACATGCAACGTGAAGAAACAAGTGCAGAGATTACCAAAAGACCCGAACGTCGTCGTAACGACTTATGAAGGCATTCATAACCATCCTTGTGAGAAGCTCATGGAGACTCTTATTCCTCTCCTCAGGCAACTCCAGTTCCTCTCCAGCTTCTCTAATCTCTGATATATTAATTAATACTGGTGTAATTAATTACAGCTGATCAACGTTTTAATCATCTCACGGACCTACATCTCCCAGAGACAACTGTATAGAGAACAGATTTGAATCAAAATGTAACAATTATGATTGTTTTGTTTACATCTGATGATTTTTTTTTTTTTGAGTTTGGGAAGATTTTTTGAATTTAAGTAGCTTCGATTCGGCATGTCAATTATTAACGTTAAAATTTTAGTCTTAAACTCTTAATCCTCATGTGACCAAATAAATAAATAAATTATGTCTGATGGAGTATAGATTAGGGTTTAACCGAACAAACTAAAACAAAATTATGAAGTAAACAAAATTATGTCTAGAATATCATCATCACTCCTCATGTGAACTAATTAAATCATTATCTATAGATTAGGGTTTGTTCGGTTAAATTCGTTCAGAACAAAATACGGTCATATAGAAATTTCATTCAAAGTTTATAAATAATGATTTTAAAAATATGAAATAAATATGAATGAATGATAATGGTACATGGATCACGAAATGTATAGAAAATATGTCAAATTATTATTTTTAGAAATATAAATGTTTAAATAAAATCTCTAACTAATTAAAATGTAAAGTTCCGGACTTTTCGGGCTAAACCCAAAAACACACTAACCCAAAAAGCCAGATTTTTTCGGGCTTATATTTCTAGGCACGAACCCGCTGTTTTTCAGAACCGGGCCGGACCAGCCCTCGGACTTTGACCTTAATTGACATCCGTAGTCATTAACAAGTTAACAGATAGCTAAATACAAACAAAAGTCACATGCCAAACTAAATTCTTGCATACCGGAATGATAAGTTACAAAGTTCGAAATGTTAGTGTTGTGTCCTAAGCACCAACCTTCCCTTGTTCTGGCCTCTCAAAAGTGGTGAATCGGAGGCAAAAGTGTTAATAATGTAAGAAATCTTACTTTTCCTAATTTCGTTAAGTCCTCGTGAAAAGGGTTTTTTTTTCCGAGCTCAGAACCTCTCTTCAAACACACTTTCCTGATGCGTTTCGTCGTTCTTATTGTTTTCCTTGGACGCACAAAAATGACTAAATGTAAAATGTAAATTTTCCATTTTTCCTAGTTATTGTATTTCTTAATGATTAAATGTAAAATTTTCATTTTTTTCTTTGTTAGTGTTCCTTAATGATAAAATGTAAAACTTACAAATTTTACCGATTTATTTACAGAAATGTAAACTTTAACTTTTATGCTAACTATGCATGTATATTATAAATATACATTTGCATCCGACATTAAAACCAAAAAACAAAGTTAGAAAGAAGAAATTTTGGTGTGTGGTGGAGAATCAGTATGGAGCCTCATCTCATCGTAGGAGGCATGGCAGGCGTTGTTGTTGTGGTGGCCATAATCATCTTGCTTTATGTATTGTTTTGCCCTATCTCCATTACAACTCGGATTCGCCCTGGTAATCCGTAACTATTTCTATTATCATGTATCGCCTATTTTATGTTTTTTTATTATTACCACTAATCTATAGAATAAGCAGATCGTTGATGCGATCCTGCAATATTTATCAATTTTTTTTGTTGGTTTAATGATATTTGTAACGTGAAACTTTATTGCAATAAAATTGTTTCAAATTAAGCTCGTCTTATAAGCCCGTATACCGTGTTCTCCCATATTGTTTTAGAGAATGAGCTATTGTAACCCTATTCTCTACATATTTAATTGATACTTTATTGTTTTTCTCATACGTTGCAGTGTCTTGATTAGACATAAAAAAACAAGACATAAAGTATGGACATGCACTAATCAAATTGATAAAAACACATACAAATGCGCTGGATACACTCTTGACGTTATCACTGTCTTCCCTAAAGCTCCAAAGCTCTCTACTACATAAACAATCAATATGTAATTCAAAAATTCCATTTGATGTCACATTACATATACATAAACAAGCAAAAATATCAAAGATTTTTATAAATGCGTACCAAACTCCTTAGAGAGATCATTCCATCAGATAGATCAACATCCACAAAACCAGCAAACGATGATGGTTTATACATTTTATCTTTTGCGAGTGGACCCAGGGGCGGATGTAGATAGGTTTTGGGAGGGGTAGCTGCCCCCTACGATTTTTCTAAAAATTAGTGTAATTGCTTAAAGATTTTTCATAATGTCCCTCTTGATATATTATTTTATGTACTATTGCCCCGGGTGAAAATAGATTTTAGATCCGTCACTGAGTGGACCCATGTCTTGCTTTAACGACGACCTATAACGAAATTAGTGTTTCAATTAATAAAATGAAAACCATATCATTATATTATATATATAGTATTAAGCAAATAAGCATAGAGATGACGGAAACGTTAACGTATGGTCTAGCATCGGAGCACATGAGAACCTTAATTAGGTTTATGAGTCGAAGTGTCTTTGAAGACTCTGAAGAGACAGGAGTGTACACTTCCCAATCAGGAGTGGCTAATGTGATCAGACCAAAAGGTCTCAGCTTTCTCTAGACTTCCGATGTTGAAGGTTACTTCCACATCGGCCTGAGCAGGAGTGACTCCTCTGACTTCTAAGCGTTGACCCATCTTGATATTTTGGTTGTTCATTCGGACGTAATTACCTTTGGTTGTTTTGAGTCATGAAGCACCGTTCTTGAAATTAGAAACATTTTGGATTTTGTGAATATATCTCAACCAATTTTCGAATTAGACGTTTAGCAAGTCTATGGCTAAAGTGAAGAAAATTATTAATTATGGCACCGTTTTAATGACAACATTTATTTATTGATCGTCGTCATTAACAAGTTAACAAATAGCTAAATACAAACAAAAGTCACACCCCAAACTAAAACCTTGGGAATCCTAAATCAGGTTCATGCCGCGGGCAAAATGATAAGTTACAAAAGTTCGCTAAACTGTGTTAGTGTTGTGTCCTAAGCACCAACCTTCCCTTGTCCTGGCCTCTCAAGTTCTCCATGGTGCTGTGGGTCCAGAAGGCCTGGTGAAGACAGGAGGGGCGGTTGAAAAAGGCGGCTCAGCCTGAGACGTTTGAACCGGTGGTGTCTGAACCGGTTGTGAACCGTGAAGCCTAGTTTGAGACTGTTGGGTAGGCCGGATGATCATGTGGTCGAGAGCAGTGGAATATGAACCGGGCGTAAGACTGCCTCGCATCCTTGGGCGCCAGTTGGTTGTATCAGGAGTAGTCAAGTCCACATCCATTAGGTCACTGGTTCGGGAAACAGATTGAACAGTGGGACTACTTGGGTGCTGCCTTTGAGTGCTTACATGGTTACTGTTTAGACTTCGTATGAAATAACTGTTAGGCTGGCCAGTGAGTACTCTAGGGATATGCGCAGACTGAACAAAAGACGATGCATTCCCAGGAGACTGGCTCGTAACTGGACTTGGGTGCCTCCGGCTCTGCAAGGAACACTTATCATCAACATATAAATATTCAAGAGAAGAAACTTTGTTCTCAAACAGATTCACGAACCTGTGATAAAGTTGTCATCAATGGCGCTTGAGATGTATAAGTCTGGTTCCGTCTCTGACTAGAGGTTCTACCAAGATATGTTCCGGTGGGTGTAACAGGTGGAGCATGAACCTGAGAGAATTGAGGAGAAGGATTCGGTACGGTGAAGCCAGTGGAAGTAGTTGCTGGTCTATCTCTTGGAGATGGTGTCTGTGAGAATGGCCCAGGTACCGGTGTTGGATCTTGAGGCATTGGTATTTGGGATAAGTTTGAGTATTCTTCACCTGTTCCAGTATTCAAGTGATCTAGCATCACCTGATCAAGTGATATGACATCCGAGATGTTAAACAAAGAATCGTAATCGTCGTCTGAAGCATCTTTGCTTGCGTTGTTATTACTAGATTGACCCTGAGCATCTAACAAGCGGGGCTTCCGGTCCACAACCTTGGTGGTATCACCAAATAGTTCAATCTCAGCATCATCATCATCCCCAGTAAGATCCAAAACAACTGGACCAGAGTTTAAGAAGCTATCTGGGTCTTCAAGATCATGAATGATTACATCACGAACAGGTTCTTCGGTCCCATCATTTTCCCTTGCAACCTTCCATGTGCCACCAGCATGGATGATTACATCAGCAGCATTGTGTCCCGCATCTTTTAATATCTGAGAAATATGATATGATACGAGTTCCCTATATTATTATGAAAATTCAAAACAGTAGCAGTAAGCAAATTACGGCATAGATAGTTACTTGCCTTGACCATGTTTTGATCTAAACGGATCTCTGGGTAGCAAACAGGTTGATTACAATGCGGGCAGCGCCAGGATGGATTTCTTATATTTATGTGGACATAATTCCAGTAATCAAAACACTGCAGCAGAAAAGTTACCATATCACTAACACTTATTAAGAGAAAAATTAGATAACATCCACAATGTCTATAGAAAAATTCTTTCTTTTTCTTTCAATCCAGTGGCTATTAAAACACTATATGCCGATTTAAAAGGATGAAAAAAAATATATATTGCATGATATTTGGTTGCATCACCTGAAGATGATTACACAATTGGCCCTTGACTGGAAGCCTGATCCGGCTGCGACTGTTTTAATGAAAGACTAAATCAACGACTAAAGACAATCATAACATAACACAGTAGTACATAGAAAAAAAAACAGAAGTGGTACCTTATAGGACATTTGAGAGATACTCGTGATGGCCCCTCGATGATGTCAGAATCTATAGACAGACAAAAAAAGTACAGAGGCATTAGTTCGTGAAAAAAAATATTCTTACAGTTATGTGTCATTGAAGGATTCGCAGTGCAGTAAAGAAAATTTTCCTCTCTCCTGTACTATGCTCTTGAATTACCTGGACTTGACTCGATAATTGCGGACTGAAGGTAATCTTTAAGCACTGGTTTTTCAGATGGCAGTACCAGTCCAGTAAAAGCAATCACGATGATGTAATGACCTTTGAACAATCAAGCATAAGGATTGGAGAACGTAGACAACAGAAAATAGAAGAAAACAAAGTATATATAACTGAACAGATACCTTTGGAATTCCCCATCACTTGTAAGAGGTTCGTTCCATATTTGAGGATGGCAGTAACATTTGTTGGGAGTTGAGGCCCTGAATCCTGGAAAAACAATAAAGATTGACAATAATCAAATCTACATGCACATAACTAGTTCATAGAAACAAAATCCCATTAAAACTCAAGTTGCACAAACCATTGTGATATTAACTCTCTTCTCGACCACCTTTCCATTTAACAGGAAGCTGCAATTTTCATACAAAAGCCAGGAAGGTTATATTGGATCATATTTCGTGTCAGTGATGAAAAATAGCAAATTATTTTCTCATACCTGACTTCTGGAGGATTTATAATACAGGCAGATGTGTCTATGTTGTCTGTCTGGACAACAAATAACCGCTGAAGAACAAACAAGAATCTGGAGTAAGTGAAATCATATGCTAACCAAAAGGCACAGAGAGTCGGTACAACAAGATGAAACAAAGATTCAAAATGTATATGAAGGACTGGTAGATACAATGCAAGCAATGGTTAAATTCTCAGGTCGTAAGTAAGAAAATACATGCACATGGCAACCTAATTGCACAGAAAAAGATAGAATTCGATATGGACAGATCCAGAACGACATCAATGACTAACAGACAAGCCATACATACAATTCTTTCTTGGAGAGAATGGGGCATCTTCTTTGAGATATGGAAATCATGCGCAAGCATTGTATAGCCAGCCTGCCATGTTAGGAAAGCCAGGAAAAAGAAAAAGAAAAAAAAAACACAGTTAGAGGGTAACATATCAGAAGTAGATGTTTAGACCAGAACCAGAAGACAAGCTCACCTTCACTTCAAGAGAAACAAGAACATGCCCAAGCTTCACAAATGGATAGAACCTGGGATCAGAAAGAAATAAATTTCCAACCAACGCTTAGATTTATTTCCAGTGAATACCACTCTAGTCAAGAAGTTTACGGCATCACTTAGCTAGCTTGTGATGAAAATTTTATAAATACTCACGCTCCTAATAAATTGCTAGAGTAAAATCGATCAGTCAATCAACAAAGCCACGTGATATAAGGAAGGTGAAAGCAAAACCTACCTCTCCATGATCTTTGATAATGTACCACCGGAGCTATTAATACCAGGGCTAGTGTTTCCGGGACTCCCAAAACTATTCTTCATCTGGATAAGAAGGAAAACATTAATATCCTTATATAATCCAAATTATCTGCTATCAGATTTATGCCAGGATTCGGAAGAAAAGACTGACCTCATCAGCAAGAGCGATAAGTTTTTGACTCTCACTATCCGAAAACCATCCCAGTTGACAAGCATGCTGTGCCATCAACACAAATCAAGCATTGATATGTCGAAACCAGATGAGTTACCATAGATGGTGATATAGTGGAAACCTTGTGACCACGTGAAATCTAAACAAAAGTGGCATTTATCGTAAACTAGGGATACCTAATCAATGAAAAGGTACATAAGCGCTCTGCAGATTACTAATCCAAACTACACAATGCCGTTAACTCTTTTTTCTACTGTTACCTTAATTGAGATCATCAGTACCATAACCGCCGTCTTGGTGTACACATCAGTTCTATGTCGGCACACCTACACCACATAACACAAGCTACTATCAGTACACTACTAATCTAGTGAAACTCCATATTTCTCAGACCAGAATCAGCCTTGTGAGCTTTAAAATAACAGCCACACTGAGTAACTCAAGAAGAGAAACTAACCTGTTTGAGCAACAAGGGAAGCTCTTCAACCTTCTTTGGAATTTCATTATTCGCTATAGCAAAATCAATGCCTCTGCACGCAAAATCCAAACAATCACGAAACAAGCAGCGATTCATCAATTAAACACGGACAAAATCAAATCATCAATGTTAGGTAAGCATGGATTGCTGAAGAGAGAAAATTACGTACTTAGCGAGAGAGATGCAGCAGATCTGGAACTCCTTAATGTCACTCCTGGATCCGCCTTGAATGTGGAAACGTAACCGCTGCGTCACCGAAGCCAATCGGAAGGAGTTGACAAGTGCCGCTGCCGCCTTCTCCGGTAAGCCAGGTCCAGCCACCGGACGAACCGCCGCCGTAGACATCAGAATTATGGATTTTTGAAAACCAAATCAAGCGATTCCTCCTTCGTTGTCCATTGATTCTTCCAAAAGTTGACTCGACAATCCAACGAAACCCAATTCGAATTGACTCTGGAAGGAAGATGAAGCAAAATTACGTTGCTCAATCCAAAACCCTAAAAAGTCTCCAGCTCCCTCTTCCCGTTCATGTAACGGAAACGGACTTTACCGTTCTGCATATCAAATATTAAAATTGCTAATATATTACTCCCTCCGTTTTATAAAATTGTTAATATATTACACTCAGTCGTGGGCATTAGGGTCTACGGGCTCAGATTCGAATTGGTTTCTCGGTTTTTGAATACCCAAAGTTAGAACGGATAGACCCCGTTTAGGATTTGAGAAAAATTTGTTTTGGTTCGGATCTTGTCGGATTCGGGTCGGTTTTAGGATTTTAAATAAAACCCGATATGGAATTATGAAATTTGGTCAATTTCACCAAAATTATAAACGGTGTGAGTTTTCCGTTAATGATTTTTGATGTGGCTGACAGATGGCACAGCAGTTTGGTCTGGTTTAAAATTAAACCATTTTTTTAATTGCTCGGACGTTTTGGTCTTAGTTTCACGATTCAATATGACTAAAACAACGTCGTTTTGTTAATTTGGAGGAAAATTCAATGAACATCTTCATAAACCAATGAATCTCATCGAGGATGAGTTGAGACAGTTACCGAAGTAGGAGGCAGACCATAGGAAGGAGTAATATTGGCATGTACTAACTCAGAAGTGGGTGAAGAAGTAGATGGAGTTGCTGGCTCCACCTCCATCACATGGTGAAATTGAAATAGATGTGGTAGTAGCAAGTGTTTTATTAGCAGGTATAGTAGTTCAACAGGTTCATGCGTGTTTTGGTGTGCCAAATAAATTAGGCCTGAGCTTTGAGAACTTAAAGCTAATTTAGAAATACGCAATTTTGGAAGCTCGACATCTATCTTAGGTAATGTTGTAATTCCATTGGAAATTGACTAATCTAGAGGAACATTGTATTTGCAATTACATATTAATGTTTCACATGTAACAAAAAGAAGTTCAAACAATGAAATGATATGCCGGTTTGCTCTCATGCACTATGCGTTGGTTCTGATTTACTTGTTGTCAGTGTGGTCTAATGCATACTTCTTCACGTTTTAGTCACTAATTATGAGAAAGTCCGGTTCATCAAATCGGGTTCATAAAAAATACGTATAAAAAAAAAGACATGCGTTGAGCGGATAATTTTATAATTTGGGTTTTTTTTTTGTCAACATCTAATTTGTTCTAATAACAAAAACATAATAGTTTTGCGATCGTGAAAAACCGAATTTTAAATTTTTTATATTTATTTTAAATTAGCGATGTAACTAAAAAAAAAAAAATCTCATGAGAACATATGGTCTAATAACAAGACCAAAGCCATTGCCAAACCGGTGTCAAAACCGGGACTAACAACCAGATCAAAAACATATGAACCGAACCGGACTCCTTCAGTTTTGACCTCTTTCTTTTTGATCTCAGCCACTGTCCGGTTCGATGGGACGTGCATTATTTTACACGATTTACATCTGTACGATCCTTTGATGACGTAAAAGATCTTCTTATCGAACGGTCCTGAAAATACGTACGCTAAAATGTCGGATTTGGTCTTTAGAATATTCATCTTTAAGTTCTTCCTCATGTACCAGATTGGGCATTTTGGCACTTTTGCTTCTCCATTTGTATCTTTCGCTTCATATATTCTCCAACTATCTACTAGCGTAAGCTTCTGAAAGATACAAAGAAATTTCATTTTAATGCATATACATTGTCATGACTATTTTTTTTTTTTAAATAGATGGTTATTTTCATAAATGAAACTATCATTTTGTTTGTATATCGAATTTTCTGTACCGGTTTCTATATACCTAAAGGATCATTTAGAAGAAGAAAAAAGGAAAATTTCTAACCAAAATACAGATTGAATAAGAATGGATATCTAGATCCAAGATCTAGTCAACTATATTTATATGCGAAATTGTGAAAGAATTGTAATACTGTCCAAGAGCCAAGTCCAAATTATGTGACATTGTATATAGTGCAATAATGACTCTAATTATCTAAAACATGTTTATATAGGTTTATTCTAATTAATCTATATATATAAAGTAAGTTTTTTCAATTCTCATGAAGACACATCATCATCCATATGTATAGTACATCAATTTGATATTTAATTTTTATAATTTAATTAGTTAAAATTTTGATATACATATTAACTATACATTTTATTAAATTATGCAAGAAATTTGAAATGTCATTTTCATATTTATATCATGAATTTTGATATACATATTAACTATATATTTTATTAAATTATGCAAGGAATTTGAAAGGTAATTTTCATATTTATATATTATGAAAACTTAAAAAATCAACAAAGTTTATTGAAAGAATAATAAATTTAAAATTTTGAGTTTTACTAATATATTACACATTTTATTATAGTTACAAAGTTAAAGTTTTATATCGAAAAGATGTTTAGTGAATGAATATTATTTGATCCAAACTAATAGTATACAATATATACAATATTAATTTAACATATCACAAATATATAGAGATTTTTTAAAAAAATAATAGAATATCTAATAAATAAAAAATAAACTCATTATCGTTTAATAATGCATATTATAGTAACTTTGTTAAATAAATTATATATATAAGAAAATCGATTTTAAAAAAAAAAATAAGTACATAGTTTAAAATAATAAAAATGAAACGTTCAGTAATTTAGATATTTGGATAACATGATTTATTTGGTTTTTAAATATAGATAAGATATGAAAGTTCCAAACAAATATGATTATTTGTAAATAATATAGAAGTGATTGACCGTAGATATTGAAGTGATTGACTATCACTTACATTTTCATTTTATTGGAGGTAGAAATAAGAGAAACAATTAGTTAAATTTCAAATAAAATATTAGGTTTACAATCTACAAACAATGATTTTTTTTACTAAAATTGAATAAAAAATTTCTCATAAATAAATTAAACTATTATAAAACTTAAAAAACAAAAACTCGTGGGTCACACACTTTTTCGTATATAATGTTGAATCTCACCGGGCTTACCCCTTTATCAATAGCCTTATATATTGGCTAATTTCCATTATTGCTGTATTAAATTCATAATTAAATTTATTTTATCAAAAATACATAATCTAGAACATTGTCTTGAATAAGCAAATTCTAAAACGATTAAATCTGAATTTGTGTGACATGCAATCCATGAATAAATTTAAAATCAACAAAAGTTGATCAATTGTTAATTTTATTATTGCTGTAATGGGCTTACCCTTATCAATAGCCTTATGTGTTGGTTAAATTTCCAATCAAAACAAAAAAATAGACTTAGGAATCACAAACATATTGCACACATAATTTGGGTTAAAATCATACATGAAACACTCCAAAAATAATAATTTCACATGAAACAAAATAAATAAAAATATTATGCAACTTTAAAATGTAAATATCTTCCTTTTAAAAAAACCCAACTAATTGCATAAAATTTATCACCAATAAAAAGAGGTAAAAATGCGTACCATCCAATATATAAACACATAGATGATCATAAATTAAATAAAAACAAAAAAAACAAAAACACATATCTTAAGCTAATAGAGATAATTAAATTAACTACGAGACCAAATAATATAAAATACCATTAGATTAAAAAATTGTTTACCACGTCCGCGCGGATCACACCCTTTGTGATTGAAATTGAAAGTGAAATATCCCCGGCGATGAGGAAAGATATCGGAGAATACGAGGATTTTAGAGGAGTGAGTAATGTTTTTTTACAGTATAATCATATTCACAAGAAGTCTCTCTCTTGAAATCTTTAGATCGACGCTCGACCCCATATTTCTTATACTTTTCCAAATCAGTCTATATTATCTCAAATGTTCTCATTAACTCATACATCTACGATGATTTTGATAGTAAATTAGTGATAGAAATTAAATCATTTTCAAATAAAATTAGATTCATTTTGTAGTCACCAACACTGGATCATCAAAGATAAATAATAGTAAATTCTGAACAATTTATTAGTATTCGGTTTTAGTTAAAAATACATGAATCTATTTCGAAGTAATTTTTTTTTAAAACTTTCCTTTTTTTTAGTATTCGAAGTAACTTTTGGAGTATACAAAACGAATCCAATTTCTAAGTATTTATTTTATTAGTATTTAGCTGGGTTAAAAAATATACAATTTCTAAAATTTAAAATGACAAAAAACTTAACTTTTAAAAACCAAATAATTGAATAAATAGTCAACCAAAGAAAAAAAATCAAATTATGGATCACCCACTAAACAAATACATAAATAAACATAAAATAAAGAAAGGAAAAAAAACTTAAAAATAAACAATCCACATTTCCTAAGCTAATAGAGACAAATCCATTAACAATTATACTAATAAAACTAAAATAATATTATACCAATTATTTTTTTTTTTAAATTATGTTCACGTCCGCGCATAAAAATTATATACACTAGCGCGGATCACACCTGTATATATATTTTTACCTTGATACGGTGCATGAGGAGCACGGAGTTGCCATCTTTATCCATGAGGATGAGTTCTTCGGGTCGGGTTCGGGCATAATTATCGACCCGGTATATCAAATCTCCCTTCGAATCTATCACCGTGAATCCTTCGCAACTCACCAGAAGTGATTTTCTCCACACCGTGAGTGTGGTCCACGCGCCTCCAGTCTCTATGGCGGAGACGGCGACCCTCTCCGGAGACAACAGAGCATCATCACCGTGGACCGACCTCGACAGATGCTTCAAGAAAGGCATTAACATCTTTCAGTTCCTGGTCTTCTTGATTAACTATTTTAAGAGTGTTTAGATCTAATTAATTCTCAACGCACACACATATGGTAAGGTTAGGTATACGTGTGATATATATAGATATATTGTGTATCTGGAATGAGGAAATGTATTATTTTATGTTATATTTAATTATTGCTACTTACTATATTGTCTATTTTTATATATTGCATCTTGCAAAGACTTCTTCACCTACATTTCATCCTGACTTCATATTTTGGTCTGACTATATTTTTACCTTCGACAATAATCCCTTTGTGTAGAGGGAATTTTCTAAATTACATATTTTATTAGGTTTATATCACGTAATTTTTTTTTTATTATGTCAACAACATAATACCTACAACGGTTCCAATATCCAAACTGAGGTACCGAATTGTAATGTTATTTTATATATGGTTAAAAAATTTAGTCATTTGAGGAAAACATTAATAGTATTGTTGAGTGTAATTTTTATTCACATGATGTTCAGAATTAGTGGGTAACACATTAAACTGGGAATACGAGAGGGAATCCTGAGCTGCGATCATACTCAAAGTCGGTTCTAAGCCTAAACAGAGCAAACTCATATTTGCGGTTTTTTTTATAAAAGAAAATTTCAGTTTTTAAATTTTAAATTTTTTTTAATTTAATAGTAAAATTATAAAATAAACTTCTTTTAAAAAGTTATAATTTTATTTGTAGCTTTCGGTCTTCTAAAACTCAAACCCGACTAATGATCATACGATATATCTTCCACATCATCCAGTACAAATTATCCATCTTCAAATAATACATAAGGAGCTAATTAACCAAAAGGTCAGTAAAGTTAATTATATCCTTTTAATTTTGGGTATTGGAATGAAAAATAACGAAAAAGTGGGGAACTTTCTGCTAAATCTAACCTACGTGCATGTCTCTATAACATGAAGGAGGGAAGTGTAAATCTCAAAACGATCATACTAATCTGCAATAATGCATATATTCCAAGGTTTAGACATAATATGGTGTCATTAAAAACATAAAAATTCCAGTGGCTCCGGAAAGATTTTTATTCTTGTCGTTATATATCTAGGGATATATATTTTCATCGGCTGTTATATTATCTTTTTCGTCATATTTTGATATAAATCATTTTTAGACGAAAAAAATAACATTAATTTTTTTTTATGTCTTAGACGTTTGGAACCTTTTGATCCAATAACCTTTTGGGACATGTTCTTTTGTTCATCCAGCAACTGCGTTTTTATCAAAATAAAAAGTGCATCTGGATGTAAAAACTAGATGCAAAATGAAATGCATCCAAATAAAATGCATCCAAAATAAAATGCATCCAAAATGAAATGTCCAAATACTGCGTCTAGATGCAATTTCTAGACGCGAAACCCAGATTCACAAACAAACAGGGTCTTGATGATCTCTTCTTTGTCACATACAAATACAATCTTCCTTCCAAAGAAATCTGATAGTATTAGAACTATAAATCAAATGAGTAAAATTTATACGTACAAATAAAAATTTAATCTAATAGTAAGTTATTAACGATGGGTTGACCAAAAAAGAAGTTATTAACGATAAATTTGTTAACCCTATTGTTTTTTTTTGGTCAGCCATTGTAATATGCATTATTAGAATCTATTACTGTATTAGGTAAGAACTTTTAGATTATGCAAGACTCCCAAATTAAGCCACGTACTATATTTGAGTTTCCAAGAATCTCTACTCTATTTTTGTCCACGAATCTCTTTCCTTTTGAAAGGAGAAAAGTTTTCTTTTTAAAAAAGAAAATATATAAAAGTTTCCTTTTCTTCTCAAAAGCTGGTTAGGTAAATTGATTTTCTTCCACACGAAAGCATATAGAAATAAGATCAATAACAATTTTTTCAGCTGTATTATATGTTAAAACCATTATGACCTTAAATATGATAATGTTTGTAATGAATTATTCAAATTGAATAAGTTATATTTGAATATTCATATTGGAAAATAAGTGAGCTATATCATTTTCAAACCTGATTTTGTTGATCTTTGGTTTGCCATTTACTCCAAAATTCCTTCCATAGTGATGTAGACACAGTGGAGCACGTGTTGGACACGTGTACTCAGCAGTAAAATGGGTCCCACTAAAGAAGTTAGTTCTCGAGGCCAAAGACTAGAGTAGTTTATTCAACCCCACGTGTGTGAGTCTTGACAAAACGCTGCGTTTTGGAATATTTTCAGAGATATTCCGTCAATAATTTAGGGTCTTAAAATTACTAAATTATCAACATGTGCATAAACATGTAGAAACATTTTGATCGTTATAAACTTATTATAGATAAATCTTAATACGATAATTTAACACGAGTTATGAAATATTTTAATATATATAGACATCTACTTCCTCTCTATGTTTTTTTAATATAACATTTATGAGATAATAATCTAATGAAACGAGTACTAATTTATATGCAATTTTTTTATTAAAAAAATAATAATTAAATACGATAACAAATTTTATAAGCTCTTTTATCCGTTCTCTTAATTCCTCTTGAAATATAATATATCCTTAGTATATGCAAAATTTTATTCAAAGAATTCACAAGTTTTATAAGCTCTTTTATCCTTCCTCTTATTTTTTATGGAATTATAATATTTAGATAATCCCTTTTCCACTCTCTTCCACTACTATCTATGAGTTCTTTTACTTTCTCTCTAATGAGGATATGGAGCTATAGTTTTGAGCATGTGCCTTATGTGCACGGTTTACAGGATTACCACTAATGATGCCATAATGTTTATATATAATTCAATGCCAGCTGCGATATACTTCAACATCTTGTCAATTTTTGATTTTAACTTTGGAGTATGAGTAGTGACCAGAAAAGTAATTCAATGCATGACTTCTGAAGGTTACATTTTCAGCAATCAATTTCAGAGTTTCAAATGACTTGCATGCATTTGTTAACTTTTAATTTTTATATTGGAGAAGAAGAAATATTCGATTTAAGGGAGAAAAAACAACAAAGACTACATTCCATATAAAACCTCTATAATGGAAGAAAGACTCTTCCTCCTCTTCACTACTTTCTGATGAGATACAAGATGATGACACTACAAGAAAACATGGTTTTAGCGACTACAGCAGTAGTCACCATATAGTCGTTAAAACACGGATTGCGACTAAATAGCGATTAAAACATATAGTCGTTAAAATGGCGACTACTTTACGACTATTTTACTTTACGTAGTCGTAAGATTTAGTCGTAAAGTAGTCGTAAGATTTAGTTACTACTTACCGACTATTTGAAGACTATTTGTAAAAAAATAATTAAAAAAAAAACAAAAAAATATTTTTATTAATTAAAATAATTAATTACAAAAAATGAAAAAATGAAAAAAAAAGAAGAAGATCGATATTCTTCCTTCCGGCGCCGTTTGGATCTTCTTCTCTCTCTCCGGCGCCGAGGAAACCCAACACCTCCTAACCCGCCTCCACCTCCTCACCCAACGATCGAAGATCTTCTTCCTCGCCGGACCTCCCCGCCTCCTCCACCTCCTCCACCTCCTTCACCTCCTCATCAAACGATCCCGATCCAAAATCACCCATCCAACGATCCCGATCCAAAATCACCCATCCAAATACCATCCTACGCCGCAATCTCGCCGGATCTGCTCCCACCACCGCCGTGGAACCTGAAAGCAAACCTTCAGCGATTTTTTGACAAAAATCGTGATTGTAAATAGGGATTTCGAAAAACTTACCTTTGTTAATCGAGAAATATGGGTTGGGGGCTTTGTAGAGGATGAAAACGATGGAGATTGACACTAAAATCGTCGAAATCTGTTAAGAATCAAAAGAAGAGAAGGAAGAGAAGGAAGAAGAAGAAGGAAGAGAAGGAGAAGACTCGTACGAAGGAGAGAGAGAAAGAGAAGGAAGGAAAATAAAAAATAAAAAATAAAAAATAAGGAATGATAAGAAACATTTAAAAAAACATAAAAAATAAAGGATATTAAATCTTAAAATTTATGATTATATTGAAAATTTTGTAAATGTTATTTTATTTTTTTGTATAAAACACATGTAATACTTAATATGGTATGTGTTTGAAGTTTAGAATTTATAAAATGATTATATTTTAAAAAAATTGTATGTGTTGAATTTTTTTGTATATTATTTGATATTTATGTGTAATTAAGATCTAGTTTACAATTTAAGATATAAAATTTATGATTAAGGGTTAGATATTTATGATTAAGGGTTAGATGTTTAGGATTAAGGGTTTGTGTTTTGGGTTTAGAATTTTTGATTTATAAAATGATTATATTCAAAAAAATTGTAAGTTTTGATTTTTTGTATATTATTTGATATTTTATGTGTAAGATATAGTTTATAATTTTAGATTTAGAATTTATGATTAAGAGTGTTTAGGAGGTTTGTGTTTGGGGTTTAGAATTTAGGATTTATATTGACAAAAAAAAAGAATTAAGGATTTAAAAAAATCGAGTGTAGTCGTATAATAGTCGCCAAAATGGCGACTATTATGCGACTACTCTTTCTTGTCGGCAAATTAGTCGTAACATTAGTCGTAAATAAGCGATCCGGCGTAAGAGTCACCTATAAGTCGCTAAATTAGCGACTATTAGGCGACTATTATTTCCCGTCTGAAATATAGTTGTAAATTAGTTGTAAAATAACGACTACTGTAGCGACTATGTTCTTTGGTCGTAAAACAGCGACTAAATTACGACCAAATTGTATTAGTCGTCAAATAGTCACTAATTAGTCGCCAATTAGTCGCAACTTTTAGCGACTACTTATTTAGTCGCCATTTGTAGTCGGTAAAACCATGTTTTTTTGTAGTGTGAAGATAATGACGTGGCCATCACTTTGAAGATCAAGTCAATTGTTAAGAGTTTTAATAATTTTGTAGTGCTTTTAATTAATTAGTGGGAATGTGTTTCTTAATTAAAGGATGTGTTTTCTTGCCCACGTTTCACGTAGTACTTAGTTTAATCTCTTTTAGTTTTGTATTTAAGCTCAGCAATGGTTAAATGGAAGAAAGGAGAAAAATTGAGAAAACTGTGTTTGTGTTTGTGTTTTTGTTTTTATTTGTATTGTTTTGATCAGCAGTTGATTACCCTATGATTGGGACTCAACACTTTCCTCTGTCTTCTCTTCACTACCTTTATCCTGCTCATTACCTTTCTTTTTCTTCTCTTTCCTCATCCTCCTTGTAACACAAACACAGCAATGTTGGTAAATGTGTGCAAATGCAAGAGAAGGAAGGGAAACAAATTTTCTATTTATATATATACACACACATACAAGCAAGGCTTAGTTATGAAAATTTCAGGTTCACACAATCATTAAAATTGCCATTAAGCAAATTCTTGCAGATAACGAAGCCAAGTTAAAATGAAAGATTAAAACTTTATAGTAAATAAGATACAACAATACAAGACAAGAAGAAGAAAAAAAATTCAGACTTTCAGAAGCAAACTCTTAAGAATGGTAAAAAACATATCCTTGAAATTTGTGGAAGTATTTTACAAGGGTTTCCACAACTCCCTCAACGTTAACGATTTGGAATAGCGAGAGTGGGATATATGCGAGAGCGAGATATCTAAAGCCCAAATTATTAAATATAAAGCCCATACTATCTAAGGGCTCGGGGCTCGGGCCTATACAAATTAGGCGTACTTTGCTATTCGTTTTTTTGTGTGTGTTATTTTCGTTTTTTCTTTTTCTTTTAGGGACAATTAATAAAATAGACCAGATTTTAAAGAAAAATTAAAGATGTAAGCAAAGTCTTTTAATAAAATCTTTTTAATTTTAAAGATATGGCCTATTTTTTTAATTTTGGTTTTTTTTTGGGTTTTTTTCCTAATTGTTCCTTTCTTTTATTACGCCATGTTCCACTCTTCAACATTTGACGTTTTGCTATTCTATCCACGTTTTGCTGTAACAGACTCCACTATTTTTTTGTTGCAAAAACAATTGAAGTTTGTGAAAGCAAGAGGTTTGAGAAAGAGAGGAAAACAAAAAAAAAGTGAAGAAAGAGCACTCTATGAAGTTCTATGAAATTGGAGGTACTCATTGGCCAATGCATATAATGGAGCTTTCTCTGCATCTGTAATTTCCTCCCAATTTTTAGCAGCAGCATCTGAAACCGAAGTTGGCATTTCATTCCACCATCATTCGGCGTTGGGAGTGCCACAATAATGGCCTGGGTGCTTCATTTGGAAAAGGTCCATCGTAGAGTTTCTGAATATTAAAAAGGATAACTGTGCAAGAGCGTTCTCAAAAGCCTTACAGAACAGGATGAACCCGAACGTGTCGAAGTCATTCTTTTCATCAAAACCAAAATCTCTAAGCCCCTTGTTCTTCTCATCCTTCTCATGAAGCCAATTATCAAACCTCTTATCATATTCCGAAAATAGATCTTTCTTCCAGGTTACCATCATATTCTTAGCCTCAACAATTTTATTTTTATGAGAAGCCTTAACCTTTTCGATGAAAGGAGTTTTTTCATCTTTTGACATCGATGTCCACTGCTTGTAATACTCCACATTTTTTTCGTAGCATCCGTTGCGCTCCTCAACTTCTTTGTAGTATGGAGCCTTTTCAGCCTCACACGTCTTTCCAAATGTTTGGGTGGAAACCAATTGAACAATTGTTGGATCTTCTATTTAAAATCTAAAAGAAGACTTTCATCACAAGAACCAAAAATAAGACTTCGATCACAAGAACTCTTTTTTTAACGTCAAATCAAAAATTGATCTAAATTTGCACCAACAAAAAATAATCTCATAAGTTATTAATGATGAATTTGTTAACCATGTTGTTGTTTTTATTGTCAGCCATGTTGTAAGTATATTAGTTTGTCACATAAACCAAATTTTGACTATCTACAATATTTTGTTAATGAATTGGTGTAAGTTTTTAAGTTTTGTTAATCTTTTGTATCCGCTGAGTGATGTGAAACTCGTATTTATGTGGGAATTGCTGATTTTTAGTATCAATCTCTAGACCGGCGAGGAAAAAGAAAAACAGAAGACCGAGATTAGCCAAAGTTTCTAAAAGTCAAGAAAAAAGGAACTCCAGCTCCAATTTCTTAGTTACACCAATGAATTATTCATTTTTTCTAAAATATGGAAATCCATTTTTTTCTAAAATATGGAAATCCAATTATGTATATAAGAACACAGTAAAAAGAAAAGATTTAGAAAAGTATTGTCACAATCATCATAAAACTCTCTCTTGAAGAAGAAGGGAGTTTGTGTGACCTTTCAGCTCCTACATTATTATATTCTACTACCTCTGTTTTACTTGAAGGGTTTATTGATTTACGCATTTGTTAAAGAAATCTTTAGACTTATATTACCAAAGGCCTAAGATAAAATTCACCCTAAATTTTTGAAAGTTTATTTAGGAATTTAGGAAATTGAATTTTATTTTGTGTCTATAAGTATTTGTTTTGAATTAAGTGATATTTTGGAATTTTATCTTCGACCTTAGGATTCAATCCATTATTCAAAGATTTTTTTGAAATAAAATTGGAACAACATTTCATTTTCATAACTTCTAATTTAAAACAAATAACACATTCATGTAAAATTAATGTACATATTTTAACAACATTTCACTTTCACAACTTTTAACTTAAAATAATTAAATTCCAATAATAAATTAATTAAATTTTATTTTCATTTAATATAAAACCAAATAACTGCCCAAATCATATTTTCATTCTGCAAAAATGCAATATACTATAATCATGTAAAGCTTATAACAAACGGGAGATTTGGTTTAATATTCCAAAATTTTTATATATTTTGAAAACTAACATCTGTTTTAAAAAGTTTGAAAACTAACATTTTTACATTTAAAACTATCAAAATACTCTAAATATATCAAACATAGAAATTGTTATAAACAATTATTTTATTGTTTTTGATTAATATAAAAATGCAGAGTGTAGATTCTTCTATAGATTATATTGAAAGGAAATGAGAAGTTGTGATTTACCACCACTTTAAACATAATCGATGTTATTGTATCTTCTGGTATATTCACTAACATTATAACGCCCCGACCGCCCCTACCTGTGGGTCCCATGCCCTCTCTCGGCCCGTGGGCCCCACCCTTGTCCGACGGCCGGTGCGTTAGTCCGGGAGGCTTGTAATACTTGTTTACTGACCCTGCAATCACCACATGATCTTTCCCCGTGTTTTGTCCTCACTCACACGATACCGCGAATCACTTCCCGGTAGGTCACCCATCCTTAAATTGCTCCAGCTCAAGCACGCTTAACTCTGGAGTTCTCTCTGGACAAGTTCCCGAAAAGATAAGTGCACTTTGGTGACATAGGTAGCCAAATCAATTCTTATAAGCCTCTCCGCATATACAAGAAATCGGGATGTTACAATCACCCCCACTCATAGAGCGCAACGTCCTCGTTGCGCACCAGGATCTTCACCCTAGACAGTGTGAGCCCACCTGACTCCACACACGTGTTTGAGTTCGTCTCTGATACCACTTATAACGCCCCGACCGCCCCTACCTGTGGGTCCCATGCCCTCTCTCGGCCCGTGGGCCCCACCCTTGTCCGACGGCCGGTGCGTTAGTCCGGGAGGCTTGTAATACTTGTTTACTGACCCTGCAATCACCACATGATCTTTCCCCGTGTTTTGTCCTCACTCACACGATACCGCGAATCACTTCCCGGTAGGTCACCCATCCTTAAATTGCTCCAGCTCAAGCACGCTTAACTCTGGAGTTCTCTCTGGACAAGTTCCCGAAAAGATAAGTGCACTTTGGTGACATAGGTAGCCAAATCAATTCTTATAAGCCTCTCCGCATATACAAGAAATCGGGATGTTACAAACATGATTATTGGCACAAACATGTTTTACATGCAAGAGAGATATACACTAATATCGATATAAAAGACCCTCATTTGAAGTTGAGAAGCCCAAGTTTTAGCATGAAGATTGCAAGAAAATCATGCGTGGACCTGAGAGAATCAACCAAAACTATAACGGTTTGTTCAATGATATCCAAGGGAATCTTGTAGATTGATTTATACATAGATTATAATTAAGAAATTGATCATATATATTTTATTTTTAAAATTAAGAATCCAAAATAAATATTTTGTTGTATTTATAAATTCTCAAAATTTATGTTGGTATAATTTTATTTTTACTTAATAAAAAGTTAGTTTTCAAATGTTTTAAAATATGGGTTAGTTTTTAAAATATTTTAAAATTTTGGAATATTAAATCAAATTTCCTCATTGAAGAATTTTTTAAAATGATCACATCTACAATTTTTTGGTATACCTCTCACTCTATCCCCACCACGACGTCTCAAACCAACGCTTAATTCTTCGCATATTCCAATTGACAATACAATTTTAATTTTTGAATCAATCCTACTGATTCACGAAAATTAAGACATAGAAATGACAGAATTAACAAACATGAAGCCGATGAAGACATCTTCAAGCCGAGAACCCCAAATCGCCTCCAGTTGAACAAATCCGATGAAGAAACCTTCAAATTTTGGTCAAACAAAATAAGTGGTCGAGAATTTGAGACCTTCAAATTTTGTAGAGGTTTACAAAAAAATAATTTGTTTGTCAAAAATTAAACTATATATTATATATTACCGCTATGATTTAGCCGAATGAAATCCAGATGAGATCATAATGATACTTGTAATAAAAAAAGGTTATGAAGTCTGATCGGTAAAATAATTTGGTAGTGGGAGAAATAGCATACAAAATATTGATACTTACAAAGATATAATGGAAAATGTAGAAATCACAGCTTACAAACGACATCCACTGATTCATCCATTTTATGTTTTCTTACCGTTATTATGTTTTTCAGTATAAAATTGGGTTTAACAAAAATTTAGTGTATGAGAACTCGGATGAATGTTAAATATTGTTGTTGGTTATTATCTTTAACTAATTTTCATCCCCTAACTAAAGGATTATTGGGAAATTTGTAACAACTCTCCATGATGAAATATAAAAAATGACCACTAAAATTAATCTCAAATTGTTTGACGTTTTTGTTAGATATATACATATATTTTATAGACGACGAAGTTAACAAAAGTCAGGATGGCCGAGTGGTCCAAGGCGACAGACTCAAGTTCTGGTCCTCGAAAGAGGGCGTGGGTTCAAACTCCACTTCTGACAATTTACTTTTCCAATTTTTCTTCCCCGTAGATTAGATACTTGTTTGAACAGTAAATACATGTTGTGAATAAGATAAGAGTAAATACATGTTGTGAATAAGATAAGAGTAAATTAAATTATATTATACATACTTAATTTACGTTCGAGTTTTGAATTTTAAATATAAATTTTGACATTCACTTATTTGGATAATATACAAACGAAAAAAACAAAGGAGAAGTGTATATATCTAGACAATTTTTTATTTAATATCAACAACAAATTAAACCATTTTTAGCACCAGAAAAAAAAAACAAACCATTTTTATATGTAAAAGAAAACTCAATCCACTTAATGAAAATAAAAACCAATTGAAACTGTGAGAGGATCATACTTGCATTAGTCTCAAATTTCGACTTGCAATTTATTTGATTGAACCGTACCCGTTAACCAACTTTTCAATAACAATCGTAAACCAAACCGAACTGTTCTTATTAACCACTTAATTTATTCAGAGTCTTTATCCGGCGAAGAAGTCAATAACTCCGTCCCAGCTTCAGCCAAATCCGGAGCTGTTCCGGTGGCATTATACTGCTGAATCACCAAAACCGATGCTTTCGTCGAAGATTCCGGCGAGATCAACAAACTTCCGACAGGTCCAAGCTCTGGGCATTCGCTGTTTTCCCGGATCGCCAACGCGATTTCTCCACCTGGCATTCGACCCACCAAGAACAAATTGCTCCGCCGCATTTCCTCAATCGCCGATCTAACATCCACGGCGGCGTTTTCCACCCGTTTCTCCACGAGCTTGATCGATTCATCCGCCGACGACTTGTTCCTGATTTCAGACATGGTTTCCTCATCCGATTTTAGGTCTTTCCGAGTCTGATTCTCGTTGTTGTGATTCACCTCGACACGAGTAATCTCTCCGATCCTCTCCGGCGAAACTACGAATCGGAAAACCGTCAAAGAAATTCCGGGATGCTCCGCCATGCGTAAACCATACGCCAAAGCCTCACGGTCGTCGCAACCACCGAAGAAGAGAACCACAACGGAGTAAGAAACGTCCTGAGCCGAGACTTGACTCGAACCACCGAGTCCACGGTCAACGAATATCCCAACGGAGCAAGGAGCTTCAAGCAAGACCCGCCTGTTGATCCACCGGTAATCTCCACGCGTCGTCTCTAGCGATCCATCGAGCTGCTGATGCTTGTGGAACGGCAAAATCACAATCGCTGCTCTTTTTCTCGATGCAGTTGTGCAGATGTCTTCGTGAATATCAGACATTGAAGAGATTGCTGTCATTGGTCGGACAGTGACTCTGCTCAATTGCTCAAAAGCTTGGAAAGCAACCACCACTTCATCTGCGTCTGCTCCTGCATTGATCCCTCTTCTGTTCCAAAACGGCATTCCGTTTTTGCGAACTTTGTGAACCATTAGAATAGCTGAAGATCTCTCTGATAGTTCCCGTAAGTGTAGAGCGTAGACGCAGAGTCCTTCGCCTTTCTCGATGCCTCTCGAGGCTTCAAGGAGGTTTATCATTGAAGGAATGCTTCCGGCGCCATGGAAACATGTGAGGATTCGGAGCTGTGTGTTTGTGTTCCCTCGTTCTACTGTCCTGTGCTTGTATTCTCCTTCTTTCTTCGCTCTTCTCGCCGGTTTGTAAACTGCCATCACGACTGGTGTAGTGATGAAGGTTGTGAAGAGAGCCATTAGAACCATGATGGCAAATGTCTGATCATTGAGAACCTGAGGAATCCAAAACAGAGGAAAGTTATTACCTTTACGTCTTTGGTGGTTCAAATGTATTGAAGGTGGAAAGATGTTTGTACCTTTCGATCTTTCCCGATGTTGAGAACGATGAGTTCGACCAATCCTTTAGTGTTCATGAGGAACCCTAATGCTACAGCTTCTCGCATAGGTATCTTGAAGGCGAGGGAAACACCGAGAGTGCCAGCAATCTTACCGAAACAAGCCGTGCAGGTGACTAAAACCAGAAGACCCCAAGACTGAGCTCCTTGAATCGTGGCCACGTTAGTTTTGAGACCACTTGCCACAAAGTAAAGCGGCAAGAAGAGACCGGATACAAGATCCTCCACCTTCTCAACGAGTGCACCAGCAAATGGTCCTTCCTTTGGGATCAAAACACCCACCACAAAAGCACCAAACATGGAGTGGATTCCAATGGCATCAGTTATGAATCCGCAAACAAGAACTACAGCTAAAGTGGCGCAGATGTAGCTTTCTTCGATGGGTTCGCCCTCATGGCACCTCCGGGCAATCCATTTAAAGATTGGCGGAATGATGAAAGCAGCACCGATGACAAAAGCGCACCCGGAAAGGAAAACCCAAAGAGAGACGAGAGGGGAGGTATTGGATCCCGAGAGAGCAATGGCTAGAGCAAGGAGAATCCAAGCAGCCACGTCGTTGACAGCAGCTGCTGACATGGCAATTCGTCCTATTTCAGTGGTTAGAAGCTTGAGCTCAGCCAAAATACGGGCCAACACAGGGAACGCAGTGATGGAAAGTGCCACACCCATGAAGATGAGAAACGCGATACTATCTACTCCTTTGGAGATTGTTGCTCTGAGAACAAATGACGTACCAATGCCAAGAGCAAACGGGAGGGAGATCCCAGCCAAGGCAATCCCTAAAGCCTTTTTCCCGGTTTGTCGAAGGGACTTGGTATCAATCTCTAAACCGGCGAGGAAAAGGAAGAATAGAAGGCCGAGATTAGCCAGAGTTTCTAGAACAGTGAGGCTCTTCTTTGGGAATACAGCGTCCAGAAAAACCTTGGAACGGCCAAGAAGAGACGGTCCAAGCATAATCCCACCCTGCAAATAAAATTGATTAATCATTCAGCGGTATTGATCAAGAATTCAAGGAATCGACAGAAAACTTACAATGACTTCGGCAATAACACGAGGTTGTCTGAGAGGTCTTAAAAGGTAAGCAAGAACACGAGTGAGAACCACAACAATGACAATCTGCAGGATCGCAAGAGGTAATGCGAAGTCTATTGGGTTATCTCCTTGGAAAACTCCATTAGAGGCTGCTTTCATTGGACTTGGACAAGCATGTCCACCTGAAGTATTTGTAGCCATTCTTGCAGACTAACAAAAAAAAAAACAATGAATCTTTTGATCTTAGATCGTAGCAAAAACTTCTCTTTTTAAGATTTACTCATGTACAAGAGACTACGTATAAAATAAAATTGGATAAACTTGAAATCCAATTTAAGAATCATAATCCAAATCAAAGTCAAACTTTAATACCATTAAAATAGCAATAAATTAATTAGTAATAATTCAAGTTCTTATCGATTAGATTCCACAAAACACATACATGCATAGAGAGAGTTGCACCAGAAACGATTCCTAATTACTTCAAAGTTAACACAGAAAAAAAAAAGATTACGATCGCGAGAAAACCTAGAAATTTCCGGAAATTAATGGTCAAATAACATGAATCAACACATTGTGAAGAGATTCAATGAGACGACGACGACGAGAGAGAGTACCTGAAGAAGAATCCGAGTGATTCTGATCTCAAATTCGAACACTAAAGTAAACGGAGAGCACTTGTTTTATGCAGGCGAAGAACGACGAGAGGATGATGATTCGAAGAAATTGAAGGCGAAGAAGACGACAAAATTAAACTCAGGGGAGAGAAGTTTGATCGATTTGACTTAAATAGAGAAAGAGAGAGAGAAGCAGTGTTTAAGTCAGATTATCAGATTCTTAATGCTTAGTCACTCCTTTTTAATTCTTCTTAATTGCGCTTTATAATCATGATTTTTTTGTAAGTATTTCTTTTTTATGGAATTTCACAATTTTTTTGTTATTTGTTTATCAAAATTAGCCGGAAAAAGGAGGGACCAAAAAAAGGAATCTGAAAAGTCTGCTTTTGTTTCTGACTGAATCTAATATAAAAAAATATATGAAGAATTTTTTTTTTTTTTTTGTCATTGATAAAACCATATGAAAATGAAGTTATTGCTTCTATAACCCGAACAAATTACAAATTACAAATTTAAAATTTAGATAGAGTTTTGAAACTTTATGTGGTTATATGACAGTTTTAGGAGAAATCAAAAAAATTATGTGGTTTGGGATCCGATTTTTTAATTTTTTTGAGAATGGTAGATTGATAATTCAGTTTGTATGGTTATTTTATCCCTGTCTAATCTTATTCACAAAGTTATTATAGAAACTACGAAAGTAAAATATTACATTACCAAATATATGCGCCATTACAATTTTACATAAACAAATATATACAAATCATTACAGAAACTACGAAAGTAAAATACGTTCCAAACGAATCTTATGTCGCGGCCATTATTTTTTTTTTTAGATGAATACTATAATCTTAATATTTTATCAAATCTCGATTTTCTCAAAATGAAGTTTTTGCGAAATTTGTACCGTACTCAAAAGATAATACTATAATTAAGCATGTGCATTTGGGTATCGGTTTAGTTCTTTATGGTTTTGGGTATTTCGGTACTAGAAATTTAGAATCCATTCATATATTTTTCTTTTTCAGATCGGGTTCGGTTCGGTTTCGTTGGGTTCGAGTCGATTCTCGGTACCCGAAATTTATCTCAAATACTCGACAAAAACTAAAAAAAAGTTTAAATAAAATTTGATTAAATTTTGCAAAAAATATTTAATTTTGACAAATACTATAATTAAAGATTTTTGTATTTTAGTTATTTTGGTATAAACATAATTAATATATTCGTTTTACAATTGTAATTATGGGTATTTTGATTATTTAAAGTCTAAATATACATAATATTTTATATATATAATTGTATTTCATATATTTCGGATACATTCGGGTTTTAATTCAGTTTGGTTTTGTTCAGGTATCCAAAATATTTTATAAAAAGAACCATTCGGGTATTTATGAAAATTCGGTTCAATTTATTACCTATTAATTCAGTTCGGTTTCGGATATTTTGCCGAGGTCTAACTATAATCCAGAGATAATCCGATTAACAGGAGTAAAGGCATCACGAGCGAGCCTGATTAATAGTTTTTATTATCATAATTAATGCGTCACGAGTTTACTTTTAAAAAGTGCGTCACATGTTCAAGAATATTCTGAATTCACAAATATCCCATTGGAATAGGGATTTAATTTAATTTAATTTATGCCGCCTACTTCCTGCGATCCTTTTTTGCGTTTAAGTGTGCGTTTGCGTTTGCGTTTACATGTTATAATATATATTTTGTTTTTGACAAAGTAAGTATAAATATTTGAAGCAATTATGTTATCTTTTGCAGCCGAATGAGGACATTATTATTTTATTTAAATATTCTATTAATGTCAATGATGAAATGCAAAATATATGAACAAGTGATGTTATTTCATATATTTTACTATGTCAAATGAATGTATCCTGAAAAGCGCATAAGAACATGATAATTTAATAACAATTGTGATGTGTATGGTGCGACGGTCATAGAGGTTTGGGTGAATCCTACACACACAGAATGTGAAATGAATCATCGAATATTCTCGCTGAATTTGGTTTTTCATGATATCACGGTAGAAAATTCAAACCACAATTCTTTCGATAAAGTGCGTATATAATAACACTTCTACTAGTTAAGCCCAGCTCATTGAACAATTAAATATTAAAAAAAAACTGTTCTATGAATTGGACTTTGTCTCCGACTCTCCACCTATTCTAATGTATTACGCTTAATAGATTTATAGTAGATATATTAAGAAATATCAGTAAAATGACTTTTTGTTTCAAATTGATGTAGCGGAAGTAACGATAAATAGTTTAACCAATGGATTCAAATGAATCGATTGGGACCTGCCAGCTCAACCAAAAGATTCGAGAAAATCCTCGTTTGAGACCTGTTTCTTGAACTCGTTTTGGAAAAGCAAGTGAATCAGAAAACCTCTATCGCTGGGATCTGTTGCCACCGCTCAAAACTCCGCCGAATCAAAAAAACTTCCGACAACCGCAGAAGATCATAACACCTCCGCCACGTGCGAAACGCCAAAATTTCGGATGTTGTACAAGTATTTTGACACTATATAAATGGAATACGATTAATAATATAATTGATGATTAAACAAAACTTTTGTATATATTTTTTTAATATATATACAAATACCAATTTTTTATGGTCAAAAGGGATACTTACATTTGATAATTTGAGAACCATTCATATGAGTAGAGAGACATAGGTATGGGCATTCGAGTATTTGGGTCGGTTCCGGGTCTTTTGGGTAAAAATATTTTGGATCTATTTAGGAACCGATAGGGTTTTGGGTCGGTTCCGGATCGGTTCGGTTCCGAGATTCAAGAACCGATAAAAACCCCAAAAAACAGATCTTAATCAGTTCGTGTATTTATTACTCGAAAACTCGAAATTATACCTGAAAACCCAAAAAATAACTAAAAAATATATACATGAAATGCCTAAAATATATCCGAAAACCCGAAAATATATCCAAAAATCCAAAAAATTAATGAAAATATATCCGTAAAACCAAAATTATACTCGAAATACCCTAAAATTAACTAATATTTATGGATATATAATTATATTTTGGATATTTCAGGTACCCGATCGGTGCTCGGTTCGGTTATGGTTATTCGGGTATAAGAATTTATGTTCCTTCAGATATTTTTATAGGTTTCGGTACCTGTTAATCGGTTTGGTTCTTTGGTTCCGGATATTTTGTCCACACCTTAGAGACATCTGGAGTCAACATGGTTTTTTGACTTACATAATCAAATTTATTAATGAGACGGATAATTAAAAAGGCGTTCGAAACAACAATCTCTAGTAATCTCCCACGCACATAGATGAACAAATTTAGATGGTCTTAGACTTAAGAAATCTAGGGCCCATCCCAAACAAGTTTTGAGTGTTGAATACAACACACACATTACCTTTTTGCAGCTGATGATCGATATATTTTCATTTGCATACTTAAGTTTCTAATTTAATCCATTCACAACATTTTAATGCCTATATGAGATAACGAATAAATCTAAGGCCACCGGTTACTCCTACCCATACGTCCCTAAGCCACAACTCACGGGTTCCAAGTCTGTTTTTCTAACAAACATAACGCTCTTTGGTCTAGACTATTATTACTTAGAAACCTTGTTACAATGCATTGTATTGGTTGAGAGATCGGGTTCTGAGTCTTTCTATTGCGATTTCAAATATATATTTGGGCACTATATATAGATTCGATAATTAGTTAGACTATAGGTTTCTAATACTAATAGTCTAGCTAATACTCGACCTTCCAAGTCTCACACGTGTTACTCCAAAATCATGTGTTGTGTTGTTTGCTTTTCCAATAAAGCTTCTCGTGTGTGTTGTAATTTGTTTTTATCTCAATTATGTCTTGTTTTTCTCTCAATTATGTCTTGTTTTAAATGGTGTGTAAGGAATGAATTTTAATTAATGAAATTTCGTTTGTTATGAAAACCGGATTCAAACGATTAGAAACATCATCATCGACAACAACAATATAACGATATTGCTCCATACTAATTAATTAGCTCTGTCGTCCGGAAATCTTAATTTCACGAAGATATTAAAAATAGACGGAGACTTATATATCTTTTAGAAGTTTGAAAACTAAAAAAAGGTAACAAAAAATAAAGTATTTAAAAAGATGATTAGAGAATTAGTTTCAGTTTACGTACGATGCTTTCCCTCTCTTACCTTTAATCAAATAAGAAAGAACTGTTTGGGCTTCACTTGAATTCAATATGCAATAAAATGTTGTGATGGAATGATATTCAAATCTTAATAATGCAATGAAACAGGTGAGATCAATTTCTCATAATTAAGTAAATTTTTTTCTTTTTCTTTGAGTTCCAAAAGTACTGCTACCAAATTGTATTCCAAAGTTTTGTGGCAACTAATTAATGAAAGAAAATTTATCAACATTCGGTTTAATTTGGACATACGAAAGATAATTGTCTGTGCTTGCATTAACTTATTTCAATTTCCTCTTTAATTATGTCCTCAAAATATAGAATAGAAGATCTGACCCAAAAAAAAAGAAGATGTGAGTGTGACCAAAAAACAAAATATAGACTTGGGGCTCGGGCTTGGAAGTGGGACTCATGGGCCGTGGCTTAGGGACGTATGGGGTAGGATTAACCGGTGGCCTTAAATTAGAACCTTAAGTATGCAATGAAAATGTATCGATCAATCGCATGGGTTAATATTTTAATTGATTTCTTAATGATCAAGTGGCACAAGCAAAAGATGATCGTCCATGATTTATTAATTGTGGATAGAATTGATCAAATTATATTGTAGTTTTACATGGATTTTATCAATTATATAACCGGTTTATTTGTATAGTGGTTTAATGCCGGTTTAGGTAGTTGGTTTAATGTTTATTGCAATTTTATATAAACGTGTTTTTGTATCTTCTTCTTCGTTTGAGTAAAGTGAAATAACAGAAATCATTTCATACATTTCTCGATTCTGTTTCACTAATATGGTATCAGAGCAATCTCTGCTCATCTCTCTGATTTCACTTCTTCCTCTTCAGTTTTCTTTCGTTTTCACCGTTTAATTGTTGCATTGAAATCGAATCTGTGATTTGTTCGACCTCGGAAGCTTCAGAATCGATTACGCGAGCTTCATTCTTGGTTTGACCTTTCTCATGAGCTTCGATCTTCTTCAAATGGCGAAACAAGGACGAAAACTGAAGAATCGTTCGTCTACTCCAACTGAATCGGAGGTAGATGGATCTGCGATGAAGAATAGAACTGGATCTTCATCACCAGCTGAACCGGAAGTTGTCGCGACCTCGCCTCCTCTTGGATCTGCTAATCGCGCTGCTTCTGGTAGGATTTCTATTGGATTGGAGTCATTCGACAATGCACATAGTCCATTTTTCCTACATTCAGCCGATCATCCAGGTCTCTCTATTGTTACACATACTCTAGATCGTACGAACTACAATAACTGGTTTATTGCGATGAAAATCAGTCTAGATGCGAAAAATAAACTCGCATTTGTTGGTGGATCTCTTCCTAGGCCAGATGTGAATGATAGTTTGTTCAAAATCTGGAGTAGATGCAATAGTATGGTTAATGCATGGGTGATGAATGTAGTGAATAAGGAGATATATGATAACATTCTATACTATGAGGATGCAGCTGAAATGTGGAATGATCTGTATCTAAGGTTCCGTGTGAGCAATTTACCACGGAAATATCAACTAGAACAGTCTATCTACAATCTCAAGCAAGGTTCTCTGGATTTGTCTGCTTATTACACAAAGAAGAAGACTCTTTGGGAACAGTTAGCTAATACGAAGTCTCATTCTGCAAAGAAATGTAATTGTGACCATGCAAAGGAGTTGTTGGATGATGCATAAACTAGTAAGATCATTCAATTTTTGATGGGACTGAATGATGGCTTTGCAAACATCCGGGGTCAGATACTGAACATGAGACCTAGACCTGGACTATCTGAGATCTATAACATGCTAGATCAAGATGAAAGTCAGCGTGTGGTTGGTTTGGGAAATAGAATGATGCCTGCCCCAGCAGCCTTTGAGGTTCAAGACTCTGGCATACTGGATTCATCTCAGATTCTATTAGCTCATGGCAACTTCAAGAAGCCAAAATGCTCTCATTGCAACAAGATTGGACACACTGTTGACAGGTGCTACAAGGTTCATGGCTTTCCTCCAGGACACCCAAGGGGAAAACCTGCAACAACAGTAGGCACAACAAATCTTACAACTCTCAACAGTCCCATACTTTCCACAAGAGACATATATGGATTCTTCTACGAATCAAATCCAGAACAGTTTTGAAAATATGTCTAAAGATCAAATTCAGACAAGGATCTCCTACTTTAGCACCAAGCTTCACACTCCTAGTGTCACATCTCCATCTGAACAGACTTGTGCTTCGACTTCAACTTCTGCACCTGTTATTTCATCAGTAACTGGTACATTTCTGAATCTCTACAATCAAAAATACTATGACATGCTTGTTTCTTCAATATCTACAGAACCGGAAGTGTCTCTTAGAGCTTGGGTAATAGATTCAGGAGAAACTCATCATGTTAGTCATTGTAGGGATATGTTTACAACTTATAAACCTCTAGACAGAACCTTCGTCACTCTTCCCAATGGTTATACAGTTAGGATAGTGGGCATAGGATTCATTCAATTGACTGATGCTATCTCTCTGTTTGATGTACTGTACATACCTGAATTTAAATTCAACTTGCTAAGTGTTAGTGTTTTAACTAGAACTTTGAATTCTAAAGTCAGTTTCACTGCTGATGCATGTTTTATTCAGGCCATTACACGGGAATTGATTATTGGTCAAGGTAGTCAAGTTGGAAACCTATATGTACTAAATTTCAATTCTGCAAATAATAAGGTGTCTTTAGCAGATGTTTCAGGTACTTCTTTTTCTTGTAATAGCATACTTGTTGATTCTAATACTTGGCATAGGAGATTGGGTCATCCATCTCAGTCCAAAGTTGATTTCCTTTCTGATGTATTGAGTTTAAAAAGGAATACGAATAATACAAAGACATCTGATTGTTGTCATGTTTGTCATTTATCCAAGCAGAATCACCTTCCCTTTAAATCTCGCAACAATATATGCACTGTACCTTTTGAGTTAGTACATATAGATACATGGGGTCCTTTCTGTGTTCCTACTACTGATGGTTACAAATACTTCCTTACAATAGTGGATGATTTCAGTAGAGCTACTTGGATTTATTTGCTTCGTGCCAAGTATGATGTTTTACATATTTTTCCTGCTTTCATTCAAATGGTTGAAACACAATATAATGCAAAAGTTAAATCTGTTAGATCAGATAATGCTCATGAATTGAAATTCAATGACATATACTCATCTAAAGGAATTGTTGCATATTATTCTTGTCCTGAAACTCCTGAACAAAATTCTGTGGTAGAGAGAAAGCATCAACATCTTTTGAATGTTGCTAGAGCCCTATTGTTTCAATCTCAGGTTCCATTAGAATTTTGGGGGGGGGGGGGGGGGGGACTGTGTTCTTACGGCAGTGTTTCTTATCAACAGATTACCTTCTTTGGTTCTAGGCAATAAGTCTCCTTATGAGAAGGTCACGAATAAGATCCCAGAATATCATAACTTGAAAAGTTTTGGATGCTTATGTTATTGTTCCACTTTTCCCAAAGGTAGAAATAAGTTTGAACCTAGAGCTAGAGCATGTGTTTTTCTAGGATACCCTACTGGTTACAAGGGATATAAGCTGCTAGACATAGAGACACACTCCGTTTCTGTTTCAAGACATGTGATTTTCCATGAGGATATTTTCCCTTTTGTATCATCCAACATTACGGATGCTACTAAGGATTTCTTTCCTCTATTACATTCTCATGCTTTACCTGATGATCATATGCCTCCAGTGCACACATCTTCTGATGCACATCCTACATCATGTGTGTCATCATCTGAGATTTTGGTTCCTTCTGAATCCAAATCTCGCAGAGTTATACAACCACCAAAACACTTTCAGGACTTTCATTGCTATAATAATACTCTTACTAAGATAACAACTCCTTATCCCCTCACAAACTATATTTCTTATTCAAATATATCTGAGCCTTTCTATGCTTTTCTTTCAACACTCACAAATACTCCTATACCAGAAAATTTTTCAGATGCCAAGGCTTTTCAGGTTTGGTGTGATGCTATGGGTGTGGAGATGGGTGCTATGGAAAGGACTCATACTTGGTTGGTTTGTGAATTACCTCCGGGCAAGGTTGCTATTGGCTGTAAGTGGGTTTATACAGTGAAGTATAATGCTGATGGAAGCATTGAGAGATACAAGGCTCGTTTTGTGGCTAAGGGTTTTACACAACAAGAAGGTATTGACTTCTTAGAAACATTTTCACCAGTTGCCAAGTTAGCCACTGTGAAGTTTCTTTTGGCCCTTGCACCGAAGTTGAAATGGTCTCTTCATCAATTGGATGTGTCTAATGCCTTCTTGAATGGTGAATTGGATGAAGAAATATATATGAAGCTTCCACCTGGATACTCTGAGCTTAAGGGGGAACCTGTCGCAGCAAATTCAGTTTGTAGGCTCCTGAAATCTATCTATGGCCTTAAACAGGCTTCTCGACAATGGTTCCTAAAGTTCTCAACAACCTTGACTAACTTGGGTTTTGAGAAATGCTTCAGTGATCATACATTGTTTGTTAAACAATGGGATGGAAAGTTTCTTGCAGTTCTGGTCTATGTCGATGACATCTTGATTGCCAGCACTGATGATGATGCAGTAATAGTGCTAAAGAATCAACTGGAATCTCAGTTCAAGTTGCGGGATCTTGGAGCTCCTAAATTTTTTCTTGGACTTCAGATTGCTAGATCTCATGAAGGTATCTCGGTTAGCCAAAGGAAGTATGTCCTGGATTTGCTTGCATCAAGTGGTTTCTCTGGATGTAAACCTTCAGCTATTCCTATGGAACCAAATCAGAAGTTATGCAAAGGAGATGGTGAGGTACTTGATAATGCAAAGCAGTATCGGAAGTTAGTAGGGAAACTGCAATATCTGACTATCACAAGACCATATATTAGTTACGCTGTCTCAAAGTTGGCTCAATATTCTTCAGATCCTCGAGCACCACACCTTCAGGCTGTTCATAAAGTGCTCAGGTATCTTAAAGGTACTATTGGACAAGGCCTCTTTAATGCAGCAGATGATAAGTTTGATCTTCGGGGCTATTGTGATTCAGACTGGGGAGCCTGTTTGGACACAAGAAGATCAGTGACAGGATATGCAATGTTCCTTGGAGATTCTTTGATTACTTGGAAATCGAAGAAACAATCTGTTGTTTCTATGAGTACAGCAAAAGCAGAGTATAGGACAATGTCTATGGCTGCCAAGGAACTCATCTGGTTATCTCGACTGTTAAAAGAGTTTCGAGTTCCCTTTAATCCTCCTGCATATCTTTACTGTGACAACACATCTGCTCTTAATATTGCAAGCAATCCTGTCTTCCATGAGAGGACTAAACACGTAGAATTCGATTGTCACAAGGTCCGGGAATACATTGATTCTAGTTTTCTCAAAACCATGTATGTGAGGACAGATCAACAGCTTGCTGATGTTCTGACAAAGCCTCTTTTCCCAGCACCTTTTAGGGATAACATACGCAAGATGGGTGTTCTCAGCATCTTCGAACCTTAGGGGAATATCAATTATATAACCGGTTTACTTGTATAGTGGTTTAATTCCAGTTTAGATAATTGGTTTAATATTTATTGCAACTGTATATAAACGTGTTTTTGCATTTTCTTCTTCGTTTGAGGAAAGTGAAATAACATAAATCATTTCATACATTTCTCGATTCTGTTTCACTAATAATTTAAAACAGATAATAGATGCGAGATTATTGAATACAAAAATATGGCTAGCCGGTTTACGAATGACGTTTGATCTAATGAAATTTACATGTTTTATAATCACATCAACTAATACATTTTGGTCAAATGTTCAAAAGTGGTTTACTTTATAGTTGAGGAAATTATTTAATTTTAAAGTTTACTTTGCTTCCTTGTCTCTCAAGTTTCAAATACGAGTCGCATCATACTAATCATACTAAGCAAACAATAATCCGATACGTGTAAGCATCTTCTGATTTTTGATAAACACGTGTGATAGTTGGAAGGTCGAGTTTTAGACTACGTATTTGAAATGGAGTAGGAAATGAAGAAGAAGAAAGAAAAGCTTGATACAAACGACATGAAGACTAAGATTGAGAGACGACGATGATGATGGAACAAGGGAAGCAAGAAAATCAAAAAGTTGCAGATTCAAGTTGCAGTGACATGAAGACAATATATGAAGGGAATGGAACGAATCCATGTCTTTTTTTTTTGTTTCCTAAGCAAATTGTGTAATAACAAACTCGATTAAGTAGAAGGTGACTGGAAAACGAAGTGTAGTCAAAGTAAGGAATCTCTGCCAAGACAAGAGCAAAGCAGAACCAAGGAGTTGTGAACACGCAAATACTTGTCAAATAATACAGATTGACAAAAGGATCAATCACTAGAGTCGATACACCATAAATTACCAAACTAAGTCTCTTCAGGTTTTATAATTAAGATTTAGGGTCGATGCCCCATAAGTATATAGAATACAACACACACATTACCTTTCCGCATTCTCCTCCTCCTTCTTTTCCGCTTCCATCTCTTGAAACGCCTTAGTAATGGCTGCAACCTCAGCAGGTAAAGATAAGATAGATGTTGAAGATGAAGAAAAATTCTATTTTTCTTCACTTCAAGTCCTTTGTTACATCGATTCACTCTTTATACAAAACCTTAAAACCCTAGTCACAAAGAGGAACTTGACAGGTGGCAATGTCTAATTCGTTGGTAGTAGTTGTAGAGCTGCGAACTTATTTCTTGTATCGATGATCTTGTCCTTTGCGATTGTACCACAACTCATTACTCCTTCTCTGTTTTTGTCTGTTATTGCAGGTGAACGTTGCAGAGGTTTTCTCGTGAATGACATTCTTTCTGCTTTGGGCTTATCATCACTCTGGCCCAACACTTTGCATAATGCCTTGACTGTTTTGGGCTTCCATACCCGTAAACCCAATTGCTGATTTACAGAAATTGCAGGAGACTCTCTTTTAGATGAAGGATTTGTTGTAGTTGCTTCAATAGCCCCCCTCAAACTTTGTGTGGGTGGAACTTCCACACCAAGTTTGGACCTCAAGGAGATGAATGTTGCTGCTGCTGGCAGAGACTTGGTAAATATGTCAGCAATCTGAAGAGAAGCCGTAATGTGTTTGACGACAAGTCCACCAAGTGCCACACTCTCTCGGACATTATGATGGTCGAGGTCAAAATGCTTAGTTCGAGAATGGAAAGTGGGATTTGCGGCTAGAATCACAGCAGAGAGATTGTCACACAGAAGCTCAGGTGTCTGATGTAAGGGAATACCAAGCTCTTTGAGAACCGAACACAGCCACTTGATTTCTCCTGCAGTTTCAGAGAGTGATCGATATCCTGCTTCAGTTAAACTTTTAGAGACAGTTGGTTGCTTCTTCGACGACCAGGAGATGATGTTTGATCCTAAGAAGGTGCAGAAACCTCCAATGGAGCATCTGGTAACCTTGCAACCAGCCCAATCTGAGTCACTGTATGTTTGGAGAACACAATCAACTGTTCTTTTGAAGGTAATCCCCATTGTCACTGTCCCTTTGATGTATCTCAGTATCCTTTTTAGTAGATTGAAGTCGGGTATGCTAGAAGCATGCATCTTCTGGCACACATAGTTTACTGCAAATTGTATATCAGGTCGTGTCAAGGTTAAGTACTGCAGCTTTCCAGCTAAGCTTCGAAAATAAGTCATATTTGAAAAAGGCTCTTGCTGATCCGGAACTTTATCGAGTTGCAGAGGTAAATGAGTCGGCATTGGAGAGCGTTCTGACATTGCAGCCACTGTTAAAAGATCTTCTGCGTATTTTTGTTGAGATAAAAACAGTCCGTCTTCATTAAAATGAGCTTGAATGCCAAGGAAGTAATGAAGTTGTCCCATGTCTTTCATCCTGAACGGTTTGCTGAGTTCGTCAAGCAGTGTTTGCCAAACCGAATAGCTGTTTCCTGTTATAATCATATCGTCGACATATAAAAGTAAGAGAATGATATATTTACCTTTAGTGTAGACAAAAAGTGACGGATCTGGTTTGCTGCAGATAAAACCAAACTCGAGTAGAAAGGTGTTGAACTTATCAAACCATGCTCGAGGAGACTGTTTTAGGCCATACAGAGCTTTATACAATTTACAGACATAGTTTGGCTTTGTTGGATCGACAAACCCCGCAGGCTGAGTCATATACACAGTTTCGGTAAGGTCACCATGTAAGAAGGCGTTTTTAACATCTATCTGTTTAATTTCCCACTGCATAATTGTTGCAATATGCAGGACTGATCGGACAGTGGGAGTTCTTACGATAGGACTGTAAGTCTCCAAATAGTCAATCCCTTATGCTTGATCAAATCCTTTTGTGACCAATCTAGCTTTTAGTTTATCTAATGTTCCATCAGCATTTAATTTTGTCCTGAAAACCCACTTGCTGCCCAAAATATTCATACCAGAGGTATATGAAACTAGTGACCATGTTCCAGCATCTTGACAGTTACCGTATTCTTCCTTCATTGTTGCGTTCCAACCATAATGCTTGAGAGCAGCGGTGACTGTCTTTGGTTCAGGGTAAGAAACTCGTTTTGTATGAAGAACATACCTTGGATTTGGCTTGGAGATTCCTACTTTTGATCTTGTAATCATTCGATGAGAATTTGTTGCAATCGTATTTGCAGGAGGTGGAGGTATGGGAGGTGTGGGAGGTGAAGATGAAGTAGAAGTGTTTGGCATGCTTGATGAACGAAGAGAGCTGTCGCCAATAGGAACAAGTTCTAAGCCTGCCGTACGCTCATAACACTCTCCAATCATAGCATTTGACGCTTCTGGTATATCATGAGCACTTTGGTCATTAGGAACAGTACTTGGTGCTTCTTGTGATTATGTGGGTTGAGGTTGTGCTGTAGAAGAAGTCAAAGGTGGAAAATCTGCCTCACAAAATATTGATGGAGCAGCAGGAGGCAAAGTAACGTGATGGGTTGATGGGTTTTGGACAACAACAGGGGCAGAATGTTCACGATCTGATAAGATTGTTGAGGATGTGATTTGATTTTCAACTGGTTGGAGAACAGTGGTGGCTTCTAAGCCCTTGAGCCAGGCATTGAACATAGGTGTTGTTCCTGGTTGTAACAGAGGAAGGTAGACATATGAGAATAGGAAAGATCTTTCATCAAATATGACATGTCTACTAATGTATACTTGGCCTGTGACAGGATATAAACAACGATATCCTTTATATCTGTCATTGTAGCCTAAGAAAACGCATTTCAGGGATCTTGGATCAAACTTAGAAGCCGCGTAGTCTTTAAAAGTGAGGTAACATGCACACCCAAAGGTTCTAAGGGCACTGTAATCAGGAACTTTACCAAAGAGCTTCTCATATGGAGATGTGCTGTTGCTCAGTGCTGTTGTCGGTAGTAAATTACAGAGAAAGTTAGCTGTAAACAGGGCTTCGACCCAGTATTTTTGAGGCACCTTGCTTTGGAACATAAGAGACAAACCCATTTCAACAAGTTGTCGATGCTTACGTTCTGCCAAACCATTTTGCTGAGGTGTGTGTGGGCAGGAGATGAGCTGTTGTATTCCACAATTTTGCATGTGATTTACAAACTGTGTGCTTGTAAATTCACCTCCACCATCACATTGAAAGGTAGTTATCTTGTTTTTAAACTGATTTTCAACAAGTTTCTGATATATGATGAGTATAGAGTAGAAATCAGACTTGAGTTTCAAATGGTAAAACCAGCAAAATCTTGAGAAATTATCGATAAACACGACATAATATTTAAATCCTTGAACAGACAAGACAGGAGAGGGACCCCAGAGATCACAGTGAACCCTCTCAAGAGGTCTAGAACCTACAAAAGAAGATGCATAAAAAGGTAATCTCGAGCTCTTCCCAAGCTGACAGTTTTCACAGATCTTCTTGGTACTGTTATTGATGGAGATTGACTTAGTTGTAGCTAGATGTTGGAGGAATTGAGGATTTGGATGACCAAGCCTTTGATGCCAAACTTCGTCACTAGTTGAGCATTGACGAGAGTAATAGAAGACTTGAGCAGATGGATCCTCCAACAAGTATAAACCATTACGGTTACTTCCCAGAATCAGTAACTTCTTTGTTGCCTTATCATTCACACGCACACCATCAGAATCAAACTCAAATGAACATGGATAATCTTTTGTAAGTTTTGAAACAGATAATAGTGATTTTGCAACAGTAGGATAAACTAAAACGTCTTTGAGAGGCAAGTTACCTGACGTTGAGGCTAAAGAAGCTGAACCTGTGTGAGTGATAGGGAGAAAATTACCATCTGTAGACATGACAATATCATTACCGTTGTAAGTCTCAGATCGTTGCAGATGGTGTTGAGAGCTGGTGATATGAGCAGTTGCTCAGGTGTCAGGATACCACTCCTGACCAGCATGCTCAGTGATATCAGTTATCCTCATTGCAGCAAGTGCAGATGGCAGTTCTTCATACTGGTAACTGTTGTTAAACCTGTGCCAACACTTAAGAGATGGATGTCCCATTTTACCACATATCTGACATTGAACACCATTGTTCGAGCCATGGGAGCTCCCTGAGTTTGGGGAAGAGGATATTTGCTGATAAAACCCCTTCCTCGTGTAGAGAAAGAACAACTGCTTCGACCAAACCGGCCATAAGATTTGCCTCTATCCATGCCTTGGAAATAGCCTAAAGAATCGGTAGATCTGCTTGTGTTGAATGCCATATGAGGGGAGATCGTAGTTTCCAGAGTGAAAGTATGAAGGCGCTCCGCATAACTCGTCAGTTTTGGAATAACGGCATCAAGAGACAGATTTGGGTTGATGTCCATTGAGCTTTCAATACTGGTTTTGATTGGCTCATACTCACGACCAAGACCATGGATAGTTAAATAAATCTTCATCCTTTCTTGCACTGGACTGCCAATGGACTCTAACTGATCGCATAAAGACTTGACTTCTTTCAAATAATCAGCCATGGGCTTATCAAGCTTCGTAATTGTTTGAAGCTTTCTCTGTAGCTCAAATAATCGAGATGGGGAGATATGGTTCAAATGATTTGCCAAGGTGAACCAGACTTCATAGGAGGATGGACATGTGACGACTATACTCAGGATATCATCAGAGAATGAGCCCATAAGGCAGGATATAATCTGGGTTTGGCTTTTTCGTGGATGTGTTGTTGATTCCGGGCACGTGGATGGTGGCTGTTGGAGGCGGAATGGAACCATTGACGAACCCTAGAAGACCTTGACCAGAGAGAAAGGTCTCGACTTGAGATTTCCAAAGGATGTAGTTGCGTTCCGTAAGTTTAACAATAACACAGTTTGGGATGTTTAGTGATAGAAGAGAACAGAGATCCAAGGAAGTGTCCATGAGCTCTGATACCATGAAAGCTTTAATTAAAGATAAGATAGATGTTGAAGATGAAGAAAAGTTCCATTTTCTTCACTTAAAGTCCTCTGTTACATCGATTCACTCTTTATACAAAACCTTAAAACTCTAGTCACAAAGAGGAACTTGACAGGTGGCAATGTATAGTTCGTTGGTAGTAGTTGTAGAGCTGCGAACCTATTTCTTGTATCGATGATCTTGTCCTTTGCGATTGGACCACAACTCATTACTCCTTCTCTGTTTTTGTCTGTTATTGCAGGTGAACGTTGCAGAGGTTTTCTCGTGAATGACATTCTTTCTGCTTTGGGCTTATCATCATCCTGGCCCAACACTTTGCATAATGTCTGGACTGTTTTGGGCTTCCATACACGTAAGCCCAATTGCTGATTTACAGAAATTGCAGGAGACTCTCTATTGGATGAAAGATTTGTTGTAGTTGCTTCAATAGGCTGCTCCTCTGTTCGAAAATTGCTCAAGGCCTTGGCAATGACTGTAGCTTCACCAGCCAAAACGGCCTCCTTCTCCGCTTGAAGCTCGCTTATCATCCTCGCAACCACTCGGGCCTGGGCAGAAATAATGGGCGCATAGTAGACAGGGTTATCAAACATACAAGTCTTGAACATCCTCCTGACCTCCCTGCATTTCGGTGCGTTGTTACCCTATTCCTCGGCTTCTTCATCATCCACGTACTTCTCTAATGCTATCCATTCTTCCTTGCACACACCTGCCTTTATGTACTTCCATACACCACACTCCCCACTCTCTTCCCCTTCCTTTTCCTCTGTTCCATTCGAAACTTCTTCAATTAGGGTTTTAGATTCCTCCCCCCCAAGTTGTCCCTCATTTGCCGACGGATCCGCCTAGCTATAGGCCATGCTCACAGAACTCGCACTTCCCATAGACGGCGGAGAGATCCGGTTCTTGATAACACTCTATTTTGCTTGCTCACTCTCAAACCCACAAAACAAAACCCTAATCGTCGTCCGTCTCTCTTACAAGTCAAAAGAAAAAAAGGACACACCTTTAATTTGCCCTTCCCAAAATTTGTTTTCTTCCATTTTCTCTTTTCCTAAATCAGCAAAAACATGCCATTTTCCACAAATGGAAACTTAGTATACCACGATTATTGCGGTTTCTTAAGGTAGTCTTTTAGCTTATTTGCTAATATATTTAATCAGAAGAGATTAAAATGGTTAAGAGACGTCTCTTATTTTGGAGACGTAAGATACGGTTCTTAGATGATACGTGGCCAATTGTGAGTGGTTCTACAATTTGGGAAGAAAAAATGTTTTCTTTCTCTCCTCATTTTTTCCCCGACCAAAATTTGTTCCTAGTTCTCTCCGTCGAAGGCGACGACTCTTCACTTTCGGCGTCGGCATCGTCGGCAGTTCCGGCTAGTGACGGCTTTGGGTCATCTGCATCGGACGATCGGGAACTCTGTGACGACGCGACAGTAAGAGATTTCTTCTCTTTCCCCTCTTTCCTCGGTTTTATCGGATATCTCACTCGTCGGTTTTACTTGTTTAGATCGGTTTGATTATTTTCTTGTTTAGTTGGGTTTGATTATTTTCTTGTTTAGTTGGGTTTGATTATTTTCTATTAGAGTAGAATAGAAATCTCGGTTATGTTGTGTTAGAGTAGAATAGAAATCTCGGTTATGTTGCTGTAAACCGGAAATGTGCTCTCATATATAAGCAGAGTCAATGTAAACATTTACACTTAACGTAAATAACATAATCACTTTTCATCTTCTTCTTCGTTTACTCAAGATTCACCTTCTGCTGCTTCTTCTTCGAATTCATGATTCTTAATTTCCTCCATCTTTTTCTGGTTTTGATGAAATAATTATATTTCTTTATAATAAAACATAATTTTTTTAATAAAAAAACCCCTATCGACATACCAAAAAATGAGGGTTCTACCATTGGACATACCAAAAAATGAGGATCTCTTACCTAAGTTTCTTAACCCACTTTAATATTAAACTAATGGTTAAAAAACCCATTTGGGATTGTGCGTTAATCATACTCTAATCTCCAAAACGTATTAATGGTTTCTTGTTTTTTTTCCTTCATACCATCACCGAATTCCTTATTTTGGGCCCCTTTAGCGACTTTCGGCCCAAAGTCTTAATCCGTTAAATTCAGATCCACTAATTCAGTTTTTAGATTTTAGTTTTTTTTTGTATAATGCCAAAAAAATCCTTCAATTTTCACCAAAAAAAACCTTGAATTTTATCTTGGACATAATAAAACCAAAATTTTTATTGGTAAAATTTAAAATTTAAAATTTGAAGGTAAAATTTAAAATTTAATTCATGTGTTTTGTATTATTTGGACTAATTTATATTTACAAATTTCAGGAGACATTGAAGATTACTTTAATGATGAAGACAACGATGCTACAAAGAAGATAGCTAGTAGCTCAGGAGTTGGAGAGTCGAGCATTTGACGAGGTTAGTGATATAATGAGTGAGTTAGTTATTTATACATATATGATACTTTGATGAAAATTATTTTTATGTGTATTTTTGAATTTGTTCAGGATTATTGTCGATGGAAGTGATGATGAAGACTTTTGTGATGGATATTGCTTGTATGATGAGATTTTTAATTTTTATGTTATGGATATTGCTTGTATGATGAGATTTTGTTGTTGTTGAGTATGTTAGAACATTTGATTTTATGTTTTATGAGTATGATTGACTTCTAATATTATTATTTCATATTGCACACTAATAGCTTTGGTTCGATTCTGGTTCGGTACTTCTTAATCGGTTTGGTTCCGGTTCGATTTTTCGGTTCTAGGTATATTGTCCAGGTCTTAGAGACATCTGGAGTCAACATGGTTTTTTTACTTACGTAATCAAATTTATTAATGAGACGGATAATTAAAAAGGCGTTCGAAACAACAATCTCTAGTACTCTCCCACGCACATAGATGAACAAATTTAGATGGTTTTAGACTTTAGAAATCTAGGTCTAAGGCTCATTTGGCCTATGTGGTGGAAAAAGAAGAGTTTGTTGAATAACGAGGAAAATGCCACAATACAACAACATCAAGTTACGGCACTGTCGGAATATTACAGTATACAGTACCAAGATCCCAGATTTCCATGTTTTGTTTTATTATTATTTAGCGGGTGACGCAATTAGTGTGATAGTGACGTGACTCAAACAAACTGATTGTAGCCATTGAAGTAGAGAAATCCTTCAAAAGGGCAAACACAAATCAGTAAACCCCACATCCAAAGTATCCAAGATACAGGTAAAACAAATTCACAAGACAATTTGCGAAATTATGATAGAGTGAAAAGGGCTTTTTGGATTGATTTAAAGAAAAAAAAAGGTGAAACCTTTTTGCTTTTTTGTCCCTAAAAAGATGGAAAGTAAAGTAAGAAGAGGAGAAGAAGAGAATGGAGAGAGACAGAAAGTGGAGAGATTGGTGGAAAAGTTGAAGAATCATAATAATCATCGACCTTCAACTCCGGCGCATGTTAGCTTCGTCCCTAACCTTTCCTCTAAATTCTCACCATCAATCGTTTCATCTAGAAAGCTCGCTGCTGCTTTCTGGGAGTTTCATCAATACAACTACGAAGATCGCTCCTTCTCTCCTCCTGCTGCTGCAGCTAAAATGCACCGCGGCGCAAACGATTTCGCCGGAACTAGTAACCGCCGACAACGTCACGGCAAGGCTGCGGCGGTTAAGGAGAACGGTCTCGACCTCTCTCAATTCCTCCGAGATCCCTCTCCTGATCATCAGGTCTCTCTCTAGGATTTTACCCTTTTTCTGGATTTTTGCGACAATTCATCGGTTTCTGTCCTAGATTCATTAGCTCCGAAGCTCGAAGCAATCGGTTTATGATTATGGGTATTGTTAAAGTTTGGATTTTGAAACGTGGGTCGTGATGAGCTGCTGCTGATTTTGGTATTCTGGGTTTAGTCAAGCTTTACTCTGTTCTTGGCTTTTTTTTTAACTCAAGTGATTGGTATTGAAACTGATTAGGATTCAAGTGTTAAATGAAAAACAGAGTAAAAGTTACATTTTGTGAAGTTTCATGGGTTTCAAACTCCTAACTGTTAAGCTAGAAAGAAGACATTATAGTATACACTTAGGTTGGTGAAGAAGTGATTTAGTATGAAACTCTAAGTCTTGTGAGCAGTTTGTTTGGCTTGAATCTTAACACAATGTGAATTTTTTGAAGTTGGTATTTTTCAGTAAGAGTTTATGGTTCTTTTCTAATTTCAATGGCGCGCAGCTAGCTTTGATTTGTGTTTTGGTTCTGAAATGGTCCTACGTTGTCTCAGCCAGAGAGTGCGGGAAGTCTGAGGAGGCAGATCGGTCAAATGTTGATGAAGCATCATCAATCAATCGAAAGAAACAACCACGCTCTTCAGCCTGTATCTCCTGCTAGTTACGAAAGCTCCCTCGAGGTTGCGACATACAACAAAGCAGTAACGCCAAGTAGTTCAATGGAGTTCCAAGGAAGACCGTCTAGAGAACCTCACTACAATCTCAAGACATCAACTGAACTTCTTAAGGTATTGAACCGTATTTGGAGCCTCGAGGAGCAGCATGCCGCCAATATCTCCTTGATAAAAGCTCTGAAAACCGAGCTGGCTCATTCAAGTGTTCGAATTAAAGAGCTTCTTAGGTACCAGCAAGCCGATAGACACGAGCTAGAAAGTGTGGTGAAGCAACTCTCTGAGGAAAAACTCTCCCGGAAGAATAAGGAAGTTGAACGGATAAGCTCTGCAGTTCAGTCTGTGAGGAAAGAGTTAGAAGATGAACGGAAACTTAGAAAACGTTCTGAGAGTTTGCATAGGAAACTGGTAAGAGAGCTCTCCGAATTGAAGTCTACGTTGTCTAACTGCGTCAAGGAGCTTGAGAGAGGGAATCAGTCAAAGAAGATGATGGAGATACTCTGCGATGAGTTTGCGAAAGGGATCAAGAGTTACGCAGAGGAAATTCACGGTTTAAAGCAGAAGAATTTGGATAAGGATTGGGCGGGTCGGGAAGAAGAAGATCATATGGTTCTTCATATCGCGGAATCTTGGCTTGACGAAAGGATGCAGATGAGATTAGAAGGTGGAGATGCACGGAATGGTAACAATAGCTCAGTGTTGGATAAGCTCGAGGCTGAGATCGAGACATACCTTCAGGCGAAGCGGAATGAAAACCCGAGGAACCGCCGAAGCTCACTTGAATCCGTCCCGTTTAACGCCTTGAGTGCACCACCGCGGGATGTAGAGTGTGAGGAAGACTCCGCGGGAAGCGATTCCAATTGCTTCGAGCTCAAGAAACCTGCGGAATCTCATGTAAACGAGGCTGAGAAACTTAACCAACCGAACAAAGACAGTTTGTGCGATGAAAAGCCGAAAGGAAAGATTGGAAGCCCGTCGAGTTTTCAAGTGAAGTTTGAGGATCAAATGGCGTGGGCAATGTCAAGTAACGGAAAGAAGAAAACCGGAGCCATCGAAGAAGAAGAAGAAGAAGAAGAAGAAGATGCAGAGCTAGAGAACAACAAGAGTAACAAACCAGAGGATGAGATCGATCAGTGTGCTACTACGAACAAGAATGATGTGATGGGGGAAATGATTAGGACACACAGAAGAAAATTGTCTGAAACTCGTGAAGTTGATGAAGCTTCTTGCAGTTACCCATCTTCTCGGAGACAAGCGAGTCCAGTTCGACAATGGACTTCAAGAAACGTAATACCTGATCTTATAGGCTCGTCCGAGTCGTCTGTGAAATCTTCTGCTATTGCTATAGCTCAAGGAGTAAGGGATAACACTTTGAAAGCTAAGCTCGCAAAGAGTTCGAAGTCGCGTCTTCGGTTATTCAAAGGCTGATTTGGTCGGAGATTGGCAAACGAGAGTTCTTGTCGGATAAACACACACAGATTCTACGAATTTTTGGATTATTGAATTTTGAGAACTTGTAAACGAATTGATAAGCTCTGTTTTTATGTTCGATCGTCTGCTGCAGAGCGCGATATTAAGACGGCGACGTTTACACTTGAGGCCCAGATAGGCCCAATAGTATGTATTGGGCCTATTGTGTAAACTGTTTCAAAGTAATTAATTGATTTCATCACATTCTTCTGATCGTCTTCCTCTAGAGAGAGAGAGAGATGGCGACGGCGTCGTTTAAGTGGATTCTGCAGCTTCACAGAGACGTACCAAAAGCGGCTCGATTCTCGACTTCTCGGTCAATGTCGTCACTTTACGCTGGGCCGAGCTCGATTTTGGTCCTCTGAAGCTAGCTCTTATGCAATCTCCGAGGTTTTATTTACTTTCTTTTGGTTCCATCCTCTGTCAAGTCAAATGCACACACTCTGTTTGATCATTTGCGTCAATGAATACTTTTCTGGGTTTATTCGTCTAAAGAACGTTTGGTTGGTTTCATTTTCTCCAAAAGTTTTATCTGTTGAAGCTGCAAATTTCAAATTCACTATACTTCATTGCAATTGTAGAGATTTATTGTTGGATCATTTGTGCAAGAACAAGATTGATGTTTGATGTTTTTAGTTGTTAATCCTTTAATTAAGGTGTTTGTGTTCGATTACGATAGCTGTTTCTATGATTCCTTGTTTTAAAGTTCCAGATTTTATCATCCTCATTGGTCTTTTTTACCTTTGTATTCCAAGAGTGTACGATTGGATTTTGAAAATGACACTCTGTTTTAAGCGGATGAGATGTATGTTTCTCAACTTATATACCCTCTCTTGCTTGCTTGGATTTGGCTTTATGTGATTACGCTGTCTGTGATTTCCGCTGAGAAGACCTCTCAAAGACTTTCTTTTTCGCAGCGATCATGTTGCTGAGAAGGGGAACTCATCGCTTCTATCGTTCACGGTCGCAGACATTAATACAACAGTGACCAAACTTATGGCATTAGGAGCAGAATTAGATGGCACTATCAAGTATGAGATACACGGAAAGGTAAAAACAACTTCAAATCTCTTCTGAAGATGTTCAAGTTTCATTTGAGACTTACTTTCTTAAATGGGATTTGAAGAATTTTTGCGGTTTTTTTTGGTTAACTAAGGTTGCAGCCATGAGGTGCCCTGATGGTTACATGTTAGGCCTTTATGAGCCTGCATAAAGCATATGAATAGATTCAAGCCTGCAAAAAAAGCTATGAATATAATAGATTTTGTTATTACAAATCCAAAGTCACTTTTCGTTTTGTGAACTTGTATGAGATTGTTCTGTGAACTTGGGGATCAAAAAATCATTTCATGATCAATCAAGGGTTGTTCCTTCATTAACTTGCTCTTTCAAAATATTGTTCTAAAGGAAGCCTTGTTTCAGTCAATTTTCCCTTGAAATCATACATATTAATATCTTGAAAGTGACAGATTCATTTCTACACAATCCTTTGAAATTGACAAGATCCAGTGAAGTGGACTTATTAATGAACTTTAGTGCTTTTGTAGTTGTTGAGCTGTTGACTATGTTGTTGGTCAGGATTTTACAAAACTGCCCCTAAGCTTTGGAGCATTTTTTTTATTTTATCTCCATGGTTTTAATTTAATTTTGTAAAGTGGGTTGATTGTTCAAAGATCTTCTCAAGATTATTATGATAAGTTTGGGGACCATTATGTTTGTAGTTGGTTACAAACAAATAGAACAAAATTACGCACCGAATCCTAAATGTTGGACATTACCAATGCACTTTGATCTTGTGCTTAATTACTTAAGATTTTTTTGCAATTTTAAATATATTTTATAATAATTGTGAATCCATTATTTTGTTTTTTTCAGAAATTTGAAATCTCATTGATTAAACTTTGAAAGTTCATCATGCAAGAATCGAATCACTCCTCTCAAATATGACAAAACTAATAGTGACCAAATATACAAGTACAGAAGCGTTTGTTAGTATTGTTTTTTTAATTTTAACTATAAAAACTAAAATGAAAAGGTATCTCTTCGGTGAATTCTATAGATTGGTGAGCAAGATCTAGTGAAAAGTATTGAAATGCATGATTTTGCAAAACGGAATAGACAAAGTATATATCTACACATTCTACGAAAAAATGATCTCCATCAAGTGAGAGGGATAAATAATTTTTATATTATCAAGAATCGTATAGTACTGGATCAAGAATCGGATTACGGATGTTCAAAGAGCTCAAATCTAGTGATATGACTTGTTGACCTGCGGTTTTGGTATCCAAACTTTCGTGGTAAGAGGATGAGAAGTAGTTTCATCGCGAACCGCCTTGTCAAATGGTCAAGTGATAGTGCATATATCGACTGTTGAGCCTTTGTAAATGCGGGTCCAAACACTCTTAGAGCAAACCATATAGGTTACGTTACACGAATAAATGGTGCTAGGAGACTTGTGAAAATTAAGTTACATGTGGTGCTATACGATTAGTTCAAACACTCACGAGCTCATTCAACGTTTAATTCAGTTTTAAGAATAGCCAGTTATGGTGTTACAAATGACAATTAAAACAATATTCATATAAAGGTATTGCTCTATATTTTCGTCACTCAGCTCAAGAGAATAATGAATATTACGCGACTTATGATGCTTTTCAATTTGTAATCGATCTGTATTTATAAGAAATAACTAAGAGAGAAAAAAAGTTAAGTGGCACACATGGTTTGTGAATACATTTGTTATGGAGAATAGACTAGGACTAGGCAAAATATCCGGATCCGAAGAACTGAACCGGAACCGACCCAAATAAATCGAACTCGAACCCGAACCGAAACCTATAAAAATATTTGATGAATCCAAAACTCTTCTACCCGAAAGATCCGGAACCAAACCGAGAACCGAACCCGGATATATTTTCTTTAGTTTTTTTGGGTTTTTCGGGTATATTTTTGGGTTTTCCGGGTATATTTTTTGGATATATTTTCGGGTTTTTAGGTATATTTTTAGGGTATTTTTTGGATTTTTGGATATTTTTCAGGTTTTCTGGTATATTTTTGGGTTTTCAGATATATTTTTTGGGTTTTCGGGTCCCAAATACCCTAACCGATTAAGATCCGAATTTTTTCGGTGTTTTACCAGTTCTTGAATCTCAGAACTGACCCGAAACCCTATCAGTTTCTAAATGGATCTAAAACCCTTTTACCCGAAAGATCCGGAACCGATCTGAATACCCGAATGCCCAATCCTAAATCAATAGACACTTAGTGACAATTATCTTAACATAATTAAAGACAGAAAATACTCCATAAGATTTGTTAAGTGTACCCAACTAAGCAATTAATTAACAATTTAACATTCTCAGGTGTTGCTTTTCATCACTCTATTGTTGTTTATAATAGAGATTTTGTGATGTCACATCGTCTCGCACATATAAACTTGTATAATATAATGAGACCTTCATTCTTCTCTTCATCACCATTGTCTCTTTTCAGTGTGCCAATGGGACTAAAGTCAAATACCATAATCCACCAAAAATATTCTTTGTCTCATCATGTTTGCGAAATGGTGATTAAGGGTGTTCATTAAAAGTATTAACACCCTTAATGGCTTAATGGTAAACCCTCCTCATTAGTAATTGCAAGGCCACTTGACCCAAAACTATTATCAACGTTGTTCATTAAAAGTATTTCAGACAATATATATATATATATATATATATATATATATTTTTTTTTTGTTTTCACACATATTTATTTGTTGTATGTTTATTTCATATTTGTTTTTGTTACCGCTGTTTTTGGCTGATCTAGTGAAAGAAGGAAAAATAGAAGTTATAAATTTCCGATTTTGGTGAGCCACGTACAACAAGTCGTGCATATATGCTTTTTATGATTTTAAATCGTTTTCTGAAGATGATTTGGGATTCAAATATTAACAGTTTAAAGTGATGTTTATGTATGATTTCATTTTGCTATTTCGATTAATCTTATCGGTTAATCTATATCTTAAAGCGATGTTAAGAAGTGAATAGAATATCAATCAAAAAGATTCTGTCAGTTTGATCAAAATCAAAATTAAAATATGTTGAAGTAAATAGAATATCAATCAAATAGTACTGATTTATCTAAGTATGTATTGGAATTTCAGCTTAATTAATCTAACACATCGGTTAGGGATGGACAATTTTTTTGTATCATTCCATCCCATTCCCGGTTCTAAAATATCGTTTTATATAAAAATAAATAATTTTGAAAATTATATGCTATATAAATAATTAAATATGTATTTGATAATAATAGAAAATTAGAAATATGGAATATTATACTAAAATATAGTTTTAATTTTAATTGTTTCTAATATTTTACCAAAATTACTAATTACTACTCCCTCCGTTTCACAAATAGTGTCGTTTTAAGGTTTAATTTTTGTTTCACAAAAAGTGTCGTTTTACATTTTCAATGCAAAATTTTGAATAAAATTTCAATTTTAACCATGTTGTTTTAATGTATTAAATGGAGAGAACAAATTTGTTTAGTGTATTAATAAAAGGTAATATGAAACTTTTAATAGTTTTCTTAATATGCGTGAAATGTGTCAAAATGATACTCTTTGTGAAACAGAGAGAGTATATTTTATAAAATATAATAATAGTGGTATTATATAATTTTAATAATTGTCACACTCATTTTTTTTTTTTTGGAATTTCCGTTGTATTTTCATCCCGTTCTATTTCATCCAATTTTCGTCCTAAATTTTAAATAGAACATAATTAAAATAACTATTTTAGTTCTTAAATATTTGTTCCATTTCTGTTCCCACAAAATTCCATCACAAATTCCATTGGTTTCTTTAATTAAACCAAACAATTTGGTAATTAAGTTTCATTGTCTATACATATGTGTCAACCTCAATTCTTCTAGGACTATGCCACGTGTCCAAAAACAAGAAATTCACACATGTTAATTAGAAAGAACAACGACTTAACCATTGAGAAATATATATTATACATGACAAACATCATAAAGAGGAATGGAAAAAGTTTGTCACCTATATTTGGCATACAATTGTATGCTTTAAAATAGCATAATTTGATACCTGTTCAATTAATATAAAAATGGTAGCTTATTCATAGATACAAGAATACACACATACATATAAAATATCAACTAAATTTAGCTAATTAAAACTTTTTTTTTTGGGTATTCGGTGGAGATGTGGCATCATTACAAGAATCTAAGCATATATAATTAGTCATGCTCCATGGATTATTATAACTTAGATTAAATGATAGCTTTGATTATTTGTAGATTACACTCAATAACCCCAATTTTAAAAGAAGAATTCTTTTTCACAAAATAATTCAAATTTAAAGTTGTAAATTGCAAATGGAAAAAAAAAAGAGTACATGAGATCAAATTGTAGAACAATGCATCATGATTATGTTGACACTCGTCAAATGTCGATCTTAATGTACGATTTTGCCCTCCTTAGGATACCAGTAGCTGAGGGTGGTTTAGTCATTATAGGGCATTTTTTCCAACCATGAAGAAGACATATCTAGGAACTTGTTGCAGAGAAAAGAGATCAAGACCCGAGGTGATGTTGTCGTTGAACCCTGAGATCTCTTTCTCTCTCTCTCTCTCTCTTGTATTTGATACTTTACAGCCCATCTTAGGGCTTTTTTTGGGGTCAAAACCCTAATTATTCAAACACATGTAAAGAGATCGCTTTTGAATATTTCATATCATTTTACATAGTTTCTTATAATCTGAATTTATGGATCAAAAGCTATATCAATTTATGAACTTGCAGTTGCCAGTAGTAACTTGTGATAGCTTATAAACTATTTGCAAGTAAGTCACCTTTAATTGAGCGAAAGCTAGATACATGAAATAGAAAGAAAACAAAAATCATCATTGGATGAATATGAACTACTAAAACTTTATCTTGGAAGATTGTTATTGCTTCTAGTAGTGAAACGTTATTTCATTAGATGCCAACTCATTACAAAGAAACAATATAAAATCTTCATAGATTGGACTCGAAGATGTTGAGGGAGGTCCACAACTGAATCTGGCCTGCAAAACAACACCATAAACACTCTTACAAGTTGAGTGTCAGACTTATTTATATCATATCAATGTTGAACTTGATCCTGAGCTACACACATGAATTCAACGCTTGTATACATAAATGAAATGTGGTAATACCGATTGAAAAGAAAAAAAAATAAAGAAAGGGAGCTCCCTTCAGTCCAAGCATAGAGAAGTGAAGATTCAATTTGTCTCTCGCATCATTCATTCATTTACCATATGCGAACATATTCTTTCATTTGGTATTTGGATGAATGAGTCGAGAGTCAATTAAATCTCACATATTACTCCATGAGTGGACCGAAGAAAGCTCTCTTCCTCCACCAACTCAACATCCCTAACCATTTTAACATTTGTAGAACTATATGTATAAGCACATGTAAAGAATTTGATTATACTATATAGAGCATATATAAAACCACAAAACAAAATCTAGTAAGATAGCCCATGCTTTTGATTCTTGATGGGAGGATCTTCCTCTGTGTGTGTTAGAATCAACCAATCTTCAAAATAAACCCTAGATGACCATAGATACAATTGAGGCATCGTATGATATTATATAAGAATGAGTTTATGTGACAAAAAGAGAAGAGAGATGATAGATGAGAGAAGAAGAGATGTATATAGAGGCATCAAGGATTAATGGCTTTATATAGCAAAACCAAAGGTAAACATAAACCGGCAAAACCCACAATGTTTTGTGCATTTTTTTTTTTGGTTGCACTAACAATTTGAAATAATATATATATATATATATATATATGTTTATATATATATATATATATATATGTTTATTGAATAGGTGGGTGGTTAGTATTTTCCCACGTTTTTGTTTGATAACCAGAAGACTTGATCATATATGAAAAAAAAATTACAATAATTTACTATATATATATACAACGTTTAATTTTCATGGTTTTATAACTCAAAATCAGTTGACAGCTAATAGATTAAATTATGTAATAATGAGACTTTTAGCGTATATGTTCAGAGATCTTACGAATCTATATTAGTGTTTTACGCTGACACAAACAAGTAAAACTAGTTACATGATCTAATTTTGAATGTTTACGATGTTAAGAAGTCATTTTTATGTTATTATCAATGAAAATGTTTTAGGGTGAATTTAGTTAATACTAATGATTGACTACTTTATTAGTAAAGTAGTAACCGATAATTGGTTTTCTATGCCCACATGGGCGTGGTCGAGTGGTAGTAGGGAGGTGGGATTGTTCCACCAACGGGGAACTTGGGTTCGATTCCCCTTCTGTGCTGGTGCTCGAAACATTAATCACGACCATGTGTAGAAGCTGGCACTGGGTTTCGGCCCAGTGGAAAACTCATGAGGAGACGTTGTCAGTTGGGCCAACTCACTCTAGGCAATAGTCGGAAGGCGCGAAGTCTTACTGGTTTGTCATATGGTAGCCAGTCCTCATCTCTCCGGTAGGATGTCAACCGGATAGCTTAGGTTATCAAAAAAAAAAAAAAAAGAAAAGATAATTGGTTTTCTATTGTGTTTAAAATTTTCCAATATACTTAGTGTGAAAAAAAAAACTTGCATAACAAAAAAAAAAACAGAAGCTTGCACCAAATGAGACGATCGACCAAAAAAAAAAAAGCACCGATCGGTTTACATTAAACAAACTTTTTTTTTTGGCTAAATACATTAAACAAACATGACTACTCCTTCAATATGCTGAATTTTAAATAAGTTTCTTCTTTTCTGTAATCAATTAAAATTTCGAAATTTGCTTTATGTTTCATAATAATTATCTGCTTTACACTCGAGCGGCCGGACCTTGTTCCCGGGAAACTTGCTTTTTGATATAAATAAGTACATACGAATAATTTTTTAGTTGATTATAAAAAAAAGGATCTTAATTTTGTCTACAATTAACCTATTAGTACACGTGGATATTCTGCCTGTTGCTTCTACGGTTGAAAAGACGAAAAAAAAAAATGCTTTGTGAATATTTGTGTGATGTTTTCATAAAAAAAAAAAAATTTGTGTGATGTATGAAAATTCATTAAGAATTTAATTTTTTGAAATACATTATCCCTCTGCTTACTTGGAAAAAAATAACTGAGGTTATTAAGAAGAATTATTTAACTACAAAAGTAATCGTGGAAACCCCTTTAATCCAACGATTGAATAAGAGAATTCATTAAGATTTCTATACTAGAAGATTCGGGTTTCAATTCCCAAATGATATAATTTCTGCAGATAAATAGATGCACAATTTTATAAAAAATTCTTTAGCATGATGCAAGTGCAGCCGTTCATCGTGATTGTGGATCTTTGTAAAACAGATAACGTTATCCCTTGTCGAATTGTTTTTATAGTAGTTTTCTTAATTTGTATCAATGTTAAAAAAAAAACTAAAAAATTAACATATTTATGAGAAATTCTAGGTTGGAACTTTTAAACTTAATAATTAATTTATAGAATATAAAAAATTGGAAAAAAACCAAAAGTAATTGTTTATAATATGAATCGTATAGAAGATTTAAATGTGTACTTGTATTGCTTCTAATGAAGTTCAAAGATTCAAGATAAGTACCTACAAAATCTTTGTCACACATAGGCTTTCTTATATAGCCTTTTCTCCATTACTAGGCTCATGTATGTATATACGCACAAAGTGATATGTATACACCGATGCTTAACTATATTACACTTATGTATGCAAAGAGCGAAGGAGAATATCGATGACATAAAGTATCATTATGTAATGAGCAACTTGCTAAGATGCATGTTTATCTTAATTATAGCAATATTTTATCATTTAAACTTGTACTTTGATGTTCCAAATTGAGCAGTCGTTTGTCTAGAACATGCAGCTTCTTAAACATTAAAGTTTAGTTAAAATTTATGTATTAGTTAAGGTTTAAGTATTACTTTTAGATATATCATATTTTTATAAAATGTAGTATTAGTTAAGTATATCTTTCAGATATTTCATTTTTTTTTCAATCGGATTGTTTTGGATAAAAAATTAAACACAGAATCTTTAGTTGTTAAGCAAATGTATACCACTTAAAATAGGCCCTTAAACTAGTACCATAATGAAAAATCATTTTTAAAAAATCGTAAAAGGGAGAAAACCATAACATAATATGGCGTTTTAGTAGAATAAAACATAGCATGATCTTCATAAAGAAATAGATTTTTTATTTTTGTTATCTTTATAGAAAGAAGTAATAAGAATCTATATTATATAGGTTTAAATGACATCTTATGTACATTGAACTTCAACAAGTACAAAAGCATTGAATCGTGTCCCGTTAAGTGTAAATTCTGGAAGTGGTAACATGGTTATCATCATCTAATGTCTCTCCAAGAAAATATAGAAAAATATATAATTGATAGTAAAAATAAAAAAATAAAAAAATCATCGTAGGAAAGTCGATTTGAATTAACAATGAAAAAAATAAATGATTGGATATCCGATTATATCACATCACTAGAATAAATTCCATTTAGCATAACTAAAAGTTTTCTTTTATTATATTATATTGTTTGCCAAATGTCGGTAATGAAAAAATTATTTACCAAACTATATTCAATAATTTTATTTCCCTGGTATCCAATAAATTTTATTTTATTTAAAATGTGCCGGAATATCGTTTGGTAAAATCATAATAATAAAATTGATGCTCTAATATATTCTAAATTTATTTTTCTTCGTAAATGCGCTATACTGTCTCCCTTCCTCGTTAAAGAATAATTTTATTTCCTGAGGTATCCAATAATTTTATTATGGCACTTGGCAAATAACAAAACAATATTAAATGTATAATGTTCCTCTATTCATTATAACACTAAGATTTAATATGCGCTATAATTAGCACAAAGTATTTTTTTTTTAATAAATTGTTTTGAAATTTAAGAAAAATTACTTTTATTTAAATTTTATAATATGCATAACTCATGATTATAGATAGAATTGTCTAACGGAATAATTTATCTATTTAAACCGTTTTGCAGTGGACTAAAATATTATTCGGGCTAACCCATAAAATATATAATCTTAAAAACATAACTCTATTAATTATTATGCACCGTTTAATGACTTTAGTTTTGTGGTTAGTTCAGGAACTCTAAAATTTGTTTTTTTCTTGTGTCTAACTTTTTATAAAATTAATAAAATATTTTATAACTTTTATTTTGATATAAATTCAAATTAAATAGATTTTTTTCAAGATTTTGAATAGATTTTTGAGATTGGAAATATATCAAGATTTTGAATAGATTTTTTTTCTTTGAATATATATGAATTGATTTTTATTTAAAAATAGATAGTAGATAACATCTTTAATGCAAAATAAATCATTTTCATATTCTTATCACTAATTGTAAAAGATAATTATACTTTTTCCTATTTCAATTATTGTTTGTTATTTGTAATGACATTTCATGTAATAACTTACAAAACAAAATTTATTTTCAAAAATGTCTTTTTAAATAATATTATAGAGATATGTATTTCAAACAGTGGTTTATGATGTTTGACAGGTAAAAAACGGAAGATGGTACGGAAAAGCTCCATCATCTTCTCAGAGACTCATTCAACTCATCGACAAGCAAATGAGAAATAGACTCAATTCCATCCGATCCTTGGGAGAACAACAATACAAAGATAGTCTTGTATTTTTGTTTTCAATAAGATATGTCTAAGCTTTTCAATTTTTTGTTTAGCTAAATATTATTTTAAAACGTTCACACTTATTGTAAAAACGGTTTTTTGACTGAATAAATTTAACATTCCTTCAAAAAACATATATTTAGAATATATTAGATCATCAATTTTATTATTATGATTTTTCACGTAAGACTTTATAATCCTTTTTTTTTAGTTTCAAATTACATTTTTCGTAAGAGGTTGTAATATTATTTTAATTTTTTTGTAAAACAAAAAAAAATAACTATTGTAAAAAGTTTTCTGAAATGGCAACAACTTTAATATTGGAAATATATATGGCAATTGTTACGAGATGACAAGGTCAATTATTCTTGATGTCACATTGTGTGGGGTTATGGTGATGCTGTCTGATCATAACAAAAAGTTACAATCACTGGTTTTGCTTTCTTGTTAGTTGTTTGGTTAAAGGGGTTATGTAGTGGGTCTCGTTTTGAACAAGACTGTGTAGAAGCGTTTGTAATTCAAAAATTACCTGTGAGTGTTGAGCAAGTTTACGCTCGATTATTGTTGATTCGTTAAAAGAGTTAGTGAGTGTCAATTGCTGTAAGTATCCAGAACTTGTGTTGTTAAAAAAAACACAATATAGGTTTTTTCGAGCGTCAATTTATCTAATCATTCAAATTTAATTAATCGAAATGGTATTATATTTTAGATCTATTAAAAAACTTTCCTATAAAATTAGTTCTTATTTTATATAATACCATTTCGATTAATTAAATTTAGTTGTGGTTTTAAAATAGAACTAATCATCCAATTGATGTATTTCTTTATTTAGTTCTTATTTTTCTTTCTTTTATATGTTCTCAAAATATTAAGTTGATATGTGTTTTTATCGGTGAGCGCAAGAATAAAATCAAAATGCACAATAAGGTCCTTGTGTAATAACAAAAGATTAATTTAACCTTCCGCGAGATTACTTTGCTACTCTGATCAAAGTCTTATAAATTGAATAATTTATAATTTTCTGGTTCGAGTAAAATTTTCTGGTTCGAGTAAGAGCATCGTTATTGGGAGAAACCCAAAACCCATTTGGGTTTCTTAAGTAATATTTAATTATAAATTTGAAGTTAAGAAACTCTGTTAATAAACTTCTGTTAATAAATTTCTGTTTTTGCTGCTTTATTGGTAGAACTTTATTATGGATTCTTAAAAAAAAAATTAATAATTTTGTTTTATTTTAAATAGAGTTTATTTTTTTAATTAAACATAGTTGACATAAAAACATAACATTTTAGACATAGATTTTGAAAAAAAAATACAAAATAACGCTCAATTTGGGTTTCTTTCTGATCTTGTCTATGAATCGTTTCATGTTCACCCACTGAACAATTCCAATTCATTAATATGTAAAAAAATTTAGAATTTTAAAGTTAAAGTTAAGAAAAAGTTGAAAAAAAAAATTCTTAACTTTTTTTTTTAAAGTTAAGAAAAAGTTAAAAAAACAAATTTGGCAAAAAAAAAAACTGGCAAAAAAAAAATCCGGTGAATTAGAGGTTGATACATGGCTAAGAACAGTGTAAGAACCCCCTTAAGAATCGGTTCTTAAAGTTCTTATTTAAAAACCGATTCTTGCACTGTTTACAATTATTATTTTTTTTTTTTTTTGATTAAGAATCTCACTTTTTAAGTTAATAATCTTGCAATAACGATGCTCTAAGTTCGTAGAGAAGTCTTGTTATTATTTTTCTTCGAATCTATCATATAAACGATGAATTTAGTAGTAGTAGACTAGTAGTAGTAGTTAGAAAATCAAAATAATATATTGCCACTGTATGTCCAATCAATACCTTTGTGTTACTTCATTTGTCTAATCCATAACCACATGGGTCATATTTTCCAGGAATCTTTTGTTTGTTTGTAATTATTGCAGCAATAAATAATTCATTACAATTTGATTTCATGGAAAATAGTCAAAATCTTATGTCTTTCACCGTAACATCATCAGATGATGAATTATATTAGACATACAAGAATTTTGGGTAAACAAAATCTATAGACTAATGATGCTTGGTTAGCCTCACTGGTGGATTTCTATTAAGGGCCCAACAAGTCAGAAGAATCAGAGCTTTAAAAAAATTATTCATCGTTCTAAATCCATATAAAACTAATCCAAAACATATAAAACAAATAATAATAATCATCATCTCAAATTTATATAAAACCAATAATAACAATTATCATTCTAAATAAATAAATAAAACTAGAGTAACAAATATTAAAACATTAGTTTTCTTCCTCTCTTTCTAACAAAATCATTAATCAAGCTTTCAAAGTCAACACTTTTAACCAACTCTCTTTCGATAGACAAGATAATCAAGTCACCCAATCTCTCTTATGACATACTCAAACGAAGATAAGACTTTATTAACTTCAACTTTGAAAAACTTCTTTCAGTAAATGCAACTTAAACTGAAATCGTCAATAATATTTGATAAGCGATCCGTGTAATATTATCCCCGATTGAAAAGAGGTAAAGAGATGAATGTAAAAAATAAAACAATTGATTAGGCGGACTATGTATATTACCTTTACAATGTTTATTTCTAATTTTTAATTAGTTGTTATTTTTTAAAACTTTCATTAACTATTTTGAATTTTGATTAAAAGATGTTTCACGTCTTTCTACCCTAAAATGTTGAATCTAATTTTTAAAAAATAGATCCGTAATTTTTTCATAAAAATGTGATGCCGTAGGCCAATGTTACATTTTAATGAACATAGACAAATCTAGGGGTGTCAATTAGGGCCAAAGCCCGAGGGCCCGGCCCTGAAAAACAGCGGGTTCGGACTTAAAAATATAAGCCCGAAAAAACCGGACCTTTCGGGCTAAGCCCATTCGGGCTAGTGTGTTTTTCGGACTTATCCCGATCGGGCTCGGACTAGCCCGAAACGCCCGAAACTTTACATTTTAAGTATTTAGAGATTTTATTTAAAAAATTATCTTTCTTAAGATAATAATTTGACATATTTTTACCGGTTCGAAGTCTACATTTAGTATTGGTGCGCATGTCTTTGAATAAATATATAAATCGTCTTTTACCAAGAAATGTTGAAGCACTGATTTGTACACGCACTTGGTTGGATGAGTTTACATTTCATGATCCAGGTACCATTATCATTCATCCATATTTACTTCATATTTTTAAAATCATTATCTATAGACTTTCAATGACATTTTTATATGATTTATACATGTCAAAATTTAATTTAATTTTTACTTTTTTTTATCTAGTAGCTCTTGATGGGGATGAAGATTTAGAAAACGATGAAATAGATTCAAATATAAACTCTACTACGTAGATTTGAAATATTTTGATTTTATGTTTTATTTGAATTTTATTTGTTTTTTATCAAACTTTTACTTTTGAATTTAATTGGATTTAATATAATATATTTTAATTAAGATTTATTTTGATAAATATTTTGTTTTAATTATTTTTCATTTGAGAATTGTGAATTTTTGTGTTTGCAAAGAAAAGCCCAAAAAAACTCGAAAAGCTATAAAACCCTGTCCGAACCGGGCTCAGCTCAAATATATACGGGTTTTACGGATTTCGGACCGGACCGGACCAGCCCGATTGACATCTCTAGACATAGCTCTGACTATGGGCCTCCTTACGAGTAGAGTAAGACAAAGGTATTAAGCTTTTTTTAAATAGAATGGACAACGTTCAAATTTTTACGTGGTTACTCTTTTCACGAATTGATCTTTTTAATTTAACAAAAAAAATTAATGGATATAGCGCGGCCTGACATTTCAATGTTTTATAATACAACAATAATGGGCTTTCTCTAATAGCCCAATACGTTTATTGTTCGGAATCTATTTTGGCGCCATTTTGACTCGAAATACGTCAAGCAAGACTGCAGCAGGATGGTAAGACAACATTTTCAGTTCAAATTTATCAACAAGATATCATGTCCGAAAGATTTGTCTTTTTCGTTCGCAAATTATTTATTCGTTCCCTTTGGATAAAAATAAACTCAGCTCGGTTAAGTTCCGGTTCAGGGTGCAAATCACAACAATGTAGATGAAAAACACAAACCAGAACAGAAACTCAAAGTGAACTCTCAGACAGCAACAATAGAGACAAGAGTGTCAGGGCATTCCATTTCTTATTATAACTGAACAAAATCACAGCTGAAACAATTTTAGTTTGTTTTGTTTTCGTTTTCTATGCCTAAAAAAGCATAAAACTTTTCTTCAAGGATGAAATGATGGAAACAAAGCCCTACACAGCACAACTGAATTCAGAATAACCACAAGACAGAGCAGCGTCAGAGAGAGAGAGAGAGAGAGAGAGTAACCTCAAGGGACTGTGCCGCCGATGCTCTAATTGCTTTTCCTTGCAAGCTTAGTCCATTCTGTATGGTATGCACCAGGGCGATCGGTCCTCTCATATGTATGAGCTCCAAAGAGATCTCTCTGCGCCTGAACCAGATTTGCTGGTAATCTGGCACGCCTGTAAGTGTCAAAATACGCAAGACTTGCGCACATTCCTGGCGTGCTTATCCCAGCAGAGATAGCCAGACCCACCACTCTCCTCCACGCGGCTTGCCTCTGAACCATCTCTTTGGCGAAATCAGGATCGACCACTAGATTTGCCAGATTCGGGTTTCTCTGGTAAGCTTTCTTGATCCTGTCCAAGAAGACCGCCCTGATAATACACCCGCCTTTCCAGATCCTAGCCATTTCACCCAGATTCAAGTTCCACCCTTTCTCTAAGCTCTTAGCTCTAAGCAAATTCATCCCTTGAGCATAACTACAGATCTTAGAAGAGTACAAAGCTTGCCTCACATCATCAATCAACCTCTTCTTATCAATTCCATGAGACGCAGAACCGATTTCCTCCTTCAGTCCAGCTTCTTCTAACACTTTGGCAGCGTTTTCCCTCTCATCCTTCAGTCCACTCAAGTATCTACAATCCAACGACGCAGCAATGGTCGGCGCTGCCACAGAGAGCTCAGCCGCCTGCTGAACAGTCCATTTCCCGGTACCTTTCATGCCAGTCTTATCCAAAATCTTATCCACTAACTCTCCACCACCATAATCATCCTTAACCCTAAATATATCCGACGTAATTTCAACCAAGAAGCTTTCAAGCTCACCTCGATTCCACTCCGTGAAGATCTCCGCGAGCTCGGCGTTGCTCAGACCTCCAACGTTCTTCAACACGTCGTAAGCCTCCGAGATCAGCTGCATATCTCCGTACTCGATCCCGTTGTGAACCATTTTCACGAAGTTCCCGGATCCGCCTTCTCCAATATACGTCACGCAAGGACCATCCTCGACTTGAGCAGCGACTTTCCCGAGAATATCCTTGATGTTGTTATACGCCTGGAGAGATCCACCAGGCATGAGCGAAGGTCCTTTACGAGCTCCTTCCTCGCCTCCAGATACTCCCATACCCAAATAGAGCAATCCTTTCTGCTCCGCCTCGACGATTCGGCGCTCTGTGTTCTGATACCACTCGTTTCCACCGTCGATGATGCAATCCCCAGGCTCCATGTACTCGGAGAGCGCAGCAATGGTCTGGTCAACGGGATTTCCGGCTTTGACGAGGATGATGACGGATCTAGGCTTCTGAATCGAGAGGACGAAATCGCGAGGCGAGTATTGGCCGGCGACTGGGAGTTTCCCTTCTTCAGCGGCACGATCTAGGGTTTCGTCGACTTTGGAGGTGGTTCGATTGTAGACAGAGATCGGGAATCCTTTCTCGGCGATGTTCAAGGCGAGGTTCTGCCCCATGACGGCGAGACCGGCGAGACCAATGCGGGATAGAGCGACGGACTCCATTGGAGAGAGAGAGAGTGTCTAGGGTTTTTGAAAGAGCTCCGTGATGGGCGAGAGAGAGAGTGGCGGAGATATTTATACGGTGAAAGTGACGGACTCGTCGATGGAGCCAAGAGACAAACACAAAGGCGACTAAACAAACTGGTGAAGAGTTGAATCTCGTTTTGTTAGGTGAGGTAGAAAGCTGATGACTCCAACGACGTCGTTTTGGTTTCTTTTATTTTTAATATTTGGTCCGATCTAAACCAAACCCGATAAGTTATTGGAAAAAATGGTCATATATGGACTGAAGCAGCTTTAATACGGTGGATAACCAATCATTGTTATTTACTATTTTCTTATATATATATATAAACAAAAAAAAAAAACAAAAGATAGCAGAGCCAAATTTCGATTCTGGGACCTGTGGGTTATGGGCCAACCATGCCTTCGCTGCGCCACTCCGCTTTGTTTATTATTTTATACGATGAAAAATATATAAAGATAGAGCTCTTCCAAGACGATCACATTATCACAAGAACCAAAACCAAAATAATCAAAACCCCTTAAAAGCATTATTGCGAGCATTACTGATTAAAATTTGTATATGAACGTTGTTGCAAAAACGAAAACCTTGAAATAAAACTTAGATTCATAACATAAATTCGATTTCACATAAACATAAATCACAAGTTAATTGATTCCATACAGAGAGTAAAATAACCATAGAGAAAGCATCAGAACTCGGTAGAACTCTAGCTGTTGGAACTAATTTTTTGTCAAAGCCTGAGGGTTTGATAAAATTGTGTTAGTGTGAAAAGAAATGAGTTAAGCTCTTTCTAATGAAATGTTTTCATTAACCGAGAAATGTTTTCTCGTGTATATATGTTGGAATGGTTGTGTCTTAAACGAACAACATGAGAGAAGAAAAGCCATACGTGCGACGTTCGCATCTTGGGCCTTGATTGGGCCCGTGGACTTTTTGAGGTATCGATCGATACCCATTGGTATCGATCGATACCCAGCGGGCTGACTTAAAAAAATCGCAGCCGCCTAGGTTATTCTAGAAATATTCCTTTTCTGTCATGGAAAAACCCTAGCCTCTCTCCTATATATACAACACGATTTTCACCTAAAAAATCATCCTCTGATACACAATAAACACTTACTAAAAGTTCTAGCAATCGTTTCTTCAATTCCCTACTGTTTAGAGTAAGTTTTAATTTCGAGAGTATCGTAGAATAATGGTCGATAGACATGAATCATGGTGTTGATGATTCAGTTAAACTTTGGTTGTATCCTGGGACTCATGGATCTATAAAACCCCGTCACACTACGGGAGATTCTTAGAGTTAAGGAAAGAGATTTATCTCGCCTCCTCAGATCTTGTATTGTTTTATCGTTTATAAATCGTCTGTTCCTTAAACTGTTTATTTACATATTATTGTGATTAAATCTTTCCTGTCTGTAGTGTAAATTTTGGTCCTACAATCTTAACTCTAAGAAAATCCAATTTCTGTTTTATTACTTCAATTGGATCTTTAATCACGAGTAAATAAACGTTTTTAAACGGTTTTAAACGATTCTTCTACTGCTGATGATACTCAAACGTTGTCAAAAAGCTTTTAGCAAATTGAAACGTGTAGTAGAGGCAATCTTCATCTCTCTCTATTTTTTTTAAGAAGATGTTCTTCTGCTAGTGATACTCAAACGTTAATCAAACAGCTGTTTAGCAACTTGAAACGTGTAGTAGAAGCAGATCTGCTTAAACATCTTCTAAAAAACCGTCTTTAATTGCGATTAAAGAACGGTATAATCAACGAACACACATCTGTTCTTGATAGGTTCGATTCAGATCGAGGCCTTGTGAGTATCGATCGACACCCTATGGTATCGGTCGATATTGGACTAAATTGTATCGGTCGACACTTAAGTGTATCGATCGATACCATGCAAACAGTGTATCGGTCGGCACCTCAGTGTATCGATCGATACTTTGCATCGACCAAGTTGGTCTATGTCGATCGATACTGTGTATAAGACACAGGTTTCGATCGACACTGGTGCTATGATCGATCCTGTGAAATTCACTTGTATCGATCGACACCCATGGTATATCGATCGACACTGAGCGTGTATCGATCGATACCAGTTTGCTTCGAATGACACAGTATGTGCATCGAGCTTCACTCGGAACCCAGGGTGTATCGATCGACACTCAATGTGTATCGATCGACACCAAGATGCTTTGATTAACACAGTATGTGCATCGAACATCGATCGACACCTACGGTGCATCGATCGACACCATACGGGTGCATCAATAGACATTGAGTGTGCATCGATCGATACCAAGGAGTATCGATCGACACCAATGCGATTTAGTTCGATATTAGAATTGCGATTCTTAAAGTTTATATATCGATACTAATTAAAAGTTGTTTCTTTTGTCTTAACAGAATGACAATTGATGTGGAAAACAACTCTGGAGTGGTGGAGAAAAACAGTGAGAAGGTTGAATCGACTGCGAGTCAGATCGAGACGGTCAAAGTTCCATCTGGGAACCATGTCGCTCCTCCAACCAAGTTTGATGGGACAGCATTCAAGATGTGGAAAAGGAAGATGTTCTTCTATCTGACAACATTGAATCTGCAGAAATACACCAGTGAGGTGAAACCTGTTCTCCCAGAAGATAACACTGATCCACGTGCGCTTGCGAGTGTCCACGCCTGGGAACATGCTGACTTCTTGTGCAAAGGCTATATTCTGAATAGCCTTTCGGACTCTCTGTTTGGGGTGTACGAAAATGCTGATACATCTAAGGATCTGTGGGATTCCTTAGACAAGAAGTACCGCATTGAAGATTCTGGTACTCAGAAATTCACTGTGGCGAAGTTTGAGCAGTACAAGATGGTGGATTCAAGACCACTAATGGAACAAGTCGATGAGGTGCAGAGGCTCCTACACGATATCTTTGCTGAGGGAATGCGGTTGTGTGAAACCTATCAAGGTTGCTGCATCATTGAGAAGCTACCTCCTGGTTGGACGGACTTCAAGAACTACCTCAGGCTGAAGAAAAAGAAGATGAGCCTTGAAGATCTGATTGTTAAGCTCCGCGTAGAGTCTACGAATCGGGAACAACAGATCAATGTAGGTGTGAAAATTCGCGAACACAATGCGAACATGGTTGAACACCAAAACCCCAATCAAGGCAAGTGGCAGAACAAAGGTCGCCTAAACAAAGGCAAAGGGAAGATGCCACCAAAGAACTTCCAAAAGTTCAAGAACAAGAGTGGTCAGAATGGTCAGACATCTCAAAGGTTCTTAGGACTGTGTAACTTCTGTGGGAAGCAAGGACACAAATCCGTCGATTGTCGTAGCAAGAAGGCTCAAGCCAACTTGACAGAAGCTGACATGTGTGCTGTGGTCACTGAGGCTAATGTTGCTGAAAGCCATCCAAAGACTTGGTGGTTCGATACTGGTGCAACCAGACACATTTGTATGGATAGAGAGATGTTCTCCACATACACAAAGACCAAGAATGGTGAAAAACTCCTAATGGGTAACTCAGCCTCGTCGACAATTGATGGTCACGGGAAGGTTGTTCTGAAGCTCACCTCTGGACAGGAACTGGTACTCACGAACGTCGTCCATGTACCAGATATACGCAAGAATCTGATCTCTGGATCGCTCATAAGTAAGCATGGATTCTCTGTGAAGCTGGAAGGTGATAAGCTGATCCTAACGAAGAATGGGATGTATTTGGGTAAGGGTTTTGTTTGTGATAATCTTTTTAAGATGTCTGTTGAGACAGTAATCCGAAAGGATAATGTAACCGAGGCTTCCACCTCGAAGAACCCTAAGATTAATGATAAGAAACCAATTGCTTATCTCGCTGAGTCTTTTAATATTTGGCATGAACGACTAGGACATGTTAATTTCAAGTCTATGAGTAGATTAATGAACATGAACATGATTCCTAAATGCAAATTAAGCAAAGACAAATGTGAGATTTGTGTCCAAGCCAAACTCACTAAAACGCCATCACCCAGCGTTCAAAGAACAACAGAACCTCTAGGTTTAATTCACACAGATTTATGTGATTTGAAATATATTCAAACCAGAGGAGGCAAGAAATATTTCGTGACTTTCATAGATGATTGCACGAGATATTGTTACATCTTCCTACTGCGAAGTAAAGATGAAGCCTTGGACAAATTTAAAGAATACAAGCTGGAAGTTGAAAACCAACTCGGCAAGACCATAAAAAAGGTCAGAAGTGATAGGGGTGGTGAATATAGTGAACCATTTGATGCATTCTGTAGAGCACATGGCATTATCCATCAAACAACTGCTCCCTACTCACCGGAATCCAATGGAGTTGCTGAAAGAAAAAACAGAACTCTCAAGGAAATGATGAATGCAATGTTGCAGGAATCTGGGTTAGCCCAGAACATGTGGGGGGAAGCTCTGCTTACCTCGAATTATATCCTGAACAAAATTCCACACAAAGTCACAGGAAAAACTCCTTATGAACTTTGGAAAGGTTATGTACCTTCGTATGTATACCTGAAAGTGTGGGGGTGCCTGGCAAAAGTTGCAGTACCACTTCCAAAAAAGGTCACCATCGGACCTAAAACGGTAGATTGTATTTTCATCGGATACGCGCACAATAGTAGTGCCTATCGATTTTTGGTACATAAATCAGATATACCAGACATTCATGTAAACACAATAATGGAGTCAAGGAATGCATACTTCTTCGAAAATGTGTTTCCATGTAAGGATAGAGGAAATCCTAAACGAACTCGTCACGAACGAGATGCTAGCAATGAGGCAAGCACTTCAGGCACTTCTACAGAAGTAGAAGAAGCTGAACCAAGACGAAGCAAGAGAGCTCGTAAGGAGAAGACATTTGGCTCTGAGTTCATAATGGCATTCCTGGCGGAAAGTGGTCCAAGAACTTTCATGGAAGCGATGTCTACACCTGATGCACCTTTCTGGAGGGAGGCATCTAACAGTGAAATCAACTCAATTATGCAAAATCATACTTATGAGTTGGTAGACCTACCTCAAGGTTGTAAACCTCTGGGCTGTAAATGGGTCTTCACCACTAAGCTAAAAATCGATGGCTCTATAGACAAATATAAGGCCAGGCTTGTGGTACAAGGTTTTCGTCAAAAGGAAGGATTGGACTTCTTTGACACTTATTCTCCAGTGACGAGAATTACTTCGATTCGCATGTTGATTGGAATCGCAGCTTTAAGAAACCTTGAAATACATCAGATGGATGTTAAGACTGCTTTTCTAAACGGAGATTTAGAGGAAGAGATCTATATGAATCAACCTGAGGGTTATGTTGCTCCCGGACAAGAGAAGAAAGTCTGTAGACTTGTCAAATCACTATATGGACTCAAGCAAGCTCCGAAACAATGGCATGAAAAATTCGACAGTGTAATGATGTCAAATGGCTTTCACATCAATGAATGTGATAAGTGCATCTATATCAAAAGTACTTCACAAGGTTATGTGCTGTTGTGTTTGTACGTAGATGACATGCTAATCATGGGAAGCAACAAAGATATAATCATTCAAACAAAGAACATGCTAAGTGGAAAGTTTGATATGAAAGACATGGGATTAGCTGATGTAATTCTAGGGATTAAGATTATTCGAAATTCAAAAGGAATAATTATGTCTCAAGATCATTACGCTACAAAAATCCTAGAGAGGTTTAAGACCTACTCCAATGGGACTGCAAAAACTCCACTTGATCCTCATCTTCACTTGACAAAGAATTCAGGTGAAGCAGTGTTACAAGTGGAGTATGCAAGAGTCATAGGGAGTCTAATGTACTTAACGAATTGTACTAGACCCGATTTAGCACACTCGGTAAACGTACTAAGTCGTTACACGAGCAATCCAGGTCATACCCATTGGAGAGCCATAACTAGGGTATTAAATTATCTAAGATACACCAAAAGTTATGGGCTGCACTTTGGTAAAGAACCAGCAGTGCTGGAAGGGTACAGTGATGCCAATTGGATTTCAGACTCAAGAAACTCCAAATCCACGAGTGGATATGTCTTTACTCTTGCTGGTGCAGCAATATCCTGGAAATCTTCCAAACAAACACTCCTGGCCAGATCAACCATGGAGTCAGAGTTTGTAGCTTTAGACAAAGCTGCTGAGGAAGCAGAATGGCTTCGAAACTTTTTGGAAGATATCCCAATGTGGGAGAAACCAGTGCCAGCATTACGTGTACACTGTGATAGTCAGTCGGCTATCTCTCGGGCACTGAGTAATCTATATAATGGCAAGTCTCGTCATATAAGAAGACGACATAAGACCATTAGACAATTGATCTCAACTGGTGTAATAACGATAGATTACATCAAGTCGGCTGATAACCTAGCGGATCCGTTTACCAAAGGTTTGCCGCGAGATCAAATTGTAAAATCATCAAAAGGAATGGGTTTAAAGCCTATAGAAAAAGATGATGTTTGACAGATACCCCACCTATGTGACTGGAGATCCCAAGATCTAGGTTCAAAGGGAAACAAAATTAAACTGATTCGAATTGAGCACTGTGAGACTATGTCTCTGCCCAGTTCCTAGGATGATATAACAGTGCTACCTGTGGATAGTAAGGATAAGCGTTGGCTTTTAATGATTGCATAGCTATGTAGATAGTGGAGTGTGACAGGACACTTCTGAAAAACAAGCTAATAAAAGATCACCTAGTGAAGTGTGAAATGGGGCCGTTTCTAGGAGAATGAAAGAGAAGGCTATATTCTCCAAATTCACTCACGAATACCAGGAATGTTCAAGGCCAAAATGAACACAATAGAGAACAAAGTTCTACGAGAAGATGTCTCTGTGCGATACCTGTTGTCTAAGTTTACATAAAAATCCGGGCGGTTCAAGACATCATGTTCACCTCCTGGCCGAGTAAACTCGACAGATATTAAAAATGTTTGGTTCAAAGCTGGAAAATGCTACCTCTCAGATACAGTTACATTTTCGTATACTCTCGAAAGTCTGTCTACGTCTAGATGAGTCTAGTCAAGTATGTCTAGTAAAGTCTAGTCTGTACAATTTTCATATGTTTAGAGTCATTTCTATTCATGTGGGGGATTGTTGGAACTAATTTTTTGTCAAAGCCTGAGGGTTTGATAAAATTGTGTTAGTGTGAAAAGAAATGAGTTAAGCTCTTTCTAATGAAATGTTTTCATTAACCGAGAAATGTTTTCTCGTGTATATATGTTGGAATGGTTGTGTCTTAAACGAACAACATGAGAGAAGAAAAGCCATACGTGCGACGTTCGCATCTTGGGCCTTGATTGGGCCCGTGGACTTTTTGAGGTATCGATCGATACCCATTGGTATCGATCGATACCCAGCGGGCTGACTTAAAAAATCGCAGCCGCCTAGGTTATTCTAGAAATATTCCTTTTCTGTCATGGAAAAACCCTAGCCTCTCTCCTATATATACAACACGATTTTCACCTAAAAAATCATCCTCTGATACACAATAAACACTTACTAAAAGTTCTAGCAATCGTTTCTTCAATTCCCTACTGTTTAGAGTAAGTTTTAATTTCGAGAGTATCGTAGAATAATGGTCGATAGACATGAATCATGGTGTTGATGATTCAGTTAAACTTTGGTTGTATCCTGGGACTCATGGATCTATAAAACCCCGTCACACTACGGGAGATTCTTAGAGTTAAGGAAAGAGATTTATCTCGCCTCCTCAGATCTTGTATTGTTTTATCGTTTATAAATCGTCTGTTCCTTAAACTGTTTATTTACATATTATTGTGATTAAATCTTTCCTGTCTGTAGTGTAAATTTTGGTCCTACACTAGCTACTGAAAAAAAATAAAGAACGCACAAATTCAAATGCTCTAGGCAATGCATAAAGAAGACACAAGAAATCAGACACACACAAGGAACAAGGTTAAACCTTTATAGCGTTGCATATTGGGAGATCGATGAGATCGGCCATATCGAGATTATGGAAAATAAAATCAAAAAGAATATAAATATTTATCAATATCTTAGTTTATGAAATTTATCTTTATCTCTAAATATATTATTTACATTTATGTTTATCTTGGTATATCTTTATCTCTATATAAGAGAATGTAAGTTGTAACTTTATTCTTATGAGAGTCTAATATAATTTTTTCTAAAACAAATTTGTGTTCATACTCTCATCAATTTATCATGGTATCAGAGTTTTCGATTCTAATCATGATGGGTTATGATTATTTCTCTCTTGTTCTTGCTTAAAAAAAAAATAAAGGAGAGAGATGTAATCCTTATGGTGGATTACGTTGTTGATGGTCCGTAATTGGCCACATTTGATTTCTATTACTAGCATGATTGCTAGTATCTTGGTAAACAAGTTATGAAGGTGGTTTCTCTTTATGATTTCATGATCCCATATGTTCATGTATGGCAATGGTTTATGAGCATGGACCTATGGATGGGTTCGTTCAGTTTTTGGTGACGATGATATTTTTCTCGCCCTCGCAAATCTGACATTTGTTTTATTTGACTTCTCATCCTCACGAGTTATTTTCTGATCTCACAATCGTGAGCTATTATGGTGTTTATGATAGATTTTCCATCGAACCAATTTGATCCTACGACCGGGTATAAACGTCGTTGAAGACCTAGCGACTGGGTGTTGTAGCCGATCTGACCCGACGGCCGGATATAACATCGATATTATGAAGACTTGTCCAATCTCACATGTGTTACCAATATCTTAGTTTAGGAAATTTATCTTTATCTCTAAATATATTATTTACATTTATAGGTTTATCTTAGGTCTAGCTTTATCTCTATATAAGAGAATGTAAGTTGTAACTTTATTCTTATGAGAGTCTAATATAATTTTTCCTCAAAAAAATTTGTGTTCATACTCTCATCAATTTATCACGATCCTTGATAGCCTCATGCTGTTTTCAAAAGTCACGGGTTTTGAATAGCTTCACCATTGGCTTCATTCTGAATCATTCATCTAAAGTCATAGTTTTTGTAACCTACTTAGAGAACATGAGAGTCACTAGGCTCGCTTCTTTGCACCGAATTGAATTGGGAAGTTTCGGCTGCTGTTGGGTACGAATTAGAAGTCGATCTTCCGACTATTTTTTCCCTGACCAGAAATTTGAATGAAGAAGACTTTTAGACTTCTTCAGTGACCAATTGCTCCAATCCTTCACGAGCTGCATGATAAATAGGATTTTACCTACTTAAGAATCAATCCTATATACACATGTCATTGTAGTGTTTTAGGTGTCAATCCAATCTAGGGTCTAGTTCAATGCAACAAGAATACAAGACTCCAATCATGTCCATCGAGGAGTTAGTCGAACAACCGGGGCGGGACTTGCACATCCGGCTCGATCCACGTCTAATTGGAAGATCGACATGGTAAAATTATATATATATATATATATATATATATATATATATTTTAATGTCAAATTGTTTATAGTTTTTTTTTGGGTAGGTTTGGTATATCGAATAACGAGATTATCAAGTCCATTTTGAAGATGTTGCATTCGATCCTCGACAAACTGTACAAGAAGTTTTCAGATATCCCGTATGAGGAGAAACAAATTTGGTTTAGACAATTTGCGGTAAGTTGTAAATTACAAAAAAAAATTCATATTTATTCGGTTTTTTAATATTTTGACAAGTTTTTATTTATGTTTTTTTAGCAAGAGTTTACATGGTATCACTCCGACACGACCATGGTTGAAACAAAGTTTATGAAGGAGGCGTGTACGCATTTCAAGAGAAACATGAACGCGTGGAAGCAAAAGTGGAGGAAAGGGCAAGACAAACCAAAAGGCTTGAACGCTTCGCTTTGGGAAAGCTACAAACCATATTGGCAAAACCCCGCGACAGAAAAAACCTCGAAGACTAATTCGGGAAATCGAAAGAGTGTCGCTCCGGTAAAGGACAGTACGTCCACAACTCCAGTTCGACCAGATTCCGGACCCAAGAAATACAAATGGTAATATTAGAAGTGTTTACATTTTTCAATATTTAATTGTTATATTATTTATTATTATTATTATTATTATTTAAGACAAATGCGGCCGGAGGTGTGCGTCCGAATCACTTGGACTTGATGAAGACGTGCCACACGAACAAGACATCCAGGGTTATTCAGGATCCCCTCATGATGGAGATCTATGAGAACGTGTCGAAGACGACGACCGAGCGGACCCAGCAGTCACAAGGCGACTCCTCCTCTTCCTTCGAGCTGACGCGGGAAGAGGTCAACCGTCTCGTTATCAACGCAATTTTTTTTTTCATTTTGTTTTACACTATAATTAAATAATGTTCTAATTTAATTTTAATCTTTACATGAATTTTCCCTTGATAAAAAAGGGCGACATCACTAGGGTTTGGGTAAGGTCCCGGTTATGGAAGCCGGGGATTCAGGTTCTTCTTATTTCTCTGAAGATCTTGTCCAGCAGAATGAAGAGTTAAAGTCAAAAGTAGCAGCTTTGGAGGAAGCGAAAGTGGATACCGAAATGAAGTTATGTGTTACGCAAGAGGAGCTTACAGAGGCAAGGTCGGATATCGCTAGCATGTCCAATTGGATGAAAGCAAATTCTCGGATTTCCCGGGAACGGGAACGAGAAGAAGGGAAACGGGAACGAGAAATTAATTTAAATGTTTTTGTAATTTCAAAACAATTTGATTTTATTATAAACAATTTTATTTTATTGAAAAACAATTATAATATTTTATTTTAATTTTCTTTTTCGAATTATTAATTTCATTTAATTTTAAAAATCATTATTTTAATAGAATTTTTAAAATACAGTTTTTTAAATCCCGTCAGGAATTGGTCGGAAAATATACGGTCGGGTTTTTGGCGGTGTGGAATCATTCGGTAATTGTGCGGTCGGGAATTGGTCGGTAGTTGTGCAGTTGGGAATTGGTCGGGATATCGTCAGAAAATATCCGACACTTATTACCGTCGGGAATTGGTCGGCAATTTAGTTTCGTCGGTAAATCGTCGAGAATTCTCCAACTAAACATATCCGTCTAAATCTGGTCGGTAACACAGATGATCGGGACATCGTCGGAAATTACCGACCAATTACCGACCGAATTTTAATTCCAACGCTCTAGTCCAGACGGATCAAATCGGTCAAAAATTCATCCGAAAAGCAGTTTTCGGACGGTTTCACGACCGATATGGCTGTCGGGAATCAACTGATATCTTGTTATCTTGTAGTTATATACATACAATAGACAAGAAAATTACGGTTTATATTATTCAATTTTTAATCTTTACAAATAACCAAAAGATTATCGTCTTTTTTTTTTTTTTTTTTTTTAAACTATTTTCATTAAAAAAGTAACAGCTACAAAGGATGACCGAAGTCATAGTTATTTTTAAAGTAGCTTACATAAGATGTAAAGCTTATATCACCATCAAAAGGTGTATATCATAAACCGACTCTTCCGCATCGATTTAGCACTAAGATTAAGTCGCGTTGTCTCCACGACCACCTCTATTCCCACGCCCGCGCCCTCGGTTTCCACGCCCAGCTACGGCCTGCCATTGCATTACCTTTGCTTTTGTTGAGGGCATTACCGGTCTTTCTCTTAGAATCCTTTTGCCCGTTGGTGTCAAGTGAACCAACGGGTCAGACTCTTCAACCGAAACCTGCATATCGACTTCGTCATCTGAATCTTCCAAAGAGGCAAACCGGTTTGTTCCTAAATCTTTGCTGGAGGAGGACTTGCGGATACTATGCTCTCTTTGAGCATAAGCAGGGGAGTGTTGATTTGGAGTGACTGTCTTATTTGGTAAGACCATAATAGCTGAATCTGGGTTGCTAGAAGTACCTGTGACCACAGGAGAAGAAAAGAGCTTCGAGGCAACAGAAGTATTACCTAGTACAATGGGAGTAGCGGGATTAGTGGTGACATGTTTCATGATACTTTCTGAGGATGGAGAATTAGCTGAGGCTTTATCAATGGATTTAGTCTCTTCATGAACCTTTCCTTTAGAATTAGTAGCAACAATTTTCAAAGCAGCAGTAGAGGAAGCTACACATTTTGCAGTTTCCGAGATAGTTGGATTCACCTTTTCCGTAGGAGTTAGCATTTGGCCTCAATAACAAGCATCGAGATGCTTTGTGACCCAACTGTCCACAGTTGCTACAATTAGAGGGCAACCATGAATACATGACATCCACCATTGAAATGGCATCGCTTGCATCTGTTAACGCAACCCTTGGTGGGAATGGTCTGTTCAGCTTTACCTCTACTAGGATTTTTGCTTCTCCCATTTGTGTCGGATCAAGCCACGGTTTCTCAGTTAGCATAGGCTCACCAATACCCGATGCAATCCATTTAATCCCCACAATAGAATATAGCTGATGAGGAATGTTTTTCAGTGTCAACCACACAGGTACGGTAGTTATTCCCGGCAGCGAAATAGTGTCAGACGGGGTCCAAGTTGACACAAACATTAAGCAGTCGTCAATGTGCCACAAACCTCTCTGAAGAACCCCTTTTCGGGTTGATTCATCAGGGATATGAAACAAGTAGGTTGATTCTCCTAATTGTCGAATGAAGATCCTACACCTTTTCCCCCAAATCCTAGTAAGTACCGCTTGAATTAGACCTCTAGAGGGTGCAGAGCAACGATAAAACTGGCCAACAATGAATTCCTTTTGGTTCTCTAAACCACTAAGAAGAACATGGCTCGGTATTTTTACCTTTGGGGTTCCGTCCTCCATGAACTCGGGGATAGTGACTCTGTGTAGATTACGCAGAGATTGATTCATTTTTGCGGCCCAAGGGTACTCCTTTGAATGTTCCCTTATAGCTGATACCTCAATTTCTAAAGAGGCTTTTCCCAAGCTCCTTTAGAGATAGAGGGAGGAAGCTGATGCTGCTCAGAGAGTGATGGTGCGGATGGGCCAACGACATCTAGGGGAGAGGGAATTGGTTCTTCAATTTCATGAGGCCAGATATTAGCATCTTGGGACTTGGGAGATAGAGGCAAAGATGCATTATCGAGCAAAGCAGAGATGTTGTCTACCTGCCCTGAAATTGGAGGATGAATAAGAGAGGCATCAGAGGACTTGGTTGCAGACGGCAGAGTCTCCGATTGAGGAAATGTCGAGGGTGGTAGTGCTTTCGCCGACCATCGATTCAAAAGTGGCCATCGCGGATCTGTAGATGACGATTTCGTAGCGCGGAAGTCGGGTCGAGTTGCTTGACAAGGGAGAAGATCCTTCCTTTCTCAGTGAAACTTCATCGGGATTGGCCGCTTGGATCAATGCCGTTTCTGGTATTATCGAATCTAATCTTCTCTCCGACGAAGGCATGAGAAGGTCCAAGTCACGGGAAATTAGAGGGGGCGAAGCGAAGTAGAAAGGTGGAGTGAACCACCGGTAAGAAAAAAAAAAAAAAGGTTTCGATCCGAGGTGAGATGTTTGTTTGTTTGTTTTTTATGGATGAATCTAAGGTCAAGAATCTAATCTTACTAACAGAAACGAGATGCCCCTTGTAGGAGGAAGAAAATTACGGTTTATATTATTCAATTTTTAATCTTTACAAATAACCAAAAGATTATCGTCTTCATGAACAAGCAAGCAGGGGCATCAAAAGGTAGTAGGCAACACAATGAACGAGATCGACAATGAATTGGTGCCCCTGGGCGTTTCACGGCGAGTCTTCTTTAAAAAAAGGTAGCAGAGTCAGGTTTCGATCCTGAGACATGTGAGTTATGGGCCCACCACACTTCCGCTACGCCACTCTGCTTTGTTGATAATTATATACGATGAAAAGTATATCAATTATTCAAATGTGAAAATGGATAAATTGAAAACACACAATCACGTTGTGACGTTGTGTTTGCGGCGGCTTACATGCTTGTCCACTTAAGATATTACTATCACCAAGATTTTTGCCGGCTTAGCGTATCATTTTTATTCGCATTTTAAATTCAATCCTTTTGACTAACATAAAAATTTCTTCTGTTACAGAAGATTCCCCTCTCTCTCTGTGACAGATAGAGACAACACTTATTTTTGGGGGTTTTAGATAAAGACGAGACTTGTTTCTGCAATTGAGTTTTGTCTTTTTGGACTTTTTTGCTTCGTTTAAATTCAGTGGGAAACAGAGAGCTCTTCCAAGACTATTTACAAGAACCCTTTGGTTGATTTCTTGACAAGATCCGAATTTTCTCCTTCTCTATTTATTTCTTCTTTATTGTGAAAGTCAGCTCATCCATTTTACCGCTGAACCAGAGTGAAAAGCAGCGAAAACCAACCGAGAATTCACTTGTGATATCCTAAGAGTCTTGTTACATATCTATCTCGAGCATAACCCGCTCTCGGGTCCACTGCCTTCGGGTTTTTCTGGTTGGATGGATCTTTGAATTCTTCTTCTTTCTACCAATGGATTCAGCAAGAGCTCTCTACCGGGTCCGACCAAGCTTAGCGATCTTCATAGTGTTAGTCGTAAAATACATGTGGAACTGATTGCTTTCCTGTTGCTACGATGATGGCTTGTTGCTTGCGAAAGAAGCGGTGCGTGAAAGCTAGGCTCTCATGGAAGTCCAAGAAGAAAGACGCATACTCATCTCCTTCTGGTAACTGGGCACCAGAAGACGACGATGATCAAGGCAAAATCGTCTTCTTTGGAGGAAGTAACTATACCTTTGATTTGGATGATTTGTTAGCTGCATCTGCAGAAATTTTGGGGAAAGATGCTTCTGGTTCAACCTACAAAGTAGCTGTGGAGGACACAGCCACAGTAGTAGTGAAGAGATTGGAAGAGGTGGTTGTGGGAAGAAGAGAGTTTGAGCAAGCAATGGAGATCGTTGGTAGAATCAGACATGATAATGTGGCTGAGCTAAAAGCTTACTACTACTCCAAGAACGATAAGCTCGCTGTTTACAGCTATTACAGTGAGGGAAACCTTTTCGAAATGTTGTACGGTAAGTTATCTCTATGTTCCCTTGGTCTATTTATTCCTTTGGTCTGTCTCGAAAACCAAAAACTAGACTATTGCAGGAACTAAAGGAGAGAACCGAATACCTTTAGATTGGGAGTCTCGATTGAGAATAGTCATTGGTGCAGCAAAGGGATTGGCTATTATCCATGAAGCAGATGACAGGAAGTTTGTCCATGGGAACATCAAATCTTCCAACATCTTCATTGACTCGCAATGCAATGGCTGCATATGCGATCTTGGCTCGACACCCATCATGAGGTCTCTCCCTCAGACTACCGTTCGTTCTTCGGGTTATCATGCTCCCGAAATAACAGACACAAGAAAGTGCACACAGTTTTCTGATGTATACAGCTTCGGGGTGGTGTTACTCGAGCTTCTAACAGGGAAATCTCCAGCGAGTCCGCTATCAGGTGACAAAAACATGGACTTGGCGAGCTGGATAAGGTCGGTGGTGTCGAAAGAGTGGACCGGAGAAGTATTCGACATTGAGCTTATGAAGCAAATTGGTATAGATGAAGAGCTGGTTGAGATGATGCAGATAGGTTTGGCTTGTGTTGCCTTGAAGCCTCAAGATCGACCTCATATAGCAGATGTTGTGAAAATGATACAAGACATTCGAACACTCGATGCAGAGTGAGAAACAACACCAGAGAACAAATCAAAAGCATTTTTTTCCATGATTGCTGATTAAATTTGTATAAAAATCGACACTTTGAATAAGAAATTCTCAGAGAAGATTGATTCAAAACATAAATTCGATTTCACACAGAGAGTAGAAGAACCATAGAGAAAGCGTTCGAAACTCGGTAAATTCGAAACAAAAGCTAGCTACTGAAAGGATAAAGAAGATTCGGCGAATCCAAGACGACGCGTAAAGATATGAAGCCAAACCGGAGAAGATGGATTGATCTGGCTTCGACGATGATGGATATTGAAGGATCAGACAGGGCTAAGGAGCTGAAAGAGATGGGGCTTCGGATCGGAGTTCATGCCGATGATGATGATCAGAGGGATGAATCCGTAGTGAGTCGCGACTTTCGCCTTCTTCAGTGACCAATTGCTCCATTCCTTCACGAGCTGCAACTTCGATTTCTCATTCGAAGAGGAACCTCCCTTTGATCCTTTCCCTTTTCCTTTGAGCTTCAACGATATGGTAGACTCCATGGATTCCGATCTCAGAGCTTCTCTTCTTTTTCTCTCAGTGTAAGTCTCTTTCGGTTGCGCAGATTTTTTATCGAAGCCAAATAAACCCTAAAGCCCTCTTTGAAGTTAACCGTTGAAGTCTCTCGATGGCCCAGAGGGTTCTCACTGACCTTTCCTATAGACAAATCTTTTTTGAGACAATTAGGCGCGGGCTGAAGGATATCAAAAACGTAATACAAAATTTTATGTGATAAAACGAAAAAATTTAGAGCAACCAATTGAGATATACATGATCAAAATAAAGCTAATCCAAAAAATAAACACTATACAAAAATAAAAACTCAAAAAGCAATACTAAATAAGTGTATAAAACCCACAAACCAATTGAACTAAGATAAAAGCGAGTTTTTCGTTTTCACATAATCGTTCTTCGTCATTTTTTTTCCTCTTATATATCCTATGGTTTTTCTTCATTATCGTCTTTTCTTTATTCTTCGTCATCGTCTTCCACCTTTATCACTCTTTCTTTTCTCACGTCTTCTTCTTCGTTTTCTTTCATTTTGTTTGTTTTCTTCTTTGTCACTAGTGTTTTCCACATCTTTTCCTTTTTCTTCCTCATTGTCTTCGACTTCTACTTCTTCTTCCTCTTATATATCTTTCGATTTTCTTATTCCTCACCATTTTATTTCATCGTCATCATCGTCTCCGACTTCAACTCCTTGTTCCTCTTCCGTTCTGTCTTCATCTTCTTCTTCTTCTTCTTCCGGGTTATATTATTCTCTTTCTTTTTATTTTTCCTCCTTCTTCATCACCTTCGTCTTCTTCGTTCTCCTCGACTTTCTATTCGTCTACTATGTATTGGTTTTCTTCTCCGACTTCTCTGACTTCTTCTTCTGAATACTTTTTCCCTTCTCCAAATTCGTCATTTCATTCTTCTTTGTTCACCATCTTCGCCTTCTCCAACTATTTTTCTTTTCTTCATTGTCTTCATTGGCTTCGTCTTTTTATTCTCCCTCTTCTTTTTCTTTTAGTTTTTTATATTCATCGTCTTTTCCTTCCTATCCTCCATCGTTTTCAACTCCTACTTCTTATTCTTTATCGTTTTCATCTTATTTGACTTCTTATTTTTTTTTCATTCGGTTTTTATTCATTTTCTTCTTCTGAATTTCTTCGTTTTATTCTTATGATTTTGTTTATGCCTCATCTTCTCCGTTTTCTTCTATCGTCTTTGTATTCTCTTGCTTCTTATTCTTCCACATCTTCTACTTCTTTGTGTTCTTCTTCTTCCTTTTATTTGACTTTCGATTTTTCGTCTTCCTCGTATTTTCCCTCTTCTAATTATGTTTTGGAATTTTTCAGACGTATATTTTCATATTCTTTATGAGCTTGGCTATCTTTACGTAGACGATCAGTTTCAAAGAATCTTGTAAAGTAGAAGCACATAGTTAACATGGACACATATTATCTGACTGTTCTAACATGAACCCTCCTCTTGAAACTAAGGGGAAATATAGTTTGAAATCTGAAACAAAGTCACAATGTCTAATTGAAATACAATACACAATCATCTTAGGATTCAAATTTCTTCATTACAACCATTTGTAGCAAGTATAGGCCACAACCGCTGAAGCAACAACGCATACAACAGGAAAGCGACATATATATGAATCTTATCACTCCCAGATCTCTAACCATGTTGGTATTCCGAAAACCTTAAATGTCACTATTTATTCAAAAGAAAGTATTTTTCGCAATTTATCTTCTTGGATTCAGGTGTAAGCTTTTTAATGTTGTTATCACTTTTAAGTTGATAATCTTCCGAGGTGTCCAAAGATAATATCTAATTAATATCACCATAAGATTGTCAATGTTACTTGTTCTCAAATATTCTATATTGTTTTTTTCTCCAAATTCATCATCCTCTTCCCCTTCTTATTCTTCAACATTTTCGTCTTGTCCTAATATTTTTTATTCTGATTTTTATTTTTCTTTTCTTCGGTCTTCTCCCTCTCGTCTTTTGCTTCTTCTTCTTCACAACTTCGTCCTCCTCTTCTCCCTCCTATTCAACTTTCAGGTTCTCTTCTTCCTCGTCCTTTTCTTCTTCTTTGTCACTGTATTCGGCTTCTTCTTCTTCACTGTCTTCTTTTTCCTCTTATTTGTCTTTCGATTTTCTTATTCATCATCTCTTCTTCCCTCTTCTTCATCGTCTTCAACTTATATTTCTTCTCCCTCTTATGATTTGTCTTCTTGTTCTTCCCCTTATGCTTTGTTATACTCTTCTTCCTATTCTTTATCTTTTGGTTTTGTTCTTCTTTTTTCCAGTTATTATTTGTCTTCTTCTTCATTCTCCAATTTTAAAGCTTTTGTCAGTTCCACATCTTTTTCTTATTCTTCTTCATCGTCTTTGACTTCTACTTCTTCTTCTTCCTCTTATATATCTTTTGATTTTCTTATTCCTCACCCTTTTCTTTCATCTTCATCATCGTCTTCGACTTATACTTCTTCTTATTATTCTGTTGTGTCTTCTTTTTCTTCCTCTTCTTCCTCTTTTGGTTTTTTTTTTCTTCTTCGTATTTTCCTACTTCTTTGGCTTCTTCTGCATCATCTTTGTATTCTCTCAGTTCTTCTTCTTCTTTTTTTTTCGATTTTTATTAGCCTTCTTCATTATCTGCTTCTTATTCCTCCCTGGTCTTCTTTGTCTTATCAAAACTCTTCTTCTTATGGTTTTTTTGTTGTCTCTTTCTCATCTTCACATTCGTCTACTTTGTATTATTCATCTTCTGGTTTTCTTCCACGTATTTTCCTTCTTCCACTTCGTCTACTATGTATTGGTTTTCTTCTCCGATTTCTTCTTCTGATTGTTTTTTTCTTCTCCAAATTCGTTATTTCATTCTTCTTTGTTTACCATCTTCGTCTTCTCCGACTATTTTTCGTTTCTTCATTGGCTTCGTCTTTTTCCTCTCCCTATTCTTTATCTTTTAGTTTTTCATATTCTTCGTCTTTTCTCTTTATTCTCCATTGTTTTCAACCCATACTTCTTCTTCTTTATCGTCTACGTCTTCTTTGACTTTTGTTTGTTTAATTCGATTTTTCTTCGTTTTCTTTTTCTGAATTTCTTTGTTTTATTCTTCTGATTTTTCTTCTGCCTTCTTTTTTATCGTCTTTGACTTATTTTTCACCATATTCGTATTCCATGACTTCTTTTCCACTATTCTTACTCCTCCTTTTCTTCCTCTTGTTCTTCATATTCTTTGTCTTAATTGAATTCTTATTCTTTTGGTTTTTCTTCGTCGCTTTCCTAATCTTCACCTTTTTCAACTTCTTCTACATAATCTTCGGGTTTTCTTCTTCTACTACTTCGTTTTCTTCATCTTCCGGTTTTCTTCTTTTTCTTTTTCTTTTTCTCTAACTTTTCCGTTGACTTATTCATGTTCTTCCGGTTTTGTTCTTCTTCTTCAACTTTCTCATCTTCTTATCATTATGCTTTTTCATTATTTTGTGTTATCCATGTTTTTATTTTTCTCCCGGATTTAATTGATATGACTTTGTCTTCGTCTTCGTCTTCTTCCTCATTTTTTTTGACTTATTTTTCTTCTTTTTCTTCTTTGTCTTCGTCTCCTTCGACTTCTTTTCCTTTTTCTACCCTGTATTTTGGACTTTGAAAGATGTCTAAATTACTATCCGCTAATGGTTTTGGATGTGCAGTTTTCATCTCTAGTGCTCTGTTCCAACGATGGCTTGATCAGTATTTTTACGTGAATGATCTTATTTATGCCATTTTCTCTTCTCTTTCACTAAGCATATGTTTTCATGGTTTATAGTAATTTGTCTGAAGCTTGATTTGTTTTTGCATAACTAAAACTTGATTCCATGAGTTCTTCATGGGGATCATATCTGTAGAGTTCATGCTTTACTATTGCCATAGAAAAATATTTATTGGTGCTGTCTTTTTTTTCTGACTTTCTGATTTTTTCACTGCAGATATGGATTAAGGGTTATCACATGTCATCCCATCAAATATTATCCCTGAACTTGATCTTATAAAAATGAGCACTCTTCTCCCAATGGCCCGGCGCGGCAACGACTCCAAAGGTCAAAAGATTCATCTTTGTACAAATTACTTCAGAGTCAATTTCAACACCCCAAACGGCCACTTCTTTCATTACAATGAATGTATATTGTTTCCTCTAATGCCATATTCATATTTTAATAAATGATCAATTCTTTAAACTATTTGCTTGGTATGATTTATTTGTCTCTCTGATCTTTGGATACATGTTGCTATAACATATGAAGATGGCGTCCAGTTGAGGCTAAAGGTATTGACAGGAAGACACATATATCAAACTGATTTGGGATATATGTTCACTGTTGGTGCTATTCCCAGCAACAAACTGGATTTCTCTGTTGTTTTTGGAGACACGAGCGAAATTCAAACTTCTTTTGAATTGTTTTTAAAATGTCTTTACTGTTTCCTTTCGTTCAAATGTTATGATGATTTAGTATCTCTTTATTTTCAGAAATGACGCCGACTTGAAAAGGTCCAAACTGCAAACACAGCCAAATAATAAACTAATAAAAAAAACCAATAAGTAATAATTGATGCGAAGGGAACGAAAAAAAAACGTATAAACAAACAAACCCGGTTCGGCATCTCGAACATAACCACCAACGAACATAATCATAGAACAGAAGTGCAACAAACGGACACATCTTGGCAACTTAACCCTAAACCAAATGGTAACAAAATTGGTACGACATTGTGAGATATAAATCCTAACAGACATTAACGTAAATTTTAACTAAACTTAATTTAAACTGATTAAAGGGGTACTAAACCGATTTTTAATGAGGGGCAAGAGGAGAAGTAGCTACCTTAAAAATGAATGAGAGAGTTTTATCCCTAAATCTTGTAAAGACAGAGTTCAAACTAACGAAGTTTTCTGTGTATCTATCGATATTGTAACCTTACAGTATATATACATGATCAGATCTGTACACCCTAATCAAGACAGAGAATATCTCTCGAGCAATCTCTGCATCTAGTTACCCGAAACAGACATAAGAATATACACCATATCGGACATCGTATCACGGGATAATCTCAAGGAGATTCCCGACCTATGGGCCTCGTAGATGGGCCTCCAACACCCCCCCCTCAAGCCGGAGCATATGGATTACACATGCCCATCTTGACGACATTAGCGTCAAACTCACGACGACCCAACGCCTTTGTGAAAACATCAGCGATTTGATCAGTCGTGTCAACCTTTCGTGTCCGTATGACACCGGCTTGAATCTCATCACGAACAGTGTGACAATCAATCTCAATATGCTTTGTGCGCTCATGAAACACCGGATTTGCTGCAATATGCATCGCCGCTTGATTATCACAATGCAACTCACTCGGTTTTGTATGGCATACACCCAGATCTTCGAGAACACCTCGTAACCATTTCAATTCTCCAACCGTTAACGCCATACACCTATACTCCGCCTCAGCTGATGATCGAGCGACAATATCTTGTTTCTTCGTTTTCCAAGAGACGGGCGAATCACCTAGTGTCACAAACCTGCCGCTAACCGAACGCCTCGTTAACGGACAACCCGCCCAATCCGAATCACACCAACCGTCCAATTGTAAATCACATTTTGAACTCAGAAAAATTCCTTGACCAGGAGTTCCTTTCAAGTATCGAACCACTCTTAATGCAGCTTCCCAATGATCCACTCGTGGTTGCTGCATAAATTGGGATAAAATGTGAACCGCATACGTCAAATCAGGTCGAGTTGTCAACAAATATATCAGCCGTCCAACCAATCTGCGGTATCTCTCAGGATCCTTTAGCATCGCACTTTTAGATAAAGCCAAACGATGTTGCTGTTCCATTGGAGTCAAAACAGGTTTCGATCCCAAGAACCCCACCTCACCAACAATGTCTAAGATATATTTTCTTTGACTCAAGAATATACCTTCAGTACTTCGTGCCACTTCGATGCCCAGAAAATATTTCAACACACCAAGGTCCTTCATGTGAAAGCATGTTCCCAAGTAAGTCTTGAACTTTGAAATTGCTTCGGAATTATTTCCGCCGATCACCAAGTCGTCCACGTACACAAGAACATACATCTCCAAAGAGTCTTTCCGTAGAGAAAATAATGAGTAATCTCGATAAGATTGTGCAAACCCATATCCTACAAGAGCACCTCGTAGCTTCGCGAACCAACACCGCGGAGCTTGTTTAAGCCCATATAATGACTTCTTCAAACGACATACCATATTCGTCTCATTAGTACGAAATCCGGGTGGGAGTTTCATGTATACTTCCTCCTTCAAATCCCCGTGCAAAAACGCGTTGTGCACATCCATTTGGTGAATTTCCCATTTTCTCACCGCACCAACCTTGAGAAGGAGTCGAACCGTAGACATCTTGGCAACGGGAGCAAACGTTTCCTTGTAATCAATTCCTTCCTTTTGCTTATTACCAAGTGCCACTAGTCTTGCTTTATATCTCTCAATTTCTCCATCAGCCTTATACTTTATCGTATAAACCCACTTGCATCCTATCACTTTCTTTCCTTTAGGCAATTCAACCACATCCCACGTCTTGTTTTCTTCGAGAGCACTTGTTTCTTTTTGCATTGCATCTCTGTATTTCCTAAGAGCTACAGCTTCACGAAACGTTGTTGGTACTATTTCGCTTGTCACCGCCATTATGAATGCCTTATGCTGCTGTGAGAAACGATGATAATCTATATATTGGGAAATTGGATATCGAGTCATCTTACTCTGTTTTTTCTTGTCAATCGCAGCATGTAAGACAAATCCCATTAGTTTGTAGACTTTATTTTCTCTCGCTTTCCTCTTCCCAATTCTTGAGACGAACCACTCGGTTCCGCAACTGTCGCTCCTTCGACAACAACTTCTGCCTCAGCAAAGTGTTCGTCTTCACCAGTCGCATTGCCCATCACGACCCCTGAAATTTCATGATTCAAATCCGCATCAACGACCGTAGGAGTCGGTCCTAACTCATCCACGTGTTCTTCTTCATCAGTGACCACCACTGTTTCTAGCTCAGCCCCAACCTCATGACTCTCTTCAATATCGTCGTCATCATAATCATTTATCTCCATTGGAGTGACTCGTTCTTCTTCGCTTCCTTTTTGAAGCCCAAAAGGAAAATTGTTTTCCACAAATACCACATCACGTGACACAAATACTTCTTCAGTATCCAAATCATATAGGCTCCACCCTTTCTTTCCGAAGGGATATCCAACAAAGATACATCTTCTGCTGCGAGGCTCGAATTTATCTCCTCCTCTACGCTGGTTATGAGCGTATGCCAAACAACCAAACACCCTAAGATTATCATAAATCGGAGGTGTTCCATGTATAATCTCATATGGAGTTTTCCCTTTCAACAACTTTGATGGAGTTCTATTAATCAAGTACGCTGCAGTGAGTACACCCTCGCCCCAGAATTTTGTTGGAAGTGATGATTGGAACAGTAATGCTCGCGCCACGTTGAGTATGTGACGATGTTTTCTTTCGACTCTTCCGTTTTGCTGCGGTGTTCCCACACACGAGAACTGATGTATGATTCCTTCCTCTTTAAATTTTGCAGTGAGACAAGTGAACTCGGTTCCATTGTCACTCCGAGCAATCTTAATCTGTTTTCCGAATTGTCTCAACACCATTGACATAAAGTCTCTCAACAATTTTCCCACTTGTGTTTTATCTTTCAGCAAATATACCCAAACACCTCTTGATTTGTCATCAACTATTGTCAGAAAATAGTACGAGTTGCATAAACTAGGATCTCGATAGGGTCCCCATAAATCACAGTGTATCATATCAAAAATCTCTTGACTTTTATTATCACTTGAAAGAAAACATCTCGACATTGCTTAGCTCTCAAACAGATGTCACAACTAGAAAAATCCTTAGTCCTACTACCAACAGAAGGAAGCAAATCAATAACACCATTAGATGGATGTCCTAGCCTTTGATGCCACACATCTTCAGCTCCATCCTTATTCATACGTAAAGCAGTAAATTCGGTCACTCTCCTAAAGAAGTACAGACCGTTTTTCAGCTCACCCGCTCCAGTCAGACTCCTCGTTAAACGGTCCTGAAGAACACAACCTTTGTTAGCTACTTGCATCACTAAATCTGAATCAGCAATCAGTTGGGAGACAGAAATCAAACTGCATCGCAGATTCGGCACAAAAAGTACATTCTTAAGCTTAAATCTGTCATCAAAAACCACTGTTCCCTTTCTTCTAGACATACTTTGTTCACCATTTGGTAGACCAATCACACAAGGCAACATATACTTCAAATCAACAATCAAATCTTCATAACCAGTCATATGGTTAGAAGCTCCTGTATCAAGTACCCAATCCAAAGAATTCTTACCATTCAGCCGAGAACTCGATCCTTGCTTCTCTTCCAACAACTTAATCAAAGTTGTCCACTGGTCATTGTTCAATCCTGTGTATCCACACCTTTCTGCTTCATTGCTTGTTTCTCCAGGATCTTGTGCATTATGCACCACCACAGCATTGGCGCGGATGTTTCCACGACCTCGTCCTACACCTCTGCCTCCTCCACGGCCAGGTTGTCGAGATCTCTCTTCCCACCAGCTAGGAAATCCAATGACTTGGAAACACGTATCTGCTGTGTGTCCAGTCTTTTTGCAAGCTGTGCAAACAAGTTTGCTCTTGTCCTCCATACCGGTTCTCACACCACTGGTTCGAACCGCAAATGCTGCTTGCCCACCTTGATGTTCTCTTCCACGCATCACCGTGTTCATTCGCTCAATGGATTTCACCTTTGAGTAAATTTGATTCATGCTCGGAAGCGGATCCGTGCTAATCACAGTAGCACGAACAGATCCAAAAACTTCTTCATTTAATCCCAACAGAAATTGATGGATTCGATCATCTTCCCTCATCTTCTCCAGTTCAGTTGTCAGATTGCAAGAGCATCCGCTACAGGTGCACTTCAGCTGCTTCTCATAATTCATCATGTTTTCCCACAAAACCTGAAGTTTACCGTAGTAATCGATAACACTCATATTTCCTTGCCTGCAATTTGCAAGCTCCGCCTTAATCTCCTGGTATCTTGGTCCGTTTCCCTCCGAGAAACGATCCTTGATCTCCTTCCAGAGCTCCTTGGGATCTTCCTTGTTCGTCAATGTTCTTCTGATCTTCGGATCCACTGTGTTCAGAATCCACAATGAGACCATCGAATTCACCGACATCCAGTCTTCAAATTCAACAGCATCTTCTTTCGGTGTCTTCACGGTTCCATCCACGAACCCATATTTCTTTTTGACTCGCAAAGCCGACCTCACGGCTTGAGCCCATTCATCAAAATTGTCACCATTAAATTGTACCTGTGCGATGATAGCTCCAGGGTTTTCAGTTGCAGCCAATTGATAAATTGGAGCCACGTTTTTCTTCTGGTCATTGTTTGCTTCGTTAGACATGATGCTCGTCGAATCAGCTGTTTTTTCAGAACACAGCTCTGATACCATGTAAAGACAGAGTTCAAACTAACGAAGTTTTCTGTGTATCTATCGATATTGTAACCTTACAATATATATACATGATCAGATCTGTACACCCTAATCAAGACAGAGAATATCTCTCGAGCAATCTCTGCATCTAGTTACCCGAAACAGACATAAGAATATACACCATATCGGACATCGTATCACGGGATAATCTCAAGGAGATTCCCGACCTATGGGCCTCGTAGATGGGCCTCCAACAAATCTCACTTTGCTTTCACTATATATGATAAGAGCGGATTACGTCCATAAGATCGACACAAATCTTAAAAAATGAATATTTTACTTACCACAATCATCATCATCACTCTCGAACGGGTCTCGCTCACCACCATCGTAATCGCCATCATCTTCACCACATGCAATGTTCCTCCTCATAATTGCCACTGCTTTAATCGTTGTCACCGTCTTCACCGTTTCAAACCTCTGTTGTCCTCATGAGGATCATAGTCGTCACCACTTAAACAATATTCATTATTTTCAAAGTCTTTATCAGAATTATCAGAAAACCATCTATTTTAAAGCAAAAATGCAAATTACTCTACCGTTTAGAGATCAAGAACAACGAACAACACAAACGATCTATTTTAAAACAAAGCAGAAAAAAAAAACATATCATTGGATCAAGACAACAATACAAAGCCATCAAAACCATCTTAAAACATATAGGATAATAGCCTCCCACGAGTTTATTTATTACACATCGATACCATCTTAAAACATAAAAGCAAGCCTCCCAAGAGCAGACCACGAACACCTTAAAATTTTTGGAAAAATTAAAGATAAGAAACGACGGGCAACATTTAAAAAAAAATCAAAACACACGCAAAGAGACACAAGCAAAAAGACGTTAAAAACACCCAAACGTGATTCACACGAAAGTACCTCGAGAAAGCAATATCGATGTCTAAACCGAACGATTATCCCAAAGAGACAAACCAACCTACAAAAATAAGGCAAAACAAAAAACCTCTAATCAATTAGCAAGTGAAAAAATAATAATAATAATAATCATAAAGAGACATATGCAAAACTAAGCAAATTAACCCGGACGAACAAAACAATAAAATCATCTAATCACTTAGCCAAAGACAATAACGAAGAACACATAAACATCAACACAAACTTACATAAAGCCATATCCAAGCCTGCAATTGGGATATTCGAGCAAAGAACAACACCCAAAAGCAAGTTAAGAAGCAAAGATTAAGGAATAGAACTCACAAAAAAACGGTAGACATCACCTAATAAACCCTAAACACGTAGAAACCTAGCCACTCTCGAAATCATAATGCATTGAGTGCGTCCAAAAAGATTTATATTTATAGCCACGGGTTAAGCTAGGGTTTCGCCTTGGTTAAAACGAAAGCAAGCCCAAAAGAATCAAAAAATTAAAAATTAAAAGCCCAAAATTTGATAATCAGTACGGCAAATTATTAATTTTAAACAAAACTTAATTTAAACCAATATAAAGGGTACTAACCGAGTTATATTGTTTAGAGTTAATGAGAGAGATCTATTCTGAAATAAATTTTCGGAATGGAGCTCTCTCATTCACCCTAACCGTAAAACTCGGTTAGTCTTTTTTATATCGGTTTGATTTAAGCTTTTTTGTCGTACCGATTATCGATTTTGGGCTTTCAGTTTTAAAATTTTAGGGCCCGTTTTCCGAAAACCCTACTTAATTTCGAGTTTGATATTCTGTGGCCGCTTTTGTGTTTTTTTGGGTTGCGATTTTCGGTTAAAATAGAGATAAGACAATATAAGACAATGATTAGTGATCTAATAAAAAAATATAAGACAATATAAAATAGAGATAAATGCAAAATCGAATATATGCATACGAATTTTAATCATAATCATTGACCAATAAAAAAAAAATCATAAAAACATTTTGTTGTTCTCCAAAAGTCTTTTAATCCTTTTTTCAACTTAAAAATCCACTCTAATAAAAAAATAACAAAATCTAAGAAATAGAAAACAGACATGGAAAATTCTAAAAAAGCCAAAAACCAATAAAGAATAAATATTATTTAAATAATTTTTAATCTCATCCGCAAGCTCCTCCAACAACCCGTCGAATCCTCTTGTTCGTCATGCTACAGTAAAAACAATACAATTTTGTTTTTAAGCCATGAGACACGAAGAAAATGAGCAATACCAAGCAAACTATCGAATAAATATTAGAGACGAACTCACCTTGATTTAAAATCATCGACCTCTGCGATAGAAGGATTAATCACGACGCGGGTAGGATAGGTTGCACCAATCTTTATCTTTCCTGAAGACAAAAGATGTTCCAACGACACATTTAAGAGAAATCACGTTTTAAATAACAAATCAAAATATAACCAGAACAAACACTACAAGAAAATTGTCCATTTCCAACGAAAATTTACGACCGTTATAAATCGATGTAACTTTACATCGACATTACGACGAAATATGTGTTCGATGTAAAATCGTCGTAAATATATGTCGTCGTAATTTCGATGTAAAATTACTACCATTTTACGACGACATTACGACGACAATATAAATCGTCGTAATATCGATGTAACTTTACATCGATATTACGACGAATATGGCTTCTGCATATTACGTTGATATTACGACGTAATATCGTCGTAATGTCGTCTTGGGTTAAGGAGCAGACCGTTGTATATTCCCAGTTCTGATGATCTGGCCAACAAAAAACTTTTGGGGTCTAGTTTTCTACATTCATAAAAACCAACCACCATAAGTGAAAGATACATAGAATTGGACATCCTTATATTACGATTTACATAGATGTCCAATTCTATGAATCATTCACCTATGGTAGTTATGAAGACTGTCTTTACATGAAAACAAGATCCCACAGGATTCTTTGTTGGCAAGATCATCAAGAAGTGGGAACACAATGATCAGCATAAGAACCCAAGGAAACGTGGGTATGAATATAATTAGGTGACCTATAAGAAACCGTGTTTTACAAACTCTCAGAATCGTCGTGATACCGATGTCACTATTTACGACGAATTTACGACAATTTAATTTTAATTTACATGTTTGGTTTATCAACGTATATAATGTTTTACGTAACTTCTAATCATAGTATAAACATGATAATCCATCGTATAATCGTCGTTGTTGAATATGTTGTTAAATATTAGAAGTATTAGATGCACAAATATACTTCGTTCTTACTTCCAGGATATATGTATTGTGATTTAGGGTTTAGGGTATAGATTTAATCTATTACAACGAAATTACGACTGATTCGTCGTAAATTCGTTGTAATTTGTTGGAAATCGAAATATTTAGGGTTTAGGGTTTGATTTACATATTTGGTTTTTTTATCTAATATCTTGTTTTACGTAAGTTCTAATCATAGTATAAACAAGTTTAAGTTTTTACAAAATTATTTACATTATTTAAGTCATGCATGTTACGATTATATACTTATAAGAACGAATGCTATACATTATTATGTAAGATAAAGAAATCGACGACGATATAGATTCAATCGTCGTTATTGAATCTGTTGTTAAATATTAGATGCACAAATATACTTCGTTCTTACTTCCAGGATATGTGTATTGTGATTTAGGGTTTAGGGTATAAATTTAATCTATTACAACGAAATTACGACGGATTCGTCGTAAATTCGTTGTAAACATTACAACGAATTTACGACGAATCCGTCGTAATTTTGTTGGAAATCGAAATATTTAGGGGTTAGGGTTTGATTTACATGTTTAATTTTTTTTTATCTTATATCTTGTTTTCGTAAGTTCTAATCATAGTATAAACAAGTTTAAGTTTTTACAAAATCATTTAAATTATTTAAGTCATGCATGTTACGAATATATACTTATAAGAACGAATGCTATACATTATTATGTAAGATAAGGAAATCGACGACGATATAGATTCAATCGTCGTTATTGAATCTGTTGTTAAATAGAAGAAGTATTAGATGCACAAATATACTTCGTTCTTACTTCCATGATATGTGTATTATGATTTAGGGTTTAGGGTATAGATTTAATCTTTTACAACGAAATTACGACGGATTCGTCGTAATTTCGTTGTAATTTTTACAACGATTTTACGACGAATCCGTCGTAAGTTGGTTGAAAATCAAAATATTTATTTTACCGCGTGGGGGGAAAATTTTGATAGGTTGAATTTTCGGTTAATGTTACGACAAATTTACGACGAAATCGTCGTAAATTACCAACGATTTTACGACGACCACAAAATCTATATATACGTGACCAGATTTTTCCTCCCTCAAAATCTCACACAAACTCACTCTCTCTCTAAAGCGCTATCACCTATCTCTACCAACGAAAAAAGGTAAAAACTTTCTTTTTTGGTTTTTTAAATTATATTATTGTTTGTGATGATTTTAAATTGTTAGTTAGGATTGTAATTTTTATTAGTTAGGATTGGAATTATTAGTTATGAATGGAATTATATTATACTGAAATTGAGTTATTTTTAAATATTTTTTAGATATGGCGCCACATAAGACACACTATCGGCAGTTTCTCGAGACGGGACCGAGTGCTAATTCGCAACTCCCGTCATCTTCTGCGACACCGTCCGTTCGCGCAAGAACGAACGAATATGGAGCAGAATGGATCGGACGTCGACGACCTTTTTGATAATTTACGTTTTTCAGCTGGACAATAGTTTATATTAAGAATTTTATTTTGTATTTTGTATTTTGTATTTTATTTTATATTTTGAATTTATTTTTAAAATTTTAATTTATAAATATAATTTTATTAATTATTTTTTTTTTAATTTTAATTGAAAAAATAAATAATATATATATATATATATGTATTACATCGAGTTTACATCGACTCAACATTTACATCGATTTTACATCGTTCAATAATTTACGATGAATTTACATCGATTTACCATCGCATTTACAGCTACCTATTACGACGAATTTTCAAAACAAAAATTGTATAATTCGATGTAATGTTTCATCATATTACGACGAATTTACGACGGATTATCAATTTTTTTTTGTATAATTCGATGTAAAATCGATGTAATGTTTCATCGTGATATCGATGTAAAATCGATTTAATGTATTCGTCGTAAAATCGATGTAAATTTACATCGATTTTACGACGAATAATATACGACGATTTTACGACGATTTTTAGTCCTCCTTAATGTTACAACCAATTTACGACGATTTCCGATTAACGACGATCATATTACGACGAATTGTTAATCGTCGCTAATTCGTCGTAAACCATGTTTTACGACCAATTTACGACGATTCTGTTAGTTGTAAAAGGGTAGTTTTCTTGTAGTGAAAGCAGCGTGACTAGATACCTGCGTATACATCGATTATTCCCCATCTAATAACACAAATTGCAGTAGCACCATAACAATCGTTCAAATCATTATAAAATTTGAAAGCCATTTCCCCAGTTAGCCCGCGGTTTAACAGAACACCCGCGAAGCAATTTTATTCAGAAATAAAGCAACACTACATAAAAATTTAACAATGCTTTTTTATAATAAAAATACAAAAAAATTTCTAAAAAACAATTAAACAATATAAGCAAATACCACGTGTTTTTCAGATCAAAATTGATGGTCTGGTAGATACTATTCCCTCCATCCGTCTGGTAGATACTATCCCACCAATTGAACTTACAGACATTAACAACCTCACCAATTAAATCTGAAAACAAAAACATATATTCGTAAGGTCACAAAACATAAATAAACAAAGAAAAAACAAAAACAAATAAATGTAAGAGCAACAAACAAACTCACCGACTAAATAATCATCACAATGCACTTGAGCCAAAATCTTATCAAAGTCGACAAAACAAAAGAAATTACGGCCACAAGAATAATGAATCTTATAGTCTGCCGTCCATTTATGAAAGAAGACCCGACAAAAATGCATAGTAGATCTATTGAGTAAGTGTAATCCAAATAGCCTCATTTAGTCGTCCTGAGAAAACATCGTAAATAGATGTAGAGATAGTAGCATGTATTTTCACGCCCTGCACACACACAAAAATTAAACACAAGAAGCACTAAAAGAGACACATGGATAACTAAAAGAACATACCAACCTGCTCGTCACATAATATAAGCTCGAGCCTTTTCCCGATGGATGGGAATTATGTATTCAAACACGCAGAACCTTGACGAATATCATAGAGTGATACAACCCAAGTTTCAAACGTGAAACACTTGTGGCAACTGGATCAAAACCAAATAGCGTACTATCCGATTTAACAAAACCTTGAGAACATAATCCATAATTTCCAGCATCACCTCCAGGACGAAAACCATGCTTTGCATGACCGCCAACGATCTCAGAAGAATGTCTAACAAAAATTCCATTCTCAAACTTAGTAGGTGTGCCAGGAAAATCAAGACTGCCCGTGCAACCCTCACACGTGATATCTGACGAAAAATCAGAACGTTCTCATTTTGCTCTCTGGACACCAGACCTGTCAACAACAGTATTACAAATTAACTCGTGTATCACAAGAAACATCACAAGCAGAGCGAGACTTCTTCAAGTCACTTCCATAGTGTCTTCACCATTTGAACCATCAACATCGGTATCACACCAATTGGTATTCCAGTTTCGACATAAGACCCATCACTAACATCATCACCATCGGAGGCATCGTCACTTTCATAATCTTCTGCCTCATCTTCGACGCTCCCAGTTTCAACATCAGACCCATCACTAACATCATCACCATCGGAGCCATCGTTACTATGTATCATCATCTGCTTCATCTTTGATGCTTTCAGTTTGGACATCAGACCCATCACCAACATCATCAATATCGGAGCCATCATCACTTGCATCATCATATGCTTCATCTTCGCCGCTTTCTGTTTCAGTATCATCATCTAGAAACTCTTCGTCGTCACTATCTTCATCCTCTTGATCACAATCAGAATTGCCAGCATCACGATCATCACCACGTACATCATCACCACCACCACGATCATTATCGTCACCTCCACCAACATCCTCACCAGAAACCATGCGATCATCATCCCAGCTGCCATAAGATTTCACTGCATGCTGACGATGAACATCAGCACTACAGACGGGAACATCACGATTACCATCTGCCAAAAAGATAGCCATATATAAACTTAGGTCTTAAGAGCAAAGGTAGAGATGTTATCGTGTTCAAAAACCTAGAAATGTGATTTTTATAGATGGGCCAGGGTTTGTTTTTTCAATGATTGTGATCTAAAAAATATTCACTTTTATTTTAATTAATATGACAACCGGAAACACACATAAAGATAAACTCAAATCCTAGAAGTAATTTTTCAATTTAGGAAAAATTTTCGTTTAAAAATTCACTATGTAGATATGCGATCCAAAAGCATTAAAACCAAAAAAAATAAGGTAAATTGGATGAGGCTTGTATATAAAATATATTTAGTTACTATGTATAGTTACTACGAATATTAAACAATATATTTATTTAGGGTTTTCGGAAAACGGCCACAGAATATCAAACTTGAAATTACGTAGGGCTCTAAAATTCGAGTTTATTTAGGGTTTATTAAACAAAAATTGCAACAAAAAAAAAACACAAAAGCGGCCACATAATATCAAACTCGAAATTACGTAGGGTTTTCAGAAAACGGGTTCTAAAATTTTAAAACTGAAAGCCCAAAATCAATAATCGGTACGACAAAAACAATTAAATCAAACCGATATAAAAAAGACTAACCGAGTTTTACGGTTTAGGATGAATGAGATAGCTTTATTCCGAAAATTTACTATATATGATTACATTTCACCCAAAGGCACTTTGTGGACTTTGTCTTACACATATAGGCACTTTTAACTCTTTTTACACCTATAGACACTTTCCACAAGGTAAATGACTCTTTCACTCTTTATTTTTTTTTATCTCCTTTTAATTCCACAAAAACAAGAAGATAATAGAAAGAAAAAAAATCTCTCTCTCTCTCTCTCTCTCTCTCTCTCTCTCTCTCTCTCTCTCTCTCTCTCTCTCTCTCTCTCTCTCTCTCTCTCTCTCTCTCTCTCTCTCTCTCTCTCTCTCTCTCTCTCTCTCTCTCTCTCTCTCGTAGAGCGTGGATACGAGAGAGTGGATATTAGCATTCGCACCTATTAGTTGTCTATATATAGGCTCTAAAGCGTGGATACGCGAGCGTGGATACGAAAGCATGGATACGAAAGCGTGGATAGAACATCGTAAACCTTCTTCCATATGATTTACGGTCACCATAATTAGTGTTTGAGCTCCGCATAGCTATAAATAACTTGCAAATCATGTCCACGACGATCTGTCCATATTACATCGTCCACGCTCATCATCCAGATGAATGAATATCTTTTTCGCATGAGTAGATTTTTATTTATTTTTTAGATTTTTACATTTAAACTATAGTAAATTGAGTCTTAAAATGAAGGGAAAATAGAATTATAATTCACTGTAATAGAAAAAAAATCATTTATGTCTTTTACATTATACAAAAATAGAAAACAAATCAGTTGGGGAATAATAAATACTTTACTTGTTTTTTAAATTTCTAACTTATCCACGTCGTTTCATCCACCGTTATCGTATACATAGGAGCAATTTCGGATTTAATGAAAATGAATAGTGAAAAAGTACCCCAGTAGTTGAAAGTGCCTACTTCCATAAAAAATCTTGCTAAAGTGACTAATTTCGTAAATCATTTTTATTTTCCTCTCGATATTCTGTTTTCCTAATTTCAAATATAATTCGGTAAGACTATGATTAGTGTCTCTATTTGATGTGAATAACATGATTTTCCTATAAAACTTGAATAAAATATATCAAAAATTACCATAAACTAGAGAATATTGAATAAAATATAGATGTAAGTCATCTCAAACTGTATTTGTTTGTTTGTTTGTTTACTATAAATCGTATTCGTCTTTTGTTGACTTGGGACATTGATTGGCTCTTACATATTACTTCGGAATTCGAATTAGTTGTACCCAACGTAAAAATTATCATTTTTATTTATACATAGACTCTTTTTTGTCAAAACTTTCAAACAAACTCTTGTAAATAAATATTTAAAAAGGCTTTAATTTTCTTGATAGCTTTGATTCACTATGTTATCAATATCCAGTTATCTGCATCCACCATAATGTGTTTTTAAAAAAACCAATCTATGCATTCGCCTATCTTGTCATTTGTCCATAACTAACTCGTGATTATTGTTTATATTGACATCTCTATACCATTATTTAAAAAGTCATTTAAAAAAATGAATTTTACTTTATAAGTTATTATGTATTATGTCATTACAAATAAGAAAAAATAAATGAAATATGAAATGATATAAATATCTTTCAAATTTATTGAAGAGAATATGAAAAATATTGATTCTCCATTAATGACGGTATTTACTATTTAGTTTTTTTTTAATTATTACGATACTAAAAATATTATATATTTTAAATAATAATTAATCTATATATATTCCAAGAAAATATATATTCAAAATCTTACAATATTTTTCACTATAATTTGTATTATTTTATTTGATATATATAAAAAAGTTAAAAAAAAATAATTTACTATTTTTATAAAAAGTTAAACACGAGAAAATTGATATTTTAAAAGTTTGTGGAGTGACCACAAAACCCAGAGTCATTAAGCAGTGCATATTAGAGTTGGTATTTTCAAGATTGTACATAGTTTTTTGCGGGTTATCCTGAATAATATTTTAGTTTGCCAAAAAATATGTTAAGTAAACAGGTTAGCCCGCCATGAGACGAGTTAGGATTTTAATTTTCAAATGCCCACAGAAACGGGTCTCGCAAGTAATATTAGTTTTTAGTTTTAAAGATAGATAATATAATCAATTTACTTAATAATATTATTTTGTCTTTGAAAGTTAATTATAGTTTGTTATATTTTTATTTGACTATGTATAAGTTTAAGTTTATATTTTAGTGATGTAAAAAAAAAGCTTCTATTTCAGTTTACTGCAAAATGGATTAAGTGAATATGTTAGTCCGGTTTGACAATTCTATTTATAATAATTAATTAGGCATATTACAAAATTCAAAAAAAAATTAAAATATTTTTTTTTTAAATTTCAAAACAATTGTTTTTTAAAACTACTCCACCCTATAAAATCCTAGTTTTGCTTTAAGTCATTTGCACAATAAGATAATCTCATTATGACCGTAATATGACATTAAATTTTCGTGATTACAACGTTTAAAGGTACTTTAAATGATAAAATTCACTAGATTATGAATTTATGATTGTTTCATTGTTTGTTTCTTTGCAAAACTATCCAACCGTTTATACCTCTACACTTGGCTATATATTTAATCAGGAAAATAGGAGAATATGTGCCGAAGACAATTAACATTTTTAATTCCATCATGATTCAGAATCATTGGAATCTAAGTGGGGTCAAATGAAATATAGTCCATCCCTTTTTATTTATTTTCTTTGAAAAAAAAAATAGTTTGTGTGTTGGAAAAAATCTATATTCTATTAAATATTTACAGATATTTCATAACAAACTTATGAAATATTTAAAAGACTTAACAAACTTATCATAAAAAAAATCTAAGCAAGTAAATATATTACCTGAAATCATGGTCACAAGGATGAACATAAATACCATCAACAAAGATAACTGATGATATACAAATTTCTTAGTTGCCATCAGAAGAGATTTTGAGAAATTGAAAAAGAATAGAAAAAATTAAGAGATAGAAGAGATTTTTGTGTATTCACAAAGGAGAATTGTTACAATTTATATGACCAGAACGTATCTATAATCTTAATTACAAAATCTGAAATTAAGGAAAAGTATATATATATATATATATATATATATATATTTGACCAAAAAATTAAGGAAATTATATGCATTGATTGTTGGGAAGATTACTATTATTTTATAAATTTGTATGAATGGGCCTGATTGGTAACAGCTGTAGCATTCGGTTTTATGTTGTGGTTTTTTGGCTGTAGGTTTTTTAGCTGTAGGATTTTGGCTGTAGCTTTTTAAAAAGTGAAAGAGAAAAAATATGGGCTGTGGAAATATAGCTCTTTACAACCAAAAAAGGATACAAAGGGCTGTAGGTTTAAAAATCTGTAAAAATCATGATTGGAAACAAAAATTAGCTGTAGAAATAAATATGGTTGTGTGCAGCCTCTAAAGCTCATTCTAATCAAGCCCAATATTACTAGATTAGCTCTATTTTTTTTTTTAATTACTAGAATGTTTTGTGTGTCTATTTTATCCTTTTTGCTTTGTTAGGAAAAACATAATTACAAAAATGCCATTTTTATTTTTATTTTTATTTTTTAGAGAAAAAACTTAAAATCTGTTGTACAAATTGTCTCAATAATGATGACAAATTTATCATTTTCTACAGATTTATTTACAACAACAGATTTTTTTCATAAATTTATTTTTTGTTGGATGTTAGACTAGTAATAAACATTTGACAGTGGAAACCTTAAACATAAACATATCTAATGAAGATCAAGCTATTCAGATACTCTCAAGTATGGAAGTGGGAAGTTTAGGAGGTGGGCTTAGCACCCCCAATTAGCTAGACCCATCTCGGTAGTTAGGGCCCATCGGATTGAAGCCCAGCCAAAAGTCGATGTAAGGGACCACCGAGCTCGCGCTGACGCCTCACCAACTCCGCCCAGAGGAACCGAATGGGAAGACGACACGTGGCGGACAGCTCGGTAAACAGTGTGCTATCCGCGTAGGAGCATGGCGCCGGGCTCATCATGACATACCAACAGAAGAAGCCGGACCAGACATCTCGAGGTACCTTACCCCCAAGAAGCGCTAGAGTCGCCACGTCACCCCGGAATACCGGGGAGCAGGCAGCAGACCCTTGTTATAAATATCCCCCAGCATGCATTTATGAGGGGGATCACGCATTTATTACTCTCTCTCTCTCTAGATTTAATACCCGACCTCACTGTCTTGTAACAGAGCAACATCGTTTAGAACACCGAACTGGATTCCCATCGGAACCAGTTCGTAAATCTAAACCGTTCATCTTTTCCCCGACTAGTTCATCATAATACCCGATCTTTGCTCTTTCAATCCCGACCTGCTCAAAAGTCAAGTTAACTCGTTCTATTAACGGAAATCTCGCATCTCAACCTCTTAATATACCTCTAATCATCATCAGTGGTCCTTGGGATCAACAATTGGCGCTAGAAGGAGGGGTGTTTAGAGATTTTTCTACACGCAAGGAACGGTTCAACCACTACAACAATGACTGTCCCGCCTCCGAGAGTACTATCGGAACAGGCAACTCCGGCGCAAACGACAGCCTCGGCATCAGCCCAAACAACATCAGCCTCGCCATCAGCCCAAACAACAGCAGCCTCGCCATCAGCTCAGATGACGACCGACATATCAATTCCTCAAAGCCAGCCCCTCAGAACTCCGTCCCCGGCTCCGGGATCCACTACGCTTGACAGCTCCGCCGCCCGAAATGTACTTCAGACGCCAGAGGACCAGCCCACTCTGTCCGCCGTAATGCAGACCTTGCTCGCCAGAATAGACGAGCTCACGCGAACCACCGATCAATGGTTCGCCACGTTAGAAGCCTCCCGCGACCGGTTAGACAACACCGGATCCCCCGCCGTTCAAACCAGAGAACCGATCTCTCGAGCGGATACCCTACACCTCCAGAGAAATCTATTCGGAGACTCGCCGTCAGAATTCGAAGGACCAGCCGGACGATTCGCCCCAGCGGCAGACGGCTTCCCAGGCAAAGAAGCACACCCTCGACGTGCCAGCTCGGAGCGAGCCAGGGACGCCGAGTTCGAAGCTATGAAGGAGACGATCCATGCAATGTCTTCTAAGATTCATCAAGCCACCAGCGTGGCTCCAGAAATAGACCGCGTTCTGAGAAAAACGCAAAATACGCCGTTCACACGTCGGATCGCGTCCATCCCACTCCAGCACCTCGGCAAACTCAAGCTCCCGCCATATGCAGGCAACACCGACCCGGTCCAGTATCTGACGGCATTCACCATCGCCATGGAGCACGCACACTTTGCCCCAGATGAGCGTGAGGCCGCCAACTGCCAGCTTTTTCTAGAGAATCTCACCGGTCCCGCCCTGACATGGTTTTCTCGGTTGAAAACACACTCCATCGACAGCTTCATGGATATCTCAACCATCTTCCTCGAGCACTACTCTATATACATCAAACAGTCAGCGTCCAGCGCCGACATCTGGGCACTGAACCAAGGAGCAAAGGAGTCGCTCAGGTCTTTCATCGAGCGCTTCAAGGCCACGGCTTCACAAAGCAACGTGACGGACGAATCTGCGCTTCCCGCTCTGAGAAAGGGCCTACTGGCCAACTCGGCCTTCAAGGACGATATGAAGCTAAATAGGCCGCGCTCGTTAGAAGACGCCTTACACTGCGCCAGGCTCTACGTTGAGCTCGAGGAGGAAAAATCAGCCGAGTCAAGAAGCAGTGCCTCGCACAAGGCTCCGGTTCCAAAGGAGCGATCCTAAGACGGGTATCAGGAATCTCGCCAGTATTACGATGACGAGTACCAACGCAGCAAGTCAAAACTGTTTTATTGAGTCAAAATTTGTTGGAGATGATGATCCTGTGCTTGAACCTATTGATTTGATTTTGTTTTTGAGTGCACAGTGTTACAGGATCAGTTCTAGATCGACTAATGAAAAATCCAAAGGCTGACCAGTTGACTAGAAAACATCCATGTCTCCAGCAGAGTTCTTCTGAAGCCTGAGCCAAATTTTTGCACTTCATCAATGTGGTTAGTGTTCATAGAGCTTGATTCATCATTCATATCTGATAAAGGAACCCGTGTGTTTAGAATTATGGTATCTCTCTCCCCTGAAATAAGTTGATAGATTAAGAGCATAAAAGATTGAAATGATTTTCTTCTGAGTAGAGGGTTAGGAAAATTTCCAGCGATCCCATTATTCTACTTAAGAGGGGATGATCACACAAAGGATTGGAAGCGAGGCTAGGAATTTCCTATGATGCCATTATTCGCCTACATCCTTTGATACATAGAGAGGGAAGAACCGGGGATTTGGTGGCAAACACCATCAATACTCGCGTCTCCTACCTTGATATGTATATGCTAAGCTGAAAATAAAAAAATAATAAGGATATAATAAGAAATAAGTCTGGAGGAGAGAAATTGATACAAAAAAGTGTGAAAAATGGTGGTTCCTTTGTCAAGATATTATCTGGTAAAGAGTCTAGAAGGTTCATAAATATTAGCTGCAGAGATGAAACTGGCGATGAGGGCTTTACTTGAACAATGCTGTGGGATTTTGTGTGGAGTCTGGAAAAGCTGCAAATGTCTACGGAGAAGTACATGGTGGTTAGATCGAAAGCTGATCAGGTGACATTTGGGTACTTGGGAAAAGGGTCTTTTCGATGGTTCAGGAACAGGTGAGTCTCTACGTTTTCAAACCTCTTTTTCTGGTTTAGTCTTCTATTTGCTTGAGGGCAAGCAAAAGGCTAAGTCTGGGGGAGTTGATATATCATGGTTTTTACCCTATTTAGGCCATGATATAAGTCCTTTTATAGAGTATTTTCTTGTGTTTTGGAGTCTTTTAGAGTCTTTCACAGGTTATAGCACGTCTGGAGCTTAATTGGAATTATTGGAGCTTTTCTGGAGCATTCTGGAGCGAGACTGAAGTCTGATGACTAAGAGCCCGATCTGAGCACCGAGCATCGATCGATACCCCCTGGTATCGATCGACACTCATCAAGATTTCATGGGCCGCGACTAATTATGAAGTCTTGGAGAATTGCAAAAGCACCCAGAAGACTTTGATAATTACAAGAAGGCCCCAAATCGTGATTTAGGTTATAAATAGGATTTTACAGCCATTGTTTAGGCTATGCATTTTTATGCCTTTTGATGCATTTTTATGCCTTTTGATGCCTTTTTATGCTTTATTTTATAGTTTGATTTTACTTTGGTTTTAGAGAGACAAGTCTGAATCTCCCTTCGTCCGAGATCAGATCTCTAAACCCTTCTTCCTATTCTATTGATGATTTATTCAAACATGTTGATTGTTTCATTCTCCATGTCTGAGTAGATCCACCTTAGGTTTAGGGTTTTCTCATAAAGGATTTCTTTGAATGCTAGGTTAATTATCTGTTTAGGATTCACCATCTGAATTAGTTCTTCACCTTAGGTTGTGTTCATAGCTAATTCTAGGTTGACGAATCTGGAACTTAGATCTTAGGATAATTGATTAGGCATGAGAGTGCGATTAATTACCTGATAGAACCTAGGTGAGCAAATTGATTATTCGCAAAGAGATTTGATTTAATTGATTTGTGAACATATCAAACCTGATATTAAAGCTGATTTAGAATTTAGGATTCGCAAAGAGATTTGGAATTCTTGGGATTTAGATTTAGATAGTTTTCGCAACGAGAGTTGGTTAGCTATATTTTAGTGATTTGAGTTCAAGAACTGCGCTAAATCTGAATCATGTTAGTTAGTTTATCTGCATTCATTGATTTCCTGAGAAAAACCCTGAGCCTATATTTCCCAATTGATTTACAACTCCTTTAATTTCTGCACTGCTTTTAATTACAACTGTTTGGCTTAGCGTAATTCGACACTATAGAATCTATTGTGCGTTTCTGTGAGTCTTCTGTGGTTCGACCCCTAGCTATACTATTACAACTGCTTTAGTACTTTAGGGTATTAAATTGAGCATATCAATTTTGGCGCCGTTGCCGGGGACTCAAATTCGCCATTAGATTTTAGTTTAGAATTTCGACTAAGTTCGACGGTATCGATCGATACTCTGTAGTATCGGTCGATACTCGTCGTCTTCTTTCGTTGGTATCGATCGACACCACTTGGTATCGATCGATACTCAACGTATTTTTCTGGTTACTTACGTACTTTGCCTAGTGTTTTGTTTGCAGGTGTATGCCTGTTCGTGAAACCAGAAGCAACAAGAGCACACAACTAGTTGAACTGTCACTGGAACAGCTAGCGTTTGTGGAACGCACAAACAGAAAGACCAAGCAAACATCAGGGATGAACAACCCAGTGGTTTTAAGAGCTGATGAAGCTGGAATTCTGAGAGACCAAGAGGGTCACGTGTGTAATGAGAGAGGGCAGCGACTTGATGAAGCTGGTAACATCGTTGTCCCTGCTGCGGTTGTTGAGATTGTCGCGCCAGCTGGGCGCGCCAACGCAGGGAATGCTGTGGTTAATCGTGGAAGGACGATTGGTGAATGCAACAGGCCTGACCAGTTTTTCGCCAATCGTTCAACAATTCGTCCTCCTGCGTTTGAGAGGAATGACTTTGAGCTGAAGCCTGCTTACTTCACTCTAGTGGGACAGCATCTCTTTCATGGTCTTCCTCATGAACATCCAATGGACCATGTAGAGAAGTTCGAGGACTTGGTCACTAGCATCAAGAGCAATGGAGTGTCCTACGACTACCTCTTCTGCAAGCTCTTCCCCTACTCTCTGGGTGGAGAAGCTACTTACTGGCTGAGGCAGCTATCTCCTGGATCGCTAACTAATTGGGAAGACACCAAGAGAGCTTTCCTGATTAACTTCTACGATGATGGAAGATCTGAAGATCTGAGAAATAAAATCTCCCAATTTTCTCAAGGACCTACTGAGGCGTTCAAGGCTGCTTGGACAAGATTCAGATCGTATCAGAGAGATTGTCCACATCATGGATACTCTGATGTGCAGCTGCTGGGTATCTTCTTCAGAGGAGTAGATTGGAGATATCAGATGGGTCTGGACTCTTCGAGCAATGGTAATTTCAACACCAGATATCCTGAGGATGCTATTGTGTTGATCGAGAACTTTGCCTCTAGTAGTAGCACCAAGAGCGCAGATTTCGAGCGCAAGAGGCTGGCTGGTAATCAGGATGGGTCGCAGATCGCTGAAGTGAAGGCTCAGCTGGATTCTATGCACAGTCTTCTGCTGGGAAAGACAACAAAGGCCGTCCACTTTGCTACTGAGAATGAGGTGGAAGATGTTAACTACATAGGTGGTTCTGGTTTTCAGGGTCAGCGATTCGGATACAACTCCAATCGAAACTTCACCAACAATGCTCAGCAAGGAGGGTACCAATCCCCACCACCCAAAGCTCCTGAGAGTAAGATTGAGGCTATGCTTGAACACCTGGTTCAAGGGCAGGAGAAGATGACAGCCACCTTCAATGGTAAGATGGACACCATGTACACCGATTTGAGTGGAAGGATCGAGGCACTAAATACGAGCCACAGGATGCTGGAGACGCAAGTAGCTCAGACTGCAGCAAATTCCAAGGGAAAGGCGGTTCATTCACACGTCAATGCAATCTCCTCAAGTGCAGAAAATCTCGAAGATAATCCTGAAATCGCACAAGCATCGATCGATACTCCCCAGTATCGATCGATACCAGCCCAGACATCTGCTCGAATGGATTCGAAAACCCGTGTATCGATCGATACCCAATTGGTATCGGTCGATACCGGGGCGATTTCTGAGGAAACAGTTGAAACTTCGACTGTGGTGCCTAAGGTCGTTGCAGAACGAGTGTATGTAACCAGGATGCCTTATCCTATGGTTCCTAAGCTTACAAGGGAGGAATGGGAGATTGCTAGACTACAGTATATGCTGGATAACCCGAACGTGGAGCTTCTTTCTGATGAAGATGTACCTGTCAGAAACGATTCAAATCGCATGGCGTCGATCGACACCCTACCGAGCATCGATCGATACCCCTCGCAGAAAGAACCAGAAGCCAAGAAATCACGTGAGGTGATAGGAGAAAGAGTTCGCAATTCACTACAACCACGGAAATTGACACAGAGGGAAGACCCAGGGAAATTCGCAGTACCAAGCTCCATCTCAGGAGTTGATTTCAAAGAGTCTCTTGTCGACTCAGGGGCTAGTGTCAACGTCATCTCAAAGGCAATTGCAGAGCAGTTGGGGGCTACTATTCTATCTCCTAAGACATCTATCACGTTTGCAAACGATTCCACCTCACTTCCATATGGTGAAATCGCTGGTTTGCTAGTCCAAGTAGGAGACTGTCTGGTGCCTACTGATTTTCAGGTTGTGGAGATGGGTGCGATATCTCGTATGCCTATACTCCTGGGACGACCGTTCATGGCTACTGCAGGCGCGATCATAGACACACCTAATAAGAGACTATCTTTCTCTTACATTGACGGTGATGTCTACTATGATGTCATTCCACCTAGGAGTATTCCCACACGTGCCTCTAGCATCAAGGTTATCACAGGAGAGTCGCTAGCAATTGATCTTCTGGAAGAGCCTCCTGATGAGCCTACTGTCACAGACGTTCCAGCTGAACCGCCCAACATCCCCAAGAAGAAGACTAAGGCAACAAAGAAGAAGAAGGCCAAGAACAAAAAGGTCGAGAATCCCCATGTCACTCTGATTCCTCAGAAGTGTGATGGGAATTCGATTGATTACAAGGTCAAATGCAAGGGAGCCTTGAAGCCATTCTCCAAGGCCAGAGTCCTTCTTACTTCTGAGCTGAAAGAGAAAGGGCAGGAATTTGTGGACAGCATGCTAAGCAGAACTCTGAAGCTAGTAATGTCAAGTGATGGAGCCTGTTTTGGTGCAAGCTCTCACTCTTATCCAGCCTGAAGGGCGTTACAGTCAAGCTATTGACGTTAAACGAGCGCTTGGTGGGAGGCAACCCACTGGTGAGTCTGTTTTTGATTCGTTTTTATTTTTATTTTCGTTTGTTTTGAGTCTGTGTCAGGATGAACAAGGAGCAACTCGAAATCGCCTAAGCATCGATCGATACCCCTATGGTATCGATCGACACCAATCGCGGATGAAAATTCACAAAGTCGATCTAAGCATGGTATCGATCGATACCATGCCGTGTGTCGATCGACACCGACTGTTCCAGAACGGTAATTTCTTGTTTCTCTTCGTTCTATCCTTTTTCTTTGTTTCTTTCACTGACTCTAGGCTAGATAACACTGAGGACAGTGTTGTTCAAGTCTGGGGGAGGTGTCTGCTGACATTGTTTTCGTTTTTCTTAGAGTCAGTCGTTTTATCAAGTCAAAACTGTTTTATTGAGTCAAAATTTGTTGGAGATGATGATCCTGTGCTTGAACCTATTGATTTGATTTTGTTTTTGAGTGCACAGTGTTACAGGATCAGTTCTAGATCGACTAATGAAAAATCCAAAGGCTGACCAGTTGACTAGAAAACATCCATGTCTCCAGCAGAGTTCTTCTGAAGCCTGAGCCAAATTTTTGCACTTCATCAATGTGGTTAGTGTTCATAGAGCTTGATTCATCATTCATATCTGATAAAGGAACCCGTGTGTTTAGAATTATGGTATCTCTCTCCCCTGAAATAAGTTGATAGATTAAGAGCATAAAAGATTGAAATGATTTTCTTCTGAGTAGAGGGTTAGGAAAATTTCCAGCGATCCCATTATTCTACTTAAGAGGGGATGATCACACAAAGGATTGGAAGCGAGGCTAGGAATTTCCTATGATGCCATTATTCGCCTACATCCTTTGATACATAGAGAGGGAAGAACCGGGGATTTGGTGGCAAACACCATCAATACTCGCGTCTCCTACCTTGATATGTATATGCTAAGCTGAAAATAAAAAAATAATAAGGATATAATAAGAAATAAGTCTGGAGGAGAGAAATTGATACAAAAAAGTGTGAAAAATGGTGGTTCCTTTGTCAAGATATTATCTGGTAAAGAGTCTAGAAGGTTCATAAATATTAGCTGCAGAGATGAAACTGGCGATGAGGGCTTTACTTGAACAATGCTGTGGGATTTTGTGTGGAGTCTGGAAAAGCTGCAAATGTCTACGGAGAAGTACATGGTGGTTAGATCGAAAGCTGATCAGGTGACATTTGGGTACTTGGGAAAAGGGTCTTTTCGATGGTTCAGGAACAGGTGAGTCTCTACGTTTTCAAACCTCTTTTTCTGGTTTAGTCTTCTATTTGCTTGAGGGCAAGCAAAAGGCTAAGTCTGGGGGAGTTGATATATCATGGTTTTTACCCTATTTAGGCCATGATATAAGTCCTTTTATAGAGTATTTTCTTGTGTTTTGGAGTCTTTTAGAGTCTTTCACAGGTTATAGCACGTCTGGAGCTTAATTGGAATTATTGGAGCTTTTCTGGAGCATTCTGGAGCGAGACTGAAGTCTGATGACTAAGAGCCCGATCTGAGCACCGAGCATCGATCGATACCCCCTGGTATCGATCGACACTCATCAAGATTTCATGGGCCGCGACTAATTATGAAGTCTTGGAGAATTGCAAAAGCACCCAGAAGACTTTGATAATTACAAGAAGGCCCCAAATCGTGATTTAGGTTATAAATAGGATTTTACAGCCATTGTTTAGGCTATGCATTTTTATGCCTTTTGATGCATTTTTATGCCTTTTGATGCCTTTTTATGCTTTATTTTATAGTTTGATTTTACTTTGGTTTTAGAGAGACAAGTCTGAATCTCCCTTCGTCCGAGATCAGATCTCTAAACCCTTCTTCCTATTCTATTGATGATTTATTCAAACATGTTGATTGTTTCATTCTCCATGTCTGAGTAGATCCACCTTAGGTTTAGGGTTTTCTCATAAAGGATTTCTTTGAATGCTAGGTTAATTATCTGTTTAGGATTCACCATCTGAATTAGTTCTTCACCTTAGGTTGTGTTCATAGCTAATTCTAGGTTGACGAATCTGGAACTTAGATCTTAGGATAATTGATTAGGCATGAGAGTGCGATTAATTACCTGATAGAACCTAGGTGAGCAAATTGATTATTCGCAAAGAGATTTGATTTAATTGATTTGTGAACATATCAAACCTGATATTAAAGCTGATTTAGAATTTAGGATTCGCAAAGAGATTTGGAATTCTTGGGATTTAGATTTAGATAGTTTTCGCAACGAGAGTTGGTTAGCTATATTTTAGTGATTTGAGTTCAAGAACTGCGCTAAATCTGAATCATGTTAGTTAGTTTATCTGCATTCATTGATTTCCTGAGAAAAACCCTGAGCCTATATTTCCCAATTGATTTACAACTCCTTTAATTTCTGCACTGCTTTTAATTACAACTGTTTGGCTTAGCGTAATTCGACACTATAGAATCTATTGTGCGTTTCTGTGAGTCTTCTGTGGTTCGACCCCTAGCTATACTATTACAACTGCTTTAGTACTTTAGGGTATTAAATTGAGCATATCACCAACCTCTCACTGCCGCGCTCTCCAAGAAGTCATGTTGAACCAATACCAAAGGGGATAAATCCGCGTGCCCGAGAAGTTGCGCCCGCGAGCCCGGGACGACGACCGGCGTCAGCAGCTTAACAACCGAGGTCGCAAGGATAACCGAGCTAGGTCTGATAACCGCACCCAAAATGACGACCGTCGCCAACGATCTCCCTCTCGAGACCAAGAAGGGGGCAGGTCACCTCCCCCGGCGCGGACATTGATAGGAATGATCATGAGAGGGCTCCACTCGTGCAACAACTCGGTACGGTCCATCAAGCAGCACGAGAGAAAGACGACGCCTCCCTGAAATGGCACTCCGGCCCGGAAATCGACGCTCAGGACACAAGCAAAAAGGGGATCTGTTTCACCGAGGCCGACGCTGCCGGGGTCCATCAACCCCACAATGACCCTCTCGTCGTACACATTCGCGTGGCCGACTGCGACGTCAACCGGGTCCTCGTCGATACAGGCAGCTCGGTCGATCTTATCTTCAAGGATACCCTAGCAAGAATGAATCTAAACGGAGCCGAGGTCAAACCACACTCTATCCCACTAACCGGCTTCGCCGGGAACACTGTCAATGGGATCGGCACCATCGAACTGCCGATCTATGTAGGCCGGGTCACCAAAATCGTCAAGTTCGTGGTCTTCGACACCACACCGATCTACAACATCATTCTCGGGACCCCATGGCTACACTCGATGAAGGCAGTCACTTCAACATATCACCAATGCCTCAAGTTCCCCAACCAAGCCGGGACATATACCCTCCGGAGCAACCAGAGGGTCTCTCGCGCCTGTTTCGCCATCGAGCACAAGTTGCACCATGCCACGCCGGCCTGCCTGACCATAAATGCGCAGCAGCCCACGTCACTCATCTCCAGTCCTGCTTCCAGACGTTGAACGAGTACAACATGAAGCTGAACCCGGCCAAGCGCTCCTTTGGCGTCACGTCGGTAGAATTCTTCGGGTACATCATCACGCAGCTCGGGATCGAAGCAAACCCTAAGCAGATCCGGGCCGTCATCGATCTCAAGTCCCTAGAAAATGCACGCCAAGTCCAACGACTCACCGGGAGGATCGCCGCGCTCAACCGGTTCATTTCCCGCTCAACCGATATATGCTTACCGTTCTACCAGCTGCTCCGAGCTAACAAACGGTTTGAATGGGACAGCAAGTGTGAAGAGGCCCTCCAGCAGCTGAAGGCGTACATATCAACTCCCCCGTCCTGGCTAAACCCGAAGAGGGTGAGACCCTCTATCTCTATATCGTTGTGTCCATATCGGCAGTCAGCGGAGTACTGGTAAGAGAAGACCGGGCCGATCAAAAGCCCATCTTCTACGTTAGCAAGTCCCTGGACGGCGCAAAGAGAAGATACCCGACTCTGGAGAAGCTCGCCCTGGTAGTGGTCGTCGCAGCCAGGAAGCTCCGATCTTACTTCTAATCTCACACAATCGCCGTGCTGAGTACTTATCCCCTTAGAACAATTCTCCACAGCCCAAACCGATCTGGTAGAATAATGAAGTGGGCCGTCGAGCTCAGCGAGTATGAGATCGAATACCGGGGACGGACCGCGGCCAAATCCCAAGTCCTGGCCGATTTCCTGGTGGAGCTGGCGCCCGAGCTAGCAACTGATGAACTCCCCGAGAAGTGGAGCCTGCACGTCGACGGGTCAGCTTCCAAACATGGCTCCGGCATCGGCATACGCCTCGAGTCCACAACCAAGGAGATCTTAGAGCAGTCCTTCCGTTTGGCCTTCCCAGCATCAAATAACGAAGCTAAGTACGAAGCTCTGATTGCCGGTATTCGCCTAGCAAAAGCAATCGGGGTGAATAAAATCCAGTCCTACTGCGACTTTTAGCTCATCGCCAATCAATTCAGTGGAGAATACGAAGCCAAGAACGACCGCATGGATGCTTGCTTCAAAGTAGTCTAAGACTTAGCAGCAGAGTTCTCCGAGTTCACCCTGACCAAGATTCCCCGAGGTGATAATACTTCTGCAGACGCCCTCGCAGCGTTAGCCTTCACCTCGGATCCAACTCAACGAAGGATAATTCCCGTTGAGAGCATCGACTTCCCCAACATCGAGCTGCCAAAAGGGGTCTGCCTGATCAACCCCCAAATCGAGGACCTAGGCGAAGATATGCCACCCCATGAAGAGCTGCCACCTCCTCCACCCGAGCCCGAGCTACCGGACTGGCGCGTAGACATATTCCTATACATCGCGGACGGCGCTGTCCCCCCAGATCGATGGGCGGCCCGTCGGCTAAAGAAAAAATGCGCTCGATACACCATGATGGACGGTAACTTCTTCCGGTGGAGCGCTTCAGGAACCCTGCTCAGCTGCATCCACGGGCAGGAAACCATCGACGTAATGAAGGAAATGCACGAAGGCACAGGCGGAAACCATTTTAGCGGTCGGGCTCTCGCCCTACGAATTCGGAACCATGGTCACTACTGGCTGGCCATGCTCCAAGATTGCGAAACGTTTGCACCTCGGTGTGAGAAATGTCAACGCCACGGCCCACTCATCCATTGTCCCACCGAGCTTCTTACCACCGTGGTGGCGCCCTACCCATTCATGCGTTGGGCCATGGATATAGTCGGACCCCTTCCCCGGTCTCGTCAAAAACGCTTCCTCCTAGTGATGACCGACTACTTCACCAAGTGGATCGAGGCCGAGGCCTACGTCAGGATCACGGCGGACGACACGGCCTGCCATACGAGATCGTGACTGACAACGGTGCCCAATTCACGTCGGTGCTGTTCGAATATTTCTGCGCCAAGTGGAAGATCAGGCCAAGCAAGTCCACCCCGAGATATACGCAAGGCAATGGGCAAGCCGAAGCAACCAACAAAACCATCCTCGACGGCCTCAAAAAATGACTGGATGACAAGAAGGGTTCTTGGACTGACGAACTAGATGGAGTTCTCTGGTCTCATCGCACGACACCAAAAACGGCAACGAGTCGCACACCATTCAGCCTGTCTCACGGCATGGAGGCAATGGCTCCCTCCGAAGTAGGACTTCCTACTCCTCGCCGCGCCATACTCACTCAACACGCCGACCTGAACGATGCCGTGCACCTGAGCGAGCTCGACTTTCTTGAAGAACAACGCGACCAGTCCCTCCTACGAATCCAAAACTACCAACAACTCGCCTCCAAGTACTACAACAAAAAGGTCCGAGGCCGGTACTTCGCCGAAGGCGACCTGGTTCTACGCAAGGTCTTCGAGAACACGGCCGAGCTAACCGCGGGCAAGCTCGGCGCCAATTGGGAAGGTCCCTACCTCGTCTCCAAAATCATCAAGCCCAGCGTCTATGAGCTGGTCACAATGAACGGCGACGCAATCCCGCGCTCATGGAACTCAATGAACCTGAAGCGCTATTACTACTGAGCCCCCAGCCTCCGCTTCCATTTTTACCTTTGTAAACAACTGAACTACGATTGGCTTGATCCCTTTTACTAAAGGGTACGTAGGTAACCCCTAACCAGGGCTCAGCTATAAATCTAATAAAATCTTTTCAAGATTCCAAAAAAAAAAGGGGGATACGGCCCCTACCTGTCCCTACAAAAGAATACGGTCTACGACCTGTCCCAAAGAACAAGGTCCACGAACTTGTTCCGCAACTCAGCCCGTATATATAAAAAAAAAAAGAGGGGGGACCAAGCTCCGATGCTTGCACTCCCCCAGCACACAAACTATAAGTGCTAAAGTCGAGCTCCAATGCTCGCACTCACACAGTACACAAGCCCTAAGTACTGAAGCCGACCTCAAAGCTCGCATCCCTACCAGACACACAAGCATTAAGTGTCTAAAGCCGAGCTCGCTACTCGCACCAAAAAAAGAAGGCACACAAGCTTTAAGCGGCTTAAGCCGAGCTACACCTCGCAACAACAAAAAAATATATAAGGATACACAAGCATTAAGTATCTCAAGCCGACCCGCAATTCGCACCCATTATAAAGGCAACAGAACGCGCTCTACAGCCTACTCCAAAATCAACAAAGGAAAACTAACCGCGACCTATTTTTTTTCCGAACTAAGCGTTCATCACCAAGCTACGGACGTACAAAACCCATACGGGAAATACAAGGCATATTATAAGAATAATTCCATTCCATTTATAAAGGGGGGGGGGGGGCAGAACGCCACTTTACACAGGCCAACGACCCAAAAAAAAAAAAAAAAAAAATTTATCCTACAAAAGGCACTCCGGCCTGCAGATTCTGATCCCCGCCAGCACGGGCCTCCTTTATGTCTCCCGGGCCCACCATCCGCAGATTAGTGCCATGCTTACCCGAAAGGGCTGCTCGACCTGCTCTTCCGCGATCCCGGTCTCAACGGGCAACACGGTAGCATCAACTTGAGAACCCGGCACAGTTGCGTCCGGGGCCGGATCCGGAGCTGGTGGATCGGAAGTGGCTCGAGGGGGAACTACGTAAGGGGGAGTCGAACCGGGCAGAATCTGCTGAAGCTGGATATCAGAGGTACGCTCAGAAGGAATCTCCAGATCACCCGGGGCCAGATCCGGAAAATTAATCTTGTCCAGCTCGGCCCCATAGATCCCCTCGTCCTCATCCAGCTTCGTATATCGGTACCACGGCACCGATATCCCTTCCTCATCTTCCATCCTCTAGAGGCACGCTCTCGTTCCGACCACCTGGCTGAGCAATAGGTGGGGGGCTGCAGCCCGGTCATGACCAGCAATGTGGGCGCGAATCTTCTCCATCTTCGCAGCCCACTTCCGATTCCTCCTCGCCCACTTCGCAGTGACCCGCTTGCTCTCCTTAACCGCGACCGCCTTCGCCCGCTCGATAGCGCTCTCCAGCACCTTGACCCTAGAGCGAAACGTTTCCCGTTCCCCCTTCGCGAGCATGAGCTCCTCTTCCAAAGCGGCGGATCGAGCCCTCTCAGCCTCCAGCTCGGTCAGCACCTGGTCCGCTTCTAAAGCACGCACCCGTGCCTGCGCCACAGACCCCGCAAGGGCGGTGGATCGGGCCTTCTCGTCCTCGACCTCCTTCTTCAGCCCGCGGATGCGAGCTGTCAGGGCCCTTTCACCGGCCTCCCGGCGTTGCTTCTCGTAAATGATCGACGCTTCCCGCTCGATCACTTGCTTCTCGTAGACCTCCCCGATTAAGGCAATACGGGCCATCGTCTGCATCAACATCAGTTGTTAACAAAAAGAAAAATAATAATGACTACATATTCATAAAGGATCGTCATCATTATAAATGTCTCGCCCGAACCGCAGATCGCGCCGCGTCCCAAAAAGCATCAGCCTCCGCCATATCCGAAGGAAGGCAGTGCGGATGATGTTGCCCAAACGCCTTCGCTTGAGCCAGCTCGGCGCATTCATCTCTTTCCATGACGAACGGAGTGCTCCCGTTCTCATGGCAGAAGTAAAAACTGTAATCATTGGGCTCCGCGTCGGAACCCTCCGAGGCATCATCACCATCGCCACAACGAACATCAGCCCCTTCTTCGACCTCAGAATCCTGGGCCCCCTCACCAACGATCACTTCGGGGTCATTGGTCGCCCGGACCTCGACCACATCGTCCTCTGGATCCCGGGACGGCTCAACCTCCTCGCCAACAGGTACCTCGGTCTCCGGGACTCCCGACTCCTCAACAGAAGGATCACGGGGAAGCTCGGTCCCGCGACCGGATGTGTCAGGCTGGACATCCTCCCGACGTAGGGAAGAGGACTCCACCGCCTTGGTCTTCTTCCTCTTGGAAATTCTCTTGCCCGCGGTTATTGCCGTCCTCTTTTTGGAAACGGCTGCCTGCTGCTGCTCGCACCGGCCTGGCTCTTCCGCAGTCTGCAGTTGTCGCTCTCGCCGAGCTGACACCAAAGGAACAGGCGGCGGAGGCGCGACGAAGGAGTCCGCATACAACGGGATAACAAATCGTGAGCGACCTGCGTACAGCAAACCGTCAGTTCGGCAAAAAAAAAAAAAAAAAAAAATGTCACCGACCTCTGGCCATTGCAGCAGCGACTCGTCCCGAGGTAAACGACTTCCAATCCCTTTCACTCTGCGACTTGAGCACAGCAAGGACACTGTCGTAGTCGGATAATTTGGCACTGGAGGAGTGGGGACCTGAAAAGCAAAGCAAACAGTGTCAGTTCAAAAAAAACAAGTAATAGGAAGGCAACTCGGTCCACAGGCCCCTACCCAGGGAAAAATTCCAAGCTCGGGTATATCTCGCCGACTGGTAAAGACCAACCGCCTCGGTAGCACGGATGTAGAAGTAACTACGGGACCAGTCGTCAACCTTGGACAGCTTGCTGGCCTTGGCCTCCGTGCTGCTGGCCTCAACGAGATTCGCCTGAGGCTTGAAAGCGGCATAGTAGGTTCCCGGGATCCCAGGATTCATCTTCTGCACGGTGAGAGCTTCAAACATAGGGACCGTCACCTCCACGTCGCACTTCCACCCCAGGGTCAGCAGCACGATCATTCCCTGAATCGTGGGGATTTGCGAGAAGGCCAACCCCCGCCTCCGACAATATTTGACGAACAACTCGGGAAGGGGGAAGCGCAGCCCGCACTTCGAAAAAAGCCCCTCGTACAAACACAGGAAACCCGCCGGAGGAGTCCATTGGCGCTCGTCCGGCCTGGGAAGTCGGAGTTCGGCGGATGCAGGAAAGTCGCACAGCTCCCACAACAATGTAACTGTCTCCGGCGTGCTCGAGGTGGGCGAACTGCCCTGCTCATAAAGGACCAGAGGAGACTTCTTTGTCCTGGCCGCCCGAACTCCCCCAGCTCGACCGCCTCGTCGTCAGGCTCCTCGCCTACCCCGGTCGGTACCGCGATCACCTCGGGAGGATCTTCCAGCCGCCAACCCTCCCGGCCGAACCCGGTAAACCGATGGAGCAGACCGTGCCTCATCCCCACCGTGGGGACCTGAAAAGCAAAGCAAACCGTGGGGACATGAAAAGCAAAGCAAACGGTGAAGGGGCGCGCTCAAAGACAGTAGGAGAAGAAGAGCTTTCCGCCGGAGAACCGTCCCGATTATCGCGAGATGTCGATTCGTCGCTAGACTCGGCCCTAATTCCATCGAGTATTGGCGCCATCGCACATAGAAGAAGAAATCCCGATAACCCAACCCGAAATCGAAAAGAAAGAAGCTTAAAAAAATTACGCAAGAGCTAAAATCACAGAGAAAAGGAAGAGGAGGAGTTACCTTTGTGCGCGAAGAATGGAAAATAAAGGAGGAAGACTGATTTAAATAAAGTAGGAAGGGAACAGCGAAAAGACGCCTCAACACGTGTCAAAGGGGCGCGATTCCCAAAAACCCTAATGATGACGTCTCTTCGGTTTTCCCGTGCAGAAAGCAGATTTCCCCTCGACAAACGCGAAGCACCTTCTACACGCCCGCGAGTGACTAGCACGCGCAGAAAGTGGAACGACTCTTCAGTTTTCCACGCGTGACCAGCACGTGTAAACAATCTCCGGATCCTGGGGGAAGTCACCACGTGTAAGCAATTATTCCCGCCTAAGCAACAACGCGCCGAGCTCAAATGCAAAAACCCTGAGGACCGACCTGAGATGCGCCGAGCTAACGACAACCAAAATTCGGGGCATTCGCCATGCCTCCTGCCACCGAAAATAGATTAATGATATTAATATAATTATAAATTAAAATTATTAATTTGTTAATGATCAAGTCTTTTTCATAAATTAATTACGAACCATAACTAAATAATTATTAAAATTTAATAAATTTGTTTGACATTTTACAATAATATATTTATTGCTCAAAAAAAAAAATACATCCACAAAAACCAAGTAAAATCATATAATATTATCGAGTACGTTGATTTTCCCATGTTCTTTTAGGTGTCTACAATTTTTCCTTATATGGGTTCAAACACTAGTCCAACCCCACGTTGGTAATGACATTTTTTTATTTTTTTCAAATAGAATTTTGTTATTTGATAAAGTTAACATATATGATTTATTTCAAAATTTTCTAAGCTTTAAAACATATATATATATATATATATATATGTAAAATTATAAAACTAAAAAACTATTAGCGTGTGTCTTAAAGTTAATAACTTCAGTTAGACAAAGACAATAATAATTCTCAAAGGTATAATCCAAATATTTTTAATTTTTTTTGAATTAAAATAACTATATAAAATGAAATATTATATGATACATATATACATAAGTCAACTGTAAACCATACCTAACCGTTGACAGAAAAAAAAAAAAAACACACCTAACCGCACCTATGTTTATTCTTTTGCAACAGCACGTGCGTTTTATGTTTTCTTTCTGTTTCTGAAACGCACCCAGCTGTTTTTCAGAAACGCAACCACACCTAACCGCACCTGCGTTTGAACGGTGAATGGTGACATATTTTGTAAAACACACGGTGTTTAGAAGAAACGCATCAAACATTCAAGGCCATAATCGGAATCGGAATCGGTTCTAGGAAAATCCAGTAAAAGCTCAAGGTTTGTAACACCACGCTGCAGGACATTACATATCCAAATATTCACACGATCTGTGTCAATACCAGTTTTGCATCTCAGGGTTAATGGGAGCATTACCCTGCAATGCCAAAACCCTATCAACAAAATCCATAAAACTCTGAAGAATCCCGTCTCTTTCTCGCTTACCCTCTTCCGGATAAAGAAACACAGAGTCATCAATGTCGAGATTAGGGACGAGTTCCCACAAATTGCGCCATCGCTTTGAGAGAACCGATGTCAAAGCAGCTTCCTTTGTCGTAAGGAAAGACAATATATTACAAAGAACCTCATCAGGTAGACTTCCGATCAAATCCATCGTTTCAAATTCGCAAAATCAACAATTGCCCAGAAAATGGAAACAACCAAAGCAAAAGCTTTGAACGAAAGCAAGCTCAAAAGGAGAATAGAATCAGTAGAAGCAAAAGCTTACTGTTTTTGCTAGTTAATAAAAAAACGAGAGAGAGGGTTTTAAACAAAAGAAAAAACACTGTAGGAAATCGATTTGGGGTTTAGGTCAAAATCGGAGATTAGGGTTCGTCGATTACTCCCCCAATTGGGAATTGTCGATTCAACACAACCTGTTAGATTGGGTCGATTTGCAGGAAGGTATGTTTTTTCCAGAAGAATCAGAGGGTGATGAAAACGTGAATGGAGACGACATCAGTGAAGATATCTCCGATTGCTGACAATTGGTTATGGTTTATCAAGTTGATCAAGGGTCTTCGAAATGGCAGCAGCTTTGTTATTATTTCTGATAGATCAAAGGTAAGCATTTGATTACCATTTTCGTATTTTCAGGGAATTGCCAGAAGCACAACATAGAATGTGTGTGAAACATATTGGTGAAGAAAAAGCATTAAACTAAATATTTCATTAAGACTATGGTTTGGAACTTAGCTTGGAGCTATAACCGAACAGAATTTGACGACTACTTGTATGATGGTGATGAAGGTGCAACCAAAGACTTGGTCTCTAGCTTTTTATAGGCTTGCAAGTTTCTGTGAGGATGTTGTCAAAAATGCAACAGTCTTTTAACTCAACTACTACCAAAGCTAGAGCTAAGGCAATTGTTGGAGACAAGCAATGCTGCGAATTTCAAAGAGAAACAAGATATATTATGAGTTTGTAGTTTGTTCCCCGTTTCACATTATGAGTTTGGATTGTGTTGATGATTATGTTATGGATGCAACCTGTTTTTTAACACAACCTGTTTTTATTTTTTACAGTAACACAGCTTGTTTTCAACCAAGAAACTAATTATGTGAAACGTACTACTCATATTGAAACATGACTCCACATCGTTATAGAGATAGAGACTTCTGAAGAGATTGTGTTTCCAACAATGTGATACAAAAGCAAACAAACAATAATTACACACTACTGCTTGTTCGTGTTGGTTGTAAGAATACGATGGGGTCCTTGAAATGCTGCAGCAGCCTAAATCAAAACAAACTACAAAATCAGAAACATACTCTAATCATAATCAGCAGCTAGCAATCGTGAGACAATGAGGCAAAGAGACATGAGACATGAGACAAAATCAGCAATTCTGCCTGAGAAAAAGAGACAAGGGAAAAAACCAGAGCGGCAATCATGAAAACATACTCTAATTAAAAGCACAAGACAATTATTTTTCTATGCAAAGACATTCGTAAGAGACATAAGACATACAAAATCAGAAGATATTCGTAAGAGACAAAAAAGACATATAAAATCAGAGGACATTCATAAGCAAAGGGGAGGAATGTCTAAGAGTAAACCGAGAACACGGCCAAGACCAAAGATCTACTAATTGATCTTAAAGAATTTGAAGGAAGAAAGGTGCTAATGGCTAATAATACACATAGTGATGTTAAAGGGATAGGGAAGATAAGGACTGTAAATCCAGATGGCACACAAGTAATACTAACCCCTTTAGCTGTAGCATGTAGATTATCCTGCTCCTTGATTCAGTAAAGTCGACAAGGATTTAGCTTGTTCAAACATAGTTTCATAACAATATAAAAATAAACCCTTACAACAGTAGATTCATAAGACACTAGCTCAACAGCTTTTTGACCAATCTATAGTTTAGATAAGAAAGCTAATCAATATATAGATAGGTTCTGGATAAAGGTATATAGGATTAGACTTCAATACTAGTACAACTCTGCTTCCCTGCGGAATATGAAAATAGAAAGAACCATCAGTGTTGATTCCGGGGATCACTAAGTATGTTTAAAGAGTGATTAGGAGATGAGAGGTGAGATTTTCGTTAATTAGAGCAATTTAACCACTATTAAAGCAGGCCGCAGAGAGAGATGAGTAGGCCGGGGGCCGTGTTTCTTTTTATTGATAGTGAGAGAAATGAACAATTTAGAATTACGAACTGGTTCCGAAAGACGTCCAGTTCGGCGTTCTAAACTGTTGCCTTGTTACAAATAGAGAGAGAGAGAGATCGGGTAACTTCGTAGGTCCAAAAATGGCCGAAATCAAAAGTCATCCTCATTAATGACATTGAGGGGTATATATAGTCGGGGTCGGCTTCCTGCTCCCCAGGATCTCGGGGCCACGTGGCGTCTTCGGCCTCTTTCGCGGGTAAGGTGGCCTAGGAGGCGTGTTCCGGCTTTCGGGGAGAGAGGTCATGATGAGCTCGGCGTGGCGTGTTGCAGAGCAGTGCACTGTTTAACCAACTCTCCTCCACGTGTCTTCCTCTCCTTTGTCAAGTCTGCAAGGTTGGTGAGATGTCGAGTTCAGCCCATACTTCTGCTCAGACAATACACTGTTCGACCAACTCCTACTTGCCTTATGCTCTTCTGACATTCCTGCCCTGGGTGAAGTGTCAGGTCGGCGACCGAGCTGAAGAGGGACCTTTTAGGTCGGCGTCGCTTTCAGGTAGGCGACCGAGCTGAAGAGGGGCCTTGCAGGTCGACGCTGCTTTCAGGTCGGCGACCGAGCTGAAGAGGGGCCTTGCAGGTCGACGCTGCTTTCAGGTCGACGACCGAGCTGAAGAGGGTCCTTTCCTAAGATGGGCCTAACTAATTGGGGGTGCTAGGCCCACCTCCAACAATAGGCCCTCCCCCAGTTCGGTATCGCGAGGCGAAGTGAGCATGCCGAAGTTGATCTGATGTTAGTTCGGCACATCTTAGGACGGTCTCTCCGTGCTCGTACGTGTCGTCCCTTCCGGAGATCCGCAGATGGTCGGCGCGTACTCACCACGCGGGAGGATAAAAGGGACGCCTCGTTTTTCGCGTGAGCTGCCCACGCGCGGCGTGCGAAAGACGCTTCGCGTTTACCGAGGCGTCCTTTGCTTTTTTGGCGTGGGGATAGCGAAGAGGCGTCATCATTAGGTTTCTGGGCGGCCGTGCTTCTTTTGACACGTGTCCAGGCGTCGCTTCACTGTCTCCCTTCTTCTATTTAACCCCCTTTTCTTCCTCCTGTTAAAACCTTCTGCGCATAACCCTAAGGTAACCTCTTCTCTCTGATTTCCTCCTTTCCCTTCTTGCTTTCTTTCTGTATTTTTCGATTTCCTCCTCTCCGTGCAATGGCGCCGATGTTAGACGATATTAGGGCTGAGTCGAGCGAAGAATCGGCGTCCCGTGGTGGCGGTAGCGATTCTCCGAGTTCTTCCTCCGGTGGTTCCGGCCGTGCCTCCTCTCCGTGTCGAGGCGCAGACAGTGGGGAACAGTCTGCTCCTTCGACTTCGGGGGCCGCCCCGATGCTCCCGGGGACCCATCTCCGGAAGAAGACGGTGGTTAGATCTTCCTCTGGCGGTCGCGGCGTTGGCCAAGCTGGGGGTAGAACCGGGCACCTGGGCGACCGCGGTGGTCGTCAGGGCGGCCGCGGAGGCGGAGTTCGAGTGGCCAGGGTGAGGTCTCCCCTGGTTCCTTACGAGCAGGGAGGGTCACCGACCTGGAGCACAGCGGAATCGGTGACTCTCCTGAGGGATTTGTGCGACTTTCCTGCTGGCGTCGATCTCAGGCTACCCAGGGCGGAGGAGCGCCCGTGGACTCCTCGGCCGGGCTTCGTCTGCCTGTATGAGTCGTTCTTCCAGAAGTGCGGCTTGCGCCTTCCTCTCCCCGAGCTGTTCGTCCAGTATTGCCGGGCGCGGGGCTTGGCCTTCTCGCAGGTCTGCCCGTCCACGATCCAGGGGATGATCGTGCTGCTGACCTTGGGGCACGAATGCGACGTGGAGGTGACGGTGCCTATGTTCGAGGCGCTCACCCAGCAGAAGGCAAACCCTTGGATTCCTGGGACCTTCTATGCCGCTTTCAAGCCCGCGGCGAACGTCCTGGAGGCACCCAGCTCGGGGTCTAAGGCGAGCAAGCTGTCGAAGGTCGAGGACTAGTCTCGCAGCTACTTCTACATCCGGGCTACTGACGTGGTTGGGCTCGACCCGTCGGCGAGATACACCCGGGATTGGAACTTTTCCCCGGGTAGGGATTTGCAGGTCGAGCTGACTTCTCTTCTTCGGTTTTGTCTGACTGATGCTGTTGGCTTTGCTTTCAGGTCCTCACTCTTCTAGATTCAAGCTGCCGGACTACGCGGGTATCGTTGCCGTGCTCAGGTCAGTGCGTAGACGAGAGTGGAGGTCATTCACTGCGGCGAGAATAGCAGAAGCAATGGCCGGAGGTCGGTCGGTCAAAATGTTTTTTTTTTTTTTTTTTTTTTTACCGAACTGATGGGTGCCTCTTGTAGGTAGAGCAAGGTTCGCCAGTCCGCTGTACGCGGACTCGTTTGTAGCGCCGCCACCGCCGATAGTCGAGGTGCCGGTCCGGCAAGATCCGGCGCTGCGGACTGGGGGGGAGTCCTCCGAGGCGGCTCTCTCTCGAAGAGGGCGGCCGACGCTGCCGGTGCTAGGGCCGGCAAAAAGAAGAAGAGGACCGAAGTCGGAGGGTCCTCGACTTCAGGTCGGGAGTCTGGCCGGCCTGAAGAGGCTGGTTGCGAGGGCTCCCGAGGCGCCCTTGTCGGGGAGGCCTAGGCACCTGTGGCCGAGGTGCCCGCGGGGGAGGTCGAAGGGGCCCGGGCCCTGGCGATTGAAGAGGTTGCTGGTCGGGCGACGGAGGGCGGCGATGCAGCCGTCGTTGTGGAAGAAGGGCGGGAGGCCGCCGGTGACCGGAGTGGTGGGGCTTCGGAGGGTTCCGAGGACGGGCCTCGGGACTACAGCTTCTATTTCTGCCACGAAGATGGCAATTCCCAGATTATCGTGGACCAGGACGAGTGCGCCGAGCTGGCGCAGGCCATGATGTTCGGGCAGAAGCACCCGCACTTCGTCCCGCTGGAGATGGCGGAGGGCGATACCTTTCGCCAGGTGGCGCGATCCGCAGCGCGGGTAAGTTTTTGTTCCGATCTCACTGTTTTTAGCTGGATTTGTTGTGCGTCTTTGCTAACAACTGTTTCGATGCAGACGATGGCCCTTACTGCCTTTCTGGCGGAGGCCTATGAGAAGCGACTCGCCGAGAAGGACGCGTCGCTTGGCTTTCTGAAGGCGCGCCGGGATGCCAGTTCGCAGGGCCAGTCCCTTCTCCTCCGCGGGCTCGAGAAGGAGCTGAAGAATGAGAGGTCCCGGTCAGCGGGGCTGGAGGAGGAGGCGGCGCGGACGCGGGCCCGGGCTGGAGAGGTGGGGAGGCTTCAGGCCGAGCTGGAGGTTGAGAGGGCCCGGTCTGCCGCTGAGCGGGCCCGGTCGGCTGCTCTGGAGGAGGAGGTCGGGCTCCTTAAGGGGGAGAGCGAGACGCTCCGTTCCAAGGTCAAGGGGCCGGAGTCCGCTATAGGCCGGGCGAAGGTGGCCGTGGCCGCGGAGAGCGAGCGGGTAACGGCCCGGTGGGAGACGCGGAACCGGAAGTGGTCCGCAAAGATGGAGAAAATCCGCTCCCACCTCGATGGGCGCCAGAGGTCCTTAGAGCCTCACCTTATGTACAATCAGGTGATCGGCGTGAAGGCATGCCTCAGGAGGATGGAGGCCGAGGACAGTCTGGTGGTGCCGTGGTACCGGTACCAGAAGCTGGACGAGGATGAGGAGGCATTCGGTGCCGTGCTGGATGGGATGGATTATCCAGACTTGACCCCGGAGGATCTGGACATCCCTCTCGATCGTGCTCACGGCGTCCAGCTCGAGCGGCTCATGCCCGTCGCTTCTTCGGAGGCGCCCTATGTGGATCTGACTGAGGACGCTCCCTCGGCTGCTGAGACCGTCCAAGCAGCTGCTGAGACCGTCCAAGCAGATCCCTCGGCCCCGTTTGCTGATGAGGCCGGCACCGACGCGCCGTCCGGTGAGACCGGAACCGACGCGCCATCCGGTGAGGCCGGTACCGAAGCGCCATCTGGTGAGGCCGGTACCGAGGCGCCAGCCGGGGAGGCCGTGGTTGGGGAAGAGGGGTCTGAGCAGCCCTTCCTTGGTGAGTACGGCACCAATGCGAGGATGGTGGGCCCGGGCGATTTAGATGGTACCCGTGCTGACGGGGGCGAAGACCGACCGGCCGATGCGGCCTTGTAAAAACTTCTCTTTGTAATTTTTTCCTTTTTGTTTTCTTCTCTCTTTGTAAAGACCGGGCCGTAGGCCGTTTATGTAAGGACCAGGCCGTTGGCCGCTCTTTTTATGACAAACAGGCCGTTGGCCCTTTTCTCTCCTTTGTTGTTTTGTAAGTGCCGTTTCGAGGCTTTTGTAATGACTAGGCCGTGGGCCCTTTTTATAATAACGAGGCCGTTGGGCCTTTTGTGATAATCGAGGCCGTTGGCCCCTTTTTTTTTGTAAGTGCCGTTTCGAGGCTTTTGTAATGACTAGGCCGTGGGCCCTTTTTATAATAACGAGGCCGTTGGCCCTTTTGGGATAATCGAGGCCGTTGGCCCTTTGTTTTTTTGTAAGTGCCGTTTCGAGGCTTTTGTAATGACTAGGCCGTGGGCCCTTTTTATAATAACGAGGCCGTTGGCCCTTTTGTGATAATCGAGGCCGTTGGCCCTCTCCTTTTTTGTAAGTGCCGTTTCGAGGCTTTTTTGATCGGTAGAGTAGGTCGTAGACCATACCCTGTCATGTATGCAGGTCGTGGACCGTGCTCTTGTATTGGGTGCGAGGTACGACTCGGCTTGAGATACTTATTGCTTGTGTATCTTTAATATTTTTAGTGGGTGCGAGGTGATCTCGGCTTAAGGTACTTATTGCTTGTGTACCTTGTTTTTTTGGTGCGGGTAGCGAGCCCGGCTTAGAGACACTTAATGCTTGTGTGTCTAGTAGAGGTGCGAGCCCTGGGGCCCGGCTTTAGTACTTATTGCTTGTGTACTATGGGAGTGCGAGCATTGGAGCTCGGCTTTGGCACTTATAACTTGTGTGCCGGGGAGAGCGAGCACCGGAGCTCGGTCCCCTTTTTTTTTTGTAGTGCGAGCGTTTGGAGCTCGGCTTTCTCTTTTTTTTTTTTTTGTAGTGCGAGCGTTTGGAGCTCGGCTTTCTCTTTCTTTTTTTTGTAGTGCGAGCGTTTGGAGCTCGGCTTTTTTTTTTTTTTTTGTAGTGCGAGCGTTTGGATCTCGGTTTTCTCTTTTTTTTTTGTAGTGCGAGCGTTTGGAGCTCGGCTTTTTTTTTTTTTGTAGTGCGAGCGTTTGGAGCTCGGCTTTTTTTTTTTTTTTTTAGTGCGGGCGTTTGGAGCTCGGCTTTTTTTTTTTTTTTTTTTTTCTTGAAGAGGGAGCGTTGGAGCTCGGCTTTTGTGCACAGGTCGGGGACCTTATTCCTTTGTCAAAAAGGTTTTATTAGATTAATAGCTGAGCCCTGGTTAGGGGTTGCCTACGTACCCTTTAGTAGAAGGGATCAAGCCAATCGTAGTTCGTTTGTTTACAAAGGCGGAGAGCGGAATGGAGCCCGGGGGCTTAGTAGTAGAACCGTTTGAGGTTGATCGAATTCCATGAGCGCGGGATTGCGTCGCCGGTCATCGTGACTAGTTCGTAGACGCCGGGCTTCACGACCTTGGAGATAAGGTAAGGGCCCTCCCAATGTGCACCGAGCTTGCCTGCGTTTAGCTCGGCGGTGTTTTCGAAGACTTTGCGGAGGACCAGGTCGCCTTCGGTAAAGAACCTGCCTCGCACCCTCTTGTTGTAGTACTTGGAGGCGAGATGCTGGTAGTTTTGGATTCGGAGGAGGGAATGGTCCCGTTGTTCCTCAAGGAAATCCAGCTCGCTGAGTAGGACGGTGTCGTTCAGGGCGGGCTGCTGGGTGAGCATAGCGCGGCGAGGAGTGGGGAGCCCGACCTCGGAGGGGGCCATTGCTTCCATTCCGTGAGAGAGGCTGAACGGTGTGCGTCCTGTCGACGTTTTCGGCGTCGTGCGATGGGACCAGAGGACTCCATCGAGCTCGTCGGCCCAGGACCCCTTCTTGTCGTCTAGTCTTTTTTTGAGGCCGTCGAGGATGGTTTTGTTGGTAGCTTCGGCTTGTCCGTTCCCTTGTGGATATCTCGGGGTGGACTTACTCAGCCTGATTTTCCACTTCGCGCAGAAGTCCTCGAAAAGGGCCGACGTGAACTGGGCACCGTTGTCGGTCACGATTTCGTAGGGCAGCCCGTGCCGGCAGATGATTAACTTCCAGACGAATTTTCGGACGTCCTCTGCCGTGATCTTGGCGTAAGCCTCGGCTTCGACCCATTTGGTGAAGTAGTCGGTCATGACCAAGAGGAAGCGCTTTTGGCGTGATCGGGGAAGGGGCCCGACTATGTCCATGGCCCATCGCATGAAGGGGTAGGGCGCGACCGCAGTGGTAAGGAGCTCGGTAGGACAGTGAATGCGCGGGCCGTGACGTTGGCACTTCTCGCACCGGGCTGCGAATCTTTCGCAGTCCTGCAGCATCGTTGGCCAGTAGTGTCCTTGGTTCCGTATTCTCAGGGCGAGAGCCCGGCCGCTGGAGTGGTTTCCGTCAGCGCCCTCATGCATTTCCTTCATCACGTCAATGGTTTCCTGCCCGTGGAGGCAGCCGAGCAGGGTTCCCGAGGTGCTCCACCGGAATAGATTGCCGTCCAATATCGTGTATCGGGCACACTTCTTTCTTAGCCGTCGGGCGGCCCACCGGTCTGGGGGATGAATGCCGTCTGCGATGTACAGCAGTAGGTCGATTCGCCAGTCCGGCAGTTCGGGCTAAACCGGGGGTGGCGGCAGAACTTCGGGAGGTGGCGCTTCTTCGTCAGGGTCCGCGGCCTGGGGGTTGATCAAGTAGGCCCCTTTTGGCAGCTCGATGCTAGGGAAGTCGATGCTCTCGACCAGGATCACCCGTCGTTGGGCTGGGGCCGAGGTGTAGGCCAGCGCGGCGAGGGCGTCTGCGGAAGTGTTATCGCCTCGGGGGATCTTCGTCAGGGTGAATTCGGAGAATTCTGCGGCCAAGCCTTGGGCTACCTTGAGGTAGGCGTCCATGCGATCATTCTTGGCCTCGTACTCCCCGCTGAATTGATTGGCGACGAGCTGGGAGTCGCAGCAAGCTCGGATTTTCTTCGCGCCGACCTCCCTTGCCAGACGCAGGCCGGCAATCAGAGCTTCGTACTCCGCCTCGTTATTTGACGCCGGGAAGGCCAGACGGAAAGACTGCTCGAGGATCTCCTTGGTCGGGGACTCGAGGCGTATTCCGACGCCGGACCCGTGCTTGGAGGCCGATCCGTCGACATGCAGGCTCCATACTTCGGGGACCTCGCTGACTACCAGCTCGGGCGCCAACTAAACTAGGAAATCAGCCAGGGCCTGAGATTTGATCGCGGTCCGTCCTCGGTACTCGATCTCGTACTCGCTTAGCTCAACAGCCCATTTCATTATCCGGCCCGATCGGCTCGGGCTGTGGAGGATGGTTCTGAGGGGGTATGTGCTTAGGACGGCAATCGCATGGGATTGAAAGTAAGGCCGGAGCTTTCTAGCTGCGACGACCACCGCCAAGGCGAGCTTCTCCAGGGTCGGGTACCTGCTCTCCGCGTGGTCGAGGGATTTGCTGATGTAGGAGATGGGTTTTTGGTCACCCCGGTCTTCCCGTACCAGCACTCCGCTGACCGCGGACGCGGAGATGGCGACGTAGAGGTAGAGGATCTCGCCTTCTTCTGGCTTGGACAGGACGGGAGGAGTGGATATGTACTCCTTCAGCTGTCGGAGGGCATCCTCGCATTTGTCGTCCCATTCGAACCGCTTGTTAGCCCGGAGCAGCTGGTAGAACGGGAGGCACTTGTCTGTAGAGCGGGAGATGAATCGGTTCAGCGCGGCGATTCTCCCGGTGAGTCGTTGTACTTGACGCGTGCTCTCCGGGGATTTGAGCTCGATGATGGCTCGGATCTGCTTGGGGTCGGCCTCGATCCCGCGCCGGGTGATGTTGTACCCGAGGAATTCGCCCGATGTGACGCCGAAGGAACACTTGGCCGGGTTCAGCTTCATGTTGTATTCGTTCAACGTCCGGAAGCAGGACCGGAGGTGAGTGACGTGGTCGGCCGCCACCAGAGACTTTACCAGCATGTCATCTATGTATACTTCCATGGTGCGGCCTATTTGGTCGGCGAACATCCGGTTGACGAGCCGTTGGTAGGTGGCCCCGGCGTTCTTGAGTCCGAAGGGCATTACCTTGTAGCAGTAAATGCCTCGGTCCGTGATGAACGCGGTTTTCTCCTGATCATCGGGGTGCATGGGATCTGGTTATACCCCGAGAAGGCATCCATGAAGGAGAGTAGCTCGTTCCCCGCGGTGGCTTCGACGACCTGGTCGATTCGAGGGAGGGGAAAGCTGTCCTTTGGGCACGCCTTATTGAGGTCGGTGAAATCCACGCATACCCTCCATTTCCCGCTCTTTTTCTTGACCACCACCGGGTTGGCCAACCAGTCCGGGTATTTGACCTCGGTAATCGAACCGGCCGCGGTGAGCCTTTCGACCTCGTCATTGACTGCCTGGGCGCGCTCCGGGCCCAGCTTTCGCCGCTTTTGCTTGACCGGTCTGCAGGTCGGATCCACGTTGAGCTCGTGGCTGCACGTGTTTGGGTCAATGCCGGGCATGTCGTCGGTTGACCAGGCGAAGGTGGAGACGTTCTGCCCTAGGAACTCGACCAGCTCTCGCTTGATGGTCTCGTCGAGATCGGTGCCGACGCCAATGCAGCGGGCGGGGTCGCGCGGATCGATGTTGACCTGGGCGACAAGGTCCCGCCCTGGGAGATCCTGGGCGTCGGGCTCGCCGGGCTGAAGCCTGTTGATGGCCAAGCAGGCCGGCCCGGCGCGGCGCAGCTTATGCTCGATGGCGAAGCAGGCGCGAGAGACCCTTTTGTTACTCCTAAGAGTATACGTGTCGGCCTGGTTGGGGAACTTGAGGCACTGGTGGTACGTTGACGTGACTGCCTTCATCGAGTGCAGCCAAGGGGTTCCAAGGATGATATTGTAGATCGGGGTGGTATCGAAGACCACGAACTTGACGATTTTCGTCACCCGACCTACGTAGACCGGCAATTCGATGGTGCCGATTCCGTTGACGGTGTCCCCGGCGAAACCGGTTAGCGGGATGGAGTGCGGCTTGATTTCGACCCCGTTTAGATTCATCCTGGCCAGGGTATCCTTGAAGATGAGATCGACCGAGCTGCCCATATCGACGAGGACTCGGTTAACGTCGCAGTCGGCTACGCGGACTTGTACGACGAGGGGGTCATTGTGGGGCTGGTGGACCCCGGCCGCGTCTGCCTCGGTGAAACATATCCCCCTCTTGCTCGTGTCCTGAGCGTCGATCTCCGGCCGGAGTGCCACTTCAGGGAGGCGTCGGTCTTCCTCTCATTACGCTTGATGGACCGCACCGAGTCGTTGCACGAGAGGAGGCCTCCCATGATCATCCCTATCAGAGTCCGGGCCGGGGGAGGCGATCTGCCCGTATCCCGGTCTCGCGAGGGAGATCGTCGCCGCCGGTCGTCGTTTTGGGCGCGGTTGTAAGGCCTAGCCCGGTTATCCTCGCGACCTCGGTTATCGCCGGACTGCACTCGATCGCCGTCCCGGGCATGCGGACGCAGCCGCTCCGGCACGCTGATTTCCCCCCGTTGAAATTGGTGCAGCAGTACCTCTTGGAGCGCGCGGCAGTGCGAGGTCGGGTGCCCCTTTCGCCGGTGGAAGTCATAGAAGGCCGTCCTGTCGTAAGGCTCGTCTGGTCGGGATTCCCTATCGCTCGGCTCGTCGGAACGCCGATCCTGCTGGCGGGGATCCCGTACGTACTTGTTCCAAGGCAACCCTGGCGCGGGGCTGGGGGGAAGTACGGGATCGTGCAGACGGAGGCCGGAGGGCGGTCCGTTGACAAGGAATGCAGCGGCCTGCTTTCCCTTGCTGCGCTGGTACTCGTCATCGTAGTGTTGACGAGGCTCCTGATACCTTTCCTGGGGCCGCTCCTTCGGGACCGGGGCCTTGTGAGAGGCGCTGTTTCTCGACTCAGCCGCCTTCTCCTCCTCGAGCTCGACGAAGAGTTCAGCGCGGTGCAAGGCGTCTTCCAGCGAGCGCGGCCTGTTGAGCTTCATATCGTCCTTGAAGGCCGAATCGGCCCGCAGTCCCTTTCTTAGAGCGGGGAGCGATGACTCGTCAGTCACGTGGCTTTGGGAGGCCGTGGCCTTGAAGCGCTCTATGAAGGACCTGAGCGACTCCTTTGTTCCTTGGTTCATCGCCCAGAGGTCCGCGCTGGATGCGGACTGCCGGATGTAGATGGAGTAGTGCTCGAGGAAAGTGGTCGACAGGTCTCTGAAGCTGTCTATGGAGTGCGTCTTCAGCCGAGAGAACCACGTGAGAGCCAGGCCGGTGAGGTTCTCTACGAAGAGCTGGCAGTGGGCGGCTTCGCGCTCATCTGGTGAGAAGTGGGCGCGGCCCATGGCGATGGTGAACGCCGTAAGATACTGGGCCGGGTCGGTGGTGCCCGCGTAGGGCTGGAGCTTGAGCTTCCCGAGGTGCTGGAGTGGGACGGAGGCGATCCGGGGGGGTGAACGGCGTGTTTTGTGTCTCTCTGAGGAAGCGATCGATTTCCGGGGCCGCGCTGGTGGCCTGATGGATTTTGGAGGACATCGCCCGGATAGTCTCCTTCATAGCTTCGAACTCGGCGTCCCTTGAGCGCTCCGCGCTGGATCGGAGGTGGTGGGCTTCGTCGCCCGGGTGGCTTCCTACGGCCGGGGCGAAACGTCCGCCCGGCCCTTCGGATCCTGACGGTGAGTCGCCAGGTCAGCTTGTCCGGATGCGGGGGGTTTCTTCCCGAGAGGCCGGCTCTCTGAGATGGACATCGGGGGACCCGGTATTGTCCGACCGGTCACGGGAGGCCCCTAGCGTGGCGAACCGTTGGTCGGTGGCTCGCGTCAGCTCGTCTATCCTGGCGAGCAGGGTCTGCATCACGGCGGACAGCGTGGGCTGATCCTCCGACGCTCGGGGCGCGTTGTGGGCGGCGGAGCCGTCGGGATGAGCTGGCGTCGGAGCCGGGGGCGGAGCCCTAAAGAACTACTCTCGATGACTTGGTTGGTTGGTGGCTGCTTGGACCGACGGCGGAGCGGCCGCTGCTGCTTGAGTTGTCGGCGGGGCCGTTGACTGGGCCTGGGCCGTTGTTTGGGCCGGGGTCTCGTGGTCTGACAACACTCTTGGGGGCGGAATTGCCATCGTTGCTGCGGTTGCGGTGGTGGTTGAACTGCTCCTTGCGTATAGAAGAATCTCCTAACTCCCTCGTTCTAGCGCCAATTGTTGATCCCGGGGATCACTAAGTATGTTTAAAGAGTGATTAGGAGATGAGAGGTGAGATTTTCGTTAATTAGAGCAATTTAACCACTATTAAAGCAGGCCGCAGAGAGAGATGAGTAGGCCGGGGGCCGTGTTTCTTTTTATTGATAGTGAGAGAAATGAACAATTTAGAATTACGAACTGGTTCCGAAGGACGTCCAGTTCGGCGTTCTAAACCGTTGCCTTGTTACAAAGAGAGAGAGAGAGAGAGAGATCGGGTAACTTCGTAGGTCCAAAAATGGCCGAAATCAAAAGTCCTCCTCATTAATGACATTGAGGGGTATATATTATAACGCCCCGACCGCCCCTACCTGTGGGCCCCAACGACATCTCCCGGCCCGTGGGCCCACCCTCGTCCGACGGCCGGTGCGTTAGTCCGGGAGGCTTGTAATACTTGTTTACTGACCCTGCAATCACCACGTGACCTTTCCCCGTGTTTTGTCCTCACTCACACGCTACCGCGAATCACTTCCCGGAAGGTCACCCATCCTTAGACTACTCCAGCCCAAGCACCCTTAACTCTGGAGTTCTTTCGGGCAAGTGATCGGAAAAGGTAAGTGCACTTTGGTGACATAGGTAGCCAAATCAATTCTTATAAGCCTCTCCGCATATACAAGAAACCGGGATGTTACAATCACCCCCACTCACAGAGCGCAACGTCCTCGTTGCGCACCAGGATCGTCACCCTAGACGGTGTGGGCCCACCTGACTCCACACACGTGTTTGGGTTCGGCTCTGATACCACTTATAACGCCCCGACCGCCCCTACCTGTGGGCCCCAACGACATCTCCCGGCCCGTGGGCCCACCCTCGTCCGACGGCCGGTGCGTTAGTCCGGGAGGCTTGTAATACTTGTTTACTGACCCTGCAATCACCACGTGACCTTTCCCCGTGTTTTGTCCTCACTCACACGCTACCGCGAATCACTTCCCGGAAGGTCACCCATCCTTAGACTACTCCAGCCCAAGCACCCTTAACTCTGGAGTTCTTTCGGGCAAGTGATCGGAAAAGGTAAGTGCACTTTGGTGACATAGGTAGCCAAATCAATTCTTATAAGCCTCTCCGCATATACAAGAAACCGGGATGTTACAATTCTCCCCCACTAACATAGATTCGTCCTCGAATCTAACATCCAGCTAACAACCACAACATAGCACAACCGCTATTCCAACTCAACGTCGCACGACCGCTCTTCCAGCTCTACCAACAACGGTATCACGGCTCAACACCATAGTGCCATAGTCCCCTACTTGGTTTGGCCAACCACTCCAACACCCGGGAGTACAACGACTTCACGACCCAACACCATGGATCGGTCCGTCTAACGCATAGAGAGCCAGACAACGGCAATCTCTCTAGTGACCTGTCTCACCAATCAGGAATCACATCGAAACCCAACCGGCCAGGTACACTCGGCAGTGACTCACCAGTGCACTCCGATGCCGCTATATGGGGCCACCACCCCGTGCCAAACCAATCCGGAACTATCAGCCTTATGCGGCTACCAAACACCTAGTATCCGCACCCCGCTATCGGACCACTACCACTAGTAGCCCGCCAACCTGTCTACTAATCCCCTAGTAAACCCACCACTCAACATATTCAATGAAAACACCTTTTTATTGAATAGTCAAAAACTCCAAAGTACATCGATTAATTATAACACCATAAAAATAGACGAGTACAACAACGCAATAACTCTCAAAATCCCAACACCATGGTTACAACGATATGGAAACACCCGGCTAACCCTCCAGTTTGCCGAACCACTTGGGAAATTTGCGCTTCAACTTCGCTTCCGGCTCCCAAGTCACCTCCTCGGCTCCATTGCAGTCCCACAGCACCTGCATCTCAGGAACCTTCTTCCTCCTGATCACTCTCACCCGACGATCTAGGACTCTCAGAGGCCTCGCCTCCACCACCATGCTCGGTGTCAAATCTGATGGCACCCCCGTGACCACCTGATCATCCTTGTGCAAACATTTCTTCAGCATCGACACGTGGAACACCTTGTGAAATGCCTGCATAGACTCCGGCAACTCTAACCGATAAGCCACCGGTCCGACCCGCTCCAGCACCCTGACGGGACCCATATACCGTGGACTCAACTTCGTCTCGGAAATGGACCTGTTCGGACCCCTCAACATGGCCATTTTCAGGTAGACCAAATCGCCAACTGCGAACTCCAGCTCCTTCCTACGCCGATCTGCGTAGCTTTTCTGACGATCTTGAGCTTCCTTCATGTTCAACTTCACAATCCGGACCTTCTCAGTCGTCTCCTGCACAAAGTCAGCTCCCAACAGGCTCCTCTCCCCCACTTGTGTCCAACATAACGGGGTCCTGCAAGGCCTACCATACAACGCCTCAAATGGTGCCATGCCGATACTAGCCTGGTAGCTGTTATTGTACGCAAACTCCACTAGATTCAGATGATCCGCCCAATGTCCACCCCAATCTAACACACACATCCTCAACAGATCCTCCAACGTCTGGATAGTCCTCTCCGACTGCCCATCGGTCTGGGGATGATAAGCTGTACTCATGTGTACCTTAGTGCCCATCTCCTTCTGGAAAGCGCCCCAGAACAGCGAGGAGAACTTCGGATCTCGATCTGACACTATACTCACCGGTACCCCATGCAGCTTCACAATCTCCCTGACGTACCTCTTGGCCAACACTTCCGCACCGTCGGTCTTTTTTATGGCCAAGAAGTGCGCAGACTTGGTCAACCTATCGACGATGACCCAAATAGCGTCATTGGTTCGCGAAACCGGCAGACCCACCACGAAATCCATGGTGATCATGTCCCACTTCCACTCCGGAATGGGTAAACTCCTCAACAACCCGCTCGGAACCTGATGCTCAGCCTTCACCAACTGACAGGTATCACACCCCGCAACCCAGTTGGCAACATCCTTCTTCATCCCTACCCACTGGTAATACCGTTTGAGGTCACGGTACATCTTGGTAGCTCCTAGATGAATAGAGAAACGGCTCTGATGTGCTTCCCTCAGGATTTCCTGCCTCAGCACTTCGTCCTTCGGTACACACACCCTGCCCCTCAAAAGGATAGTTCCATTGCTGGATAACTCATACTCAGACCGCTCTGCCCTGCCAGCCTGCATTAATTCCTCATCCAACTGCTGTGCTACCCGCACCCTAGTCAGAATGTCCGCCTGATCCACCGCCTCTAAACCCAACGGCTCAGGTTCCTCAGACACAGCACACAGTCTCAGGGCACTCACCATGCCTACCAACGCCTCGGTATCTCGCTCAGTGTCTAAAATAACCCGCTTCCTGCTCAAAGCATCGGCTACAAGATTCGCTTTACCCGGATGGTAAGCTATCTCCAGGTCATAATCCGCAACAAGCTCCATCCATCGCCTCTGTCGCAGATTCAGCTCCGGCTGGGTAAAGATGTACTTCAGACTTTTGTGGTCTGTGAACACCTGAACCTTACCGCCATACAGATAAGACCTCCAGATCTTCAATGCAAACACCACTGCAGCCATCTCAAGATCGTGAGTAGGATAATTGCATTCATGTTTCCTCAGCTGCCTGGAAGCATATGCGATTACCTTACCCTGCTGCATCAATACACAACCGAGCCCCAGCCTGGACGCGTCTGTGAACACAACATATGGCTCATCCTGCTTAGGCAAGGCTAACACCGGAGTACTCACCAGCATCTCCTTGAGCTTCACAAAGCTCTCCTCACACTGGTCCGACCACACGAAAGGAACGTCCTTCCCGGTCAACTTGGTCATGGCCTGCGCCATACTAGCAAACCCCTTGACGAACCTCCTGTAATAACCCGCCAGACCCAGAAAACTGCGAATCTCCGAGGCATTCTTCGGTCTCGGCCACTCCTCAATCGAGCGAATCTTCTCCGGATCCACTGAAACACCACGATCCGATACGACGTGCCCCAGAAATCCGATCTCCCGCTGCCAGAAACTACACTTGCTCAGCTTAGCGAACAACTTCTGCTCCCGTAGCTTCTCCAGAACTTTCCTCAGGTGAACCATGTGCTCCTCAGGACTCTTCGAATACACTAGAATGTCGTCGATGAAAATGATGACGAACTCATCCAGATACTCCTGGAACACGCCGTTCATCAACCTCATAAACGCAGCCGGTGCATTCGTCAACCCAAACGGCATCACCACAAACTCGTAGTGCCCGTATCTCGTCCTGAAAGCCGTCTTCCTGATGTCCGTCTCCGCTATCGGGATCTGATGATAACCCGATGCCAAATCAACCTTAGAGAACCACGAAGCACCCTGCAACTGATCTAACAACTCATCGATCCTCGGTAATGGGTACTTGTTCTTCACAGTAACCCGGTTCAGCCCCCGATAATCAATGCACAACCGGAAGCTCCCATCCTTCTTCTTGACGAACAGTACCGGTGCACCCCACGGAGAACTGCTCGGTCTAATGAAACCCTTTTCCAACAACTCCTCGAGCTGCTTCTTAAGCTCAGCCATCTCCGCTGGAGCCATCCTGTAAGGAGCCTTAGACAACGGGGTCGTCCCCGGCTCTAACTCAATGGTAAAAGGATCCGACCTGGATGGTGGTAACCCGCTCAACTGCTGGAACACATCCTCGAACTCCCAGACCACCTCAATATCCCGCACCGCTGACTCCCCAACCTCACCAGGTATCGAAATGGTAGCCAAATAGGCCTCACAACCCTGCTCGATCAAACGCTCCGCTTGAACCGCGGAAACGACGATGCCTCCCGGCACCGGTCTCACTCCCTGATAAACCAGTCTTCTGTTAGCATGCTCGAAAACCACACGACCCCGGTGACAATCCAAATGAGCCTTGAACTTTCCCAGCCAGTCCATACCCAAAATGATGTCATAGAGTTCCACTGGGCACACTATCAGATCCGCTGGCATCAGCTCTCCGGCGATAAGAATGTCAACATTCTCCACACAGCCCTGAGTCCTCAACAAGCGACCCCCAGCAACTCTCACCACACCCGAGTGGTCCCCACACAACTCTTGGATACCGCTCCCCGACACCCAATCCGGTGTGGCAAAACTGTGGGACGCTCCGGAATCAAACAACACATGTGACTCTACCCCAGCCACATTAAGGGTCCCTAAGCACGAAAGGATTCACGGCAAATAGCAAACACCGATTACAGAGCGAGTAACTGAAATTACAAGCAAACAAGAACATAATTAAGGTAACTAACCAGTAATCGGTCTGCTGCCGCTCGCCTCGCCTGACTCCGCGCCTATGGTGAACACCCTCGGTGCCCCTGCGGCCCGTTTCGGAGGCGGTGCCTCGATCCTCACAAACGGCTGAGCCAACTTCGGACAATCCTTCCTGAGGTGACCGGGTTCCTTGCAATGAAAGCACACCGGGCCCCCTCGAGAACAATCCGCCACGCGATGTCCATGGGCTCCGCACCCGAAACAACGTGGCCCAGAACCCGCTTCCCTGGAAGTATCCTCCCACTTCCTCTTCTGTCCCTGCTGCTGACCAGACCTACCGCCCTTGCTCGGAGCAACACTCTGACTTTGAGACCGTCGCGGAGCCTCTGGTACTGCAGCCTTTAAGCTAGCCTCCTGCCTCATCCCCTCCTCAAGCTGCGCTGCACACTCCACCAGTTCGGATACCGACTCGAACTTGCGGACTATGCACCGATTCCTGAGATCGATACGCATACCTCGCATGAAAGCACCAATCAACTCATACTCGGTATCTGCACCCCGACCAGCAAACCGCTTCAGCCGGTTAAACTCGGCCTCGTACTCTCGGACCGAACGAATCCCCTGTGACAAGTACAGAAACTCCGCCTGTAACCTGTCGCGAGCCTCCCGCGGAAAATACTTGAGATCGAACTCCCTCCGGAACTCGTCCCAAGGCAACACTACTCCCGCCCTCCTCGCAGCAACACCCTGCCACCACTCATGTGCATCTCCCTCCAGATAATGCACCGCCAAGTCAACCCTATACTCCTCAGGGCATCTGATCGACTGGAAGTTCCTCTCCAACCTGGACCTCCACTCATCAGACTCAATCGGTCGAGCACCACCACTGAAAAACTTGGTGCCCAACCTCTGCATATGCTCCATCACCCTCAGGTACGACGGAACCACTGGCTCGGCCTCAGCAACCACTCCCGGAACTCCCGGAGCAACAACACCCGGCACCGCGGCAACCCCCTGTGGCGCCACTGGAGCTGGAGCCGGTACCACACCAGGTAACCTCTCCAAGAGCTGGGCCAACATGCCCAAAACAGCCGCCATCGGGTTCGGGTCCGCACCCGCCTGAGCACCCCCCGGCGCCGGCATCGCACCATACACGGCCGCTGGCTCCGACTGACCTTCCCCCTCGGCGTGATCATACGCCCCCTGCTCCACCGTGACACTCTGCGTCACATTCGCAGCTGCTCTGCCACCTCTACCACCTCTACCACCTCGGCCGCCACGGCCTGTTCTGCCGCCGCGACCACGGCCGCCGCGACCACCCCGACCGGCTCTGATACCACTTATAACGCCCCGACCGCCCCTACCTGTGGGCCCCAACGACATCTCCCGGCACGTGGGCCCCACCCTCGTCCGACGGCCGGTGCGTTAGTCCGGGAGGCTTGTAATACTTGTTTACTGACCCTGCAATCACCACGTGACCTTTCCCCGTGTTTTGTCCTCACTCACACGCTACCGCGAATCACTTCCCGGAAGGTCACCCATCCTTAGACTACTCCAGCCCAAGCACCCTTAACTCTGGAGTTCTTTCGGGCAAGTGATCGGAAAAGGTAAGTGCACTTTGGTGACATAGGTAGCCAAATCAATTCTTATAAGCCTCTCCGCATATACAAGAAACCGGGATGTTACAATCACCCCCACTCACAGAGCGCAACGTCCTCGTTGCGCACCAGGATCGTCACCCTAGACGGTGTGGGCCCACCTGACTCCACACACGTGTTTGGGTTCGGCTCTGATACCACTTATAACGCCCCGACCGCCCCTACCTGTGGGCCCCAACGACATCTCCCGGCCCGTGGGCCCACCCTCGTCCGACGGCCGGTGCGTTAGTCCGGGAGGCTTGTATTACTTGTTTACTGACCCTGCAATCACCACGTGACCTTTCCCCGTGTTTTGTCCTCACTCACACGCTACCGCGAATCACTTCCCGGAAGGTCACCCATCCTTAGACTACTCCAGCCCAAGCACCCTTAACTCTGGAGTTCTTTCGGGCAAGTGATCGGAAAAGGTAAGTGCACTTTGGTGACATAGGTAGCCAAATCAATTCTTATAAGCCTCTCCGCATATACAAGAAACCGGGATGTTACATATATAGTCGGGGTCGGCTTCCTGCTCCCCGGGATCTCGGGGCCACGTGGCGTCTTCGGCCTCTTTCGCGGGTAAGGTGGCCTAGGAGGCGTGTTCCGGCTTTCGGGGAGAGAGGTCATGATGAGCTCGGCGTGGCGTGTTGCAGAGCAGTGCACTGTTTAACCAACTCTCCTCCACGTGTCTTCCTCTCCTTTGTCAAGTCTGCAAGGTTGGTGAGATGTCGAGTTCAGCCCATACTCCTGCTCAGACAATACACTGTTCGACCAACTCTTACTTGCCTTCTGCTCTTCTGACATTCCTGCCCTGGGTGAAGTGTCAGGTCGGCGACCGAGCTGAAGAGGGGCCTTTTAGGTCGGCGTCGCTTTCAAGTAGGCGACCGAGCTGAAGAGGGGCCTTGCAGGTCGACGCTGCTTTCAGGTCGGCGACCGAGCTGAAGAGGGGCCTTGCAGGTCGACGCTGCTTTCAGGTCGGCGACCGAGCTGAAGAGGGTCCTTTCCTAAGATGGGCCTAACTAATTGGGGGTGCTAGGCCCACCTCCAACAATCAGCGACGAGCTAGGGCGTCCACGGTGCTGGAGGAGGTGGTGTCACCGGGTAGAAGGGAGTTAGGGCTGAGAACATATCGTTCTTGTCAATATTGAGCCTCCCTTCCCCTCCGGATAAGGCTGCTAGAGCCGCGACGAGACCGGCGTTGCCTGCTAGAGTAGGCTCTGTGTAGTTGTAGTTTGCACGAATGTCGTAGAATCCGTCGTGCTTGTCAGGTCCAGCAACCATAGCTCCTTCAACAATGTTGGGGTTTTCTTGTTTGCTGTCTCTCCATTTCCATCCTCCTTTGCAGCTCACTGTCTCGTTCTTTGGAATCGAAGCTCCTCTGTGATGGACATGTTTCGGGTACCTCTCCCCAAAACCCACAACATAACTCATGTTCTGAGGATTCTTCCCGAGTATGTAATCAATCTGCAGAGGAAAGAAGATTTGTATCAGATAAAAACAACATTTACTCTGTTTTTTTGTGCATTAAGAGGAATGATTTGCTTACCTGCGATGTTGAGAAGTCCCGTAGGACCTGTGTAGCGTAGAAAGTCGGTCCACAGTACCATCCGTGAATATCCGATGCATGTTGATAATCACTGTATAGCCCCGCTAAGAAAGCCGCGTTTGCAGCATATTGGAGAGGCCGTGGATCTCCATTGTTCAGCTGGATTGTGAGTGTCGTTTAGCATTCAGTCAAAGGAGACTTTGGGTTGTTGTTGGGCCAAGGATTTTTCTGGTAAGGCCCAGGAAGATAAATACAGCTCAGGCCCAGGAAGATCAAACGCATGAGGAGAAGTCGTTTGAGCTCTGCAACGTCTTGGTACAGTGAACCTTCAAGATAAGGTTTGTTATACGCAGGTGAGAATAGCGTGAGCTCAGGTTGATGAGCTGGACCTGTACAAGAAGAAAGACGTTACGCAGAAAGAAAGAGAAGAGAGAGAGTAGCAAGCAGAGTGTGTAGGAATCTATAGAGAGAATAGGCATAGAGAAAGGACTCATCTTCTTCCTTGATCTCTATCCTTGTGATTCTCGGTTGTAATCTCTAGAGCACCCTCTGGTTTCTTGTACTCTGATTGATCTTCTAGTGAAAGTCTTGAGAGTTGGCATTAAGCTCTCCAAGACGTACCTTGGCTGGATTTGGCCTTGAGAACTTGTAATTCCTTGTGTCTTTACTATACTCTGCTTTTACCTGCAAAACATAAAAGAAACAGAGCATTAGCAAATGTAAAACAATGGAATAAATCAGATATATATAAAGAGCTAAGGTCGGAATATCACTACAAGTGGTATAAGAGCTCTTGGTTGGAGCGGTCAAGGTGGTTTTCTGGCTTGGCATTCATCAGATCTACTTGAATCAGAAGGCACAGATTCAGCAGGTAGAAGGATCCTACCTGGTTTCTGAATCTGGAAGTGTTCTTTGGTCAGTTTTCTGATATGGGTTTCCTTATCTACATTCTATCTGATTATTTGGTATTCTGGATATATGTTTAGTGTTTATATTCTGCGTGTGGTTGTGTGGTATTCTTTCTGTGTGATTTGTGAGTCAGATCTGGGTTAAGGAAGATGGTTGAACCTACACAAGGCAGATGGGAAGTAGAGAAGTTTGATGGTGAAGGAGATTACACCATTTGGAAGCATAGAGTTCTGGCTCAGTTAGAGATTCTTGGTCTCGATTCAGTGTTAAAGGTAGATGGTGAAACATCTGAAGCTGACACTAAGGGAAATGGTAAAGAAGGTGAAGATGTAAAGACTGATCCCAAGAGGCTGGAGAAGGATCGCAAAGTTAGAAATTTGCTAAGTATGAGTCTAACAGATATGGTATTGAGAAAAGTTGGCTTGAAGCATAAAACTGCTCAAGACATGTGGGATTCTTTGGAATCTCAATATCAGGATAAATCCTTGCCTAACAGATTCTATCTTAAGCAAAGGTTCTATAGTTTCAAAATAGAGGAGGGTAAAAATCTAGACAGAAATCCGGATACATTCAACAAGCTAGTCTCATATTTGGCATGTCTAGATGTAGAGTTAAGTGATGAAGATAAGGCTGTTATTCTGCTGAATAGCTTACCTTCACATTTTGCTCAATTATCACACACTCTAAAGTACAGAGGTGGGAAGCAAACTATTACTCTAAAAGAAATTACTACAACATCCTACTCTCTGGAAACAGAGCTGAAGCAGAAGGGAGCCTACTTGACGAAATTTAGCAATGAAGGATTATATGTCCAGTCTAAACCTCAGGCTGACAAGAAGTTCAATGCTAAAGGAAAACAGCAAAACAAAGGCAAGTCCAAAGTCAAAAACAAAAGGGCTTGTTGGATCTGTGGAGCTGGGGGATATTTTAAAAAGGACTGTCCAAGGAAAGGTCAGTCAAGTGGGACCAATGCAGAAGCAAGTATGGGTCAAGCACATCATGAAGAGCCTTTGGTTTTAACTGCATCAGAAAGGCAGACTCGTTATAGCTGGGTTCTTGATTCTAGTTGTTCCTATCAGTTAACTTTCAGGAAGGATCTAATGTTTGACATAGAAGAAATTGATGGTGGAAGGATTTTGATGGGAAATGATACTTATTGTGATATAAATGCTGTTGGGAAGCTGAAACTTGTTAACTACAACAATACAACTGTTGTTTTAACAAAATTCAGATACTCATCTACTGCTAAAAGGAATCTGATTTCACTGGGCCAGCTGGAATCTCAGGGTTGTTGGTTTCAGTCGAAGAATTTCAGATTGCAAGTGTTTCTAAAGGACAGAGAAGTGTTGGCTGGAGACTACAAAGATACTCTATATATCTTAGATGGGAAACCTGTTGTGGATCAATTGAATGCAGCAGTAAAGGCAGATAAGACCTCACTATGGCACAGTAGGTTGGGTCATATGAGTGAAAAAGGTTTACAAGTGTTGGTTAAGAATGAGTTCATCAAATCTGAAGAAGTTTCAGAATTAAAACACTGCGAGTTTTGCATTGTGGGAAAGTTTCATAAGCTCTCATTTAAAACAGGAAAGCATACGTCTAAGGAGAGGTTAGAGTATGTGCATTCAGACTTATGGGGTTCTCCAAATGTTACTCCAAGTATGTCCAAGTGTCAGTATTACATCTCTTTTGTGGATGATTTCTCAAGGAAAGTATGGATCTATTTCTTAAGGACTAAAGATGAAGCTTTTGGCAAGTTCATTGAATGGAAAGCTTTTGTTGAGAATCAGAGTGGGTTTAAGCTTAAGGCTTTAAGGACATATAATGGATTGGAATACGTTAACAAGCTGTTTGATGATCATTGCAAGATTCATGGAATTCTGAGACATAAAACATGTCCTTACACTCCTCAACAAAACGGAGTAGCTGAAAGATTGAACATAACTGTACTTGAGAAGGTCAGAAGTTTGTTGAGTGAGACAGGATTGGGAGAAGCATTTTGGGCTGAAGCTATGTCTACTGTGGTCTACATGATTAACATGTCACCATATGTTCCTCTAAATTTTGAAGTGCCTGAAGAAGTATGGACAGGAAGAAAGCCAGAATATTCTCATATGAGAAGATTCTGATGTTTGGCTTACTTTCATGTTGATCAAGGGAAGCTCAAGCCTAGAGCAAAGAAAGGAGTATTTGTAGGGTATCCTTAAGGAGTTAAAGGAAACAGGATTTGGAGCAGTGAAGACAGAAAGTGAATCATCAGTCGTGAGATTACTTTCTGTGAAGATGTTGTTTACAAAGACTTTGATAAATTTTTTGAAAAGAACAATCACATTGATGATCCAAAAGGGATGAGACAAGTGTCTCTGGTTCTTCCAACAACTAGAGAAAGTGTTGAATCTGGACATCAAGGTGGAGAATCTTCAGAAGAAGGTGGAGTTATTTCTGATTCTGAAGTGGTAGAGGATTCAGAAGAAGAATCTGAATCAGAAACAGAATCACCAGGGAGTTATCAGTTAGCTCGAGACAGAGAAAGAAGAGTGATTAAACCTCCAAGAAGATTTGATGATTCAGATGTAGCTGCCTGTGCTCTAATTGTGGCAGGATTGATTGAGGAAGAAGAACCAAGATCATTTCATGAAGCCATGAAAGGAAAGAATAAGAGAAAGTGGAAAGGAACTGCTGATGAGGAGATGGTTTCATTAGGCAAAAATCAGACATGGAAATTAATTGACAACCTGAAGGTGAAAGAACTATTGGATGCAAATGGGTTTTCAACTTCAAACCAGGTATTCCAGGGGTTGAAGAACCAAGATACAAGGCACGTTTGGTGGCAAAAGGTTATTCTCAGATTGAAGGCATTGATTACCATGAAGTATTTTTCTCATGTGGTTAAACATACTACCATAAGGTTGATGTTATCTGTGGTGGTTAATTTTGATTATGATTTAGAGCAATTGGATGTTAAAACGGCTTTCTTACATGGAAACTTGGAAGAAAAAATTTTGATGGATCAACCAGAAGGTTAAGGTTTGTCTGCTTCAAAGGTCTTTATATGGGTTAAAGCAATCTCCGAGACAATGGAATTTGAGGTTTGATCAGTTTATGAAACTACATGGATATTCAAGAAGTCAGTTTGATAGATGCGTGTATTTCAAGAGCTATGGTGATGAAAGTTTTGTGTATCTTCTACTATACGTAGATGATACGTTGGTTGTTGCTAAGGATCTAGTTGAAATTCAGAGACTTAAAGGTATTTTAAGTAAAGAGTTTGAGATGAAGGACCTAGGACCTGCCAAGAGGATCCTAGGTATGGACATCATCAGAGACAGAGCAAAAGGTATTCTTATATTATCTCAGGAAGCTTATATTCATAAGGTTTTAAGAAGTTTTGGTATGGATGATTCAAGGACAGTTCAGACACCTATGGGTTGTCATTTCAAGCTGTCTAGTACAAAACAAAAAGATAAGGCAGAGAATGAGCTTGAGATGAGAAGCATACCTTACTCCAGTGCAGTAGGAAGCTTGATGTACGCGATGGTGGGCTCTCGTCCAGACATTGCTCATGCCGTGGGTCTTATCAGTCGTTTCATGAGCTCTCCTAACAAGCAACATTGGGAAGAAGTCAGATGGGTACTCAGGTATATCAAAGGAACTTCAGACTTCAAATTGACATTCAAGAAATCTGATAAGTTCGAAGTAAAAGGTTATTGTGATATCGACTATGCATCTGACCTGGATAGAAGACGCTCTATTACTGGATACTTGTTCGAAGTAGGAAGCAACACCGTTAGTTGGAGATCTGGTCTGCAACAAATCGTAGCCCTGTTAACAACAGAGGTTGAATACATGGCACTAGCCGAAGCAACGAAAGAGGCATTATGGTTAAAGAGGATTACCAGTGAGTTTGGGTTTCCTCAGAAGACTGTTGAGATGTTCTGTGACTCTCAAAGTGTGATCTGTTTGGCTAAGAACAGTGTCTTCCATAAACGAACCAAGCACATAGACTATAGGTATCATTTCATCAGAGATGTGGTGGCAGATGGGGATATCGTGTTAAGGAAAATAGACACGAAGGTGAATCCAGCAGATCTACTCACCAAGTCATTATCGGTGGCAAAGTTCGAAGATGGGAGAAGGGATCTCAGGGTACTCAGAGATCAGAATTAGCTCGGAGATGAGCTAATCTAGCTCAGAAAAGGGGGCTAGGGTTTCGGCAAGAGGTTGTCGGAACAGAAAGGGGATCAGATAAGATTCTCGTGGTTCTATCTGAATGAAACGAGGTGGAGAATGTTAGTGTCGTTTAGCATTCAGTCAAAGGAGACTTTGGGTTGTTTTTGGGCCAAGGACTTTTCTGGTAAGGCCCAGGAAGATAAACACAGCTCAGGCCCAGGAAGATCAAACGCATGAGGAGAAGTCGTTTGAGCTCTGCAACGTCTTGGTACAGTGAACCTTCAGGACAAGGTTTGTTACATGCAGGTGAGAATAGCGTGAGCTCAGGTTGATGAGTTGGACCTGTACAAGAAGAAAGACGTTACGCAGAAAGAAAGAGAAGAGAGAGAGTAGCAAGCAGAGTGTGTAGGAATCTAGAGAGAGAATAGGCATAGAGAGAGGACTCATCTTCTTCCTTGATCTCTATCCTTGTGATTCTCGGTTGTAATTTCTAGAGCACCCTCTGGTTTCTTGTAATCTGATTGATCTTCTAGTGAAAGCCTTGAGAGTTGGAATTAAGCTCTCCAAGACGTACCTTGGCTGGATTTGGCCTTAGGAACTTGTAATTCCTTGTTTCTTTACTATATTCTGCTTTTACCTGCAAAACATAAAAGAAACAGAGCATTAGCAAATGTAAAACAATGGCATAAATCAGATATATATATATATATATATATATATAAAGAGCTAAGGCCGGAATATCATTACATGGATCAATCCTCCTGTAAATAGCAAAGCAATGTTATATATATAGATAGACTCTAAACAGAAAAAGAACAACTAACGACTTACCTTTGGTTCTGTTAAACGTGCTGTAGTAAGGCAAGTAGGAGCACATGTCATTTCCAATTTGTTGATGATAAAGACTCAACACCTCTTCATACGGATATCCAGGGTTCAGAAACAGCCTCAAGCGAGTCAACAGCATCTACAAAATCATGTAATAAAATGGAGAGTAAGTATATGTTAGGATAAACACAAGTAATTGGACAAGCCTCAGAGACAAACGAACCTGAGCGCCGACGATCTTCGAGCCCCAGCTGAATACATAGTTAGGGCCACCCGGGAATGCAGCCACACGATCGGCCCAGGTGGTACTGGTTGCTCGATCAAGAAACTCCACATCTCCAGTAGCATAGTATAACCAAGTGCTACCCCATATGAGCTCATCCCAGGGTATGCCTGGATCAACCAAGTCTTTCATCGACTCTGCATTTTTGTAGACCGTCCTTGCACCTTGAAGAAGCTTCTGAGAGTAAGCCGTGTCGTCCTTGAAGACGATGGAAGCTGAAGCAAGAGCAGCTGCCATCTCTCTCGCAAGATCTGGGCAGTCATTGATATATACTCTTTCTTGCCTTTGGTAATCAATGTCCTCAGGGCGCATCCAGCAGTAATGGTCATTCGGCACTACACTTCCTCCAGATCCGATCTGTGAAAAAGAAAAGAAAACGTTTAATACATTCACTTAAACAACACAACTATGCAAGGAGTAAAATTTTCTTACGTGGGACACCATTTCGTAGATTGTATCAGCACTGATGTGGAAGTTGTTGAGAAGGTAGTCCGTTCCCCATTTGATCAGTCCCTTCACATGGCTGAGCTCGCCGGAAACTAGGTACGAGGATTTGTATTCTATGACACTCCAGCTAAGTAATGTCATAGAAAATGACATTGGGAGGTTCGACTTAATGGCATCCCCGCCGTCATAGAATCCTCCCGCCAAATGCTTGAGGAGACTCCCCGGATAATCTCCATCTCCCAGACAGGAGTCACCTCTCCACGAGATGTTGTTACTGTCCGGAAGTCTCCCAGATGCATCACCAAATTCAAAAAAAAATTACAATCAGTCAGCAAACAAAAACAGAACAATAAGAATATGAAAAAAAATTAAAACTTACATCTATGGGAGTCAAAGAACCGGAGGGACGTCTGGAGCGCCGCCGTGAAGTTATATCCCGGCGGTGGTGGCTCATGGTGCTGGTGCTGCCGCTGTGGAATAACCAGTCCGGTAATAACCGAACCGAATATCAGAACTGCCCACGTGAAGCAAACAAGTATCCTCATGTTGAGGATACATCTCTGCCCCTTTCTCACAACGGTCGGTCGAAGGAGCCAGGTCCTCTGGATCTCCTCCTACGGCTAGCTGTGAGCCGCCAACTCCTCGATCTCGAAATGGCTCTGAAGAAGAAAAACTCTAGTCAGATTGCAGATGAAGGTTAAAGAAGTATTTTGCATCAGTTTGATGAGTGGGAATCAATGGAGAAACTCACGAACTAAGAGTCATGAGTGGTTTCTGTGTTTTGGGCATCGTTTCTGGATTTATGGTTGAGGATAGTTTATATGCAGTTTGGGGTCAAGATTCGCAGTCGTTAGCTGGTGGATATGTGAAGTTACAGTGTCACACAACTTAGCAACACAACAATACCGGAAATTCTGCTTCTTGTTTATCAGTTTGGTGTTCATATAGCTTGTTGAGCCGTTACGTTTCTCCCTCGCGTGGACCAGCTCTTGGTCATATCCTTAAAGGAAGAGCCGATGATTTGTGAAGAAGGTTTGTGGCATTTGAGAAAAAGTATGGGGATAAGGAAGGGAGTGAGGACGATGTTGTTGGGAGGAGAAGGTTTCAGTATGAAGATATAGTGAGCAAAAGAACCCTTTGAACTATGATTCGTTGTTCGATTACCTTAGGTTAGAGGAGGAGACTTTGGGGAACAAGGATATAATGAGAGAAACCTATGGATTGAACCGAAGATGTGGAGCTTACACGACAAGTATACAGAGTATGCTCTGTTTCTTCCTTCTCTTACTCTGTTGTTTTGTGGGAAATCAATATCCTAACACTGGTAACAAACGCTCAATCTATTTTGCCTCTAGAAGGAAATGGTATTTGGGTTTGCCTGATGATTACCTTCAGTTTCTAGAGATGGATCTTGATTTTTTTCGTTTAGGTTTGTGGATATGGAAGATGGAGTTGTTGGAACGTGTTTGAGCACGTCTCCTACAAATCAATTTGTATCATGGAGGTTCAGAGATTTTCTGTTAAGATAGAGCCGGTTGCGTTCCGGTCGGCAAATGAGGAGGAAGAGGTGATTTATAGCTGTGCCCGGAGGGCTGCCTACGTACCCCGGGTTGGGGATCAAGCCATTTGTAGTTCGTTGCTGAGGCGGGTAAGAGAAAGAGCTGGAGAGATGGGAGCTCGTCGGTCGACGGTCGACCGTCAGGTCGGGTCGCCAGGTCGCCGGCCGTCAGGTCGGGTCGTCGGTCGACTGTCAGGTCGGGTCGTCGGTCGCCGTCAGGTCGGCCGTCAGGTCGAGTCGTCGGTCGACCGTCAGGTCGGGTCGTCGGTCGGCCGTCGGGTCGTCGGTCGACTGTCAGGTCGGGTCGCCGGGTCGCCAGGTCGGCCGTCAGGTCGGGTCGTCGGTCGACTGTCAGGTCGGGTCGCCGGGCCGCCAGATCGGGTCGCCAGGTCGGGTCGTCGGTCGGTCGTCAGATCGGGTCGTCGGTCGACTGTCAAGTCGGGTCGCCGGGTCGCCAGGTCGGGTCGCCAGGTCGGCCGTCAGGTCGGGTCGTTGGTCGACTGTCAGGTCGGGTCGTCGGTCGCCGTCAGATCGGATCGTCAGGTCGGGTCGTCGGTCGGCCGTCAGATCGGGTCGTCGGTCGACTGTCAGGTCGGGTCGCCGGGTCTCCAGGTCGGGTCGCCAGGTCGGCCGTCAGGTCGGCCGTCAGGTCGGGTCGTCGGTCGACTGTCAGGTCGGTTCGTCGGTCACCGTCAGATCGGGTCGTCGGTCGACTGTCACGTCGGGTCGCCGGGTCGCCAGGTCGGGTCGCCAGGTCGGCCGTCAAGTCGGGTTGTCGGTCGGCCGTCAGGTCGTGAGAGCTGGGGGCTCGAGAGAGCTGCGGAGAGCTGGGATAGCTGCGCCGAGCTAGGGAAAGCTGGGAGAGTTCTTTTTAGAGAGGGAAAGTTATTTAGAAAGAGAGAATGAGAGTTTTCTTGTGTCCCCGATAATGAATACCAAAGGGGGTATTTATAGTGGGAGTTGAGCAAACAGCTCTCCGGTTTTTGGGGATGACGTGATGGTTCGTGAACAGTACCCGGCATGTCGTGAACAGTGCCGGCAGGTCGTGAACAGTACCCGGCACGTCGTGAACAGTACCGAGCAGGTCGGGAACAGTACCGGGCAGGTCGGGGACAGTACCGTATCTGCATAGTGGATGTTGGGCTTTTGGTGTTGGGCCTTTTGCTTTGGAATGGGCTAAAAAATGGGGTGTGCTCATCACCACACCCACATGAGTTAAAAGGTTTAGTTGTAGACTGTTTTGATGGAGAAAAGGTTTTGTCTGTGTAGAATGCAATGAAGAAGAGAGGAGGAGGAAACTATTCAACGATTTAGTTCCCTCTGTTTCCATCAAAAGGTTGTAGATTGAGAGTCTAAGATTGGTTTTTTGAGATAAAGAAGAAGATTTGTTACTTGGTCTAGCAGTTTTCTCTGCTTCAGAAACACAAGAAACTGAGAGTAAACGAAGAGAACAGCAATCCCACTAAACGAGTAATGATCAGAGAATCAAAACAATAATATCAAAGAGGAACATTATGCAAGTTTAAAACTGATAAATGGGAAGAGAAATCAAGAAAAGAGAAAGTATCAAGTTTTCATATTTTCAATCAATCTCACATATTTAACCCTCCAAATATTAATTTTAACAACATCTAACAAATCATAGATTCAAAAGTCAGAGAAAAAATCATAGATTAAGGAATCATTTTCTTGACAAAGGAAATAACTCTTTCCATTAGATTTTGGATTCCGGTTTAATTAGCGTTTCTAAAACCGATTCAGGAAGTTTAACTAACCTTAAATTCAGTGGCAGACCCATGTTAGTAAAAAGGGGTCAGTTGACACCGGTTAAAAAATATGAAATAAAAATACTAGTTCATTTTTTTGGTCAAATGGTTTAAACAACGAGCATTGACCCATCTTTACTGAGTTCGAATGACTCACATGACACTTTTCTAATATTTGTTCTTTCTTGTTTTTTTCCCCAAAATTACATATTTTTGTTTTATTCAATAAACAATTGTCTATTTACCTTTTAGATTTCCATAAATTAGTTATTTTCATCTTTAATGTGTGTACTCACCAAAGTAAAATAAAATTGTTTTCTCATTATGCTCATCAATTTTAACGAAAGTTTCTTTGTTTCTTTTCATTTTTGTATTATTATCAATTAAGTATTTTTTTCTCAGATTATTGTTTTAGCAATATATACTTTTATTTTAATAGTGTCACCTAAAAGTATTTGATCTTATTTTTAAAAATTCAAAACCAGTATGCAAAACTCTATTATTTAAGTATATTGTATTATGTTAAAATATTTTTTTGTTAAAATTAAAAAATAAGTAGAATATAAACAAAACATAAGTAAAATATATGCAAGATATAAGAAAAAATAAAGGAAAAAAAATGTAAAAATTATTATGTTAAGATATTTTAGATAGTTAAATTATATCTAATATATATATTTTGACCACGGTAAAAATAGTAAAATTCATAGAATCCTCCCGCCAAATGATTGAGGAGACTCCCCGGATAATCTCCATCTCCCAGACAGGAGTCACGTCTCCACGAGATGTTGTTACTGTCCGGAAGTCTCCCAGCTGCATCACCAAATTCAAAAACAAAATTACAACCAGTCAGCAAACAAAAACAGAACAATAAGAATAAGAAAAAAATTTAAAACTTACATCTCTGGGCGTCAAAGAACCGGAGGGACGTCTGGAGCGCCGCCGTGAAGTTATATCCCGGCGGTGGTGGCTCATGGTGCTGGTGCTGCCGCTGTGGAATAATCAGTCCGGTAATAACCGAACCGATTATCAAAACTGCCCCCGTGAAGCAAACAAGTATCCTCATGTTGAGGATACATCTCTGCCTCTTTCTCACAACGGTCGGTCGAAGGAGCCAGGTCCTTTGGATCTCCTCCGACGGCTGGCTGTGAGCCGCCAGCTCCTCGATCTCGAAATGGCTCTGAAGAAGAAAAACTCTAGTCAGATTGCAGATGAAGGTTAAAGAAGTATTTTGCATCAGTTTGATGAGTGTGAATCAATGGAGAAACTCACGAACTAAGAGTCATGAGTGGTTTCAGTGTTTTGGGCATCGTTTCTTGATTTATGGTTGAGGATAGTTTATATGCAGTTTGGGGTCAAGATTCGCAGTCGTTAGCTGGTGGATATGTGAAGTTACAGTGTCACACAACTTAGCAACACAACAATACCGGAAATTCTAATTCTTGTTTATCAGTTTGGTGTTAATATAGCTTGTTGAGCCGTCACGTTTCTCCTTCGCGTGGACCAGCTCTTGGTCATATCCCTAAAGGAAGAGCCGATGATTTGTGCAGAAGGTTTGTGGCGTTTGAGAAAAAGTATGGGGATAAGTAAGGGAGTGAGGACGATGTTGTTAGGAGGGGAAGGTTTCAGTATGAAGATATAGTGAGCAAAAGAACCCTTTGAACTATGATTCGTGGTTCGATGACCTTAGGTTAGAGGAGGAGACTTTGGGGAACAAGGATAGAATGAGAGAAACCTATGGATTGAACCGAAGATGTGGAGCGTACACGACAAGTATACATAGTATTCTCTGTTTCTTCCTTCTCTTACTCTGTTGTTTTGTGGGAAATCAATATCCTAATACTGGTAACAAACGCTCAATCTATTTTGCCTCTAGAAGGAAATGGTATTTGGGTTTGCCTGATGATTACCTTCAGTTTCTAGAGATGGATCTTGATTTTTTCGTTTAGGTTTGTGGATATGGAAGATGGAGTTAAAAGGTTTAGTTGTAGACTGTTTTGATGGAGGAAAGGTTTTGTCTGTGTAGAATGCAATGAAGAAGAGATGAGGAGGAAACTATTCAGCGATTTAGTTCCCTCTGTTTCCATCAAAAGGTTGTAGATTGAGAGTCTAAGATTGGTTTTTTGAGATAAAGAAGAAGATTTGTTACTTGGTCTAGCAGTTTTCTCTGCTTCAGAAACACAAGAAACTGAGAGTAAAAATGATTCTAGAGAATTCAGAAGAAGAGTCAACGAAGAGAACAGCAACCATATCAAAGAATCAGAGAATCAAAACAATAATATCAAAGAGGAACATTATGCAAGTTTAAAACTGATAAATGGGAAGAGAAATCAAGAAAAGAGAAAGTATCATGTTTTCATATTTTCAATCAATCTCACAGATTTAACCTCCAAATATTAATTTTAACAACATCTAACAAATCATAGATTCATAACTCTTTCCATTATATTTTGGATTCCGGTTTAATTAGCGTTTCTAAAACCGGTTCAGGAAGTTTAACTAACCTTAAATTCAGTAGCGGACCCATGCTGGTAAAAAGGGAGTCAGTTGACACCGGTTAAAAAATATGAAACAAAAATACTAGTTCATTTTTATCAATTTTTTTGGTCAAATAGTTTAAACAACGAGCATTGACCCATCTTTACTGAGTTTGTTTACTGAGTTTGAATGACTCACATGACACTTTTCTAATATTTGTTCTTTCTTGTTTTTTCCCAAAATTACATATTTTGTTTTATTCAATAAACAATTGTCTATTTACCTTTTAAATTTCCATAAATCAGTTATTTTCATCTTTAGTGTGTGTACTCACCAAAGTAAAATAAAATTGTTTTCTCATTATGCTCATCAATTTTAACGAAAGTTTCTTTGTTTCGCTTTAACACATAGCTAAACGTTAACACAAAGCTAAAGCGAATAAAGCTGCATGTTTATGTGTTTATACCATATACAGTTGATGTAATGTTATTAGTTCAGTCTATTAATAATAACAAACTCAATAAATAAAAATGTATTTATGTGTGTTATCCCGGTCAGTGTTTGTGTTTATAATTATAACTCATTCTGGTTATTTTTCTTTGTATCTCTTACTTAAGTGGACGCACGCTTTGGGTTTTAACAATAGGAAAGATGCTCTTTATAAAAATAAGAAATATGCTCTTTAACAAAAATGTTTTAGTTTCCTAAACAGATGTTTTTTATTGAAATTGTCACAAAAGCTTGCCTTGTTAATTTGAGATACCTTTTTTCGAAAATATGTCATTGATTCCAAGGTTTAATTTTTCTTACAAGGTCAAAAGAAATATCAATAAATGATCTTTTGAATAGGTCTGGTCAAAATACCCGGAACCGAAAAATCGAACCGAACCGAATTAGAAGATACCGAACCAAACCGAATAATTACAAATACCTGAATGGTTCCTCTTATAAAATATTTTGGGTATCCGAACCGAATAATTACAAATACCCGAATGGTTCCTCTTATAAAATATTTTGGGTATCCGAACCGAACCGAAACCCGAACGGGTACCCGAAATATACGAAATACAATTATATATCTAAAAATATTATGTATCTTTAGTTTTGAAATAACAAATATACTAAAAATTACAATTATAAATCTAATATATTAGTTATGTTTAGACCGAAATAACCAAAATACTCTAAATATTCGAAAATCTATAATTATATTTGACAAAATTAAATAATTTTTGTAAAATTTAACTAAATTTTATTTAAATTAAATATTTTTTTTTAGTTTTTCAAGAATTGAGATAAATTTCGGGTACCCGAACCCGAACGGAACCGAACCGAACCCGAGGTGAACTTCGATCTGGTCGAGAAAGATAGAATTTAATGAAAAGGCTTCTTTTTAAAAGGGATTAAACCACTAATACTAAAAACGTTAACACATAGCTAAAGCTGTTAGAAGCAGTCACTTGCATGTTTTTGCCCATTTTGTATGTGCCTTGAGTAACACGGATCAACCCCGCACTCGGAATATCACGTTCAAAAAAAAGCACCACAATTGTTTTATAAAAAAATATACCATCATCAGATGGTGTTGATTTTTTTTTTTCCAATAAAATACTTTTTAGCTTATCGATTTAGGATTATTAAACTTGGCGTCGATAATACTAATTATGATTTATAGCTATTGTTATACCATATACAGTTGATGTAATGTTATTAATTCAGTCTATTAATAATAACAAACTCAAAAAATAAAAATGTATTTATGTGTGTTATCCCGGTCAGTGTTTATGTGTTTATAATTATAACTCATTCTGGTTATTTTTCTTTGTATCTCTTACTTAAGTGGACGCACGCTTTGGGTTTTAACAATAGGAAATGTTGGAGGTGGGCCTTGCGACGCCCCACTTTTTTTAAAAGCCCACGATCAAATTAAGGTCGGTCCATTTAAGTAATCGGTCTACTAAGTAATTGGTCTACCGAACGAACAGAGCCCACCCAGGTCGGCCGTACAAGGAGGATTAGGTGGATTACCACCGGGACTGGTCAGTGCACTCTACCCAACCAAGCGATCTGTCCTGCCCCACCATCAATCCATCTTGCCCGACCAACGAGTTGTCCTGACCGACCGTACGAATTAGGGTTTCAAAGGTCTCTAAACCGCCGTTCTAAGTCTGATATAAATAGGAGAGTTCCCTCATTTGTAAAGAGGGAGGATTTTTTTGGAGAGAGAAAAACCGAACCGACTTTGTAACCTTCAAAGAAAAAGAACCGATCTATCACTTATTCAGAGGAACAATCCTGTACCCACCTCTATTTAACCGACCTCGCTTGATAATAATATACGCCGACCTAAGACTTTTAACTTAAACGAAATTCTACGAGCCCCTTCTCATAAAATAGATATAAGTTAATCGGTGCCGATAACCGATACAACAATTGGCGCCCACCGTGGGGCTCAGAGATATTTCTCGACGCAAAAAACAGTTCGGCGGATAAACAACTCAACGATGTCAGAACAACCATCCACGACTACGGTAGACGCGAAGACCGCAACACCTCGATTCATCGGACCCAAACCACCACCAAACCGACAAAGTAGCACCGACATACCGACTACGGCCGCAATCCTTGAAACTACCCGGACAACCCCACTAGTCGGCAGCGTACCCACTGTAGAACCAATCGACATACCAGCCCTCTTCGGAACACTCCTCGCAAGAATAGACGAGCTCACCCGTGGGACGAGCGAACTATTTGACCAAATCACCGCGGTACAGGCAGTATGCCAAGATCAAGTCAACGACCTCCACTCCCAGGAAGCCCAGACTCCCGAAAACCATCGCACCCGCCGTAACCTGTTCGGGGATCAGCCCTCCCCACCAACCAACCTACCTCGAAACCCGACATACGCCGAAAACCGAACACGTATGCCGAGTTTCAAAACTTTAACCCCCCCCCCCCCATCAGATCAGAAACCCTGAACGAAACCAAGAGATGGAAGAGATGAACGCCAAACTATAGGCCATGACATCTCTGGTTCATCGAGCGACCAGTTCGGCTCCGGAGATCGATCGCGTGTTAAAAGAAACGCAAAACACGCCTTTTACTGCTCAGATAGCCGACTTCCCGCTACACAATCCATGAAATATTAATTTTCCGATCTATTCGGGAAACACTGATCCCAGCCAGCATCTGACGGCATTTCAAATTGCGATGGGCCGAGATCGATATTCCATCGAGGAACGAGACGCCGGGTTTTGCCAGCTCTTCGTAGAAACCCTTTTCGGGGATGCCCTAGTGTGGTTCTCCAAACTCGATGCAAATTCCATAGACAGCTACCGTACGATGAGCACCGCCTTCCTCAAACGATATCATATGTTCCTCCAACATCCGACCTCTTGCGCCGACCTCTATACGATCACTCAAGGGGAACATGATCCCCTCCGAGCATTCATGAACCGATTCAATTCGGTAGCATCTCGAGTCTCGGTGCCCGACGACGCGGCGATACCGGCCTTATGGGGAGCCCTCCGACATAATATGAAATTCTGAGACAGCCTCAAGTTCGATAAACCGCCGACCTTAGAAGACGCGCTACACCGAGCAGTACTATACATCGAAGATGAGGAGGAGAAAGAAGCGATGGCCAGAAAATGCTGATATAACCCGGATCAACCGACAAAGGATAAACTCAGGGAGGAATACTGTGAACCGCGGCAACACCTCAATCAGAATTATCGCGCCAATAATAACGGCAACGATAGGGGTAGAAAAGCAAATGTAAACTACGTCGGCGAAGCACAGCCCCAACAACAGTCGAACAAATGGATACGCAACGAAGAAAGCCAGCGCCCATTTTGCGAATACCATAGACGATACAGACATCCCACCTCCCAATGTCGCCAACTGCAAGAGTATCTCCTCGAAAAAATCCGAAGAGGAGAGATCGGCAATCAGAGTCAGACCTCGACACGAGTCGACGAACAGTGATCAAACAATCCCCACCGATCTGACAATAACCGACCCAGGCCAAATCTGAACGAAAACCTTCCCCCGCCACCTATCATGCAAAGGACGGATGATGAGCAGCCGAAACGAGACCACGACTTCCATGACAAGCAAGGAGCACCTCCAACAATCCGAAGACAGGTCAACATGATCATGGGTGGCCTAATGACGTGCAATGATTCGATTCGATCAATCAAAAAGTACGGCAGGAAGGTGATGATTACCCAAAGATGGCATGCTCAGATCAAAAATAAGCCTCTCGGTGAAATGATAAGCTTCACCGAGGACGACGCCGCATGCATAGATCAACCACACAACGATCCCCTTGTTATCGAGCTCAGAGTCGGCGATTGCGAAATCTTACAAATATTAATAGACACCGGCAGCTCGGTAGATCTAATATTCAATGAAACCCTTGATAAAATGGAGCTCACCGACCATCATCTCAAACCATCCGTCAAACCACTCACAGGATTCAGTGGAGATAAGACCATGACGATCAGACTGTCGGTGTATGTCGAAAAAACGACGAAGCTTGTCAAATTTGTTGTCGTTGATAAACCGACAATCTACAACGCAATACTGGGCACGCCGTGGATACATGCAATGAAGGTCGTCCCATACACCTACCATCAGTGCATCAAATTCCCCACTCTGCACGGAATCAAAACAATCTAAGGAATCCAGGAAATGTCCCGAACATGGTTCATCACCGAGCACAAGTTGTGAAATTTGGTCCCGAAGTGACCTGAAGCATGCTTAATGATCGAACCTAGGATCAATGCCGAGCATTGATCCGAAGCGCGAGACCATACTCCAAGTCAACATAGACGAAAGCGACCCAGAGCGATGCGTTGGCATCGGATCCGAGCTCAATAACGACATTAAATTCGAACTAATCCGCCTCCTACGCCTAAACGCATCATCTTTCGCATGGTCGGTAAGCGATATGGTTGGGATAGACCCAGCAATTACTCGCCACAAGCTGAACACCGACCCAACGTTCAAACCGATCAGACAAAAGCGACGAAAGCTAGGCCCAGAAAAAGCCAGGGCCGTCAATGACGAGGTCGAACGATTATCGGCAGCAGGACCCATCACCGAAGTAAAATATCCCGAATGGCTGGCCAACCCGGTGGTCGTAAAAAAGAAGAGTGGGAAGTGGAGAGTTTGCGTCGATTTCACCGATTTCAACAAAGCATGTCCAAAGGACAGCTTCCCTCTACCACACATCGATCGCCTGGTAGATGCGACCGCCGACAATGAATTACTATCCTTCATGGATTCTTTCTCCGGCTATAACCAGATAATGATGCATCCCGACGACCGAAAAAAAACGGCATTCATAACCGACCGCGGCACCTACTGTTACAAATTCATACCCTTCGGCCTGAAAAACGCAGGAGCAACCTACCAGCGACTGGTTAATCGTATGTTCGCCGAACAACTCGAGAAAACAATGAAAGTCTATATAGACGATATGCTCGTCAAATCACTAACTGCCGGCGATCACATCGGCCATCTCCAAACTTGTTTCGACACTCTGAATCAGTACCGAATGAAGTTGAACCCATCAAAATGCACATTCGACGTAACATCGGGCAAATTCCTAGGATACATCATCACCCAAAGAGGAATCGAGGCCAACCCCAAACAGATAATAGCGATAATCGATCTACCGTCGCCACGAAACACGCGAGAGGTACAACGATTAACTGGCCGAATTGCTGCATTGAATCGATTCATCTCCAAATCCACCGACAGATTTCTACCGTTCTACCAACTGCTACGAGGGAACAAACGATTCGAATGAGACGATAAATGCGAGGAAGCCTTCCAACAACTGAAAATCTACCTTACGACACCACCGATCCTGGCAAAACCAAAAGAGGGCGAGACCTTGTATATCTACATATCAATTTACAGCTCGGCGGTAAGTGGTGTACTTGTAAAGGAAGATCGAGGAGAACAGAAGCCGATCTTCTACATCAGCAAGACACTGGATGACGCGGAAACGCGATACCCGACCTTAGAAAAACTCGCACTCGCGGTCATCATCTCGGCTAGAAAGCTACGACCCTACTTTCAGTCCCATTCTATCATCGTTCAAACCGACCAACCACTTAGAAATATCCTACATAGCCCAAGCCAATCGGGACGAATGGCAAAATGGGCAGTCGAGCTAAGCGAGTATGACATAAAATACCGAAACCGGACCAGTGCCAAGTCACATGTCCTGGCCGACTTCATCATCGAGCTTCCCCCCGAACTGGCTAGCGACAATCTCCTAACAGAAGATGGGAGATGGCTGCTCTACGTTGACGGTTCGTCATCACAGCGCGGATCAGGAGTGGGAATCATGCTGCAATCTCCCACGGAAGAAGTCCTAGAGCAATATTTCTATTTAAATTTCGAAGCCTCGAACAACGAGACAGAGTACGAAATGTTGATCGCCGGACTAAGATTAGCCAGAGGAATCGGGGCAAAAACGATAGAGGCATTCTGCGACTCGCAACTCGTGACGAATCAATATAGTGGCGACTATGAGACCAAGAACGAGAGAATGGAAGCCTACCTACATGTCGTCAAGAAACTCGCAGAGAGTTTCAACTCTTTTACACTCACCAAGATCCCGAGGAGCGATAACGCATCGGCGGACGCACTGGCAGCACTCGCATCTACCTCAGAGCCAGATCGGCGCCGCATAATACCAGTAGAAAGCATCGAAATGCCGAGCATCGACGTACCTAAAGGAATATGGTTTATCAACGATCCAGGAAAGCGACAACGAAATAACCGACAAGGTAGAGATAGAGGACGGGCGCGCTCTAGAGGACGACACAGGCAACACAACCGACCTGGCGGACTGGAGAACCGAAATTCTACTCTACATCAGCGACGGAATCGTCCCACCCGACCGATGGGCAGCTCGGCGCCTCAAAGCTAAAAGCGCCCACTACACCCAACTCGATGGCAATCTCTTCCGCGTCAACACTTACGGCACCCTACTTGGATGCCTCAGCAGCGAGGAAAGCCAAGACGTCATGAAGGAGACCCATGAAGGAGCAGGTGGCAACCACTCCGGAGGCCGATCTCTAGTTTTACGGGTCAAAAATCACGGCCATTTCTGGCCGACCATGGAATCTGACTGCATAAAGTTTGTAGCTCGTTGCGAGCCCTGTCAGCGACACGCACCAATGATCCATGTCCCCACCGAGCTACTAACTACCGTCACAGCCCCTTACACCTTCATGAGATGGGCGATGGATCTAATCGGCCCACTTCCCCGATCTCGCCAAAAATTCTTCGTATTGAACATAACCGATTACTTCACCAAATGGGTGGAAGCCGAGTCTTATGCAAAAGTCCATGCCACCGATGTGCAGAAGTTCGTGTGGAAGAACATCATATGTCGGCACGGACTGCCATACGAGATCGTGACCGATAACGGATCCCAATTCACATCCGCTATCTTTGAAGGGTTTTGCGCGAAGTGGAAAATACGACTGAGCAAATTCACGCCCAGATACCCGCAAGGCAACGGCCAGGCCGAAGCAACGAACAAAACCATCATCGATGGTTTAAAAAAAGCGACTCGAGCAGAAGAAAGGACTATGGGCCGACGAGTTAGACGGAGTACTATGGTCACACTAAACGACCCCAAGACGATCTACCAACAAAACGCCTTTCTCGCTATCACACGGAATATAAGCATTGGCTCCAGCTGAGGTCGGTATACCTAGCCTCTGACGAACAATGCTAACACAAGAACCAAAGCTCAACGAGAGGATGATCAGAGATCGACTAGACCTAATAGAAGAAGATCGCGATCGAGCCCTGCTCCGCATACAGATTTACCAACAACAAGCAGCTCGGTATTACAACAAAAAAGTTAAAGGAAGATACTTCGAGGATGGCGACCTGGTACTTCGAAAAGTCTTCGAAAATACCGCCGAGCCTAACGCAGGAAAGCTTGGAGCCAACTGGGAAGGACCATACCAGATTTCAAAAGTTGTCAAACCAGGAGTATACGAGCTAACGACCAAGGCAGGAGAACCGATCCCATGATCCTGGAATTCGATGAACCTCAAGAAATACTACTACTAGATCGGCGCCAAAAAAAAAAAAAAAAAAAAAAAAAAAGGGACGCTCACCGAGCTATGTCTATGTAATGTGAACTACGATCGCCTTGATCCTTCTTCGGAAGGTATGTGGGCATCCCATTTCGGGGTGCAGCTGTTTATATAAATAAATTTTATTTTTCCTAAGTACTGTCTCACTACAACCCACCTCGGCATCATCCCACATCGGCATCCTAGCTAGGTGTTCGATTTAGCAAACGCATTCCTCATGAATGCAGTGGTGAAATAACCCACACACTAAGCCGGGCCCAGTCCTGCACATATCCTAGGTCGGCCGAATACAAACGTCGAACACATCTTCGCGTATTCATACCCGATCTAAGAAGTTAACAAGTGGACCGAGCTAAGACTCGCACTTACTAACGTAATAAGCCGAGCCCAGACTCGCACCCTACAGGATAAGCCGAACTTTACGTCTCGCACCTAAAAATAAAATAAGACGAGCCCGACCTCGCATTCGTCAACAATATAAAATCAAACGAACGTCGAAAAAGGGCAATTTCATTCATATTACTATCAATAACATGCAAATTTCGAAGAAGGCAAATTTCATTTATATAAACGACAACGTCTATTTTATAAAAATAAGGGACTACATCGGCAAAAGAAGCAGCAACAAAAAAGAGAGAACAAAAAGGACTAAGAAAAATCATCGGCCGACCAATTCCTTTGCCCGATCAGCCACGGTGACCAGGTCGGCGAGATCCTCGTACTCGTCCGACTCAGAAATCTGCGGAGTCAAGGGCAAGTGGTCTTGAGAGCACTGATTCTCTAGATCCTTGGGATCACCATCTTCGGAAACGGCATCAACAACGGGAGCCGCTGAGGTACTCGGAGGGAGATCGGCCTGATAAGGCAGCACTTCCAAATCACCAACTAAGATATTGGTAATCTCTATCTTGCTAACCCAATCGCGCCACGCAACCTTGTCTTCCTCCAGCTTGGCAAAATAGGAATCAGGAGTATCAACCCCGTCGTCCTTCATTAACTGGAGATAATCGAGAATCCCGGTGACCTGATTGGTAATCATAACCGCGTCTCGGGCCTCCTTTTGATCTCCAAGATGCATCTTGAAGCGCTTAAGCCGAGGCATGTACGCCCCTATGACCTCCTCCCAAACCCGTTCTCTCTCTTTCCGGATTTTCTCCTTTGCCGAACTCTCCAGCCGAACTGACTCGGAAATCAGCTTCTTCTCCAACCTCGCCTTCTCCCGAGAGATCTCCTCCAAATTCGTCAGAAGGTCGGAGTTCTCTTTTCCCAGATCGGAGACCGTGGATGAGAGCTCGAGGTTGCTCTTGTCAAGCATCTCCGACCTCATTTTCTCCTCCGTGTGCTGCTTCTTGACCGACCAGCTCTCTCATCAGTCGCCGACCCGCAGCTTTGATCTTTTGCCCTTCGTCCAACTTCTCGGTCCTCGCTCTTTTTAGCTTACGGTCATATGACGCTGTGAGCCTGTTCACGCAAGCCGCCGTCTGATATCCAAAAAAGCACAGTCAGAAACCTCGATCACGCAAAGAATCATAAGGAACGAAATAACCAAGCTTACCTTCATAAGCTGACGGGCCAACTCTTGGTAAGTATCCTTCTCCTCGATCTTACCAAAAGCCGGAAGACTGCTCGAACTGCTTCCGATCTCACGAAGCAGATCGGAGTAGGCAGCCTTGTCATTGATAAACGGCTCGTCCTTCCCATACTTGAATCTGAAACCCTGAAGGCCGACTTTCTGCTTCTTTGAGGGCCTCCCCTCACCGACCTGCTGCCCCACGGAAGGAACACCCGGGTCGGCAGATTTACTCTGATCCCCCTGCGGCTCGGTCGACCTCGATAGACGCCACACTCGGTCCCCCCAGCACCAAAGCAGCGACCATGTTGCGAATCCCAGCGGGAGTTATCTGACTAATAGCAAGCTCCCTAACGTCACAGTAATCAATCAGCAACTTTGGTAGAGGAAACAATAGCCGACACTGAGTAAAGTACGCCTCGTATAAACAAATCCATCCTTTGGGAGCAGTCCATGGTCGTTCCTTGGGGGCAGGCGGCCTGATTTCCAGCCCAGAAACAAGCTGCGCCCCGTCATATAACCTCTTCAGAGAAGCATAATCCGACCTCGAAGAAATGTCTGCCAAACAGAGCCGACCACGAGGGCCGACCTACGAGCCACCTTAACTCCGACCCCAGCAATCTCTAAACCCGACCTCTCCGCCATTGCAAGCGACTCGACCTCAAATTTGACGTCGGCAATCGCTTCATCCATCAACTGAGGAACAACGATTTCCAAACGAGCCGAGCTAGAGCTAGCGCCATCTGGTCGCGTTCGAATGGCTAACTCCTGGATCGGCGAGCTAACTACTCCCACCGAACTGTCCAAGGTCGTCGTCTTATCCGAAGGAGAATCGCTACTCACCGAGATAGCATCTTCCTCAACCGACTTCGAGGACAAACTAGATTCAATACGAGCCATCTGCTTTCAAATATCTAAAAACAAGAAGGGCGAAGAACACAAAGAACAATCGACCGACACCACACGAACACCCACCCGACCGGAGAAATCACATCGCGGAATCAACGAAATCACGGCGGCGATACGACGGAGATACGACACGAAAGGGAGAACGATATAATAAAACCGAGAAAGAAGACGAGAGGAGGACAATACCTTTTTCTGCTGAAGAATGAAATGAAGGAGAGCGAGAGGGGGAGATTATATAGAAGAGGAGCGCGACTGCCGAGGAGACATAATGATTACATCTACGAAACTCTTCGTTTCCCGCGCACCTAGGCGACTCGTCGCTTCCCACGTTTCCATGTGACCCTTCGATTCTCGCGCGCCTAAACGACCTTTCAGTTCTCGTGCATCAGTATCTGGACCCAAGCGTCACCAGCAAAGGCCCATTAAAAAGCCCGCCAAACGTTATCATAGGAAGCACCGACCTAGATTTCGGTTTCACCGATCACACAAATTCGCCGAACTCAAGATACCCTTAATCCTTCGCCGAACTAGGGGGGAAATTGTTGGAGGTGGGCCTCGCGACCCTCCCCCCCCCACTTTTCTTAAAAGCCCACGATCAAATCAAGGTCGGCCCATCTAAGTAATCGGCCCAATAAGCAACCGGCCCACCGAACGAACAGAGCCCACCCAGGTCGGCCGTACAAGGAGGATTAGGTGGATTACCACCGGGACCGGTCAGTGCACTCTACCCAACCAAGCGATCTGTCCTGCCCCACCATCAATCCATCCTGCCCAACCAACTAGTTGTCCTGACCGACCGTACGAATTAGGGTTTCAAAGGTCTCTAAATCGCCGTTCTAAGTCTGATATAAATAGGAGAGTTCCCTCATTTGTAAAGAGGGAGGATTTTTTTTTAGAGAGAAAAACCGAACCGACTTAGTAACCTTAAAAAAAAAGGAACCGATCAATCACTTATTCAGAGGAACATTCATGTACCCACCTCTATTTAACCGACCTCACTTGATAATAATATACGCCGACCTAAGACTTTTAACTTAAACGAAATTCTCCGAGCCTCTTCTCATAAAATAGATATAAGTTAATCAGTGCCGATAATCGATACAAGAGGAAATATGCTCTTTAATTATAAAAATAAGAAATATGCTCTTTAAAAAAAAATGTTTTAGTTTCCTAAACATATGTTTTTGTTGAAATTGTCACAAAAACTTGCCTTGTTAATTTGAGATACCTTTTTTCGAAAATATGTTCATTGATTCCAAGGTTTAATTTTTCTTACAAGGTTAAAAGAAATATCAATAAATGATCTTTTGAACGTGCTGAAAAAACAAATCTGTTTCATCGTTCCATTTTTGAGTTTGAGGAATTCCACTATTGGTTATCAATTTATCTGAACCATATTAGATCTAGTATATCCGATTATATCATAAACTAGATCTGAATTCCATTATTGAAAAAAAAATACAATATAGTCGCAGTCATCAGAGACATTGTATTTTTTTTTAATTATAAAACAATTATAACTAATAATTTAAGGGTAGTGTGGAAAAACCATTAATCTAAATCATAATCGGACAATTCTTAATTCAATAGATTTTATAAGGATAATTCTTAGTTGAATGTATCATATATTTCCAATTATCTCTAGAATTTTTTTAGCAAAAGAAAAATTGATTTACTATACCAAAAACAAAAGTATTGTGAGATTGAGAAAAAGACACTTAATTGGAATATAATTTTTTTTTTGTGTGTAGATAAATAAAAATATCCTATTAGAAGTGATATTGACGAACCAATATCACTTCAGATCTGATCGAGATCTGGTCATTTCGTAAAGCTTCTATTTAGGCGTTCAACCGTCGCGCTCGCGACTCTGTCGTGTTTGGGAGAAAGTCTCTATCTTACCGGATTATAAAGCCTAGGATTCCATGTTTTAAATCGTGGTGCTGCATCTTCATAGGAGGAATTTGTTAGCGAGGCAAGGTGTCCCTGTTAAATTATCTCAAAGGTTCTTCAGAAATTTTGAAGTTTTGTATGGTTTGTGCGTTATTTTAGTTTCGTATTAAATTGCTTTTGTTCTGTTTTCTATCATAGTTTCAAACTGGTTTATGGTTTTTCTGTGTTATAGTTCTGCCTCTCTTTGTAAGGGCTTTGCCTCTCTTCGCACCAATTTGCTCAGACTTAAAAAAGACACTGGCGAGCCTAAAGAATCCTAAAGAACCCTAATTTTCCAAATTGAAATCGGATGAAATCTGAATTTCTGGGTTTAGTCAAAGGCGAAATTGAGGACGCAGCTAACATGAGGTCGAATTCGAATCTCCAAGTAAGTCAGTCCGCAGGTTCGTCGTCGAATGCATCTGCGAATGTGAGAGGAAGAGTCGTCGGGAACCCACCACTTTGTTGGTGTGGTCACTCAGTTGTGGAGCTTAAGTCGAAGAGCACTCGCAATCCAGGTCGAATGTATAATCGTTGCTCATATGCTGCTGATAATAGGGTACTTTGATTAAAAATTTAGTTCACAATTTGATGCTTAATGAGTTATGATTATGAAACATATTGATTCATGGTTCTGTTTGTGGGATTTCTATTAGCTGACGAATGATGGCCATTATTTTAAGTGGGTTGATGAAGTTTCTGGTAATTTGAAGTCAAAGACAATTGAAGAAGAACTGCTGGAGATGAAGCAAAACTTGAGTGAGAGTATCGAGTTTGAGAGAAAGAAGCTTCAGCAGATGGAAATTGAGGTCGAGGAGAGGTTGACTGAGAGGATTGAATTAGCAATATCTGATGCAAAGAGAGGATTTTGGAAGGTACAATGTATTGGGGTTATCGTTGGGCTTGTTATCATGTTTGGCTTTGCAAAGCTACAAGGATAACACAATGTTGTAATCAAACACAAATGCTTTTTCTTGCTTTTTGCTGCTCGAAAGAGTATTCAATCCACGATTGCTTGTTCTTGCTTTTTGTTGCTTGAAAGAAACCGCAAAAGCTGTCTGTATCCGCTTTTGTAATGATCCAGAGAAAAACAAAGATGTCTTATCGCCTCTCGTTTCTCTTCCTCGATCTCTGCAATTCTGCTTGCTTCTCCAGACACCATTTCGATTTGTGGTATGCGTTGTTCATAGTTTTACTCTAGTTGTACTAGTAGTACAAACATACTTTCATAGTTTTACTCTAGTTGTACTAGAAGTACAAACACCGGTTCACAATTTTTAATAAAAGTACTAGTAGATTAAATACTAAATCCAGTTTGGAAACAAATATACGTTCACAGTTTGCCATAAAACGATAAAAAGATGGATAATCATAATTGCTTGGTGCTGGGTTCTTCTTTCTCCTATTTCTTCGGTTCCCGGCCTCGTAGGGAGGTCTTACTGCTGCTGCTGGCCTCTTAATCCTCTTCTCAACAACTTCATTCTCTTCTGCAGCCGGATCCTCTGCAGCTTCTACCTCATTCTCCTTCTCCTCTGCATCCTTCTCCCCTCCCTCTGTCTCCTTCTTCTCTGCCTCATTCTCTGTCATCTCTGCATCCTCCTCTGCCTCCTTCTCTGCATCCTTCTCTGCCCCCTTATCTGTCTCCTCTGCCTCCTTCTCTGTCTCCTTTGCCTCTGTTGTCTCCTCTGGCTCCTTCTCTGTCTCCTTTGCCTCTGTTGTCTTCTCACCTTCGGTTTGTGTCTCCATATGTGGGTCCTTCTCTACTTGTACACCACCACCATGAGAGCTACCACCCTTATCAAAAAACATAGATGGAGGATTATAATCATCACCAGCAAAATCAAAGCCTTGAGCTTCCACAAACGCTTCCACAGCCTTCAACCTTGTTTCATACCCAGAAAACGTACTTTGCACCATTTCAAAACCCTCTTTCATGGTTTGATTCATCTTGACCATTCCTTCTTGTATGGAAAGCAACACTTTCTTGATTTCATCTTGACCTACACCCTCAACTTCAGCCTTTTTTGGTTTTAAAGGTTGGGATCGACCTTTAAAATCAAGTTCCAACAGTTCTTTCCAGAAAACAGGCTTTTCGTCTTTCAAAAGCCGTTTCATCCAACTATCAACCATGGGACAATCGGTATCACGACGGTCCTCCTCGTCATCAAAGATTGCAGCCAAAAGACAACGTTCACGATGAGTCGGTACCAAGATACTATCTATGTCCTGTGGATGTTAAAAAACAATACAATTATTGAAAGATTACATCTAAAAAAAGTTCTTGCTACACAATAACAGAAAAGTAACACTAACCTCAGTTTTACCAAGTTTTTCGTAAATTTCTTCAAGCGGAATCCCTTTCATCGGACTATATTTGAATTGCGACTTGCACATCCGAGGACAAGAAGGGTTTGCTGGTTGCTTAGGATCATTGAAGAACGCCGCCTTCAGAGCCGGAATTGTCTCAAACGCAAGAAGCTACACAATAAGAGAAGAGAAAGACATGAACAATTTGAATAGATATTAAAACTAAAATTTAGTAAAGTAATAATGAAAGTTTGATTTAAAATATGAATCAATTACCTCTAGAGGAATAAGGAAAGAGGGAAAGCACCACTGTTCTTTGTCGACGACGCCATGGAATTTCAGTCGTATCTCATTGATGTGGCACAAATTGTCATAAAAAGAAAATCTTCCCCAGGGAAATGTCTTGCACAACTCCAAATCGTTAACAGCTCTCAAAAATAAACTCTCCACGGACGGTGCTTCTGCTCCGGTCTTCTTCTTTCCAACTATAACACTCGATAAGAAGTAGAGGACCGCCATATTCAACCTATCTTTGCAATTTCTCATCCCCTTAAACTTCCTCTCCACATCCGCCAACCTAATTGTTGAACCCATTTCGAAGTGCCTCTCAATAAACGCAGTTCCTCCCATCCTCTCCCAATCCAGTGGATAGTTGTGACAGAATAATCCAGAGATGATTCCATGTTCTCTTATGGAATAACGGATGGGAGTTCCATTGACCAAAAACCAAGCCTCCCGGATCTTCGATGTGCACACAGTCCGAAGAAGAAGCATCCACATGCCCATGGACTTGTGGTTTTTAAGCTCCGGCATGTGAAAGAAATGCTTGAACTGAGGATGGTCATGAAACCATCCTAGCTCCTTCTCCGTAAGAACCTTTTTCAACGTCTCGATTGTCTTCAACAGAGAACACCTTGTCTCAATCTTTATGGACTTATTATACTGAGTTGTTGGAAAGAACATATTTGTCGGCTTCAATGCTTCAGTTTCCTCCTCAGCTACTCCCTGCAATCAAAAAACAAATTTAAATCACAGTAGTTCTCCAGTTGTACCACGCATTATATCCAGTAGTTCTCCAGTTGTACAAATTCTTATAACACAGTAGTTCTCCAGTGTTACCTAGTGTTACGTTTCTTTTTAACAACAAATTTCGACTCTCGATTCCTTTACATACCTTCCCCTTTCTGTTTCGATTCGAATTTGGAGTGTCTTCCTCAGACCCAGCTTCTGTCCCGGTTTTCGCCGCTTCCTCTGATTCCGTAGAATCAACTATAGTTGGAACGCTCCGAGGAACTCTTTCGTTTATAGGAGTTCCATCTTCCGAAACAGAGGCTCTTTTTGTACGGGCCTTACGGGCCTTGACGGTTCCCTTCATGATCTAACAAATCGACAAAGAGAAGAATTAGGTTTGGTCGGATTATCTTTAATCGAAATCGAAAAGAAAGAGAAAAGAATTAGGTTTCGAATTGGGATTGATTCAATACCTTAGAGAAGAGGAATTGGGATAAGAGTTGAGTTGCAAGGATAAATCCTCCGAATTGCAAGCTTAGTGTTACTCGGTTGTGCGATTTTTAGAGGGAATTTCTTTGTTTTGAAACGAAGAAAAGAAGAAGAGGAAGAAGAAAAGTCGCGATTTGAAGTTTTGATTTTAGGATTCGGAAATTGTCCGATTTTACAAAGAATGGGTCGGATCCGTCAGGCTGAGTTCGTAATTAAGTGAAACTTCCATGGTTTATTTGGGTTTTCGCCCACTTTTCAATTAAAAAAAAAAAGAAAAAAAATTGATTTTTTGTCGGGTCATTTGAAAATTGGGGTTAAGAGATGGGGTCTTTTGAGGTTTTGATCCGTTCCTCCTTGGTTTGAGTTGTCTTTGTGGCCGGTTTTTGTAACGATGGAAGATAAAGATTCCGGTTCGACACGAATCATCTGGTCTAAGTCCAGTTTAGTGTCGATGAACGTCGGGTTTGTAATCTACACAAAAATTGAAAATGGATATAAATGATTGAAGAATGATGCAAAAGAAATGGAGCAAAGGTAAAGGGTTTGATGAAAACTAACAAGATGTTTCATTGTGTGATCAGTGTTTGGGGAATTTGATGGAGACAAGTCTTACGTATGATAAATATATAATTTATTAAAGAAACTAAATAAATAAATAAATAAACAAAAAAAAAAAAAGAGAAAGAAAACAAAACAAAAACATGGAGAAAAAGCAAGGAGTTATGCATTGTTTCTCTCTTTTGTTAGTGTTAGGTAAAGAACATTGATTCTCTCTCTGAATCCACTTTGTACCTTTTTCTATTTCTGTCTTTCATCCACCAGTTAAATATATTTTATTATTAGTTATTACACATTATCTAAATATGTATACATATATACACATGTATGTATATGTTTGTACACTCACTTTCACAGTACCAATGATGCAAGTGAAAAGAAAAATGGAAAATACAAAAAAAAGCTTTATGCAATTAACAGATTAAGGAAGATTGGATCCTTAGCTTGTCAAGTCAATCTCAATCTCTCTATGTAAAATCTATATATCTTCACATACATTCAGGTTATAACAATATATATACTACTATCAATGCTTTATTTTATTTATTATATATATCAATATATACAATTGAAATTAGAACTTTTAGGATAGGAATAACTTCGAACATAATTCAATAGACGATGACATTTTTTTATGAGGATCATGTGACAAAAGAACAGTGCTATCCAGAATAAACTAACTAATATGATTTTTGTAGTAAAATAATTTATAATGAAACTTTACTATAGATATAGACAACATATCTGATCACAATCAACGATTTTACAGACAACTTTTTCACGAACAGCTTTTTCTCCATAGTACATACATTTACGATGGATGGTTTTATTTTTACTATCACATTTACGATGGATATTTTTTTTCTTTTTTTTTGTTAAAGAGTTTTCTTGAATATAATTGAAATAGAAAGTTACAAAAAGCAAATAGAACCACAAGAAAATAAAAGAAAGAGCAAGATGGGATCCCATCACATGGATTCGATGGGTACCAAGAAGGGATAAAAAACAACAATCTCCCAAAAGGGTGAAAGTAAGCTAGTAATAGAGAAGATAGGATGAGTTCTTGGGCTTACTAGGAAGACCAGAGATCCAAGAGGGAGCACCAAAAGCCGATCCAATTTGTTGCATAGCTAGACATTTGGTTTTTAATGTTGTGATGAGCCTTTTCGCTATGAAAGCCGAGGGAAGAGTAATGCCTTGGTGTGATCTTCTGTTTCTCTCATGCCAAATTACATAGATGGTCCTTTGCCAAGCTTGGAGTAGCGCTAGAGATAGATTTCCATTTGAGGAAGCAGTGGGAATCCAATTTACTCAACATCCCACGATAATGGAGGAGATGAGATCCGAAGAAGAGATGTTACTCACAACCAAATCTCTTTTGAAAAGGAGCATTAAAAGAAAAAGATGATATCTGGACTCATTTGCAACGCCACAGAGCAAACGTGTTAGATCAACATCAGTACCTCAAACTGCCAGCCTATCAAAGGTTTTGGGTTGCGATTCCACATGAAAAGCCAAGAGGAGAATGCATGACGGGGAATTGCTGCTTTATGCCATACCAAAGAGCCCAAACCACCAGATTCTGGACTGTCTTTTACTGTTCCAAGCTAACTTTGCCGAGAAAGACTTTTGGGGACAGTTTTCAATAGACCAAATCAGGGAATCAGAGGAGGATGAAAGAGATATGGATGAGACGTAAGATAGAACCAGAACCTGTTTTTATGTTCTCGCCGGAGGTAAAGACCAACCAGTTTCTGTTCTGAGTTCCCGAACCGTTGAAAAAATCGGAATCCCAAGACGACTTGGTCCGTCAGTACCCAAGAAAGCGTAGAGGGGACCAAAAGGGGTCCATGGATCCCCACAGAAGAAAGTAATATCACCATTGCCTACTTGAATCCTCAAGAACTTTAAAACTTTTCCTCGAAGTTTGAGAAGCTTCCTAAACATCCAAAAGAAAGAGTAGTTTTTCTCATTTAAAGCCCAAAAAGAAGACGATGACAAATATTTTCCCCTCATCCAAGCAACCCAAATTGATCCAGCTCAAAAATACAACATCCAAATCAGCTTCATCGTACAAGTCTCATTCCAACACTCTAATTTTCTTAACCCCATACCACCTTCCTCCTCGGGATAAGTTATTTCCGACCAAGCAATTTTAGCCCCTTTTGCATTGTCGGCCTTACTGCTCCAAAGGAAGGAGCTTGATAAAGAATTTATCTTCTTTAGGATCCTCTTTGGGAGGATAAAAGTTTGTGTCCAGAAACTTATTATACCCGCTATGACTGAGGATATAAGGGTTAGTCTTCCTGCTTGACTCAGAAAATGATTTGTCCATCCATTCAACATCTTTCGTATCTGACATAGCAGAGGATCGCAATCGGCAATAGAGAGCTTCTTGCTGTGAAGAGGAAGGCCTAGGTATCTGATTGGTAGCAAACTAGGTTCCAAGTTGAATCTCTGCTTAATTCTCTGAAGCTCAGACTCATCAAGATCGGATTAGAACAAGGAAGTTTTTGATATGTTTATTCCCAATCCTGATAGTTGTTCAAAAGAAGAAAGAATATGTAGAACCCCCTCCAGAGATCTTTCAGAACCTTATAAAAATATCAGTAAGTCATCCGCAAAAGCCAGATGTGTGAGCTTTAGATCTTCAAATCCTGGGTGGTAGTTGTATACTACATCCTCTACACCCTTATTCAGCATTTGAGATAAAACATTCATTATCATGACGAAAAGGATTGGAGAGAGGGGATCACCTTGTCTGAGCCCAGTTTTTCCTGTAAAGAAACTAGAGGAGACACCGTTTATGCTAACCGAGAAGGCTGCTGAACACACACATGCTCTGACCCAATTAATGAACTATGCGGGAATTTGGTAGGCCTGGAGGGAGCTTAGAAGGAAGTCCCATTTGACTGAATCAAAAGCTTTTAAAATATCAACTTTTAGGGTGATTCTCTTAGACCCTTTTGCTTTGTGATACCCCTGCACCACCTCAAAAGCAAGCAATACATTTTCTAAAAGCAGTTTATCTTTTATGAAAGCCGTTTGGTTATGGGCGATCAAAGAGGGAAGGATTCTCTTGAGCCGATATGAAAGAATACCCCGATGTAAGCTTGTACACAGTGTTACAACATGATATTGGCCTATAATCCTTTAGTTCCTCAGATCCTATCCTCTTTGGCACAAGGACTAGAGAGGTAGCATTAATTAAGAGATGTCAGTATGAAACCTTCTCTAAAGAACCTAATCACATAAGAAACCAATTCCACACCCAAAATTTCCCAGCTAGCTTTGAAGAATTCGACAGTCAATCCATCAGAACCGAAAAGGATATCTACGAAGGATATTCTTACAGTAAAACGTGAGACAAGATTTTGAATTGGTTTTTTAAATAATTAAATCTAAAAATCGAGTTATTAAAAACACCAAAAAAATCTGAGGTGTGTAAACTACATGTTTATCAGTAAATAATAGTTATAAGAAAAGCTGAAAGTTTCTTCATTTCAAATTGGGTTAAGAAACAAAAAGGAAAAATCCAAGTGAAGACTCACTTGTAATCGATGGGAACTAGTTTTGAAAAATAAATTGTATTTTCCGAAAATTTTGGATATATCATACATCAAATGAGAAAAATCTCACCAAATCTGATCATGACTCTTTTAATGTAAATATATAGATAAGCAGCCATTATTTCTTATAAAAAAATGGGAAAATAACATATTTGATCTAATGACAATTTTCTCCATTTTTCTTAAGCATAAAAATCCAAAATTTCTCTTTCGTTTTTTTTTCTAAGAGAGCTCTCTCGTAAGCATCTTCTGCAGGATACTGAATCGTAAATCGATTTTGGAGGATCTTTCTGAGGTAAATCTTTCTCCTTTAGATTAACCCGCAAGAGAAAGAGAGAGAAAAAAAAAGTTCAACACTTTCTTTTCTTGTTCAATTCAATCAGATTGGAAAAAGTTTCGGATTTCAAATCAGTTTGAGTTGGATCGATCTAGGGTTAACTTGGATTTATTTTCTTAGTGATTTTCCAGTGTGAAAATGGTGTCGAAACGGATCTTGAAGGAGCTCAAGACGACGCGTAAAGATATGAAGCCAGGGCTAAGGAGCTGAAAGAGATGGATTGATCTGGCTTCGACGATGATGGGTATTGAAGGATCAGACAGGGCTAAGGAGCTTGTGAGATGTGGTCCGTCTTTCAGTGTTGGGCCGAAAGCGAATTGGTCAGGCCCAAATGGACGTAGCACATGAAACCCAATAGCAAAGCTGTGTCGGGTTTTTGTTGGGTAGTGACCATGTGCAATGTATCTCGGTCAAGGAGAGGTTGTTACGCAGGAGATTTGCGTGAGCTAAAAAAAGCTTAGGTGGATAACCTGCACATGGATAAAGACGTCACATAAGAATCTAGATGGTAGAAGAAACAAGCAGAAGAAGAGCTTATCTTCATAGCTATTCTTCATCTCGGCTATACTCCTTGTTGTAGAGTCTGATTCGGCTTGGCTTGTACTTGAGTATATCATCTAATGAAATTCTTGTGAGCTGGATTAGCTTACCAAGACGTACCTTGGCACATTGCCTTGGAAACTTGTAAATCTCATATCTCATTCTGCTTTCTTCCTACACAAACAACAAACACACAAATGAATTTGAGTTAGATCAAAAAAACAAGTAATACAAGAAAGAGAACAGAGCGTTAAATCACAACAAGTGGTATCAGAGCATCAAGTTGGTGCGGTCAAAGGTGGTTTCTAGTTTTCTGGATCTTGGAGGAGAAGGACTCAGCAGGTATCGGATCTAGTACCTGGTTTCTGAGTCAGGCTATTCTCTTATCTAGATATACTGGTTTACGGTTTCTTCATCTGATATACTTTCGGGTTCTCTTGGCGTGTTGTGTTGCTGGTATTCTCTGGGTATTTGGTGTCTCTTGCTTGGATATTTTTTTCTGGTTTCTGGGTTTACAGTATCAGATCGGGTGAAGCAGGATGGTTGAGCCTACACAGGGAAGGTGGGAGGTTGAGAAGTTTGATGGGGAAGGTGATTACGCTATCTGGAAGCATAGGGTTCTAGCCCAGCTTGAGATCCTTGGACTTGATTCAGTTCTAATGGTGGAGGTTGAGACATCAACGTCTGCATCAGATCCTAAAGCTAAAGGAATTGAAGGAGAAGAAGTTAAAACTGACCCTAAAAGGTTGGAGAAGGATCGTAGGGTTAGAAATCTGTTAAGTATGAGTCTGACTGACATGGTGCTGAGGAAGGTTGGCTTGAAGCACAAGACCGCTCAAGTCATGTGGGATTCACTTGAATCTCAGTACCAAGACAAGTCACTACCTAACAGATTCTACTTGAAACAGAGGTTCTACAGCTTCAAGATGGAAGAAGGAAAAAATCTAGACAAGAATCTGGACATCTTTAACAAGCTTGTCTCAGATCTTGCCCTCACAGTTTGCTCAGTTAGTTCACACGCTCAAGTACAGAGGTGGACAACATACTATAACTCTAAAGGAAGTAACTACAGCATCCTATTCACTAGAAACAGAGCTGAAGCAGAAAGGTATGAATGTACAGAATTCTAGCAATGAAGGTTTATACATACAGTCTAAGCCACAGACTGAGAACAAGTTCAACAACAAAAGCAAACAACACGGCAAAGGCAAAGGAAAGCAAAATAACAAGAGAGCATGTTGGATTTGTGGAGCTGAATGGCACTTCAAGAAAGATTGCCCAAGGAGAGGACAATCATCTAACTCTCAAGCTAATGTTGGACAAGTTATGGATGATGAACCTATGTTGTTAACTGCATCAGAAGTTCACTCTAGGGATGGCTGGGTTCTTGACTCCGAGTGCTCGTATAATTTAACCTACAGGAAGGATCTACTGTTTGATGTACAAGACATCGATGGAGGGAAGATCTTAATGGGTAATGATACTCACTGTCTAGTCACAGCTATGGGGAGTTTGAAGATAGTTAATAATAACAATACAACTGTTATATTAACTAAGGTTAGGTATTCTCCTACGGCAAAGAGGAATCTGATTTCATTAGGGCAGTTGGAGTCTCAAGGCTGTTGGTTTCAGTCAAAAAATTTCAAACTACAAGTGTTCTACAAAGAAAAGGAAGTTCTTGCTGGGAGTTACAAGGATACTCTCTATATTCTTGATGGTAAACCAGTGATGGAGCAGGCTAATGCAGCAGTTAAATCAGGAGATAAGACAATGCTATGGCACAGCAGGTAGCCCTGGGCATCAATACTCGTTACCCGCCCGACCCGCTCGACCCGTCCCGTACTCGGCCCGTAAAACCGGGTACCCGACTCGTTCAAGCCAAGTATCAAGCCGAGTTAACCAACTACTTGCAAGTAACGGGACAAGTCCAAGGCGAAAAATTTTTTTGACTACTTGTCCCGTTACCCGGCTTGTTCCCGTTACCCGGCTTGTTCCCCGTTACCCGGTTTGCTACTTGTACCCAAGACAAGACAAGTAATAGAAAAAACAAGGCAAGTAATGGAAAACAAGACAAGTAATGGAAAAAGCAAGGCAAGTAATGGAAAAAACAAGACAAGTAATGGAAAAAACAAGGCAAGTAATGGAAAACAAGGCAAGTAATGGAAAAAACAAGGCAAGTAATGTAATTACTTGTTGAGCGGGGACCCGTACTTGCAAGTACGGGTACGGGTCAAGGTACCCGCAAGTATCAAAAATCTGGGCGGGTACCTTGATTCAGCGGGTACCCGTTTTAGCGGGTCCAAGTACGGGTCAATATTTTCATTACCCGTACGGGGCGGGTCAAGTAGCAAGTCGGCCAAAATAAGCGGGTACCCGCCCCGTGCCCAGGCCTAACAGCAGGATGGGACATATGAGTGCAAAGGGTTTGCAAGTTTTGGTTAAGAAAGAGTTACTGAGATCAGAAGATATCACAGAACTAAAACAATGTGAATTTTGTGTTCTCGGAAAGTTTCACAGGCTGTCTTATCAAAGGGGAAAGCATATTTCAAAGGAGAAATTGAAGTATGTTCATTCTGATTTATGGGGTTCTCCGAATGTCACACCGAGCTTGTCAAAGTGCCAATATTATATTTCATTTGTGGATGATTTCTCAAGGAAAGTGTGGCTCTATTTTCTCAGAACTAAAGATGAAGCATTCATTAAGTTTGTTGAGTAGAAGACGTTTGTGGAAAATCAAAGTGGATAGAAGCTTAAGGCTCTAAGGACAGACAATGGGCTAGAGTATTGCAACAGAATGTTTGATGATCATTGCAAAGCTCATGGAATCCTAAGGCATAAGACATGTCCTTACACTCCTCAATAGAATGGTGTAGCTGAGAGGTTGAATAGAACTATACTTGAAAAGGTGAGAAGTCTCCTAAGTGAAACAAGATTGAGTGAAGCATTCTAGGCAGAGGCTGCGTCAACAGTGGTTTATATGATTAACAGGTCACCATAGGTTCCTCTCGGGTTAGAAATTCCAGAAAAAGTTTGGACTGGTGTGAAACCAGATTATTCTCACATGAAGAGGTTTGGGTGCTTAGTGTACTATCATGTTGATCAGGGTAAACTACAACCAAGGGCTAAGAAGGGTGTCTCCTTAGGTTACCCACATGGTGTCAAAGGTTACAGGATATGGAGTTATGATGAGAAGAAATGTGTCACGAGTCGTGATGTTGTCTTCTGGGAAGATACTCTCTTCAAGGACATTAAGAAGAAGAGTGAAGGGGTCACATGACAGAATATAAAAGGAAAAGAAAAGGTTTCTATAGAAGTCATGGAAAGTGACAATGAAGTTCTGGTTCAAAGAGAGGCTTCAGGGGAAGGTGGAGTTCCTGATGGAGGTGGAGCTGTATCAGAATCATATATAGTTGAAGATTCAAAAGAAGACTCTGAATCAGATGATTCATCACCAGGTCTTGATGATTATCTCTTGGCAAGAGATAGGGAAAGGAGAGTGAATGTTAAACCTCCGAGCAGATTCAGTAATGGATATGAATCTTATGTAGCAGCTTATGCTCTAAGTGTAGCAGAACTGTTAGAGGTTGAAGAACTAAAGTCATTTCAGGAAGCTATGAAATGAGCTAATAAAGATAAATGGCTGGGAGCTACAGATGAAGAAATGGATTCACTTGACAAGAATTTTACTTGGAAGTTGATTGATAGACCAGAAGGACAGAGAACTATTGGTTGCAAGTGGGTTTTCAAGCTCAAGCCTGGAATCCCAGGATTGGAGGAACCAAGGTTTAAAGCAAGACTAGTTGCAAAAGGGTTTTCTCAGATTGAATGGATTGATTATCACGAAGTGTTTTCACCGGTTGTTAAGCACACTACGATAAGATTGGTTCTATCTATGGTGGTTAACATGGATCTTGAGCTAGAACAGTTAGATGTGAAGACAGCTTTTCTACATTGTAATCTAGATGAGAGGATTCTCATGGAACAACCTGAGGGATATTCTAAAGACAACAAGGTCTGCTTATTACAGAGATCTCTGTATGGTCTTAAGCAGTCTCCTAGACAGTGGAATTTGAAGTTTAATCAGTTCATGAAAGCACAAAAATTTTCAAGAAGTCAGTTGGACACTTGCGTGTATTTCAAAGCTTATGGTGATGGAAGTTTAGTGTATCTCTTGCTTTACGTTGATGATATGTTAGTGGCAGCTAAGGATTTAAAAGAAGTTCAGAAGGTTAAGGACTTATTGAGCCGTGAGTTTGAGATGAAGGACCTAGGACCAGCAAGGCGGATCCTAGGCATGGATATAATCAGAGACAGAGGTAAAGGGATTCTCTACTTGTCTCAGGAGTCTTACATTGAGAAGGTTATCAAATGTTTTGATCCTACAAATTTGAAAACAGTACAAACCCCTATCGGGTGTCATTTCAAGTTATCTAGTACAAAAGCAGAAGAAAAGACTGAAGCTGAGATACAGATGAGGAAGGTACCTTATTCCAGTGTTGTAGGAAGTCTGATGTACGCCATGGTGGGATCTCGTCCTGACATTGCACACGCAGTGAGGCTGGTGAGTCGCTTCATGAGTGCACCTAACAAGGAACACTGGCAAGCGGTTAAATGAGTTCTAAGATACCTGAAGGGAAGTTCAGATTGCAAGCTGACATTTACAAAATCACAGGAATTATGACATCAAAGGTTTCTGTGACTACGCTACTGACCTGGATCGAAGGAGATCGATTACGGGCTATGTCTTCCAGGTTGGAGGCAATACTGTGAGCTGGCGCTCAGGCCTACAACAGATTGTAGTGTTATCAACGGCGGAAGCTGAGTTCATGGCTTTAGCCGAAGCAACTAAAGAAGCTTTGTGGCTAAAGAGAATTACCTGCGAGTTGGGTTTTCCTCAGAAATCGGTTGAGATCTTCTGTGACTCGCAGAGCGCTATCTGTCTTGCCAAGAACAGCGTCTTTCACGAGAGAACGAAGCACATCCAGACGCGTTACTACTTCATCAGGGATGTGATTACAGATGGGGATCTTGTGGTTTCGAAGGTTGATACGAAGTCGAATCCGGCGGATATTCTCACGAAGCCGGTGCCAGTGACTAAGTTTTAAGAGGCAAGGAGTTGCCTGAGGGTGCTCAGAGACTGAATCTAGCTCGGAGGTGAGTTGGATCTAGTTCGGTGAAGAGCTAGGGTTTCAGCGGGGTGTCGGAACAAAAGGGGGAATCGCGAAAGGTTCGCGTGTTCTGTCTGAAAGAAGACCAAGGTGGAGAATGTGAGATGTGGTCCGTCTTTCAGTGTTGGGCTGTAGCTGGTGTTGGGCCGAAAGTGAATTGGTCAGGCCCAAACGGAAGTAGCACAAGAAACCCAATAGCAAAGATGTGTTGGTTTTTTGTTGGGTAGTGACCATGTGCAATGTATCTCGATCAAGGAGAGGTTGTTACGCAGGAGATTTGCGTGAGCTAAAAAAAGCTTAGCTGGATAACCTCCACATGGATAAAGACGTCTCATAAGAATCTAGATGGTAGAAGAAACAAGCAGAATACAGAGAGAGAGAGAGTAGAGAGGAAGAAGAACTTATCTTCATAGATATTCTTCTTCTCGGCTATACTCCTTGTTGTAGACTCTGATTCGGTTTGGCTTGTACTTGAGTATATCATCTAATAAAATCCTTGTCAGCTGGATTAGCTCACCAAGACGTACCTTGGCACATTGCCTTGGGAACTTTTAAATCTCGTATCTCATTATGCTTTCTTCCTACACAAACAACAAACACACAAATGAATTTGAGTTAGATCAAAAGAACAAGTAATACAAGAAAGAAAACAGAGCGTTAAATCACAACAGAGCTGAAAGAGATGGGGCTTCGGATCGGAGTTCATGCCGATGATGATGATCAGAGGGATGAATCCGTAGTGAGTCGCAACTTTCGCCTTCTTCAGTGACAAATTGCTCCATTCTTTCACGAGCTGCAACTTCGATTTCTCATTCGAAGAGGAACCTCCCTTTGATCCTTTTGTTGATCTGGATGATCACTAAGTGTGTTTAGAGGATATTAGGATAAATGTGGGTGTTTATGAGGTGAGATTTTCGTTAATTAGAACAAGCCAACTTAATTCAGGAAGATCGGGAGTGTTAATGAACAGGTCGGGGACCGTGTTTATTGTATGAATGATCAGGAAAGATGAACGGTTTAGATTTATGAACTAATTCTAACAGGAGTTCAGTTCGGTGTTCTAAACTGTGTTGTTAAGATAGAGATATAGAGAGCTCGGGTGCAAAATCTAAGGAGAAAGAGAGTAAAAAAAAATTCCCAGTCCCCTCCATAAATGCACGCTAAGGGGTATATATAGCAGGGGTTGACTCCCTGTTCCCCGAAGTTCCGGGGTGATGTGGCGTTTTCAGCGCTTTTTGCGGGTAAGGTGCCTCGAGAGGCGTGTTCCAGCTTCTTTAGTGGACAGGTTATTATGAGCCCGACACCATACTCCTACGAAGGTAGTAAACTGTTCACCGAGCTGCCCTCCACGTGTTATCTTCCCCTTTGGGTCTCTTTGTGCAGAGTTGGTGAAGTGTCGAGCTTGGTGCCATGCTCCTACGAAAATAGCACACTGTTCAGCAAGCTGCCCTCCACGTCTCATTTTCCTTTTGGTCTCTCTGCACAAAGTGGGTAAGGTGTCAGAGCGAGCTCGGGATGCCCTCTTGGGAGCTCGGGGCGAGCTTGAGGTGGAGCTCGGGGCATTAGGCCGGTGTCCTCTTCGCTGGAGATTTGCGTGAGCTAAAAAAAGCTTAGCTGGATAACCTCCACATGGATAAAGACGTCTCATAAGAATCTAGATGGTAGAAGAAACAAGCAGAATACAGAGAGAGAGAGTAGAGAGGAAGAAAAACTTATCTTCATATCTATTCTTCTTCTCGGCTATACTCCTTGTTGTAGACTCTGATTCGGTTTGGCTTGTACTTGAGTATATCATCTAATGAAATCCTTGTCAGCTGGATTAGCTCACCAAGACGTACCTTGGCACATTGCCTTGGGAACTTTTAAATCTCGTATCTCATTATGCTTTCTTCCTACACAAACAACAAACACACAAATGAATTTGAGTTAGATCAAAAGAACAAGTAATACAAGAAAGAAAATAGAGCGTTAAATCACAACAGAGCTGAAAGAGATGGGGCTTCGGATCGGAGTTCATGCCGATGATGATGATCAGAGGGATGAATCCGTAGTGAGTCGCAACTTTCGCCTTCTTCAGTGACAAATTGCTCCATTCCTTCACGAGCTGCAACTTCGATTTCTCATTCGAAGAGGAACCTCCCTTTGATCCTTTTGTTGATCTGGATGATCACTAAGTCTGTTTAGAGGATATTAGGATAAATGTGGGTGTTTATGAGGTGAGATTTTCGTTAATTAGAACAAGCCAACTTAATTCGGGAAGATCGGGAGTGTTGATGAACAGGTCGGGGACCGTGTTTATTGTATGAATGATCAGGAAAGATGAATGGTTTAGATTTATGAACTAATTCTAACAGGAGTTCAGTTCGGTGTTCTAAACTGTGTTGTTAAGATAGAGATACAGAGAGCTCGGGTGCAAAATCTAAGGAGAAAGAGAGTAAAAAAAAATTCCCAGTCCCCTCCATAAATGCACGCTAAGGGGTATATATAGCAGGGGTTGACTCCCTGTTCCCCGAAGTCCCGGGGTGACGTGGTGTTTTCAGCGCTTTTTGCGGGTAAGGTGCCTCGAGAGGCGTGTTCCAGCTTCTTTAGTGGACAGGTTATTATGAGCCCGGCACCATACTCCTACGAAGGTAGTAAACTGTTCACCGAGCTGCCCTTCACGTGTTATCTTCCCCTTTGGGTCTCTTTGTGCAGAGTTGGTGAAGTGTCGAGCTTGGTGCCATGCTCCTACGAAAATAGCACACTGTTCAGTAAGCTGCCCTCCACGTCTCATTTTCCTTTTGGTCTCTCTGCACAAAGTGGGTAAGGTGTCAGAGCGAGCTCGGGATGCCCTCTTGGGAGCTCGGGGCGAGCTTGAGGTGGAGCTCGGGGCATTAGGTCGGTGTCCTCTTCGCTGGAGATTTGCGTGAGCTAAAAAAAGCTTAGCTGGATAACTTCCACATGGATAAAGACGTCTCATAAGAATCTAGATGGTAGAAGAAAAAAGCTTAGCTTCAGGTGGAGCTCGGGGCATTAGGCCGGTGTCCTCTTCGAACAAGCGTTGACCTTTGGTTGCTTAATCGAGAAGGGCCTTTTGCTGAGATGAGCCTAGCTAATTGGGGGTGCTAAGCCCACCTCCAACAATAGCCCCCCCCCCCAAGTTTGGTGTCATGAGGTGTGGCGAATGCATCGAAGTTGATCATATGTTAGCTCGGCGCATCTCAGGTCGGTACTTCGAAGTTCTGTAGTTGAGCTCGGCGTGTTGTCGTTTGGGCGTGAATAATCGTTTACACGTGTCGATTTTCCCAGAGATCCAGAGATTTTTCGCGCGTGCTGGTCACGCGCGGGAGACCAAAGCGACGTTACACTTTCTGCGCGTACTGTTCACGCGTGGGCGTGTGAAGGACGCTTCACGTTTCTCGAGGCGGTTTCTGCTTTCTACAAGAGGAGACCGATGAGATGTCATCATTAGGGTTTTGGATGCCGCGGCCCTTTTGACACGTGACGATGCGTCTCTTCGCTGTCCCCCTTCTCTCCTATTTAAACCAGTCTTCCTCCTTTATTATTTATTTTCGTGCACAAAGGTAACCACTCCTCTTATTCTTCTCTGTAATTTTCATTTTCGTGCAATCTCTTTAAGCTTTCTTCGCGATTCTGGGTTGGGTTTGGAGATCTCTTCTTCTGTATCACGATGTCGTCGCTACTTGAGACAATTCGGGCTGAGTCCAGCGAGGAGTCGGGTTCCGGTGGCGGTCGTGATGATTCAACGCCGGGGAGTTATTCGTCGTGTGACGACTCCGAGCATGCCTCTTCTCTACCCCGTAGCGGAGAAGGAGATGACGCGCAGTCCGTTCCACCGGTTTCCCGGCGGTGGAAAGGGAAACCGGTGGCTGGAGGACCTTCCTCTGGTGGCCATGGCGTCAATCAGGGCGGTAAAGCCCAGAAGGTCCGAAAAACTAGAAGGACGCCTTCGGAGCCTCTGGTTTTGTATGAAGATGGTGGTTCGCCAACCTGGAGCAGCCTGAAGTCCGTCACCGACCTGGCGAGGTTGTGTGGTTTCCACCCCAGAGGAGCGTCCGTGGAATCCTCTAGAGGGTTTCGTCTGCCTGTGTGAGGGTTTTTTACAAAGTGCGGGCTGCGCTTTCCGCTTCCCGAGCTGCTTGTTACCTACCGGCAAGAGGGGAAGGTTAGCTTTCTCTCATATCTGTCCGGCCACGATTCAGGAAATGATCGTGCTATTGACTCTTGGCGCGGAGTGCCATGTGGAGGTGGATTCCACTTTGTTTGAGGACCTTACTTTCCAGAAGGCGAATCCTTCCTACTCGGGGACCTTTTACGCCTCTTTCAAGCCTAAGGTAAATATGGTCACGGACAAGCTGTCCAAGGTCGATCAGTGGTCCCGTAGCTACTTTTATGTTCGAGCTACCGAGGTGGTTGGTTTGGGACCGTCGGAAAAATACATTCGAAATTGGAATTTTGCCCCTGGTAGGGGTCCTTAGATCGCGGTAAATGTTTTTTACTTTTTGTTCTTGCTGATGCCGAGCTGTTTCTGTTTTCAAGTCCACATACTTCCGGTGTCAAGCTGTCCAAATTTGACGGACTCCTGCCAGTGCTTAGGTCGGTGAGCCCGAGAGATTGGAAGTCCTTCACTCCGGAAAGATTTGTTGCAGCAATGTCTGTTAGGTCCCCGACTTCCCTTTTTTCTTTTTTTTTTGTACCCCGGGCTAACGGTTCGTTGATGCGCAGGTCGTGCGATATTCACCGTCCCGTCCTACGCGGCTTTCTTCGTCGCGCCGTCTCCTCCTGTCCCAGAAGTACCAACCCGGCAGGGCCCGCCACGGGATGGTGCGTTGGCAGCTACCTCTAAGAAGAGGTCGGTTGCGGACAAGGGAAAGGGGATGAAGGCTGCCTCAAAGAGAATGAGGATCAATGAGGGGGGATCCTCGGTGGTGGCTGGTGAAGGAAGGGCCGGGGTGGAAGGGTCCCCACCCGCAGGTCGGGAGGAGCCGGTGGGGAGTCGGGCGACCGAGCAGAACAAAGACCCCTCAGTTGAGGTAGCTGGGGAGCAAGGCCCTGTTGTAACGGTGAGCCCGGGAACTGAGGTGTCCCGGGGTGAGGGTCATTCTGAAGGTCAGGGTGGGGACGCGGACATGGGTGCTGAAGCCCAAGAACCCGAGGATAGGGGCGAACGGCGGGCAACCGACAGGGTCAGTGCTGCTGAAGACGAAGACCGGGCTCAGGATCCCGAGGTGAGGGATGAGGGGGGTCCCCTGGTGATGATGCGCCGGAGGACTCTGGCGCGGAGCCCAACGACTACAGTTTCTACTTATGTCAAGAAAACGGGAATGCTCTGTTTATCTACGACAGGGATGTTTGCGCCGAGCTGTCTCAGGCAATCGCGTTTGGGCAAAGATCTCCGTTTAGCCTTCCTTCGGAGATGGCAGAGGCTAGCGCCTTTCGAAACGCGGCGCGATATGCAGCTCAGGTAATTTTTTTTTTTTTATTGATTAAATTGTGCTGATGCAGACGATGGCCAACGTTGCCCTTCTCGGGGAGCTCTACGAGAATCTGCTTATCGACCGGGATGAGTTGATTGCGTATGAAAAGCTGCGCAAGGAGGCGGGCGAGAAGGCCCTGACGGCTTGAATCCACGGGCTGAAGAAGGAGGTGGAGGATGAGAAGGCCCGGGCTGCCACTCTTGAGGCTTCTGCAACGCATGCGCGAGAACGAGCTTTGGAAGCGGAACAGGTGCTAACCGAGCTGGGGGCGGAGAAGGTCCGGTCCGCCTCTCTGGAAGAGGAGCTTGTGCTCGCGAGGGGGGAGCGGGAAACGTTTCGCTCTAGAGTCAAGGGGTTGGAGAGTGCCATAGAACGGGCGAAGGCAGCCGTGGCTAAGAAGAGTGAACGAGTCACTGCGAGGTGGGTGCGGAGGAATCGGAAGTGGGCTGCGAAGATGGAGAACGAGGGATTGCCTCAACCCCCAATCTGGCTGGTCGAGACCGGGCCACAACCCCCCACCTGTTGCTTAGTCAGGTGGTTGGAACGAGGGAGTGCCTCAAGAGAATGGAAAAGGAGGACGGTATATCGGTGTTGTGGTACCGATATGCGAAGCTGGAGGAGGACGAGAAGTGCTACGGGGCCGAGCTGGACAAGATCGATTTTCCGGATCTGAGCCCGGACGACTTGGAGATTCCTTCTTGCCGTACTTCAGATATCTAGCTTAAGCGGACTCTGTCCACTCAGGGCCCGTCGGCCTCGATTCCTCCCCTAGCTTCTTCTGAACTGTCCGCTAAGGATCCGGCCTCAGATGCCACTGCAGTGGTTACTCAAGCTGATACCACTACGTTGCCCGTTGAGACCGGGAACGTGGAAGAGCAGGTCGATCAGCCTTTCCGGGGTGAGCATGGCACTAACCTGAGGATGGTGAGCTCGGACTTCATAGAGGATACCCGTGTTGACGGAGATCAGGATTCGTAGGCCGGGGTGCCAAAAAAAAAAAAAATTGTTGTGCTTGTTTTTCTTCTTCTTCTTCTTTTTTTTTTTGTTTGAGGGCCGTTGGCCGTTGTGTAAAATGGCGTTTTAGCCCTCCGTTATTAATGAATAAAATTGGAGTTTTCACGAGTATTATTTTTGTCGTAAGCGTTTGGTACGAGCATGGCTCGATGGTGAGCGTTGAGCTTGGAAGAATAGGTCGCGGATCGTTTCCTATTGTTGGTTTTGGAGGATTAGGTCGTGGACCGTATTCCTCAGCTACTATGTTTTGTGTGAACAGGTCGTAGACCGTGTTCTGTCGTTCTTGTGTTGGGTGCAAGGTGTAGCTCGTCTTAGGATACTTAATGCTTGTGTATCTTTTTTTTGGTGCGGGTAGCGAGCCCGGCTTAATGACACTTAATGCTTATATGTGTGTTAGAGGTGCGAGCATTGGAACTCGGCTTCGGCACTTAAGTTTGTGTGCCGTAGGAGAGCGAGCGTTAGAGCTCGGTCCTATTTTATTTGCGAAAGAGCAGGTCGCGGACCGTTTATTCCCCCCTTTTGTTTTTTCGAAGGAAGAAGTTTGAAGAAACTTAAATTAGATTGATATCTGAGTCTTGGTTAGGGGTTGTCTACGTACCTTTTAGTATAAGGGATCAAGCCAATCGTAGTTCGGTTTTTTTTTTTTACAAAGGTGAGGAAAGTGGAGCCCGGGGGCTTAATAGTAATAGCGCTTGGGTTTATTGAGTTCCATGAGCGCGGGATTGCGTCGCCATTCATTGTGACAAGTTTGTAGACTGAGGGTTTGACGATCTTGGAGATGAGGTAGGGGCCTTCCCAATTGGCGCCGAGCTTGCCTGCATTCGGTTCGGCCGTGATTTCGTAGACCTTGCGTAGGACCAAGTCGCCTTCCACGAAGAACCGGCCTCGGACCTTTTTGTTGTAGTATTTGGAGGTGAGCCGTGGCAGAGGCTAAAGGGTGTGGCACTGGTCGCCGTCCTGGGCGTTGTGCGGTGAGACCAGAGAACACCGTCTAGTTCGTCGGCCCAAAGGCCCTTATTGTCGTCTAACCATTTTTTGAGGCCGTCGAGGATGGTTTTGTTGGTTGCTTCGTCCTGCCCATTGCCTTGTGGATATCTCGGGGTTGACTTGCTCAGTATGATCTTCAATTTGGCGCAGAAATCCTCGAATAGCACCGACGTGAACTGGCCACCGTTGTCAGTCACGATCTCATATGGCAGGCCGTGCCGACAGATGATGAACTTCCAGACTAATTTTCGGACGTCGTCCGCCGTGATCTTGGCGTAGGCCTCGGCCTCGACCCACTTGGTGAAGTAGTCGGTCATCACCAGGAGGAAGCGTTTTTGACGAGATCGGGGAAGTGGTCCGACTATGCCCATGGCCCATCGCATGAACGGATAGTGCGCCACCGCGGTGGTCAGGAGCTCGGTGGGACAATGGGTGAGTGGACCGTGGCGCTGACATTTTTCACACCGAACTGCGAATTATTTAAAGTCCTGAAGCAGGGTTGGCCAGTAGTAGCCCTGGTTCCGAATTCGCAGGGCGAGAACTCGCCCGCTAGAATGGTTTCCGCCTGCGCCTTCGTGAATTTCCATCATCACGTCAATAGTTTCCTGCCCGTGGAGGCAAATGAGCAGGGTCCCCGAAGCGCTCCACCGGAACAGGTTGCCGTCCAGCATGGTGTACCGAGCGCACATTTTCCTTAGTCGGCGAGCCGCCCAGGGATCTGGAGGGAGGGTGTCGTCGGCGATGTATAGGAGTATTTCCACGCGCCAGTCCGGTAGCTCGGGCTCGGATGGAGGGGGTGGTAGTTCTTCAGGAGGCTGCACTTAGTAGGGAAGTGGCATATCATCGTCGAGCTCTTCGTTTTGGGGTTGATTAGGCAGACTCCTTTTGGCAGATCGATGTTGGGGAAGTCGATGCTTTCAACGGAAATTATCCTTCTCTGGGTTGGATCCAAGGTAGAAGCCAACGCGGCGAGGGCGTCCGCCGAAGTGTTGTCGCCTCGGAGAATCTTGGTGAGGGAGAATTCGTAGAATTTTGCTGCCAGACCTTGGACTACCTTGAGGTATGCGTCCATGCGGTCGTTCTTGGCTTCGTACTCTCCACTGAACTGATTGGCGACGAGCGGAGAGTCGCAATAGGCTTAGATCCTTTTTACCCCGACTGCTTTTGCTAGGCGTAGGCCGGCAATCAGAGCCTCGTATTCCGCCTCGTTGTTTGACGCTGGGAAGGCCAAGCGGAAGGAATGTTCCAAGACTTCTTTGGTCGGGGATTCGAGGCGTATGCCGATGCCATAACCGTGTTTAGAAGCTAACCCGTCGACGTGCAGGTTCCATCTCTCAGGGAGCTCATTCGACCAGGAAGTAGGCCAAGACCAGAGATTTTGCCGCGGTCCGTCCCTGGTACTCGATCTCGTATTCGCTGAGCTCGACTGCCCACTTTATTATTCGGCCAGACCGGTTCGGGCTGTGGAGGATGGTTCTGAGGGGATAATTGCTCAGCACGGCGATTGTGTGAGATTGAAAGTAAGGTCGGAGCTTCCTGGTTGCGACGAGTACTGCCAGTACGAGCTTCTCCAGAGTCGGGTATATGCTCTCCGCACCATCTAGGGACTTGCTGATGTATAAGACGGGCTTTTAGTCACCCCGGTCTTCTCGTACTAATACTCGGCTGACTGCCGACATGGATACGGCGATGTAAAGATAGAGGGTCTCGCTGATAACACCATATTTTACATCTTTTTAAGGTTCAATTTCATAGGTTTTTAGTTCCAATTTGTATAGTTTTGGGATATTTTCATGCATTTAGGTCCAACTTGAGTCTCATTGCATTTTAGATGTCCTAGGTTGTCTTTGCATTCTTTTTGGCTTGTATGAGCAATTTTCAGGTGTTCTTGGAGTCATAGGAGTTGGAGGAGTGAAGATAGCCACACAAAAAAGTCATTGCAGAATACAGAGATGCAGGATCAGGTTGATACGTCATAATTTTGGCAATGGATGAAGGACTTTTCACCGTTGGATTGAGCTCAAATTTTATCACGAGATATAGCAATGGATTAGCTTTCATTTGGAAGTGGTTTGAGGCAATTCCAACGGTGCGATCAGAAGTTATGCCAATTTCCGTGACGACGGTCCAGTCTGGCGCGCGAAGGAACTCAGTGGAGCTCGCAGCGGTGTACCGCAGCGGTCTACAGTGACCGCTGCGGGTTCATCCGTCGAAAAAAAACAGAGAATCACAGCGGTCATGCAGCGGTATGAGCTGACCGCTGTGGATCATCTGAAACTCAAAAATTCGACCCAAACTCTATTAAAAGCCAAAAAACCTAATTTTATAAAAAAGTTTTCTTCTTCTAAGAGTGGGGCTCGTCCCCAACTCTCTCTTCTTGATGTTTTGGGATTGTTCTTCATACAAATGCCATTCTAGAGAAGATTTCTTCACTCTATCTTTATATTATGCTTATTTGATTCTTGTTCTTCATTTCTATGTCTTTTTCTCTTGTGTTCTTCATGTTCTTGTGAGTTGACTTTTTGTTGGATTTTAGATAATGTTTGATTTGGATGGTTGATGGTTGATTGTTGATGTTTAGGCTTAGATAATCATTTGTTCTCATGTTAGGAGGGATCTTAATGCTAGAATCGAATTGACAACTCATTTCTAGAACTTAAGACATTTCTCGCCCGGAAGGTGTTCGATGAAATGTCTAGAAAACTTCTAAGCATGCAATTCAATTCTTAGCCAATGGAAATTGATGATTAAGGTGAATTGTTGACTTGTATGGACTAATGCTTAATGATTATGGATCATTTAGTTTCGAACGGAAGTTCTTGATAACTAGATGATTTTGTAAATGGATTAGTATCATGGAAGTGAACTAATCTACTTGTGTGATCCATGTCATAAGAATGAATGTGCATTGAATGTTTAGGCATCATTAGTCAATTGTCTTGATGGTTAGATAATGGGTATTTAAGATGATCTTGGATGAGTCTTTCACTTAGGTTGGTTCGTAACGCTAGATTTGTCATGATAAACCGAAACCTAGTACTACACCTTAGATTAGTTAGATTTTTGGTCTCATCCCATGCATTAGGGATAGATTCGAGTAAGCGGTGTTAGTACTAGATTAGGTATGTTCATTCGTTTCTAGATCTTAGGCATTTCAATCATGACCCGAGTTTAAATGAATTGCTTGATCCGAACCTTTTGTGAGCTATGCATATCCTAGCCAACGGAAGTTGATGTTTAGGGTGTTTAGTGAACTAATTGGAATTGTTTCTTAATGCTTGTTAATTATTTAATCACAAATGGAAATTTGTTCTTGATTAGATAATTAACAAGGTGATTAGTGCCATGGAAATGGATTAGTCATATTTGAGAATTCCATGTTCTAAGATAGTGATTAATGCTTCTAAATGATTCATTGTTTGATTGTTACCCATCTCATTGATAGCTTAGTTCATAATCCAACATTTTAGTCTTGTGTTTTGTTTTCCTTCTTGCATTTGTTTCCTTTCTTATAAATTTAAAAACCAAAAACAATGTTTGCTCTAGCTTAAGAAGTTTCTTGCATTCTTAGTGCCTCAATCTTAACCCCTTATGGATTGACATCTCAAGTACTACAATGACATGAGTACACTTGGGATAATTGACACGAAAATATCCCGTATCAATTTGGCGCCGTTGCCATTGGGGTTTAGCATTGATCATTAGGATTTGGATTCTTCTTGAGACTAGAGCTTTTTATTTTCTTTTGTTGTTAATCTTTTTTCTCTTTTCTTGTGATCTTGATCTCTTAGGTTCGAAACTAGGAGTAAAGGAAACATTCAAGGAGAGAGTGAATAAGAGGACGCAACCGTCAAGCTAGCGACGTTAAACGCGCCATTGGGGACTCCCCCAATCCTATCCACCGTCAATGCTAGAGACATAAAACAAGCAATCCTATCCTTTACTTCTTGTTTTATGCATTTTTATTGTTTGATAAATTTTGTTTTCATGTTTTTGTAGGAGCAATAAGGGTGAATAAATGGGACGGATGGAATGGTCAAAGTCCGTGAGCTTCAACGCACAATGCTTCCTCCTCGTGAATCCACTCCACTCCAAGGGCGTCGGGATTCGCAGGAGAACGTTCGGGATCAAAACGAGAAAAATCGCAAGTCCGGACATGCTGGATCGGTCACGACGATCGGTTATAACCGATCGGAATTTGCCTCGATCGGTTATGCCGATCGGTTACAAAAATGCGACCTGTTACGACGCCTCGTCGATCGGTTTCATCGATCGGTTATAACCGATCGAAATTAGCCTCGATCGGTTTCATCGATCGGTTATAACCGATCGCGACACGTAGTCAAGGGAATGCTAAAACTCTTCATCTCCACAACTCCAAGGTACTTCACTTAACACCTTGTACATACTTTTTGATTTTGTTTTTTACTCTTCTTTGGACTCGTTTCACACCGAGACGGTGTGAATTAAGTCCGGGAGAGAGGTCTTTGTCATTTAACGTCATTTTCTTTGTCTTATTTTATATTTTTGAGTCTTGCATTGTACATATTCTATTGCATAGAAAAACCAAAAAAAATTCAAAATTTTTCAAAAATCCAAAAATATCATGTAGTTTGCATTGCACCATTGTTCATTCTAGAATTGAATTAGCTACTCATATCTAGATGACATAGGTTTGCATTCATGTGCATGGGAGTTCATAAAACATGTATGATAAACTTTCATTGTGATGCTCTCGATAATGGTTTTATACTGCTTAAACGATTTCAAAAGACTTGAAAACTTCGTACTTTGATCTCTCTACTCTTAACTATTTGTCTTGTAAATACTTGTTTAATTTGAAATCAACCCCTTGATAATTGGACTTAAATGAATATAATCTTCTTGCTTATGGGCTTGTGATACATAACCATGGTTCAAAGAAAACATTCGGGTTATCTTATCCACTTTTACCACTCTCTAATAACCCGAGTGGCCATTCTCATTTTTAGAATGGTTCCCTACCTTTCACCTTAACCGTTTTCTTTCCACCCCTCGTTGTTTGATTGAGTGAGGCCTTTTCTTGATATGCTATTGTGTGTAAAATCTTGTAAGTATCGGAAACGACAAAGGTTAGCTTTCATTTTTAGCTAGTCATTGTTGTTCAAAGAAAAGAGGCTAGCATTAAGATGGGGATCAATGGATTGAATGGTATTTGGTTTTGGGGAACATGAACGTATGAAATATGAGATGAGAAATGGTTGAAAAAGCAAACTCTAGAGAAGAGATTAAAAGAAAGACCCTAGGAAAAGAAAAGAAAATACACTCTCCATGTTTGAAAAAAAAAGAGAAAGAACAAAAAGTTTAGGGAGAGTGAAAAGAAAAGAAATGGGTCGAATAAAAATGTCTCTAGGAGTTTGGTGTTTGGAAAAGAAAAGGGGGTTAAAAAGGGAGTTTTGATTTAGCCAAAAGGGCTTTGGGGGTTTAATGAGCTTCAAGGAAGCAAGATAAGATGAGGAAATGGAATCACCATTTGGGTAGAATGCTTTGCTAGGAGGGTAGAACAATGTGAGCTTAACTTTGTATGCATAAATTGTTTCTAGTCTTCCTTGCTTTTGCATAACATATAGCATTCCTTTTTCTTGAGAGTAAGTCACCCAAAAAGAGAATGAACCTCCTTGCACTCACATTTACTAGTGCCAATTGCCTTTTCTTCCAAACCGATTGGACTTGATCACTTGCCCATTTGTGAGACCGCACCTTTAGAAAGATCAAATGAATGTGAGGGTTGGTTGAGAAGAGAACTTGTAGGCATGAGGCATTGTTGTTAAGAGAAAAGATTAGGAGTTGCGATAAGTCTAGAGAAGTTAGAGTCATAATTGAGATACGTTTTTGCAATGTCTTGGTATTATCTTGGGCATAGACTCTCCACTTTGATTGCTTTGACATGTCTTTTAGTTGTGAATTCCCACTCTTTAAAACCTCTCTTCCGGTTTGTCTTTTCTTGTTTGCTTGCGGACAAGCAAAAGGCAAGTCCGGGGGAGTTGATAACACCATATTTTACATGTTTTTAAGGTTCAATTTCATAGGTTTTTAGTTCCAATTTGTATAGTTTTGGGATATTTTCATGCATTTAGGTCCAACTTGAGTCTCATTGCATTTTAGATGTCCTAGGTTGTCTTTGCATTCTTTTTGGCTTGTATGAGCAATTTTCAGGTGTTCTTGGAGTCATAGGAGTTGGAGGAGTGAAGATAGCCACACAAAAAAGTCATTGCAGAATACAGAGATGCAGGATCAGGTTGATACGTCATAAGTTTGGCAATGGATGAAGGACTTTTCACCGTTGGATTGAGCTCAAATTTTATCACGAGATATAGCAATGGATTAGCTTTCATTTGGAAGTGGTTTGAGGCAATTCCAACGGTGCGATCAGAAGTTATGCCAATTTCCGTGACGACGGTCCAGTCTGGCGCGCGAAGGAACTCAGTGGAGCTCGCAGCGGTGTACCGCAGCGGTCTACAGTGACCGCTGCGGGTTCATCCGTCGAAAAAAAACAGAGAATCACAGCGGTCATGCAGCGGTATGAGCTGACCGCTGTGGATCATCTGAAACTCAAAAATTCGACCCAAACTCTATTAAAAGCCAAAAAACCTAATTTTATAAAAAAGTTTTCTTCTTCTAAGAGTGGGGCTCGTCCCCAACTCTCTCTTCTTGATGTTTTGGGATTGTTCTTCATACAAATGCCATTCTAGAGAAGATTTCTTCACTCTATCTTTATATTATGCTTATTTGATTCTTGTTCTTCATTTCTATGTCTTTTTCTCTTGTGTTCTTCATGTTCTTGTGAGTTGACTTTTTGTTGGATTTTAGATAATGTTTGATTTGGATGGTTGATGGTTGATTGTTGATGTTTAGGCTTAGATAATCATTTGTTCTCATGTTAGGAGGGATCTTAATGCTAGAATCGAATTGACAACTCATTTCTAGAACTTAAGACATTTCTCGCCCGGAAGGTGTTCGATGAAATGTCTAGAAAACTTCTAAGCATGCAATTCAATTCTTAGCCAATGGAAATTGATGATTAAGGTGAATTGTTGACTTGTATGGACTAATGCTTAATGATTATGGATCATTTAGTTTCGAACGGAAGTTCTTGATAACTAGATGATTTTGTAAATGGATTAGTATCATGGAAGTGAACTAATCTACTTGTGTGATCCATGTCATAAGAATGAATGTGCATTGAATGTTTAGGCATCATTAGTCAATTGTCTTGATGGTTAGATAATGGGTATTTAAGATGATCTTGGATGAGTCTTTCACTTAGGTTGGTTCGTAACGCTAGATTTGTCATGATAAACCGAAACCTAGTACTACACCTTAGATTAGTTAGATTTTTGGTCTCATCCCATGCATTAGGGATAGATTCGAGTAAGCGGTGTTAGTACTAGATTAGGTATGTTCATTCGTTTCTAGATCTTAGGCATTTCACTCATGACCCGAGTTTAAATGAATTGCTTGATCCGAACCTTTTGTGAGCTATGCATATCCTAGCCAACGGAAGTTGATGTTTAGGGTGTTTAGTGAACTAATTGGAATTGTTTCTTAATGCTTGTTAATTATTTAATCACAAATGGAAATTTGTTCTTGATTAGATAATTAACAAGGTGATTAGTGCCATGGAAATGGATTAGTCATATTTGAGAATTCCATGTTCTAAGATAGTGATTAATGCTTCTAAATGATTCATTGTTTGATTGTTACCCATCTCATTGATAGCTTAGTTCATAATCCAACATTTTAGTCTTGTGTTTTGTTTTCCTTCTTGCATTTGTTTCCTTTCTTATAAATTTAAAAACCAAAAACAATGTTTGCTCTAGCTTAAGAAGTTTCTTGCATTCTTAGTGCCTCAATCTTAACCCCTTATGGATTGACATCTCAAGTACTACAATGACATGAGTACACTTGGGATAATTGACACGAAAATATCCCGTATCACTCGCCCTCCTCGGGTTTAGCCAGGACGGGGGGAGTGGAGATGTAGGTTTTCAGCTGTTGGAGGGCTTCTTCGCACTTGTCATCCCATTCGAACCGCTTGTTAGCTCGGAGCAGCTGGTAGAACGGTAGGCACCTGTCGGTTGAGCGGGAGATGAACCGGTTGAGTGCGGCGATTCTCCCGGTGAGTCGTTGGACTTGGCGTGTGCTCTCTGGGGATTTGAGGTCCATGATGGCCTGGGATTAGCCTCTATCCCGCGCTGCGTGACAATGTACCTGAGGAATTCTCCCGACGTGATGCCGAAGGAGCATTTGGCAGGGTTGAGCTTCATGTTATACTCGTTCAATGTCTGGAAGCAAGATCGGAGATGAGCGACGTGGTCACCAACTACTAAGGATTTCACCAGCATGTCGTCGATATAGACCTCCATGGTTCGGCCGATCTGGTCGGCGAACATTTTGTTGACAAGCCGTTGGTAGGTGGCTCCGGCGTTCTTGAGCTCGAAGGGCATAACCTTGTAGCAGTAGGTCCCACGGTCTGTGATGAATGCGGTTTTCTCCCTGTTGTTTGGGTGCATGGAGATCTGGTTATAGCCCGAGAAGGCATCCATGAAGGAGAGCAGTTCGTTCCCGGTGGTGGCTTCCACGACCTGATCGATTCGGGGGAGCGGGAAGCTATCTTTAGGGCACGCATTGTTGAAGCTGTCGGTGAAATCCACGCAAACCCTCCATTTCCTACTCTTCTTCTTGACAACTACCGGGTTGGCCAGCCTGTCTGGATATCTGACCTCGGTGATTGAGCCAGCCGTGGTAAGCTTTTCTACTCCATCATTGACGGCCTGCGCGCGCTCAGGCCCTAGCTTCATTCGCTTCTGCTTGATCAGTCTGAAGGCTGGGTCCACGTTGAGTTGGTGGCTACAGATCGCCGGGTCGATGCCTGGCATGTCACTCATCGACCAGGCAAATGTGGAGACGTTCTGCTTTAGGAACTCGATCAGCTACCTCTTTATATTTTCTTCGAGGTCTGCTCCGATCCCGACGCAACGTGTTTTATCGTGCAGATCGATGCTGGCTTATACGACGATGTCCTGACCTGGAAGGTCTTGGTTACTGGGCTAGCCAGATTGTAGTGCTTTGATGGTCAGGCAGGCCGGCGTGGCGTGACGCAGCTTGTGCTTGATTGCAAAACAAGCACGTGAAACCCTTTGGTTACTCCGCATAGTATATGTCCCGGCTTGATTGGGGAACTTAAGGCATTGATGATATGTTGAAGTGAATGCTTTCATCGAGTGCAGCCATGGGGTCCCGAGTATGACATTGTAGATCGGGATGGTGTCGAACACGATGAATTTGACGATCTTGGTGACCCGACCTACGTAAACCGGTAGCTCGATGGTTCCGATTCTGTTGGTGGTGTTCCCGGCGAAACCGGTGAGCGGGATCTCGACTGGTTTGATCGTTGCTCCTTGTAAGTCCATCCTGGCCAGGGTGTCTTTGAAAATGATATCGACCGAGCTGACCGTATCGACCAAAACCCGATTAACATCGCAGTCGGCTATGCGTATCTGAACGACGAGACGGTCGTTTTGAGGTTGATGGACCCCGTCTGCGTCGGCTGCGCTGAAACAAAGTCCCTTTTTGCTCGTGTCTTGCGCGTTGAGCTCGGGCGTGGAGTTCCATTTCAGGGCGACGTTGGTTTTCCTCTCGTGTTGCTTGATGGACTGAACTGAATCGTTGCACGAGAGGAGTCCTCCAATTATCATCCCAACTATTCTTCGTGCTGGAGGAGGTAACATGGCCTCTTCGCGGCCTCTAGAGTGAGACCGCCTCCGATGTTCGTCGCGCTGCCCGCGGTTGTCAGGCCTAGCCCTGTCGTCCTTTCGGCCTCGGTTCTCTTGTTGCTGACGTCGGTCGTTATCCCGGGCTCGCGGGCGCGGCGGCTCAGGTACGCTGATATCCCCCTTCTGATATTGGCTTAGTAAGGCCTCTTAGAGCGCACGGTAGCTCGAGGTCGGGTGCCCCTTTTTCTGATGGAAATCGCAGAAAGCCGTCATGTCATATCGCTCTTCGGTTCGGGGCTCTTTGTCTTTTGGCTCTTCGGGGCGTTGGTCCTTTTGACGCTGGTCGCGTGTCCACGTGTTCCAAGGCTTTGTTTGCTCGATCTTGGTGAACAGGGCGGGCTCGTACATATGCAGTACGGCCGGCGACTCATCGACAAAGAACGCGGCGGCACGCCTTCCCTTGCTATTTTGGTACTCATCGTCGTAATGTTGCCGAGGCTCTTGGTACTCGTCTTGGGGCTTATCTTTTGGGGCCGGAGCTTTATTCGTGATATTGCTCTTTTAGTTGGCTGACTTTTCTTCCTCGAGCTCGACGTAAAGCCCGGCGCGGTGTAGAGCGTCGTCTAACGAGCGCGGCGTGTTGAGTTTCAAGTCGTCTTTGAGGACCGAATCGGCCCGCAAGCCGTTCCTCAGGGCGGGGAGCGCTGATTCGTCTGTCACGCTGCTTTGTGACGCCGTGGTCTTAAAGCGCTCGATGAAGAATCTGAGCGACTCCTTTGCTCCTTGATGCAAGGCCCAGAGGTCAGCGCCGGACGTGAAATGCTTGATAAACATAGAATAGTGCTCGAGAAAGATGGTCGAAAGATCCCTGAAAATGTCAATGGAGTACGTTTTTAGCCGGGAAAACCACGTCAGTGCGGGACCAGAAAGGTTTTCTACGAAAAGCTGGCAGTGGGCGGCCTTGCGCTCGTCCGGGGAAAAGTGGGTGCGTCCCATGGCGATGGTGAACGCTGTCAGATACTGGGCCGGCTCGGTGCTTCCGGCGTATGGCGGGAGTTTGATTTTTCCGAGATGCCGGAGTGGGACGGACGCGATCCGATGTGAGAACGGTGTGTTCTGCGTTTCCTTCAGGACGCGATCTATTTCCGGGGATGCGCTAGTGGCCTGGTGGACTTTGGAGCTCATTTGGCGGATCGTTTCTCTTATGGCCTCGAGCTCGGTGTTTCTGGTGCGCTCCGAGTAGGTATGTTGAGGGTGAGCTTCGCTGTTCGGAAAGCCACCGGCCGTGGAGACGAACTGTCTGGCCGGTCCTTCAGATGATGACGGCGAGTCCCCGAATAGGTTCCTCTAAAGGTGCACGATGTCCGCCCGAGAGGCCGGTTCTCTAATTGTAACGGCGGGGGATCCGGTGTTGTCTGACCGGTCGCGCGAGGCCGTTAATGCGGCGAACCGTTGGTTGGTGGTGCGTGCTAGTTCGTCTATTTTGGCGAGCAAGGTCTGCATCATGGCGGATGGAGTGGGCTGATCTCCCGGAGCTTGAGGTGTGTTTTGAGGGGCGGAGCCGTCGGGCGCGGTGGATGCTGATACCGGAGGTGGCGTGATTGGCTGGCCAAGAGTTTCGAGGGGCTGGATTTGAGGAGTTGATCCATCGGTTGTCTCTGGGCCGACAGTGAGACTGTTGTTTGAGCCGTAGTCGTTTGTCCCGATGATGATAGAACTTTCAAAAGTGGGGTCGACATTGTTGTAGCGGTTGTCTTTGCGGTTGAACTCGTCCTTTGCGTATAGAAAGATCTCTAAAACCCCCTCCCTGGAGCGCCAATTGTTAATCCGGATGATCACTAAGTGTGTTTAGAGGATATTAGGATAAATGTGGGTGTTTAGGAGGCGAGATTTTTGTTAATTAGAACAAGCCAACTTAATTCGGGAAGATCGGGAGTGTTAATGAACAGGTCGGGGACCGTGTTTATTGTATGAATGATCAGGAAAGATGAACACTTTATATTTACGAACTAATTCCGACATGAGTTCAGTTCGGTGTTCTAAACTGTGTTGTTAAGATAGAGATACAGAGAGCTCGGGTGCAAAATCTAAGGAGAAAGAGAGTAAAAAAAAATTCCCAGTCCCCTCCATAAATGCACGCTAAGGGGTATATATAGCAGGGGTTGACTCTCTGTTCCCCGAAGTTCCGGGGTGACGTGGCGTTTTCAGCGCTTTTCGCGGGTAAGGTGCCTCGAGAGGCGTGTTCCAGCTTCTTTAGTGGACAGGTTATTATGAGCCCGGCACCATACTCCTACGAAGGTAGTATACTGTTCACCGAGCTGCCCTACACGTGTCATCTTCCCCTTTGGTCTCTTTGTGCAGAGTTGGTGAAGTGTCGAGCTTGGTGCCATGCTCCTACGAAAATAGCACACTGTTCAGCGAGCTGCCCTCCACGTGTCATTTTTCTTTTGGTCTCTCTACGCAAAGTGGGTAAGGTGTCAGCGCGAGCTCGGGATGCCTTTTTGGGAGCTCGGGGCGAGCTTGAGGTGAAGCACGGGGCATTAGGTCGATGTCCTCCTTGGTCAAACGTTGACCTTTGGCTGGCTTAATCGAGAAGGGCCTTTTTCTGAGATGGGCCTAGCTAATTGGGGATGCTAAGCCCACCTCCAAAACTTTTCCCTTTTCTTTTGAGCTTCAACGATATGGTGGACTCCATGGATTCCGATCTCAGAGCTTCTCTTCTTTTTTTCTCTGTGTAAGTCTCTTTCGGTTGCGCAGATTTTTTATCGAAGCCAAATAAACCCTAAAGCCCTCTTTGAAGTTAACCGTTGAAGTCTCTCGATGGCCCAGAGGGTTCTCACTGACCTTTCCTATAGACAAATCTTTTTTTTTCTTTCTTTTTTAACTTTATAAGAGTTTTTGTTTTTTCCGTTTTTTTTAGTCCTCACTATATTCTGTTTTCCTAATTTCAAATCTAATTCGGTACGACTATGATTAGTGTCTCTATTTTGATGTGAATAACATCATTTTCCTCTACTGGCTAACAACACAAAGACAGATAAATTAATAAGAATAGCAAGAAGTGCTCGTTTCTATCGAATATATATTATTTTTGTAAACTCGATATCCCAGTTTGAATTTTCGAATCGTTCTAGATATCTAGGTTGTTGACAAAAAAAAAACATAATTTTCCTATAAATCTTGAATAAATTAAATATATCAAAAATTACCATAAACTAGAGAATATTGAATAAAATATAGATATATATGTAAGTCATCTCAAACTGTATTTGTTTATTTTTTTGTTTACTATAAATCGTATTTGTCTTTTGTTCACTTGGGACAATGATTGGCTCTTACACATTACTTTGGAATTCGTATTAGTTGTACCCAACGTAAAAATTAGGGAGAATCTCAAAAATACAACTTTGGAGAAAACACTATTCAAAACTACCATTAGACGATGGATATTTTCATAAATACAACTATCTAATAATGAAAAAAATAAAATTACCCAGATCTATCACTGAGGAGAAAAGTCACAGATTTTTGTGAACTCATGAAACCACCGCCAAAGGATCTGGAGATCCCAGAGATTACGACGGAGGAATTAGCGGTGGCGGATGGATTTCTGTTTGGATTTCCGACGAGGTATGGATGTATGGCTGCGTTTATGAAGGCTCGATCGATTTACTCATCGTCTTCCTCAACGATGATCTCTCACTGTTCTACTTTTGTGTCTCATTTCAATGTCACTTCTCGCCGTTCAAGCGCTATTTTTGGTTCTCTCTCTAACCCTTAGCTTAATTTGGCTAAACCCGTGACTGGGTTACTTGCTCCTTCCACTACATCGGCGTCTCGACCTGCATTCCCCGTCGCTCCAAAATTCGCATAATCAGTCGTTGAGGTTGAACCGAAGACTACTGATTATGGTGATGATCAGGTATGCACATCTCTACCTTTATTATATTTCTCCTCAATTGTATTCCATGGATGTGAAAGTCGATATGTGGAATTTTATAAGAATCCCTGAAATGAGATGATAAACCAATTCTACTCTTCTCATGTTATATCTTGAGACCTCAAACTCGAAATCTTATCCTATATTCAAAATCAAACTCTGAGATAAACTTCATTTCATGTATTGAAACTAGAGTTGACTTGCGAAAGAAGAGTTCTCAATAGGAGATTTTTAGATTTCGTTCATGATTAGTGGATTGTGGATCTTAATATCTTTCATCGGTGCTTTGAATATTAGGATTTCCAATTTAGGAGAACTAGTTATATTAAACTGAATTTGGCTTTTTCAACATTCTAGTGCTCATTTTTTTTATTACACTCTTTACTGTTATTATTTTCTCTTATGGCTTTGAAAATCTTGTAAAAAAGAAGATGATTGGTTTCTACACTTCTTATACAATAAAAACCTGACTTTCCGAACTTGATGTTGATATTGTTCATAATGTGTATGAGTTTAAAGATAGATGGCCCGTACTTAAATATATATGTTGCAGGGCTTATATGGTCCTTCTGTGAATCTGCAGAGAATTTGTTGCTGAAAGTGGAACACATGAAGAGATAACCATTTCAGTAGAGAATTTCTTTGCTAGTCTTCCTAGTAAAATCAAGCAAAGGCGTGCACCTTGTCAAGTCATGTCTCCTCCGTTCTTCTCAAAGAATTGAGAAGGATTGTAGCTGTGACAATGTAACCCTTTTATTGGTGATTGAGGAGCTAACCAAGATGTTACTAAAAGAACCGAAAGATTTAGTTGCTAAGTTTAAAAAGAAACATTCATCATCCATGGCAAGTGAGCATAAATATGATGGAGCTGCACTTAGTAGCAACATTAGAGAGTATACTTTTTTGGTTCGATTACAATTCTTATGCTTGATCTGGCTCCATTTATTTTTAACAAAATTATGAAAACTTTTTAGTATTAACAAAATTGTAAACTTTTATAAACAAATTTATATGACCTTATAAATAAGTTAATACTATTGACATTTATATAGGTTTAACAAGATTTATATGGTTTTATAAAGATTTAACAAAATTTATATGGTTTTAAAAAATATTATATGGGGTTTTAAAGATTTAACAAGATGTATAGAGGAAGTTTCACCAAAAATCCATAAGGTTTATATAGATTGATATGGTTTAAAAAAAATTTATATCGTTATATAAATATATAACAAGAAGTCTAAATGGAAGTTTCACCGACAATCGATCAGTAATGTGATCAATTTAAAATGTTTACAAAATCCATTATAAAGCTTTGTTAATACCAGTAACAATAATGGTTTTATATGGTTTTAAAAGACTTATAAAAATGTTTATAAATTCGAAGCTGATTTATATGGTTTATACTAGAATGGTTTCCAAAAGGGTTCCTTTGGCCGAGTGGTTAAGGTGTGTGTTTGCTAAATGTATGGGGTTTCCCCGTGAGGGTTCGAAATTCTCGGACTTATATAGTTTTATAAATATATAACAAGATGTCGGTGTGGGAGTTTCACCAAAAATCCATCAGTTATGTGAACAATAAAAAACGTTTAAAAAATCTATTATACAGTTTTCTAAAAAGTGTTAACAATGATTTTCTTTACAAAAATCCATCAATATGTGGATTTCTTGTGTTATGGAATGTGTAACTTCAGTCTCATACTCTTTCTTGATCAACGGAGGCCCTCATGGGAAAGTCCTCCCTTCCTGAGGCATTAGACATGACGACCCGTTTTCTCCGTACTTTTTCATCTTGTGCACAGAGGTTTTATATGGGTTATGTCGTAAAGCCCAAGAGAACGGCTCTTTGGAAGGCATTTGTGTGGCACACAATAGTTCCCAAGTGAATCATCTCTTGTTTGCTGACGATATAATGTTCTTTTGCAAATCGAACTCGGAAAATTGCAGCGGGCTCGCCTTAATCCTCCAGCAATATGAGTCAGCTACGGGACATCGAAGATACGGCGTGTGTCTGCTAAGTGTATGAGGTTTTCTTGTGAGGGTTCGAAATTCTTGGACATCGAAGTTTTTATGGATTTATATTGTTTTATAAAGATTTATCTGGTTTTAAATAATTTTAAAAGAATTTATATAGTTCTTTAAAGATATAACAAGATGTTGGTGTGGAAGTTTCACCAAAAATCCATCACTTATGTGAACAATTTAAAACGTTTCAAAAATCTATTATATAGCTTTGTAAAAAGTCGTAACAATGATGTCTTTACAAAACTGTATAAAGTCTTATAAATAAAGGTTTGGTGTTTCTGATCCATAAACACATATAAGTAATCGAGTTCATTTCTCTCTGCAAACTTTGGAAAAGAACAGCAAACAAATTTATAAATCATTATAATGAATAGCTAAAGAAAGAGTTTTCTTTATATATGAATAGTTTAAACAAATCATTGATTATCCTAACAAGGTTACTTGCCATCTCAAGAAGTAACCTAAATCGGTGGCCGCGCAAGAGAAACTGAAATATTCCATATTCTATCCGAGATTCTCGGACACGAAACATGTATAAATAATGAGCATAGTCATTCATAGAAGGGACACGTTTTTACCCTAGAAAAAAACACTTAGTAATATTTTGTACGCAATCGCTTTCTAAAGAACAGATAATAAAACCACAATCTTTGGGTCTCCTACTGTGTTTTTCCAGAAACTTCGGTTCCCTCTAAAAGTCTCGACAAAAATTGATTGTGTGAGTTTCGACTTTCACTAAGAGCACCAAAGGTAAGGATATATATGATTTTATATATTTTAAAAGGGATTTATATGGTTTTATATAGTTTTAAAACTATCATATAAAACCATATAAATTCAATTAAAATACACAATATCCAAATAATGTAGCTTCGGCCGAGTATTTACCAATATCCAATAGACAACTAAGTAGATAACCAACTATAATATGAAAGCTAACATTGTAAACCATATTGGTAAAGTGTTTAAAAAGATTGTATTAAAATTATTTATATGGTTTTAAAAGACCTTAAAAATTTTTATATGAGTTTATATTAGCCATGGGCATAAAAACCCAACTCGAAGAACCCGAAATAGGTTTCGACTTTCACTAAGAGCACCAAAGGTAAGGATATATATGGTTTTATATAGTTTAAAATGATTTATATGGTTTTATATAGTTTTAAAACTATCATATAAAACCATATAAATTCAATTAAAACACCCAATATCCAAATAATGTAACTTCGGCCGAGTATTTACCAATATCCAATAAACAACTAAGTAGATAACCAACTATAATATGAGAGCTAACATTGTAAAGAGGGAAGTTCTCATATGCCACTTTAATTAAAAAAAAATTCTGGCATGCCACGTACTAATCTACATGCCACTCAGTATGTATAATGCCAATTTTACCCTTAATGATATTTGTTTAAATTTCTTAAAAAAAAAAAACCATAGATAAGAAAAGAAAAAAAAAATTGTGACTCACCCTCCTCCCGTGAGCTCCTTCTCCTCCGAGATGCCATTGTTGCTAAAACCGAGGTCTTTCAACCACGTCCGTCGTCCCCTCCGGCGAGTTCTTCGTTCTTGTTGTCATCGGTTTCTTCTCCTTTCTCCATCGGGTTTGGTGAGTTCATTGATAAGGGATTTGAGGATTTGTTAGATTTAGGGATTTGAAATTAAATTTGGTTGTTTTGGTACCACACTTGGTTTGTAATCATGTTTAATGGGAAGAATAACTATTTCCATAGGTTATTTATCGAATTTAGCTGTTGAATGGTGGTAAATCTAGAGGAAATCCCAATTTAGAATCGATCCCAAATCTGGAAATCTGCAGACATAGGACAACTGGAACAAATGGTACAACTGAGAGATAGTAGGACATCTGGTTCAAATGGTATAACTGAGAGATAGTAAGACAATTGGTTCAAATGGTATATAATTGAGAGATATTAGGACAACAAGAACAAATGGAATAACTTTGACAAATTGTGTAATTCGTAATTTGTGTTTTTTTTATCTTATTTCCAAGAGGCGATGAGGAAGAGGCACACATACGTTCATTTTGACTATAAAGGGTACTATACAGAAAAGCATGAATGAGTTTCAATAAATTCCGTATACGCTATATCGTTTAAGACCGCATCTATGGAAGAGATAACTTATTTGATGTTAGTAGATAAAATATGCATGAATATTTCGTTAGATGAAACCCCGAGGAAGCTGAAATTGAGTTATAGCGTATCTAATGCTGCGAGAGAGTCATATATTGTAGATGACGACGACGTTTTTGTTTATCTGACGACATCATATGAAAAGGGACTTCGACATGTTATGCATGTGGAGTTATCAAATTCTGATTTGGAAAAAAGTCAGTGGATCGATCAAGAGTGGGCGAGAAAGTTCATTTGGTAAGAATTATGGGGAGTCGGCTTCAAATGGGAAAATTGATGATGCAGATAATGTTGGAATCCTTACTATTTGCAGAGCTGGCGAAATATCAGAACAATATAACGAGCATATCAATGAAAAGCCGATAAACATGTATGTTGTTGTATTTCTCGGATTTGAAGAACCGGGTTCAACTAGTACAACTAAGAACATGTATGTATCAGTATTTCTTGGATTTGTACAACCAGGTTCAACTACGTACAAATAAGAACATGTATGTTGCTGTATTTCTCGGATTTGTAAAACCGGGTTCAACTAGTACAACTAAGAACATGTATGTTGTTTTATTTCTCAGATTTGTACAACCGGGTTCAACTAGTACAACTACGATCAAAATAATTATACAATCAAAATTATTAATATAATATCCAACTAATATTAAAAATGGTAAATTAAGGTGTAAAAAGGATTCGTAATACATAAAGAAACGATTATTAATCAATAAAAATGAATTAAACATTTTTCTAATACATATGCTTGTTCTCACATAAAATACTCATTATAGTATAAGGAAGATTTTGTTAATATTCACCTCTTATGATGGGAAAGAGGTGAAAAATACGATTTCGGGCAAATTGTCTTATGAAAACCTCATAAATGGTACATAACTATGAGAAATCACGTGGACAACTACAACGTAATAATTTATATTAAGGTCCAACTTAAAATACACAAATATCACCAAAAGTACAACTATGATGTTTGGTGTACAACTGTACATTTAGGGGACAACTATGCTTAAACCACACCAACTTTAATAAATATCTAGCCGTCAAAAGGTATACTATTACACACGTGGGGATGATTTTAATACTTTTAATATTTAAAATATTCCTTCTTTTTCCCAATTGGTTCATTTTATTTTTATTTTTTTTTAATTTTGGCAATCTCCTTTTTCTTTTATTTTTTACTATAATTTTTTTAATTATTAATCATATTTTTAATATATTTTAACTGTAATTGTAGCTTATATAGTTATAATAGTTGTATGTAGTTGTACCGAATAACTTACACAATATAATAAGTTTAGTTGAACCTAATAAATCCAGTTGTACTGAACAACAAAAATTTAATAAACACAAAAATCTATATGATTAATTATAATAAAATTTACAATCAAACGTTCTAATGAAATATTTTATATAATAAATCATTTGGTTTGTCAAACTAGTATAAATAAATCATATAAAAACTAGTATTCACACCAAAATACATCATCAAGACCCTAAATTTCTTTTTAGCCAATCTGCGAATCATGTACATTTCTTCTGAATCCAAAATGAGAAAAAGCCAACACAACTGAAACATCTCACACCTCCTGTAAAATAGCTAAATGTCACCGACTCTTCTTTCTCCTCCATGTCTTGCCTCTCCTATAAAATGGAAAATGTCAACTAACGAAGGAGATTTGTTTGACAAAAACATTAACCAGAAACAAAACACAAATGATCACATTTCCTACAAACATCAAACAATTCACGGCAATTTGGTAAAGATACATATTATCAGAAAAGACTTGAGAAGAAGAATCAAAGGCCTTTTTTTTTTTATCTCTAAAATGTAGAGAGGTAAATTTGTCCAAGCACTAGAGACATGTCCATTCTCACAGACATAAGCTCATCATCGTGAAACCCAAAAACTCTTCTCAAGCAAAACGACGAATGTAGATCCCAAGTCTCGTCGCTCAAACATTCTTCCGAGCAGGCGGTTTCTCTGGGGATACCGTTATCGGATCTAGATTCGCACCCGGTCGTGGATCTATCGATCGATGGCGCCGACAAAGTCGATCCCGCTCTCAATCTCGTTAAAGGACGCGGCGGATCGATATTGAGGGAGAAGATGGTGGAAGGAGCGTCTAGAAAGTTTGTGGTCATAGTCGACGAATCCAAGCTCGTTAAGCATATTGGGGGAAGCGGCCTCGCCGTTCCCGTGGAGGTCGTGTCGTTCTGCTGCAATTTCACGAGGGGGAAACTGGAAGAGCTTTTCCGAGAAGCGAGATGCAAGACGAAGCTTAGGGTGAAGATCGGGTCTAGAGGCGGCGAGACGGCGGCTGTGACGGATAACGGAAATTACGTTGTGGATCTGTACTTGGAGAGAAACATCAGAGATTTAGAGGCGACGAGCGAGGCTATACTGAGATTGCCCGGAGTGGTGGAACACGGGATGTTCCTGGGGATAGCGACCAGATAGATCGGGAGAGAAACCGATTTCGAAGATGCGATGGCGATAGATCGGGAGAGAAGGTGAGAATTGGCTATTTGGTGGTGATGAGTCTCGGAAAAATTGTGAAAATACGACGACACAGATGAGAGAGAAGCTAGAGATTTTTTTTGTTTATAATGTAATTATTTGGAGATAAAATATATGGGTTTGGTCGGGTCTTTGGATTTGGATAGGATGGGTGGGTAAATTGTAGTTGGATTGGTAATATTGTAGATATAAGAGGAGAAACAAGGTATTTCCTTTATTTTTGGTATTAAAACAAAATCAAAATGAAATTAATTATTAGATGGTGGCATCCGAGAACAAACTTTATAAAAAAGTGGCTTTCCAGCAATTGTTCCCATTGTAAACCATATTGGTAAAATGTTTAAGGGATTCATAAGAGTTTAAAAGGATTGTACTAATATTATTTATATGGTTTTAAAAGACCTTATAAGGTTTTATATGGGTTTATATTAGCCATGGGCATAAAAACCCAACCCGAAGAACACGAAATAGGAGGTTCGGTTTGGGTTAGCCAATATTACCCTGAATGGCTCCTCAACAGATTTGTTTCGGTTCTGCAGGTATTGCAATAACTATAATTATCTAACAATAGTTAGATACCCGTACCAATGCTTCATCACTCGTACATGGATCAGATCAAGCTATTCATATTGAGGTATGTTTCCGCCGCGGGGGCGGGCCACTAGGATGTGGGCCATTAGCCTAAGACCTCTTCTTTCTCCTATTAACATTATATCAAAGTCCGTAGATCTAGTCTCTACTTTTGAATTTAAAAGATTAAAAGGATTTATATGGTTTTATATGGTTTTAAAAGGATTTATATGGTTTTAAAACTAGCATATAAAACCATATAAATTCATTTAAAACACTCAATATTTAATAATGTAGTTTCGGCAGAGTGTATAAAACCAGAGCTATAATTATACAACCAGAGCTATGTAAGTTTTATGCAATATATATTGTGTTTTAAAAAATATTAATGATCGATGAACTTGAAATTAAAATTTTTCCTTGTGGAATATAAACTTGGTCGTAGCTTTCCTAGAGAAATCTTGAGCCAAACTCTTCAACTCTCCTATGATGCATGATTTACCACATTAGAAAACCCCTGAAAACAAAATAAAAAGGCAAAATACATTACTGCTACAGAGATTATACGAGAAAAATCTCATATATATATATATATATATATATATATATATATATATATATAGTTTAAGAGATTGTTGTAATGATCACATACCAACTCGTTGATTGGTGTGTTTCACATCGACGTGCTTGAAGACGATGCGTCGGTCCGTTACTGTAACGTGGATCGCGGTTCTAGCGAGTCGGTCTGTTGCTGTCCAAAAAATAAAAGTGTCTGCTGTGGGGCGGGCCAATTGGACGCATGAATAATATATGGTTGCAAAAGGTTAATGGGTTTAATCTTTATGTCCAGTTCGAACACTTTTTTTTAAACTAGACTGTAAGTAAAATAATAGGGTTTTCTCACGACATGCACCAAAGGTAATTGGGAAATTTTCTACTGTCGATTCACTTGACTAACTATCTTTCTCGAATTCAAACCATCGTTTCGAATTCAAAAGTGCCATCAATAAAAACCATCTTGCGCTGAGGCACCTAGCAAACTCCCCTTAACTTTTGTCTTCAGAAAGGTGCCATCAATAATAACTACTTTCCTCATCAACTTAAAACCTCTAACCGATAAATGCAAAAAAAACATACTTTAATTTTCCAACTGGATCAACCTCAATAAAAGTAGCAGAACCAGGATTCGTTACATTAACCATATGAAAAAAACTTGGCAAGTCTTCATAGCTATTAGCAGGAGTCCCTCTAGCAACCTCTTGTGCATGTTCTTGAGCTCTCCACGCTTTTGAATATGGAATCACAACCCCATGATCTTTTCTAATCTTCTCTGCAATTTGCTTTGGTCTTAGTCCAATCTTTCCTCCCTCGAAATGATTGCTTACCATTGTACCCAACAACTTGGCATTTTCTTGTTGATGATTGACCTTCCTTAAGGAAGTGTCACAGTTGTGCTCATGCATGCACATACTGGCGAACCACAAAGCTTTCAGTCCCCTTCACTTTGGTTGCCCAAAATCTCCAGTTGCATTTTTCATCAATGTAACGAAGAATATATCTTTTCATGTCCGAATGCTGAGTAAGAAACTCAAAACTATCTTTCATTGCCAGCGTCCGCAGTCTGTTGCTCATTTCTTGTTTGTCTTTGAATTTGTTTTCCACAATAAAGGCCATCATCATCACCAACATATTTATTAGAGGAACAACTGGGAGCCATATGTCCTGGATCAAGCACTGAAACTTCATATTGGTAACCACGTCTTAATGTTGACGTTTCTGATCCATAAAACACATGAGTGGTCGAGTTCACCATTCTCTAAATTTGGAAGAAAAAAAAATCAGCCAACAAATTTACAAACCCTTATAAATGAATAGTTAAACAAAGAGCTTTCTTGATAAAAAGTATCTCATGCCCAATTGGAAGATTAGTAGTTGTAACACTCTTATCAATAATTGCGTTCATTTGTCCCTGTGAAGGAGCTAGAGAATTAAAACTCTTTGACGTTTCTGATCTATAAAACAAGTGGTCGAGTTCACCCTTCTGTGCAAATTTGGAATAAAAAAAACATTAAAAAAGTTACAAACTCTTATAAATGAATAGCTAAACACATGAGTGGTCGAGCTTTCTTGATAAAAGTACCTCATGCCCAACAAGAAGTGGACGATTAGTAATTGTTACACTCTCATTAATAATTGAGTGCATTTGTCCCTATAAGACAAATACTGCCATATTTTAAAAACATATTTTAAAAATCCTTATATAGGAATATAACACATATAGTTTTTTTATAATAAAACTACCTCATCCCTAACCAGAAGTGAAGGACCTGGAGCATTAAAACTCTCTTCGAATTGAACATTCTCTACCATAGTAATTGAGTTCGTTTCTCTCTGCAAGAGAAACATGTAATTTTATAAATGTGCAGAGAAAAAAACACTTATAAATAATAGTTAAACATTTGTAAGTACCTCATTATGTGGTGTGTTGGAAACTTCATTGCTACTTTTCTTGTTGTTATTTTCTGTCAATGTAGCACATAACTTAACTTCTCCACTATCTTTAAGCTTGTTCATAAAAGATCTCACTTGGCGATCATTCCTAATCAACACAAGAAGAAGTTCTTTTAAGTGTGATCCATAACTAATCTTTACATAACTCACATCACCATCAATGCCAAAATCTTCTAAAACTACATCAACCAAATCTTTGTAGGTAATGTCTTTTTTAATGACACTAATTGAGCTTTCTCTTTCAACATAATAAATGAAATCTCATGTGTCATTTGTGAACTCCCATCTTCCACATACCGAGTATAGTTCAATTATTGTAACCTGATAAAAGCAAAAATATGGTTTACAAGGTCATATAAATTAGCTCATAAATTTACAATCGACATTGTCATCTCTATAATCTTAATGAAACATATTGAACCAGGAGCTGGTAAATCTCAAATTTACAAATTCACATGATTTATAAGGCTATATAAATTTACTGAACAAAGAAATTTCTCAGCTACATGGACCCTAAAAATTCAACAAATAAATTTCTCAATCACCTCATCTTAATGACACAGACTTCACATACTTCAAGGGTTATTGAACCCAGAAGTGGGCAAAACTCTGATATATAAAATTTGATTTATAAGGTTATATAAATTTACTAAACAAAGAAATTTCTCAATGACATCGTCATCTCCAAAACCTAAAATCAAATACAACCCATAAATTCTCAATTGTACAGACATCTTTGAAATCTAAAATCACATCAACCAATCTAAAATAAGATCGTCTTCTCCTAATTGAGCAAAAGCAAATGTATGAATTTTCTCCCAATACCTAGAAAAGGTGGGTGATCTCTACCCTCGCGTAATAACCGTTGCTTCCGTCGATGGTAGCAGAATTTTCTCCCAAAATACTCAATCACCGGTGACAGATTTGCCGAACCAGTCTTCTTCGGGTTTGAATTCCGGCGTTATCTGCAATGACGGCACAACACCAACGCAATCTCACAAAAAAAGCTCGTCGCGTTTTATCAAGGTTTAAGGGCAAAATGGTCAACAATTTATTAGATGAGTGTAGTTTTGATTAAGTTTTTAGTTGATTGTAGTTTTGTAAAGTGAAGTCTAGATGGTGGTATTTTTTAAAATTTCCCTAAAAATTATCATTTTTATTTATACATAGACTTAAAAAAAAAAAAAAAACCAACTCTATGCATTCGCATATCTTGTCATTTTTCCATAACTAACTCGTGATTATTGTTTATATTGACATCTGTATATTACTCTTTAAGAAGTCATTTAAAAAAAAAATTTACTTTATCAGTTATTATATATTATGCTATTATAAATAAGAAAATATATGTGAAATAGGAAATGATATAAGTATTTTTCAATCTTATTGAAGAGAATATGAAAAATATTTATTTTTCATTAATAACGGTATTTATTACTTAGTTTATTAATTATTACGATATTATATATTTTTAAATAATAATCAATTTATATATATTCAAATATATATATATATATTTGAGATCTTACAATATTTTGTATTATAATTAATTTATATTATTTTATTTGATATATATAAAAACAAAAGTTAAAAAAATTTACTATTTTTAATAAAGAGTTAGACACGAGAAAATTGATATTTGAAGGGTTCGTGGACTTAGCACAAAACTCAGAGTCATTAAACGGTGCATATTAGAGTTGGTGTTTTCAAGGTTGTAGTTCTTTACCATTATCCTGAATAATATTTTAGTCAACCGCAAAAATATGTTAAGTAAGCGGGTTAGTCCGTCATGGGACGAGTTATAATTTTAATTTTCAAATACCCACAAAAACGGGTCTCACAAATCAAAATATTAATTTTTAGTTTTAAAGATAGATGATATAATCAGTTTACTTAATAATATTATTTTGTTTTTGAAAATTAATTATAGTTTGTTATATTATTTTTATTTGACTATGTATAAATTTAAGTTTATATTTTAGTTGATGCAAAACGGGTTAAGTGAATAAATTAGTCGGATGCGGGCTTAAATCCTTGTTTTGCTTTAAGAGTCATTTGTTGCACAATTGCACGTAAGATAATCTCATTATGACTGTAATATGACATTAAATTTTCGTGATTACAACGTTTAAAGATACGTTAAATGATAAAATTCACTAGATTATGAATTTATGATTGTTTCATTGTTTGTTTCTTTGCAAAATTATCCAACCGTTTATACATCTACACTTGGCTATATATTTAATCAGGAAAATAGGAGAATATGTGCCAAAGACAATTTACATTTTAAATTCCATCATGATTCAGAATCATTGGAATCTAAGTGGGGTCAAATGAAATATAGCCCAACCCTTTTTATTTGTTTCTTTGAAAAAAACAATAGTTTGTGTCTTGGAAATAAAATCTATATTCTATTAAATATTTACAGATATTTCATAAGCTTTAATTTATTTGAAAATAACATATTTGATCTAATCTTTCTTCAAGCATAAAAACCCAAACTTTCTCTTTCGTTTTTTCTTCTAAGAGAGCTCTCTCGTAAGCATCTTCTGCAGGATACTGAATCGTAAATCGATTTTGGAGGATCTTTCTGAGGTAAATATTTCTCCTTTAGATTAACCCGCAAGAGAGAGAGAGAGAGAGAGAAACAAAAAAAGTTCAACACTTTCTTTTCTTGTTCAATTCAATCAGATTGGAAAATTTTCCGGATTTCGAATCAGTTTGAGTTGGATCGATCTAGGGTTAACTTGGATTTATTTTCTTAGTGATTTTTCAGTGTGAAAATGGCGTCGAAACGGATCTTGAAGGAGCTCAAGGATCTCCAGAAGGACCCTCCAACCTCCTGCAGTGCCGGTTTGTGCAGATTCTTATTCTTTTCTGTTTGATCAATTCATAAATCAGAGATATTCCAATTTCCTCCGGTAAATTTGAGTTTATGTCATATATTTTGTTTTCTATAGATCACAAATGAGATTTTAGAGTTCTCTAATCATTAGGCTAATCAAACTTAGAGAGTCCTTCTTTGTTTTCTTAAGTTATTGCGTAGGTTTGGCCTTTACTTAGAATCTTGCTATGTTTTGTGGTGTTCTTGCTTAGATTTTGGCTTGTTTATTTTAACAATCTGAAACGATTCTCGGTTTATTAGTTGATTCAGAGACTAGACTCATATGTGTTGCTGTGAATAAATTGAGTGCATTATAGGTCCAGTTGCTGAGGATATGTTTCATTGGCAAGCTACAATTATGGGTCCTGCAGAGAGTCCATATGCGGGCGGTGTGTTCCTCGTTACCATTCACTTCCCTCCCGATTATCCTTTCAAACCACCAAAGGTACTTAATGTTGAGCAATTTATCAAAAGTACTAAAACTTGCTTTGTGGTATTTCTCTTTAGTATTTTCTCCCAAATCAAATCAATTTCTTTTTCTTTTCCTTTAAACTTGACATGTTTTTGTGTTGTTTCTCTATTGTAGGTTGCATTTAGGACAAAGGTGTTTCACCCTAATATCAACAGCAATGGAAGCATTTGCCTTGACATTTTGAAAGAACAATGGAGCCCTGCTCTCACCATTTCCAAGGTGCGTCTCATCTTTCACAAAAATCAGTTCTTGAATGTTCGTTTATGTTCCAAAAAATATCATTTTCTACATTTTTAGCTTATTTAACTTGTAATTTCTATGGCACTTGCTCTCGATATGTGAAAATGCTTTCAATTCACAGACATGGGTTCTTGAATTTTGTTTATGTTCCAAAGATATAGGAAGATAATATAATCTACATTTCTTAGTCTGCTCTAATGGAATGATTTTGCAATTGTTAGGTCTTGCTATCGATATGTTCGCTGTTAACGGATCCAAACCCAGATGACCCGTTGGTGCCGGAGATTGCACACATGTACAAAACCGACAGAGCCAAGTACGAGGCTACTGCAAGAAACTGGACGCAAAAGTATGCCATGGGCTAACAAACAAACATTTGTTTGATTTAGCAACAATTCGTGTCTTAATACTTGTTCTCTTCTTCTTGTTCTTAACTTTAAATAAAAAGTTCAAATGTCTACTGCTTTTTTTGTTTTTTCTGTCTGAAGCGTCTGTATGATATGTTTATGTTTTTTTTTAACTTCTCTTCATCTGAAATTGGAAGCTTCTCGTCTTGAATGTGGTCAATTATAAGTAGGGCTGGGGAAATTATTGTTTAGATTCGCTTCGATCCGATCCGAAAAATTCGAATATCCGTAAAGTTTCGAAAAAAAGCAAATATTAAAATATAGTATCCGTTTAAAACAAAGCAAATCACAAATACTAATTTTAAGAAGGTCGGATATCCGTTCCGATTCATAGATCATATATATACATAATATATTATAAATTTATAATGTTTATTTACATTTTCTGTATTTTTTTAATAAATAAAAATTGTTAAAAGAAAATATACATGATAAAAATATATAAACTCTATACTAATTAGTAAAATATTAATAAAAATGTTTATATTAGATTTTAAGTGAATATATTAATTTTTTGTATGTTTATTTTGTCTATTATTTTTTATATAAGAAAAAAAAAACTAGATGATTTCAATTTTTCCTCTTATTAGATCATATTAAATAAAAAATGCACTAAAAACTTTTTTTTTAGATTGTTTGTATTGAATGGAACGCAATAGATATTTGCGGATATCCGCAAATATCCATAAATTTTCTGGATATCCGTATTTTTCTAAAGCAAAACAAATCATAAAATTAGATATTCGGTAATAACGGAATAGATCACAAATAGTAGAATTTCTCCTGATATCCGTTCCGTGTACACCCCATATTATAAGAGTGACATATTCTACTAGTTCACTTATCTCGGTTAAGTAAAATCTCGCTGGTTTCAAATTCATTTAACAATATGAATTTGGTTTTCTCAAATTTGGCTAAACCGGATCTGCGCAAACCTTGGGAGATCATTAGATCAAAATTTTCACAAATTTCACTTGGTCAAAATGAAATACAGATCATCCCTTTTTATTTGATCTCTTTGAAAGAAAATTCTTATACTCTAATCCGTCAGATTCCGACAACACGGAACTCACTTTCCGGCGAGCTTCTCCACCTTCTTCTCCGGTATGTTTTGCTGTATTCATCTCAAATGAATGAAACTCTCATGAATCGGTTTTGATTTTGATAAAAAAATTTGCAGGCATTTTGGTATGGATTGGACATTTGTTGATCCCACAACTCCTGTTGAAACCGGTAAGAAGGTTTGCATATGTGTGAAAGAAGTTCTTCCATGGTTTATCATTCTTCTTGCACTTTGCTCATCATTCTTCTGATGCTATCCTGAAACATCTTTGTTGAATGCTAAAATCTCCACCATGGAAGATCCGACTGGGTGAAATTGTAACGGTTCCGTTTACTCACTTAACGGTTCCGTTTACTCACTTAACGGTTGACTTTACTTTTCCCAAACTAAAGTCAAAGTTGGAAAATTTCCAAACTCAAAGTTGAGCAATTCCCCCTCCATCTTTCTATAAAGCATAAAAACCCAAACTTTCTCTTTCGTTTTTTCTTCTAAGAGAGCTCTCTCGTAAGCATCTGCAAGAGACTGAGTCGTAAATCGATTTTGGAGGATCTTTCTGAGGTAAATATTTCTCCTTTAGAGAAGAAGAAAAAAGCTCCTTCCTTTAGAGGAATTCAACACTTTCTCTTTTCTTGCTCGATTTAATCAGGATTGGATTTATTTTCTTAGTGATTTTTCAGTGTGAAAATGGCGTCGAAACGGATCTTGAAGGAGCTCAAGGATCTCCAGGAGAACCCTTTAACCTCCTGCAGTGCAGGTTTGTGCAAAATCGCAGATTCTTATTCTTTTCTGTTTGATCCATTCATAAATCAGAGATATTCCAATTTCCTCCGGTAAATTGAGTTTATGCCATATATTTTGTTTTCTATAGATCACAAATTGGAATTTACAGTTCTCTAATCATTAGGCTAATCAAAGTTAGAGAGTCTTTCCTTGTTTCCGATGTTGTTATTTCTTAGGTTTGGCTTTGTTAATCTAAAACTATCTCAGTATATTAGTTGGGACAGAGACTAAACTCATATGAGTTGTTATAAACAAACTGATCAAAATTGCAAATTCTTCTTATTATTGTTATTGCTTAGAATCCTGCTTTGTTTTCTGGTGTTCTTGCTTAGATTTTGGCTTGTTTATTTTAATATTCTAAATCGAATCTCGCTTTATTAGTTGATTTAGAGACTAAACTCATATGTGTTGTTGCTATATATGAATTGAGTGGATTATAGGTCCGGTTGCTGAGGATATGTTTCATTGGCAAGCTACAATCATGGGTCCTGCAGAGAGTCCATATGCAGGCGGTGTGTTCCTCGTTACCATTCACCTCTCTCCCGATTATCCTTTCAAACCACCAAAGGTACTAAATCTTGAGCAATTTATCAAAGATACTAGCACTCATTTGTGGTATTTTAGCGTATATTTTGTTCTTTTCCTTGAAGGTTGACACGTTTTTGTGTTGTTTCTCTATTGTAGGTTGCATTTAGGACAAATGTGTTTCACCCTAATATCAACAGCAACGGAAGCATTTGCCATGACATTTTGAAAGAACAATGGAGCCCTGCTTTCACCATTTCCAAGGTGAGTCTCATCTTTCACAAAAGTCAGTTCTTGAGTGTTTCGCTTATGTTCCAAAAATATCATTATCTACATTTTTTAGCTTTCATTTCACAGACATTGATTCTTAAATATTGTTTATGTTCCAAAGATATAGGAAGATTATATAATCTACATTTCTTAGCCTGCTCTAATGGAATGATTATGAAATTGCTAGGTCTTGCTCTCGATATGTGAAATTGCTTTCATTTCACAAACATTTGGTCTCTTGAATGTTTGTTTACGTTCATCATCTACATTTTTGTTAGCCTGTTCTCTAACTTCCATGGAATGATTATGCAATTGCTAGGTCTTGCTCTCGATATGTTCGCTGTTATTGGATCCGATCCAGAGTTGGCACACGTGTACGTTGGTGCCAGAGATTGCACACATGTACAAAACTGACAGAGCCAAGTATGAGGCTACTGCAAGAAACTGGACTCAGAAGTATGCCATGGACATGGACTAACAAACAAACATTTGTTTGATTCAGCAACAGTTTGTGTTTAAAAACTTGTTCTCTTCTTCTTGTTCTTAAATTTAAATAAAAAGTTCAAATGTCTAATGCTTTCTTTTTTTTCTGTCTGAATGTACATTTCACAAACAAAAATAACAACTAATATGATATGTTTATGTTTTTTTTTAATCATTCTCTTCATCTGAAATTGGAAGCTTATCGTCTTGAATGTGGTCAAATGTACTATACTAGGATTTAAGCCGCGCTATTATTAGCGGAGAATAATATTTTTATAAGAAATTGATTTGAAATTTAAGAAAAAATGGTTTTATAGCCCGGGGTAATATTTTTATAAGAAATTGTTTTAAAATTTAAGAAAATTGGTTTTATTTGAATTTTATAATATGTTAAAGTCTAACTCATGATTATAGATAGAGTTGTCAAACGGAATAATTTATCTATTTAGTCCGTTTTGCAGTGGATTAAATTATTTTTCGAGCTAACCCGTAAAATCTATAATTTTGAAAACATAATTCTATTATGCACCGTTTAATGACTCTAGTTTTGTGATTAGTTTACGAACTCTTAAAAAAATCAATTTGCTTTGTTTAATTTTTTATAAAATTAGTAAAATATTTTTCAACTTTTATTTTGATATAAATTCAAATAAAATATAATAAACTATAGTGAAAAATATATCAAGATTTCGAATAGATTTTTTTTCTTTGAATATATATGAATTGATTATTATTTAAAAATATAGTATATAATTTTTTTAATACAAAATAAATATTTTCCATATTTTTATCACTAATTGTAAAAGACAATTATATCATTTCTTATTTCAATTATTCTTTGTTATTTGTAATGACATTTCATGTAATAACTTACAAAACAATGTTTATTTTCAAAAATATCTTCTTAAATAATATTATAGAAATTTTATATAATAATTTATAAAACAATGTTCATTTTCAAAAATGTCTATTAAATAATATTATAGAGATATATAAGTCATGCCTTATTCTAGTCCGGTACAGTTCAATGCTGGTTCACTTATCTCGGTTAAGTAAAATCTCTCTGGTTTCAAATTTAATTTTAAAATATGAATTTGGTTCTCACAATGTGTTTTTTTCTTTTGGCTTTAATGTTGAAAGTTTATACCAAAATCAATTTGACTACAAAACTAAGCTCTCAGAAGAGAGAGAGACCCAAAAATGGAACACATTGTGTGACAGATACGATGGAGTTTTCGAAACCATTACAAATTATGTGTAATAGAAAGCTAGTGTTTTTCTTCGCCGGAGAAATCACCCAAGACGGCGACGGAACAACGCTCTTCTGCAAGTGACCAAGGTAAAAATTACAATTTGATCCTTTGACTTCTTGTTTCGAAAGCTTTCTCCTTTATTGTTGTCTTCCATGGCGTACTTGAGCTTTTAGGGTCTCTCAATTCATGAACATGGCTTTCGGTATCCTCACAGTTTCCAAAGCTTTCTCTTTTATATTACATGGCGTATTGTGTTTAGTGTTGTTGCTACTGTTATCTTATGAAAGTTTGAGCTTTAGGGTTTCTGAAATCACGAATATGGCTTTGGGTGTTTCGATTCAAACCCATAATTGATTCTATCTCTCTCTTTGAATTGGCTGAAGGTTTCATGGATACAAGAAAGATTCCAGTGTTCTGTTATTGGAATGGATGTATAAAAGATGGACCTGATGGTCCATTCTACCAAGGATCGATTCCAAGAGTGATCAGAGTTGAAAGCAAAACTAATTTACCCAAATTGTTAGATGATCTGCATCGAGTCACTGGTTTTGAAAAGGGAAAGTTTCAGATCGAATTGATTGGTAGGTACCCTTCCATTGTTCAACAATCTACGGTGAAGTATATGCGTTTGCCCGTTGTGGATGATTCTAGTCTTGAGACCATGCTTGAGGTTCCAAGTTATCATCCTTCTATCACCAATGTGGAGTTTTATCTAGAGTTCAAACCGGTGGTTTATGATGGGTCTCCATTAGCAAATCAGGCGACCCGAAAGCGCTGTCGGCAAGAGGATGCAGATGTAAATGCACGTGTCAGAGATAACGCGTTAAGAAGTCTGCCGGAGGATAACAATGGGGGGATTGAAGATGAGGAGAGCACAGATGACAGAAACTGTGGGAATGGTGTCAATAATGGGGCTGCAGAGAATGGTCTAAAAATGAAAAAGCCGTGTTCCACAAAAGGCCTCAGTGATAGTGTCTCAAAGCAGTTAATTCTGTCTAGTTCATGGCTCGATGAAAGCGAGTTGCATATTGGGATGCTTTTTAGAGATAAAGAGGAGCTGGATAATGCAGTGAAGTTGTACTCTGATAGAAGGCAACGAGAGTACCATGCATACGAATCTTCCGCTACTTTTGAGTGCAAGAATGGCTGCGGATGGATTCTCAAGGCAGCTGAAACGAAGGGAACTGGCTTTATGATAACAAAATACAGAGGTCCACATACTTGTAAGCCAGCAGTTGTGGGCTCAGATTTTCTGGCAGGTGAGATCGAAGGTCTAATAAAGGCTCAGCCTTCGCTCTCAATTGCAGAGCTGAACAAATGGGTGAAAGAGGAATTTGGCTACACAGTCTCCGGTGATAATATGTGGGACGCTAAAAAGAAAGCCATCACTGCAATCTTGGGAGATTTAGACAAGAGCTTTAGCGTATTGCCCAAGTTCATGGCTGCTCTTTGCTCCTCCAATAAGATGCTTTTGGATTGGCAATATGATCTCTTTCCTGATCCCAAAGATGCATCCTTTCGTTCCGTGTTTTGGGCGTTTCAGCAGTCAATTGAAGGGTTTGCTCACTTAAGACCTCTGATCATGGTGGATATGGTACACTTGAGCGGTAAATACCCTGGGAAAATGTTGGTTTCCGCGGGATTTGATGCCGGAAACAGGCTTTTCCCACTTTCGTTTGCGATTGTTACCCAAGAAAAGTTGTCAGCCGATTCGTGGCGTTGGTTCTTTTCGTGCATCAGAAATAAAGTAACGCAAAGAAAAGGCCTCTGTCTAATAACAAGTCTGAATCCTGACATAGTTACAGTTGTTAAAGACCTGAATGTCAGTGGGCGCAACACCGGTTCTGTCTCAGACATCTGTGCTTAACATTTTATGATGTTTTCCATAGCAATCTCATGACAGAGCTTGTTTACAAGGCTGGATCCTCAAGGTGCATATCAAGTTTTGATTACTACTTGAAGAAAATCGAAAAGATGAATCCAGAAGCGCGGAAATGGTTAGACCATTTACCTCGGAATCAATGGGTTATGGCTTATGATGATGGTGGGATAAGATTCGGGATCATGGAGACAAACTTAATCTTTACAATTTACGGTTTCATAAACAAAGCTCCTGATCTTCCAATTACAACCTGCATCTTGTTAATCTTTGATCACCTGGGAGAGCTTTTCAAATCTCGTTGTGGTCTTATCAGCGAATCAGTTAACACAGGAGACAAGTACGTTAAGTGTGTCATGACAAAGCTTGAAGAATACAAGGTAGCCTCTAGAACACACAATGTATTGACAGTAGACCAAACCGGACAAAAGTTTCAGGTTACGGAAGTGATGCAAGCTGGAAAGAAGAGATTTTTTGTTCATCTCAGTGATCAGGTATGCACGTGTGGGATATGGTAACTTTGCAAGTATTCGTGTTCGCACGTTTTAGCGGTTTGCGGGAGGCTGAACACTGATCATTTGCAGTATGTGAATGACTACTACAGTACAAAAAATTCTCTTGAAGTCTACGCAGCTTGTTGTAATCCGCTTCCAGGAGTCTCTGATTGGCCGGAAGCTTCGGAATTTCCAAGACTGTTTCCTCCTGGAAGTCGTCCGGCGCAATGAATCAATCAGCTAAGCTCAACAGAGTGTACTACAAGAAGAGGAAGACTGATAAAAAGGATGAGAAGAGGGATACTTGAGGAGTTTATGAAGAGAAGTCAGATTGTAAAGCCTATAAATAGATGGTTGAATTGTTGTATTGAAGTGTCATATGAGTTTGTAGAGAGTAAAGAAGGTTTGATACTACATTGCTCAAACTAAACCAATTTTTTGAAAAATCCATATCGAAAAAATAAAAATGGTAAAAAACATAAGCAAAAGAATAAATTTATTAGAGAGAAGCAAAAAATGATTGTTTTTTGAGTTTTAAACGTCAATAAAATAAAAAAATTCTGATATTTATTTACTCTGTTCCTTGTATACAATGGATAAAAGAACAATTTTTTACGGAGTGAGATAAAAAAAAAAAAACTTCCTTCCCGGCGAAATCACTGAAGCCAACGGCGGAAGAGCTGATTTTTCAGGTGAAGTGAGTTTTTATTGCTCTTTGAGAAAGCTTTCTCCTTTATTGTTTTCTTCCATGGCGTATTATTATTATAGTGTTCCTGCTACTATCATTATATGAAATTGAGCTTTAGGGTTTCTCAAATCACCAACATGTCTTTGTGTATTTTTCATACATATGTGTATTCTATTTCTGTTTGAGCTTTTCCCGCCCTAAAGTTGTTGTCTTTTTTATCCTCCTAGTTCCAAAATGTAGCAGTCTGTATATAATTTATTTAAAAAATTAGGGTTTATCCTTTTGTTGTGTTCATCTCTTAGAAAGCTTTCTCCTTTATTGTTTGTTTTCCATTGCTTGTTATTGCTGCTACTGTTATCTAATGAAATTGAGCTTTTAGGGTTTCTCATTCGTCCAAAATCACAAACATGGCTTTGGGGGATTCGACTCAAATCCTTAACTAGTTTCGTGTCTCTTTGAATGTTCTCAAGGTTTCCATGGATACAAGAAAGATTCCGGTCTTCTGTTATTGGAATGGTTGCATAAAAGATGGCCCTGATGGTCCATTCTACGAAGGATCGATTCCAAGAGTGATCAGAGTTGAAAGCAAAACTGAGTTACCCAAATTGTTGGATGATCTGCATCGAGTCACTGGTTTTGAAAAGGGAAAGTTTCAGATTGATTTGATTGGTAGGTACCCTTACATTGTTCAACAATCTACGGTGAAGTATATGCGTTTACCCGTTGTGGATGATTGTAGCCTTGAGACCATGCTTGAGGTTCCAAGTTATCATCCTTCCATCAACAATCTTGAGCTGTATTTAGAGGTCAAACCGGTTTCTGATGAAGGTCCTGTGGCTAGTTCCTTGGCGAATCAGGCGATGCGAAAACGCCCTCGACAAGAGGATGCTTGTGTTGATGCTGATGTAAATATAACTGTGAGAGGTAACACGTTAAGAACTCCGCGGGAGGATAACAATAACAGGTGGATTGAAGATGAGGAGTATAACGCCCCGACCGCCCCTACCTGTGGGCCCCAACGACATCTCCCGGCCCGTGGGCCCCACCCTCGTCCGACGGCCGGTGCGTTAGTCCGGGAGGCTTGTAATACTTGTTTACTGACCCTGCAATCACCACGTGACCTTTCCCCGTGTTTTGTCCTCACTCACACGCTACCGCGAATCACTTCCCGGAAGGTCACCCATCCTTAGACTACTCCAGCTCAAGCACCCTTAACTCTGGAGTTCTTTCGGGCAAGTGATCGGAAAAGGTAAGTGCACTTTGGTGACATAGGTAGCCAAATCAATTCTTATAAGCCTCTCCGCATATACAAGAAACCGGGATGTTACAATCACCCCCACTCACAGAGCGCAACGTCCTCGTTGCGCACCAGGATCGTCACCCTAGACGGTGTGGGCCCACCTGACTCCACACACGTGTTTGGGTTCGTCTCTGATACCACTTATAACGCCCCGACCGCCCCTACCTGTGGGCCCCAACGACATCTCCCGGCCCGTGGGCCCCACCCTCGTCCGACGGCCGGTGCGTTAGTCCGGGAGGCTTGTAATACTTGTTTACTGACCCTGCAATCACCACGTGACCTTTCCCCGTGTTTTGTCCTCACTCACACGCTACCGCGAATCACTTCCCGGAAGGTCACCCATCCTTAGACTACTCCAGCTCAAGCACCCTTAACTCTGGAGTTCTTTCGGGCAAGTGATCGGAAAAGGTAAGTGCACTTTGGTGACATAGGTAGCCAAATCAATTCTTATAAGCCTCTCCGCATATACAAGAAACCGGGATGTTACAAGGAGAGTATGTATGACAGAAGCTGTGGAAAAGGTGGCAATAATGAGGCAGTACAGAAAAAATCGAATATGAAAAAGCCTGGTCCAACAAATGTCCTCTGCGAAAAGCAGTTGATTTTCTCTAGTTCATGGCTTGATGAACGTGAGTTGCACGTTGGGATGGTATTTAGAGATAAAAACGAGCTCGATAAAGCAGTGAAGCTGTACTCTTGTAGAAGGCAACGAAAGTATTCTGCATGTTTTGAATTTCATGATTCTTCTACGACCATGAGAATCTGTGGAGAGGGAGTAAAAAAATGCGGATGGAGTCTCGAAGCAGCTAAAACAACGGGAAATGGCTAAAAAATAACAAATTATAGAGGTCCTCATACTTGTGAGCCAGTAGATGTGTGCTCAGATTTTCTGGCAGGTGAAATCGAATGTCTAATAAAGGCTCAGCCCGCGCTCTCAATTGCAGAGCTAAACAAGTGGGTGAAAGAAGAATTTGGCTATACAGTCTCGCGTATTAATATGAGGAATGCTAAAAAGAAAGCGATCACTGCAATTTCGGGAGATTTGGACAAGAGTTTTAGCGTATTGCCCAAGTTCATGGCTACTCTTTGCTCATCTAATAAGGTGCTAATGGATTGGCAATATGATCTTTTTCCTGATCCCAAAGATGCATCCTTTCGTTCCGTGTTTTGGGCGTTTCAGCAGTCAGCCGAAGGGTTTCCTTACTGCAGACCTGTGATCATAGTGGATACAGTAACCTTGAGTGGTAAATACCCTGGAAACATGTTAGTTGCCGCAGGATTTGATGCCGAAAACCTACATTTTCCGCTTGCGTTTGCAATTGTTACCCAAGAAAGTTTGTCAGCTGATTCTTGGCGTTGGTTCTTTGCGTGCATCAGAAAGAAAGTAACGCAAAGGGAAAAACTTTGTCTAATAACAAGTATGAATCCTGACATAGTTGCAGTTGTTAACGAACCTGAGTGTCAGTGGGTGCAACACCGGTTCTGTCTTAGGCATTTGTGCTTCAAATTTTATGATGTTTTCAGTAACAATCTGATGACAGAGTTTGTCTACAAGGCTGGATCCACCGGGTGCATTTCAAGTTTCGATTAATATTTGAAGAAAATCGAAGAGATGAATCCGGAGGCTCGAAAATGGTTGGACAAAATACATCCGCTTCAGTGGGCTCTGGCTCATGATGATGGCGGGCTGAGATTCGGAATCATGGATACAAACTTAATCTTTACAACTTACGGTTTCATAAACTATGTCCCTGATCTTCCAATCACAACTGGTATCTTGCTAATCTTTGATCACGTGGCAGAGCTTTTCATATCTCAACGTGGTCTTCTAGGCGAATCACTAAACAGTGGAGACAAGTATGCTAAACATGTCATAACAAAGCTTGAAGAGTACAAGGTAACCTCCATGTTAGAGGGGGGATTAGCACCCCCTGGTTTAACTCGGTTCGAACCGAGATCGGTTCAATCAAGACCGGTTTACGATGGTTCGGATCGAGGATAAGTCGGCCCGAAAACATTGGGCCGAGCTCGGGATCTCGCTGAAAGCCCACCTCGGCTACCGATCTGGGCCCAGCACAAGCCCAGTCCGTTACAACAGATGAAACCGGAATATTTCCTCTTTCCCGCCGATCTCGGAAATGGAAATATTCTCTTCGGTTGATTCATCGAGATATCAGGAATTTATCCTTATCTCGGCGAGAAAACCGGAAGATTTCCTTTTCCTAATCGAACTCGGAAAAGGAGAAGTCCTCCTGTCAACCGCCTCAAAAACACTATAAATAAGGAGGCCATCGCCTCATTCTAGCGATCCAAAACTTCCGCAGAGACAGAGAATACAAGAGAGCTCATTACCGATCTCAAGTCTTTTGTCTTTGCCTTCTTACTTAAACTCTGTTGTAACCGCCGACTTAGATCAATAAACGAGATTCCGATTAAAAGTACTGTTTTACCCTTTTTGTGTGATTTACGGATCAACAATTGGCGCCGACTGTGGGGACTATTTAGAACAGTACTTTCGGATATCGTTAAATTGAGTTCGGCGATGGCTCTTCCAGTCAACAATGCCCTTAACACCGAACGTGAATGAGGGGAGAAGCCGCGAGCAGCACCACCTCCGTCCGTGACCTCCTACGCCGACCACAGTCAGCAATCTGGGACCACGTCGAGCTTCCCGGAGCTCCGCCTTGGCCGCCGCCATTAACGCCGCACCTGCAACGAACCAACACCGACCTACGACGTGAAGACGAAAACCAGATCTTCTTCCTTTTGGGCTTGAGCAGATTCTCGGCCCACCTGATATCAGTCTATCTTAGATTAAGCCATCCCCTGGCCCAAAGTATTGAGAATATCGAAAGCCCAACCCCGACCAGATTCGTTAAAGAAAAAAAAAAAAAAAAAAAAAAAAAAAAAGAGGAACGAGCTCATCAGCTCATCAACCGAACTCACGCGAGAACGAGCTCACTCATGAGTCATGACCATGAAAGAGAGGCCGAACATAATAACGAGCTCACTTACCGAGCATAAAGACCATCGTGACTTGAGAAGAAGATGTGACGTGCATGGCAAGCAACAAGTATTACGTGAGACATAAACGACGACGTCACTTACTCTCCTCACGAGCCATGCACGTCGCCACCGAACACAAACATGCCGACCATGAAGTCATCACATCTCTCTGAATACGCCGAACATGCCGATCACGAGGCCACGACGAACTCACCAACTTGTCGAACTCGCCAATACACCGAGGATGACCGAGCATGATGAGCTCACGACGAGAAACCAATTCACCGGACATGAACTCACTAAACACACGACGAGAAGTAACATGCATGATGAATAGCTTGCATGCAAAGCGACGTGCATAACGACGACCAACGAACACGATCACAACACGCCGAGCTCATGATCACGAGCCCGTTCAAGGTCATGCCGAACATGGGACCACGCCGAACTTGCGGTACGCATTGAACATACCGAACGCGCCGAGAAACACATGCCGAGCATGAAGACATGCCGATTTTATCCTAACAACCATGCCTAGCATGACGTACCGTGCATGTCACCATGCCAAGCTCACTTGAAGACGTGCCGAGCTCAATCTCGCAGTTAACCGACGTCAAACAATGATCGGCGCGATGCCTTGTTCGCAGTCAGGCATCGCGCCGACCTTACTCACGGTAAAAAATCGCGCCCACCTTGCTCGCAGTCAGGCATCGCGCCGACCTTGTTCGCAGTCAGGCATCGCGCCCACCTTGCTCGCAGTCAGGCATCGCGCCCACCTTGCTCGCAGTCAGGCATCGCGCCGACTTTGTTCGCAGTCAGGCATCGCGCCCACCTTTCTCGCAGTCAGGCATCGCGCCGACCTTGTTCGCAGTCAGGCATCGCGCCGACCTTGCTCGCCGAACTCAAAAAGCCGAACGCGCACAGTTCGCAAAAAAAAAAAAAAAAAAAAAAAAAAGACGCTCTTCTACCTAGCTACGCTCTCGCTATCAAGCTTCTCCTCTATCAAGTGACAATACACTCGGATTCGATCTGGGAAATAGTAAGCCGAATTCTCAACATTCCCAAATTATAAGCTGGATGACGCAATTCCCAGATTGTCTGAGCCAAATAAGTCGAGTCTGTCTCGCACACTCAGATCCAATATGGGAACTAAGCCGATCAATCGACGATCGCCGACCTAGAAGCAGGTCGTAAGATCGAGTTCATTCTCTACACCCCGGCTAAGACCGTATTATGTACGGCACCAATTGTGTGCACAATGAACTCGAGAGGATGTGTAACGACCTCGGAATTAACAGTCAAGAAACGACTAAGTAAGATGAAGCTTCCACAGCTCGCAAAGCCATCTTATTATGAACTACGAATGGCTTGATCCTTCTTTCGAAGGTACGTAGGCAGCCCTCACAAGGCGCAGCTATAACATTAATAAAATTTTACCAAGGCATTCTACCGAACTCCAACAGTTCGTATTTTCTAAGCCAAACTTTATGTTTGCCGAACTCCAGCAGTTCGTATTTTCTAAGTCAAACTTTCAGTTTGCCGAACTCCAACAGTTCGTATTTTAAAAGCCAAACTTTATGTTTGCCGAACTCCAGCAGTTCGTATTTTCTAAGTCAAACTTTCAGTTTGCCGAACTCCAACAGTTCGTATTTTAAAAGCCAAACTTTATGTTTGCCGAACTCCAACAGTTCGTATTTTCTAAGTCAAACTTTTAGTTTGCCGAACTCCAACAGTTCGTATTTTCTAAGTCAAACTTTCAGTTTGCCGAACTCCAACAGTTCGTATTTTAAAAGCCAAACTTTATGTTTGCCGAACTCCAACAGTTCGTATCTTCTAAAGCCAAACTTTTAGTTTGCCGAACTACAACAGTTCGTATTTTCTAAAGTCAAACTTTTCGATTGCCGAACTCTAACTGTTCGTATTTTCTAAGTCAAACTTTACGTTTGCCGAACTTCAACAGTTCGCATTTTCAACCACCAACGGTTCCCATTTCAACGTCCTGGCCAGACGATCTGATAAAGCCGAGCTTAGCTCGCACGCATCCTCATGGTGCAATGGATAATACACTTTCCACATTCAAAGCCGAGATCAGTCTCGCACCAACTTCTCAGATTATCCGAGCCAAATAAGCCAAGTCCGTCTCGCACACTCGGATTCAATGTGAGAAACCTAGAGCATATTAAGATGAGCTGTTCACGTACTCTTAAAACTAAACTCTAGGGTCAAGCCGAACGTCCTTCCTCGCAAACCTAAGCCGACTTCTCAACAGTCGCAAAACTAGTAAGCCGATTTCTCAACAGTCGCAAAAACAAGTAAGCCGATTTCTCAACAATCGCAAAAGCAGTAAGCCAATCTACGATAGGGATTGCCGACCTCGAACAGGTTCAGTCGAATTCATCCTCTTCACCCGGCTAAGACCGTACAGTTTACGGCACCACTGTGTACGATAAATTCGAGAGGTTCGTATTATGTACGACTTCAAATATATCAGAAGAAATAAAGCATAACACTCAAAATAAAAAGAAGATCGATAAAAATCAGATTCGTTAAAAAGCCCCTCGGGCAAAACGGATACCGGACTTTAAAAACCCTCCGGTCCAAGAGGTCAGGTTATAAGCCCATTCGGGCAAAGGAAAAACTAGTCATATTACAAAACAAAAAGACGATTCAGACATTTCGCTTCCGCATCGCATCAGCGCGATCAGCCGACATGGAAGCCTGATTGGATCCGAACTCGTCAAGGCCCGGTGGAACCTCATTGCCCATCGACGTCGAAACCTCTGGATGCACCGGATCACTAAAAGGCGTGACAACCAAGTCCGCCTCATCCAGCTCACAAAGGTCGATCGCGGCATATTCCTTCACCTTTTCGGCCTTAAGCTTCTCAAGCCGATCGATACGAGACGAAGGGACAACAATACCGTGCTTCTTCTTAAGGCCCTCGCAAAAATCAAGTACTCCCTGAACCTGATTGATAACGAGGAACGGTTTCTTCGCCCGCTCAACCGCCGACAAGTGGTCCTTTACCTTCTGAAGCTGGACTTGGCACTTTTCTGTGACCGCTTTTCTCCTGGAGATCTGCTGGGTACGACCGGCCCTCAATCGCGAAGTTTTCGCGAACAGCTTTATCGAGAGAGCGTCTCTTTCCAACCCCAGCTCGGCATTGGATCTCTTAAGTGCGGCAATCTCTCGAGTCAGTTGGTCCACCGCACGATCGCCCGCCTCCACTCGGTCCTCAGATATGTGCAGCTTCTTGCGAAGTTCCGCCACTTGAACCCTCGCCTCGAAAGCTTTACGGCGCGATTCTCCGAGCTCACGATCGTAAGACCCGACGATCTCGTTCGTCTGAGCAACCATCTGCAGGAATAACGAACTTTAAAAATAAGCAATCGAAAGAAAAAGGATAACAAAAAAAAAGGAGAAAAGGATACCTCGGCAGTAGTCTGGGCCAGCTTCTTATAAGCCTCAGGTTGGCGAAGGGAACCGATCGGCGGAAGGAAGTCCGGGCCGAAACTCAAGCGCCGATATGATTCGACATAATCCAAGGGATCGGCCTCGGGATCCGACGTTCGACGCCTCTTCTGCACTGGAGAGCTGTCCGATAGGACAATCGTTTCCCCATCAGTTTGTTGGGGGTCGGTAATCCCCTCGTCGCCTTCGCCACCTTCGGCGTGTTCGGTACCGACTCCAGCAGTCGAACCAGCAGCCCGCCGAGACCCCCTTTTTGTCTTCTTCTTTCTTTTCTTCTTGGCCGGATGAGAAGTGTGCTCCCCAGCAGGAACCTCTCCTTGGCCAACCTCTTCGTTAACGGCTGGAGCTTCCGGATCTGCCTGCTCGGTTGCTGAAGGAGCGCGATCCCCAGTAGGAACTTCATCTCGGCCGACCTCTTCATCAATGGCCGTAGCCTCGGGATTCACCTGGACATCAGGCGAGGGAATGTCCACATCCACCTCGTCGCCGTCCATCTCGGATGAAAGATTGGGGATATCCTCGAACTTCATTTTTCTCCGACGAGATGGTTTTGCTGAGAGGAAGCAACGGGTAAATAAAAGAGGATCGGTATCAACGAACTGCGAAGAAAAGTCTGCCAACTTACCTTTAAGGGCTCTTTTCGCTTTTAGATCGAGCTTCTCCTGGTAAGCTTCAGGCCACCGAGCTTTCCCCGCAGCACTCAATTGCTTCGCGTGAGCAAAAGTGAATCCCGGTGTGGTGATAAGGAAGCTTGGAGGATGACGAGCTGAAGATAGGAAAGAAAGATATAAGTTAGGCAAAATAAGGTACTAAGATGAAATAAAGAACAAGTATCTACCAATAGGAGTTCTCCATAGAGTTCGGTAACTCCCTCCCGGACACTCGACGGAAGATTCATCGATCTTCACAAAGAAGTATCTGGCGCTCCAATGATTGACCTTGTTCGGTTTATTCCCAGTAACAAGATCGGCTTCCGGCTTCACATTTGCCGATAGAAACCACGGCTTTGCCTTCGATAGGTTCACTCGGAACAACCTCTCAAAAACCTTCGCTGTAATGGGAATACCGCACTCTTCCCCGAGAGAAAGAAGACCCATAAGGTTGATCACCGTGGCTGGCATCAACTGAGAGATCGCGACGTGCCGCCTCTTGCAGTATTTATAGACAAGCTCCGGGATGGGAAACCGAAGCCCACAACTCCTGAAATGCTCCTCGTAGACGCAAATGTAGCCATCAGGAGCATCCCACGGGCGATCAGCAGCCTTCGGGATCTTAAACAGCAAGTCATTTGGAGCATCGCACCGCTCCAAGGTGATCTGAATCGTCTCCGCGGTAGACCAAGATGGTCCGATGCTGGTTGGCCTCTCAACCATCCGCCTAGCAGCCAAAACGGGACCATCGTCTCCTTCATCAGGACGACATGCTGGAGAAACGGCACGGTTGTCCAAATCGGCCGCATCTTCGTCCTCGGCGAGCCGAGCAGCGAACTCGGCATCTGCCCGAACTTGTTCATTTAGCTCAGCAATCTCTTCTTCAGGCAGGTCCTCGTCGATGAGATGCGGAACTTCGACTGAAACTTTTGAGCTGCTCGGTCCGGCCGCGGCACGCTGAGAGTTGCACCTAAACATCTCCCGTTCGACGTCACCCAGTCCGTCCGAGCTCGAATCAGAACTATTGACGAACATCCCAATGTCTGGGAACTCAGATGAAGGAGCTCGGTCTTCAACAGAAGGGGAAGAAGTCCTTGAAACCATATCGATCGGAGGAGAGAAGTTGACGAAGAACAGAACGAAGAACTCGAAAATCTTCGAGCAAACCGGAGAAATCACGGCGGAGAGGATGAGCGAAGAACGGAAAACCTAAAAATTCTAGAGAGAAGGGAGAGCTCTAGAGAGAGAAGGAGAAATACCTTTTTGGAGAAAATGAGCAGAAGTGAAAAACAGAAAGAGGGTCGGGCAGTATTTATAAGGAAAAACGCAATGATGACAATTCCTCGAAAACCGCGATCGAAGAAGACAAATCGACGCGCGACTCTTCGAATTCCATAGCAAGAGAAGACGAATCGACGCGCGCCTCTTCGAATTCTGCGACAAGGGAAGACGAAACGACGCCCTCTTCTCAAGAAAAACTCACCAAATTCGAAAGAGGATCCGTCCTTTCAAGCCGAACTTAAGCAGTTCGCCGAACTCATACAGTTCGTATCATCAAAGCCGAACTTAAGCAGTTCGCCGAACTCGTACAGTTCGTATCATCAAGCCGAACTTAAGCAGTTCGCCGAACTCGTACAGTTCGTATCATCAAGCCGAACTTAAGCAGTTCGCCGAACTCGTACGGTTCGTATCATCAAAGCCGAACTTAAGCAGTTCGCCGAACTCGTACAGTTCGTATCATCAAGCCGAATTCGAAACAGAATCTGATCAGATCATACCGATCTCAGTTTTAACCGAGCTAAAGAATACTCCTCAAAAATTCGCCGAACTCATAAACTCCCTCGCCGAACTGAGGGGGGGACCAATTGTTAGAGGGGGGATTAGCACCCCCTGGTTTAACTCGGTTCGAACCGAGATCGGTTCAATCAAGACCGGTTTACGATGGTTCGGATCGAGGATAAGTCGGCCCGAAAACATTGGGCCGAGCTCGGGATCTCGCTGAAAGCCCACCTCGGCTACCGATCTGGGCCCAGCACAAGCCCAGTCCGTTACAACAGATGAAACCGGAATATTTCCTCTTTCCCGCCGATCTTGGAAATGGAAATATTCTCTTCGGTTGATTCATCGAGATATCAGGAATTTATCCTTATCTCGGCGAGAAAACCGGAAGATTTCCTTTTCCTAATAGAACTCGGAAAAGGAGAAGTCCTCCTGTCAACCGCCTCAAAAACACTATAAATAAGGAGGCCATCGCCTCATTCTAGCGATCCACAACTTCCGCAGAGACAGAGAATACAAGAGAGCTCATTACCGATCTCAAGTCTTTTGTCTTTGCCTTCTTACTTAAACTCTGTTGTAACCGCCGACTTAGATCAATAAACGAGATTCCGATTAAAAGTACTGTTTTACCCTTTTTGTGTGATTTACGGATCAACACTCCAGAACACACGATGTATTGCCATTAGACAAGAACGGAGTGAGGTTTCGAGTGACAGAAATGATGCAAGTTGGAAATAAGAGATTTGTTGTTCATCTCATTGACCGGGTTTGCACGTGTGGGATATTGCACCTTCTCAAGTTTCCGTGTTCGCATGTGTTGGCGGTTTGCAGGAGGATGAACAGTGACCATTTGCAGTATGTAAATGACTGATACAGTGCAGAAAGTTCTCTTCAAGCTTACGCAGCTGATTTTAATCCGCGTCCGGGAGTCTTTGATTGGCCTAGCTTGAATCTCCTCTGCTTTTCGGTTTCCAAAGATTTATGCCTAGCTTGCCTTCGTGATTTGCTAAAAATAAGAGGACAAGAGTTCGTTAAATCGTTTGGACGTGGGAGGAGTGACCATGTTTCGGTTTTCATACAAAACCGGAACACATTCTTGTTTGACGTTCTTAAGCAATGCAAGAACCGATGATTCGATACCGGTACGCTTGAAATCCGTAAAAACTCGCCTTTTGGTAGTTCCACGCAAACGAATCAGAATCAAAAACATCGCATATGAGTGTGTAGCAACAATCGTATGTGAATTTCTTGAATTGCATAGATAGCTTGACGATTTTATACCTTATATAGGGTTTGTCCGGATCACGATTAAACCGGATACAATAGTTCGAATTGCAACATTCAACAGTCGGATATCCGGTTTCCGGGTTTGGTATAGTATGTTACTGCCTTGTGGTTGGTTTACAAACGATGTACGAAGTTGTTCCAAAGCATACAGAAAATAAGAAGGTAATAATATTGGAGTTGGGATATGAAATAATAATAATAATAACGATTTAACCATCTGATAACATTATAAAATACTTGTAAGACAAGACAATCGTTCTCTATTTTTCTTCCTATTCTTGAATAAATTGGGCCTTACGCTCTCTTCTTCCGATCATTATTCAAACCAACAGTGTCGTCGTTAGAGTAGAAAGGGATAAAACAATCTTTGGCCGAGCCATAATAGCGATGGAAGAAATCTTGAGTCCTCATATGCAAATATCGAGACTTGTTGCTAATCGTGTTGTAGAGACATAACCGATCACAACCCACCATTGATACGACGTCGCTACTTGAGAACCATAGGGGTATAACATTACTTCCTTGTGCCCCTCGAATTTTCACATCCTTCACATTTACCCACGACTTTCCTAAACTGCTCTCCAATACCCATAATAAACCATCTCCTTCTTCTCTCGAATTCACCACACCTAGCTTTCCTTCGTAGCTGACCAAAGCTAGACACTTATCGCCTACTAAACCGTCCGGAACCGGGAAGAGTGACCAACTTTCGGTTCGCATACAGAACCGAAGCACCTTGTTTCTCGTCGTTAACCAATGCAAGAACCCGTACGACGATACCGGTTTATCTGATCTGCCGAGAAGCTCGTCACTCGGTAATTCCAAATCATGCAGTCTCTTCCACGCGAACGAGTCAGAATCGAAAACCTCGCAGTTGAGATTGTAGAAACCATCCTTCGTCTTCCTTCTCTCGTGTGCCATTGGTTCAGAAACCCTAACGATCTTATACCGAAACGGGTTCGATTGAACCACCATTAAACCGGTTGCAACAGTGAAATACCGGGTTTTCGGGTTCGGTATGATCCGGTACTGCTTCGTAGCCGGTTTACAAACGATGTAATCTGGTATTCTTCTTCCTCCTTTATATTTATCATCATCGACACAGAGCAAAATCCCATGATGTGTATCACAAGCTACGATCTTTACTTCTTTCGAAGGAAGAAACTCGAGCGAGATTCCATTGTTTTCATGAGCTTCTTCTTCGACGCCGGAGACAACACGAGTGGGTGTGGTGATGAGCACACCCCATTTTTTAGCTCATTCCAAAGCAAAAGGCCCAACATCAAAGGCCCAACATCCACTATGCAGATACGGTACTGTTCCCGACCTGCTCGGCACTGTTCACGACGTGCCGGTTACTGTTCACGACCTGCCGTTTACTGTTCCCGACCTGCCGGTTACTGTTCCCGACCTGCTCCGCACTGTTCACGACATGCCGGTTACTGTTCACGACATGCCGGTTACTGTTCCCGACCTGCTCCGTACTGTTCACGACGTGCCGGGTACTGTTCACGACATGACGGTTACAGTTCCCGACCTGCTCCGCACTGTTCACGACGTGTCGGGCACTGTTCACGACATGCTGGACACTGTTCATGACGTGACGGGTACTGTTCACGAAACATCACGTCATCCCCAAAAACCGGAGAGCTGTCTGCTCAACTCCCGCTATAAATACCCCCTTTGGTATTCATTATCGACACACAAAAAACTCTCATCCTCTCTCTCTAAATAACTTTCCCTCTCTAAAAGGAGCTCTCCAAGCTCTCCCAGCTCTGCAGCTCTCCGCAGCTCTCCGCAGCTCTCCGCAGCTCTCCGCAGCTCTCCCGAGCTCCCAGCTCCGCAGCTCTCCGCAGCTCTCCGCAGCTCTCCCGAGCTCCCAGCTCTCCGCAGCTCTCCGCAGCTCTCCCGAGCTCCCAGCTCTCCGCAGCTCTCCGCAGCTCTCCCGAACTCCCAGCTTCCGCAGCTCTCCGCAGCTCTCCCGAGCTCCCAGCTCTCCGCAGCTCTCCGCAGCTCTCCCGAGCTCCCAGCTCTCCGCAGCTCTCCCGAGCTCCCAGCTCTCCGCAGCTCTCCGCAGCTCTACCGAGCTCCCAGTTCGACAGCTCTCCCAGCTCGGCAGCTCTCCCAGCTCGGCAGCTCTTTCGAGCTCCCAGCTCTCCGCAGCTCTCGACAGCTCTCCCAGCTCGGCAGCTCTCCCAGCTCGGCAGCTCTCCCAGCTCGGCAGCTCTCCCAGCTCTCTGCAGTTCTCCCAGCTCGGCAGCTCTCCCAGCTAGCCAGCTCTTCCAGCTCTCCGCAGCTCTCCCAGCTCTCCCAGCTCTCCCAGCTTTCCCAGCTCTCCCAGCTCTCCGCTCTCTGCAGCTCTCCGCAGCTCTCCCAGCTCTCGTGCAGCTCTCCGCAGCTCTCCGCTCCCTAGTTCTCTCCTACCCGCCTCAGCAACGAACTACGAATGGCTTGATCCCCAATCCGGGGTACGTAGGCAGCCCTTCGGGCACAGCTATAAATCACCTCCTCCTCCTCATTTGCCGACCGGAACGCAACCGGCTCTATCTTAACAGAAAATCCCCGAACCTCCCCGATACAAATTGATTTGTAGGAGACGTGCTCATACCCGTTTCAACAATTGGCGCTAGAGAGAGGGGTTTGAGGATTTTTCTACACGCAAAGAGTAGCTCGGCAAATGTCGGGAACATCGCCCTCATCTCCGAACAGCTGCATACAGATAAGTGCCAAGCTTATTTCATTTTTTACACTTTTCTTTCTCCTCAAAAGCCGAGCTCTCGCCTCGCACCTCGGGTCAAACCCGAAAGCCGAGCTCCGGCTCGCAAAGGGTAAGCCGAGCTCTCGCCTCGCACCTCGGGTCAAACCCGAAAGCCGAGCTCCGGCTCGCAAAGGATAAGCCGAGCTCTCGCCTCGCACCTCGGGTCAAACCCGAAAGCCGAGCTCCGGCTCGCAAAGGGTAAGCCGAGCTCTCGCCTCGCACCTCGGGTCAAACCCGAAAGCCGAGCTCCGACTCGCAAAGGATAAGCCGAGCTCTCGCCTCGCACCTCGGGTCAAACCCGAAAGCCGAGCTCCGGCTCGCAAAGGGTAAGCCGAGCTCTCGCCTCGCACCTCGGGTCAAACCCGAAAGCCGAGCTCCGGCTCGCAAAGGATAAGCCGAGCTCTCGCCTCGCACCTCGGATCAAACCCGAAAGCCGAGCTCCGGCTCGCAAAGGGTAAGCCGAGCTCTCGCCTCGCACCTCAGGTCGAACCCGAAAGCCGAGCTCCGGCTCGCAAAGGATAAGCCGAGCTCTCGCCTCGCACCTCAGGTCGAACCCGAAAGCCGAGCTCCGGCTCGCAAAGGATAAGCCGAGCTCTCGCCTCGCACCTCGGGTCAAACCCGAAAGCCGAGCTACGGCTCGCAAAGGATAAGCCGAGCTCTCGCCTCGCACCTCGGGTCAAACCCGAAAGCCGAGCTCCGGCTCGCAAAGGATAAGCCGAGCTCTCGCCTCGCACCTCGGGTCAAACCCGAAAGCCGAGCTCCGGCTCGCAAAGGATAAGCCGAGCTCTCGCCTCGCACCTCGGGTCAAACCCGAAAGCCGAGCTCCGGCTCGCAAAGGATAAGCCGAGCTCTCGCCTCGCACCTCGGGTCAAACCCGAAAGCCGAGCTCCGGCTCGCAAAGGATAAGCCGAGCTCTCGCCTCGCACCTCGGGTCAAACCCGAAAGCCGAGCTCCGGCTCGCAAAGGGTAAGCCGAGCTCTCGCCTCGCACCTCGGGTCAAACCCGAAAGCCGAGCTCCGGCTCGCAAAGGATAAGCCGAGCTCTCGCCTCGCACCTCGGGTCAAACCCAAAAGCCGAGCTCCGGCTCGCAAAGGATAAGCCGAGCTCTCGCCTCGCACCTCGGGTCGAACCCAAAAGCCGAGCTCATCTCGCAGTAATCACGATCAACAAGTGCCGAGCCTAGTCTCGCACTTGCACATAAATTTTTAACTCTAATCAAGTTCACCCTTATTTGCAGGTTAACATATACCGAGCTGAGACTTGTTTCGTCCGCCGACTTCGACACTCGTTCGCCGAACTTGGGGGAGGGCTATTGTGGGTGTGGTGATGAGCACACCCCATTTTTTAGCTCATTCCAAAGCAAAAGGCCTAACATCAAAGGCCTAACATCCACTATGCAGATACGGTACTGTTCCCGACCTGCTCGGCACTGTTCACGACGTGCCGCTTACTGTTCACGACCTGCCGTTTACTGTTCCCGACCTGCCGGTTACTGTTCCCGACCTGCTCCGCACTGTTCACGACGTGCTGGTACTGTTCACGACATGCCTGTTACTGTTCCTGACCATCTCCGCACTGTTCACGACGTGCCGGGTACTGTTCACGACATGCCGGTTACAGTTCCCGACCTGCTTCGCACTGTTCACGACGTGCCGGGCACTGTTCACGACCTGCCGGATACTGTTCACGACGTGCCGGGCACTGTTCACGACCTGCCGGATACTGTTCACGACGTGCCTGGCACTGTTCACGACCTGCCGGATACTGTTCATGACGTGACGGGTACTGTTCACGAAACGTCACGTCATCCCCAAAAACCGGAGAGCTGTCTGCTCAACTCCCGCTATAAATACCCCATTTGGTATTCATTATCGACACACACAAAAAACTCTCATCCTCTCTCTCTAAATAACTTTCCCTCTCTAAAAGGAGCTCTCCAAGCTCTCCCAGCTCCGCAGCTCTCCGCAGCTCTCCGCAGCTCTCCGCAGCTCTCCCGATCTCCCAGCTCCGCAGCTCTCCGCAGCTCTCCGCAGCTCTCCGCAGCTCTCCGCAGCTCTCCGCAGCTCTCCGCAGCTCTCCCGAGCTCCCAGCTCTCCGCTGCTCTCCGCAGCTCTCCCGAGCTCCCAGCTCTCCGCAGCTCTCCCAAGCTCCCAGCTCTCCGCAGCTCTCCGCAGCCCTCCCGAGCTCCCAGCTCTCCGCAGCTCTCCCGAGCTCCCAGCTCTCCGCAGCTCTCCCGAGCTCCCAGCTCTCCTCAGCTCTCCGCAGCTCTCCCGAGCTCCCAGCTCTCCGCAGCTCTCCGCAGCTCTACCGAGCTCCCAGCTCGACAGCTCTCCCAGCTCGGCAGCTCTCCCAGCTCGGCAGCTCTTTCGAGCTCCCAGCTCTCCGCAGCTCTCGACAGCTCTCCCAGCTCGGCAGCTCTCCCAGCTCGGCAGCTCTCCCAGCTCGGCAGCTCTCCCAGCTCGGCAGCTCTCCCAGCTCGGCAGCTCTCCCAGCTCGGCAGCTCTCCCAGCTCTCTGCAGTTCTCCCAGCTCGGCAGCTCTCCCAGCTCGGCAGCTCTCCCATCTAGGCAGCTCTCCCAGCTCTCCCAGCTCTCCGCAGCTCTCCCAGCTCTCCCAGCTCTCCCAGCTTTCCCAGCTCTCCCAGCTCTCCGCTCTCTGCAGCTCTCCGCAGCTCTCCCAGCTCTCGGTGCAGCTCTCCGCAGCTCTCTGCAGCTCTCCGCAGCTCTCCGCTCCCTAGTTCTCTCCTACCCGCCTCAGCAACGAACTACGAATGGCTTGATCCCCAATCCGGGGTACGTAGGCAGCCCTTCGGGCACAGCTATAAATCACCTCCTCCTCCTCATTTGCCGACCGGAACGCAACCGGCTCTATCTTAACAGAAAATCCCCGAACCTCCCCGATACAAATTGATTTGTAGGAGACGTGCTCATACCCGTTTCAACAACACGGTAGCGATACCTAAACCGTTCGTAGCTTTGAATAAAATAGCCGAAAACAGAGTTGGTTCTTCGGAGATGATGGTTGATGAAGAAGAACTCATAACTTCGTTTGTTGCAGGCTTTGTTTAGTAAACGGAACTTTGCAATCTCCGTCGAGGGACAATGAGAGATGATATCTAGAATCACGTTTTCGTTCATCATGGAGAAAACTTTTACAGAGGATTATTCTTAGAACGATCAGAGAAAGAAAAAAAGGTTGTATCTGAGAGGTTGATGAAATTTTGATTTATCAGGTTTCTACAATTCTATATATATATAGAGAGAGAAAGATTAAGGACAAGGAGACTTGGGGAACAAGATTGCCTTTTCCTGATTGCGATTTCCAAAAACAAAAAAAGGAAAAACGAACAGCGGCGTGTCAACATAACTTTAATTTACACTTTAATATCCACTAGATTTTAACCATGCACGAGAATTTTTTTTGTTTATCAAATTTTGTAATATAATGTGTATTTTTTGTGTTTAAATATTTTTTTGTATATTTAGTTTTTGTCATATGAGATACATAATTATTTTTGTGCTTAAATATATTTTTTCTAATCCATTTTAAACCGGGAGTTCAATATGAAATTTAACATAATTTTTTTCTAATCCGCCCTAGAACGGGGTTAAGTTTTTAATTTTGTTTTCTGATGTTTAGTTTTATTTTTTCGACAAAATGTATTTGTGGATGTAAAAGTTTGAGATGTGATAACAATTTTATTTTTGGTATAAAATATATTATATAATTTTCTAAAATTTTAATCCACAATGAGGGCATTCGACAATTTTTTATTTGTTTTTGTTTTTATGTTTTCTATTTTGTAACAAAAAATATATTTTTGTTATGACATGTATGATTCAAAATTAGTGATTTTAGCTACCTAAATTTTCTGACCCGTTTTGTTATATATATTTTCAGTTCTATATTTTATTTTAAATATATTTTTAATAATTAAATTATCCATTCGGACTATTACCCATTGTTTTGTTATTAATTTGCGAATAAAGCATAATTATAAATATTTTCTATATGTGAATTATCTTTTTTGATATTGGTAACTGAATGTTATCGAATTTATGGTTGTGCAAATTTAATTAATAATATATTTCTTTTTCAGTTTGAAAAATATTCAATTATAAATTTGAATCTATTAATAAGATTTAAATTTAGAAATAAGCATATTTTGTTATTAATTCTGAATATTTTGTTTGTAACTATTGATGAAATCTCAGAAAATCTATATTAAATTCAAAATTATATTTCAATGCAATTGTTAATTTTGAATTTGTATCATTTAAAAAAAATAATTATTAAAATATTTGGCATAATCTAAATTCAAAAATTCAAAATAAGTAATATTATTTTCGTAGCAAAATAATATCAAAAATTTAAATTATGTTGTAATATGTAATTTATAATAATCTATTTTATTTATAATTTTAAATATTTAATTTATTTTTTGCATAATTTGAATTTTCTAATTACGAATTAAAATTAATATATATATATATATATATATATAATCAGATTAATTAATTAATCTACTCTTTAATTGAACGAAATATAATTAATAATTAATTTTGTAATTTAACCAAAAATATATGTTTGGCAATAAGAATAAACCAGGAAAAGAATAAATGTTATCCATAAAAAGAATAGAGTTATATACATTTTTTCTGTTTGGTCACAAAATAGCACTTTGTTTTAATAGATTAGATTAATTTTCTGACCTGTTTTGTTATATATATTTTCAGTTCTATATTTTATTTTAAATATATTTTTAATATATAAATTATCCATTGAGACTCTTACCAATTGTTTTGTTATTAATTTGCGAATAAAGCATAATCATAAATATTTTCTATAATCAACATAAATATCATATCATTTACACTTACAAATCATCATAAATATTTTATATTTAAATATAATCATTATTTTATTTATGTGAATTATTTTGTTTTGTATTGGTAACTGAATGTTATCGAATTTATGATTGTGGAAATTTAATTAATAATATATTCATTTTTCAGTTTGAAAAATATACAATTATAAATTCGAGTGTATTAATAAGATTTAAATTTAGAAATAAGCATATTTTGTTATTAATTCTGAATATTTTGTTTCTAACTGTTGATGAAATCTAAGAAAATCTGTATTAAATTCAAAATTTAAGATTATCTTTCAATGCAAATTGTTAATTTTGAATATGTATCAATTAAAAAATGATTATTAAAATATTTGGCATAATCTAAATTCAATAATTCAAAATAAGTAATATTATTTTCGTAACAAAATAATATTAAAAATTTAAATTATTTTGTAATATGTAATTTATAATAATCGATTTTATTCATAATTTTAAATATTTAATTTAATTTTTTTCATAATCTGAATTTTCTAATTACAAATTAAAATTAATATATATATATATATATATATAATTGGATTAATTAATTAAACTAATTTTTAATTGAACCAAATATAATTAATAATTATTTTTTTAATTTAACCAAAATATCTGTTTGGCAATAGGAATAATAGTTATCCAGGAAAAAAATAAAAGTTATCCACAAAAAGAATAGAGTTATATGTATTTTTTCCTGTTTGGTCACAAAATAGCACTCTGTTTTAATAGATTAGATTTTTTATGTTTTGATTTTAATATACTTTCCTTTTTTTATAAATAAACCACAATTCAATTCCTAAAAGGATTTTAGGTTTCATAGATATAGAAATTAATATTTTTAAAAATTACAATAAAAATATTTTTTTATTAATATAAAAGCTCATAAAATATGTGTAGGTAACACAGTGTATATTAATTATCAACATTATTCAAAACCATTCTTTAAAGCTTGTAAATAATATCTGTTTTTTTTTGTTGAGCAATAAATTTTATATTTCAAAAAAAAGTAGATGAATATTATTTCAAGTGACAATATCTAATATTTATTCGTGTAACTATTGATTTTTTACATTAATAAATGAGAAAAATAGTCTAAATGAAAAAAAAAGTAAATTCTTTTTTTGGTCGAAAAATAAAAGAAAATTTCTTAAGGTTTGAGCAAGGCTATTAAATTAAAGCTACTACTGCCTTTGGAAACCAATCTTTAGTTTACTAAATTTTGCGTCATCTTTAGTTTACTAAATTCACTCATTGAATTGTATTTTGGTTGTTTTGTCTCCTAGGTATTTGTCGTTTCGTTCCAGTTATAATCCCTCTTTTGGGAGTTTTGTAATTATTCTTTTAGTAGTGCTTTTGGTAGGTTAGTTGGTAGTTCTTTTGGAAAAATCAGAAAATGATATAAAATCTTAACATTCATACCAAATTTTGTTTTTTGTCGTTCACTACATTTGTGATGTTCGTATAATTAAACACTTCAATTCAGAATAATTTGGCTTTCTTGATTTTTGTTTCCTGTTTGCGTTATTTTATTTTCTTGTTGATTTTTTTTTTATAATAAATGTAGCGTTTTAATCTAAGCTTTCGTCTCTTTTAAGTTATTTAAAACTTGGTTTCAGATACTAATTGGGGTATGTATACTGGAATTAAAATACTTACAGCATAACGATTACAAGAAAGTTTGATATCGGATACAATGTTGGCGCTTATTCGAGTGCTAATATTAGTGACTAACTAATGACTATACACTTTGTTATTCTGATTTTAACAAGAAGATTATGCAAAGGCCTGAGGAACAGACTGAGTTTGAACCAAACTGTACTAAACCGTGAAGGTGGTTTCTGATTTTACATTTTCTTAGTTTGGTCTGGTTCAATTTTTCTTTGTAATATATGCTAACCGGTTTAAATGTAGGTCTATGAGAGACAGAGAGAGTGTTTAAAACCGGTTTTGGTTCAGAGTGTTCATGTTGTGTTTAGCATATTTGATGTTTACACTTTAATGAGAGAGACCAAGTTTAATAACCGAGCCGACAAAAACCCGCCACTGATACGACGTCGTTACCCGGGAACCATAGAGGTTTAGCATATTTGTCTTCTAGCCCTGTAACTTTTACGTCCTTCACATGTACCCACGACTTTTCAAAAATGCTGTCCAAAACCCATAAATCATATTCTTCTCTCGGATTCGAACGAATCACACCTGACTTTCCTTCATAGCTAGTGCTGTCAAAATGGATGTCCAAACCCATTTGGGCATGTCCATTAAGGACCATTTTGATTGTAGACAAATAGTGATCATGTCCATTAAAGATTATGACCATTAAGAACCATAACCATTAAGGATCATTGTTGATCCCGGGGATCACTAAGTACGTTTAAAGAGTGATTAGGAGATGAGAGATGAGATTTTCGTTAATTAGAGCAATTTAACCACTATTAAAGCAGGCCGGGAGAAAGATGAGTAGGCCGGGGGCCGTATTTCTTTTTATTGATGGTGAGAGAAATGAACACTTTAGAATTACGAACTGGTTCCGAAGGACGTCCAGTTCGGCGTTCTAAAATGTTGCCTTGTTACAAAGAGAGAAAGAGAGAGGTCGGGTAGCTAGTCGTAGGTCAAAAATGGCCCAAATCAAAAGTCCTTGTCATTAATGACATTGAGGGGTATATATAGTTGGGGTTGGCTTCCTGCTCCCCGGGATCTCGGGGCCACGTGGCGTCTTCGGCCTCTTTCGCGGGTAAGGTGGCCTAGGAGGCGTGTTCCGGCTTTCGGGGAGAGAGGTCATGATGAGCTCGGCGTGGCGTGTTGCAGAGCAGTGCACTGTTTAACCAACTCTCCTCCACGTGCCTTCCTCTCCTTCGTCAAGTCTACAAGGTTGGTGAGATGTCGAGGTCAGCCCATACGCCTGCTCAGACAATACACTGTTCGACCAACTCCTACTTGCCTTCTGCTCTTCTGACATTCCTGCCTTGGTGAAGTGTCAGACCGGGGACCGAGCTGACGAGGGGCCTTTCAGGTCGGCGTCGCTTTCAGGTCGGCGACCGAGCTGAAGAGGGGCCTTGCAGGTCGGCGCTTTCAGGCCGGCGACCGAGCTGAAGAGGGGCCTTTCCTAAGATGGGCCCAACTAATTGGGGGTGCTAGGCCCACCTCCAACAATCATGTCCAAATAGGCTGTCCATTTGTCAAAATAAAACAGATTTCTCTTTTTTTGACTAAACATTTCTCAAAGAAACAGTTTACAAAACAACAGCAATAACTTAACGTTTCAAAGTTTAATCTGTTCAAAGACTCTAAATTGAATCTGTTCAAAGTTTCTGTTCAAAGAAACAACAAAAAATTTACAGCTAATTATTCATGAGCTACATGAAAATGTCATTGCTTAATGTATCATCACCTTGTGCAAGCTTTAGTACAGCTGCCGTAATGAAGACGCTCAAAACCGTAAGGAAGACATTTGGTTTCTCTGAGCTTACAACAACGTATCAGAGAAACCAAACAACATATCAGAGAAACTCAGATTCAGAGTTCTGCAAGTACAAGTGTATCACACAAACCCAGAAAAGAATCAAAATTCCAAAACAAACCCAGAAATTTCAGGACAACCCCAGAAGAGAATTGAAAACCATATAGTATATGAACGGAGGATATTGAAAGATTAGAACCCAGAAGAGAATCGAAATTTCTAAGAGATCGAGAGCTTACGCGAGAGAGAGAGAGAATGAGCTGAGATTGAGGCCGAATCGCAGAGAGATTGTGGCTGAATCGCATAGAGAGATTGAGGCCGAATTGCAAAGAGATTGAGACCGTCGCGAGAGAGACGATGATGGTTCTTGGGTATAGACCAACTTGACCGCGGGTCAATCCGCTTTGGCTCGCGGGTTAGGTTGGACAAAGACCATCAATGACCAATTCATGTTGGGCTTAAATTATGATTGCCCAATTAATTTTTAACTGGGCCATGCCCATGATCACCCACCCAATTGACAGTACTATTTGTTGGAAGTGGGCCTAGCACCCCCAATTAGTTAGGCCCATCTTAATGAAAAGCCTTCCTCGATTCAGTCAGCTTAAAGTCAACCTTTGACCCGGGGAACACCGACCTGGAACCCCGCGCTCACAGCCATCCGAAACTCCCGAGCTACCAAGAGCGCATCCCGGGTCCGCGCTGACGCTTCGCCTAAACAGGGATGTCACGAGGGAAGGAGACACGTGGAAGCTGGTCGAACAGTACGCTATCCGAATAGAGATATGGTTTCAACTTGACGTCCCACCAACCTGCAGAGCAAGCAAAGGAGAAGAAGACACGTGGAGGGAAGTTGGCCGAACAGTACGCTACCCTGCATAAGTATGGCGCCGAGCTCATCATGACCCCTCACCCTGAAAACCGGGGACATGTCTCCTAGAGCACCTTACCCGCGAAGCAGGCTGGGGGCGCCACGTGGCCCCGGAATCCCGGGAAGCAGAAGGTCAACTCCCATTATATATACCCCTTAGTATGTACGAAGAAGGGAGACTTTTGGATCTCATTCTCTACAAATAGGCATGATCTCTCTCATTTGTAACAAGGCAGCGCCATTTAGAACGCCGAACTGGATTCCCGTCGGAATTAGTTCTTAAATCTAAATCGTTCGCTTATTTTCATCATTAATACAAAGAATACGGTCCCCGACCTGTTCATCATAATACCCGGCCTACTATAAGTTTTGGTTAACTCGTTCTATTTAACGGAAATCTCGTCTCTCTACTCCCTAATCAACCTCTAAACAACTTTAGTGATCTTCTGGATTAACAATTGGCGCTAGAAGGAGGGGAGTTTGGAGATTTTTCTATACGCAAGGAGCCGTTCAACCACGACATCAGCCGCAACAGCAATGGTGATCCCGCCTCCAAGAGTATTATCGGAGCAGGAGACCCCGGCCCAAACAACGGCCTCGCCGTCGACTCAAGCAACAGCGGCCGCCCCACCATCAGCTCAGGCGACGACCGACCAGCCAATCCCTCAAGAGCAGTCCCTCGGAACTCCACCCCCGGCTCCGGTGCCCACTCCTCTTGACGGCTCCGCCACCCAAAACACGCCCCGAACGTCGGTCGGGCAGCCGTAAGACCAGCCCACTCTGTCCGCCACGATGCAGACCCTGCTCGCCAGAATAGACGAGCTACCGATCAACGGTTTGCCACACTAGCAGCCTCCCGCGACCGGTCAGGCAACACCGGATCCCCCGGCGTCCACCTCAGAGAACCAGCTTCCCAGGGAGATACCCCTCCCATCCGGAGAAATCTATTCGGTGACTCGCCGTCAGGGTCCGAAGGTCCGGGCGGACGTTTCGTCCCGGCAATAGGCGGTTCTCCGGGTGACGAAGCTCACCTTCAACGATCCAGCTCGGAGCGCGTCAGGGACGCCGAATTTGAAGCCATTAAGGAACAATCCGTGCAATGTCCTCCAAAATTCATCAGGCCACCAGCGCGGCCCCATAAATAGATCGCGTCCTCAGAGAGACGCAAAACACGCCGTTCACTCCAGCCCTACGCGGACAACACCGACCCGGACCAGTATCTAACGGCGTTCACCATTGCCATGGGCCGCGCCCACTTCTCCCCGGACGAGCGTGAAGCCGCCCACTGCCAGCTCTTCGTAGAGAACCTCACCGGCCCGGCCCTCACATGGTTCTCTCGGCTAAAGACACACTCCATAGACAGCTTCAGAGATCTTTCGACCATCTTCCTCGAGCACTACTTCATCTACATCAGACAGTCCGCGTCCAGCGCAGATCTCTGGGCATTGAACCAAGGAGCAAAGGAGTCGCTCATGTCTTTCATCGAGCGCTTCAAAGCCACGGCCTCACAAAGCAACGTGACGGACGAGTCAGCGCTCCCCGCTCTGAGGAAGGGCCTGCGGGCCGATTCGGCCTTCAAGGACGACATGAAGCTCAACAAACCGCGCTCGTTGGAAGGCGCTTTACACCGCGCCGGACTCTTCGTTGAGCTCGAGGAGGAAAAGGCAGTCGAGTCAAAGAACAGCGCCTCGCACAAGGCCCCAGTCCCAAAGGAGCGACCCCAAGACGGGTATCAAGAGCCTCGTCAACACTACGATGACGAATATCAACGCAGCAAAGGAAAGCAGGCCGCCGCATTCCTCGTCAACGAATCCCCCGCCGTCCTCCATATGCGCGACCCCGCTCCTCTCTCCAACCCCGCGTCAAAATTGCCCTGGAACAAGTATGTGCGAGACCCCAACCAGCAGGATCGGCGTCCCGACGAGCCAAAAGACAAAGAGCCCAGACTAGATGAGCTGTACGACAGGATGACCTTATGCGACTTTCACCAGAGAAAGGGGCATTCGACCTCACAATGCCGCGCACTCCACGAAGTCCTGCTGAATCAATTTCAAAGGTGGGAAATCCACGTACCAGAGCGGCTGCGTCCGCGAGCCCAGGACAGCGATCGAATCCAACAACGCGATAATCTAGGCCGCGAGGACAGCCGGGCTAGCTCTGATAACCGCGCCCAGAACGACGATCGTCGCCGGCGATCCCCCTTGCGAGACCAGGAAAGGGGCAGGTCGCCTCCCCCGGCGCGGACTTTGATAGGGATGATCATGGGAGGCCTCCTCTCGTGTAACGATTCAGTACGGTCCATCAAGCGTCATGAGAGGAAGACCGACGCCTCCCTGAAATGGCACTCTGGCCCGGAGATCGATGCGCAGAACACAAGTAAAAGGGGGATATGTTTCCCCGAGGCCGACGCGTCCGGGGTCCACCAACCCCACAATGACCCCCTTGTCGTACAAGTCCGTGTAGCCGACTGCGACGTCAACCGGGTCCTCGTCGATACGGGTAGCTCGGTCGATCTCATCTTCAAAGATACCCTCGCTAGGATGAATCTAAACGGAGCCGCAATCAAGCCGCACTCCATCCCGCTAACCGGCTTCGCCGGAGACACCGTCAACGAAATCGGCACCATCGAATTACCGGTCTACGTAGGCCGGGTCACAAAAATCGTCAAGTTCGTGGTCTTCGATACCACCCCGATCTACAACATCATTCTCGGAACCCCTTGGCTGCACTCGATTAAGGCGGTATCGCGAGGCGAAGCGAGCATGCCGAAGTTGATCTGATGTTAGTTCGGCACATCTTAGGACGGTCTCTCCGTGCTCGTACGTGTCGTCCCTTCCGAATATCCGCAGATGGTTGGCGCGTACTCACCACGCGGGAGGATAAAAAGGCGCCTCGTTTTTCTGGGCGGTCGTGCTTCTTTTGACACGTGTCCAGGCGTCGCTTCACTGTCTCCCTTCTTCTATTTAACCCCCCTTTATTCCTCCTGTTAAAACCTTCTGCGCATAACCCTAAGGTAACCTCTTCTCTCCGATTTCCTCCTTTCCCTTCTTGCTTTCTTTCTGTATTTTTCGATTTCCTCCTCTCCGTGCAATGGCGCCGATGTTAGACGGTATTAGGGCTGAGTCGAGCGAAGAATCGGCGTCCCGTGGTGGCGGTAGCGATTCTCCGAGTTCTTCCTCCGATGGTTCCGGACGTGCCTCCTCTCCGTGTCGAGGCGCAGACAGTGGGGAACAGTCTGCTCCTTCGACTTCGGGGGCCGCCCCGCTGCTCCCGGGGACCCATCTCCGGAAGAAGACGGTGGTTAGATCTTCCTCTGGCGGTCGCGGCGTAGGCCAAGCTGGGGGTAGAACCGGGCATCTGGGCGACCGCGGTGGTCGTCAGGGCGGCCGTGGAGGCGGAGTTCGAGTGGCCAGGGTGAGGTCTCCCCTGGTTCCTTACGAGCAGGGAGGGTCACCGACCTGGAGCACAGCGGAATCGGTGACTCTCCTGAGGGATTTGTGCGACTTTCCTGCTGGCGTCGAGCTCAGGCTACCCAGGGCGGAGGAGCGCCCGTGGACTCCTCGGCCGGGCTTCGTCTGCCTGTATGAGTCGTTCTTCCAGAAGTGCGGCTTGCGCCTTCCTCTCCCCGAGCTGTTCGTCCAGTATTGCCGGGCGCGGGGCTTGGCCTTCTCACAGGTCTGCCCGTCCACGGTCCAGGGGATGATCGTGCTACTGACCTTGGGGCACGAATGCGACGTGGAGGTGACGGTGCCTATGTTCGAGGCACTCACCCAACAGAAGGCAAACCCTGGGATTCCTGGGACCTTCTATGCCGCTTTCAAGCCCGCGGTGAACGTCCTGGAGGCACCCAGCTCGGGGTCTAAGGCGAGCAAGCTGTCGAAGGTCGAGGACTGGTCTCGCAGCTACTTCTACATCCGGGCTACTGACGTGGTTGGGCTCGACCCGTCGGCGAGATACACCCGGGATTGGAACTTTTCCCCGGGTAGGGATTTGCAGATCGAGCTGACTTCTCTTCTTCGGTTTTGTCTGACTGATGCTGTTTGCTTTGCTTTCAAGTCCTCACTCTTCTAGGTTCAAGCTGCCGGACTACTCGGGTATCGTTGCCGTGCTCAGGTCAGTGCGTAGAAGAGAGTGGAAGTCATTCACCTCGGGGAGAATTGAAGCTGCGATGGCCGGAGGTCGGTTTTTTTTTTTTTTTTTTTTTTTTACCGAGCTGATGGGTGCCACCAATGTAGGTCGAGCTCGGTTTGCCAATCCGCTCTACGCGGACTCCTTTGTGGCGCCGCCGCCGCCGATACCCGAGGTGCCGGTCCGGCGCGACCCGGCGTCGCGGACTGGGGGGGAGTCCCCCGAGGCGGCTCTCTCGAAGAAGAGGGCGGCCGACGCTGCCGGTGCTAGGGCTGGCAAGAAGAAGAAGAGGACCGAAGTTGGAGGGTCTTCGACTTCTGGTCGGGAGTCTGGCCGGCCTGAAGAGGCTGGTTGCGAGCCCGAGGGCTCCCGAGGCGCCTTTGTTCTGATCTAACTGTTTTTAGCTGGACTTGTTGCGCGCCCTTGCTAACAACTGGTTTGATGCAGACGATGGCCCTTTCTGCCTTTCTGGCGGAGGCCTATGAGAAGCGACTCGCCGAGAAAGACGCGTCGCTCAGATTCCTGCAGGGGCGCCAGGAGGCCAGCGCGCAGATCCAGTCCGCTCTTACTCGCGGGTTGGAGAAGGACTTGAGGGAGGAGAAGGCCCGGTCTACGGCGCTGGGAGAGGAGGCGGCACGGGTGCGAGCCCGGGCTGTAGAGGTGGGCAGTCTTCAGGCCGAGCTGGAGGCTGAGAGGGCCCGATCTGCCGCTGAGCGGGCTCGGGCGGCTGCCTTGGAGGAGGAGGTCGGGCTCCTGAAGGGGGAGCGGGAGACACTCCGCTCTAGGGTGAAGGGGCTGGAGTCCGCCATAGGCCGGGCGAAGGTGGCCGTGGCTGCGGAGAGTGACCGGGTGACGGCCCGGTGGGACGCGCGGAACCGGAAGTGGTCCGCGAAGATGGAGAAGATCCGCGCCCATCTCGACGGGCGCAGCCGGGCCTTAGATCCTCACCTGCTGTACAACCAGGTGATCGGCATCAGGGCGTGCCTCAAGAGGATAGAGGCCGAGGACGGGGTGTCGGTACCGTTCTACCGATACCAGAAGCTGGATGAGGATGAGGCGGCATTCGGTGCCGTGCTGGATGGAATGGACTTTCCGGACTTGACCCCGGAGGATCTTGACATCCCTCTGGACCGCACTCATGGCGTCCAGCTCGAGCGGCTCATGCCCGTCGCTCCTTCGGAGGCGCCCTTCGTGGATCTGACTGCGGACGCTCCCTCCTCGGCTGCGGAGGTCGTCCAAGCGGACCTGCCAGCACAGGACTCGGCCCCGTGTGCTGACGAGGCCGGTACCGACGCGCCATCGGGTGAGGCCGGATCCGACGCGCCATCCGGTGAGACTGGCACCGACGCGCCATCCGGTGATGCCGGCACCGATGCGCCATCCGGTGGGGCCGCGGTTGGGGAAGAGAGGTCTGAGCAGCCCTTCCTCGGTGAGTATGGCACCAATGCGAGGATGGTGGATCCGGGCGATTTAGATGGTACCCGTGCTGACGGGGGCGAAGACCGACCGGCCGATGCGGCCTTGTAAAAACTTCTCTTTCTTTTTTTTTTGTAGTTTTTTTTTGTTTTGTTTTCTTCTCTCTTTTGTAAAGACCGGGCCGTAGGCCGTTTATGTAAGGACCAGGCCGTTGGCCCTTTTTATGACAACAAGGCCGTTGGCCCTTTCTCTCTTCTCTTTTTTTGTAAGTGCCGTTTCGAGGCTTTTGTAATGACTAGGCCGTGGGCCCTTTTTTATAATAACGAGGCCGTTGGCCCTTTTGTGATAATCGAGGCCGTTGGCCCTTTTTTTTTTGTAAGTGCCGTTTCGAGGCTTTTGTAATGACTAGGCCGTGGGCCCTTTTTATAATAACGAGGCCGTTGGCCCTTTTGTGATAATCGAGGCCGTTGGCCCTTTTTTTTTTGTAAATGCCGTTTCGAGGCTTTTTTAATCGGTAGAGTAGGTCGTAGACCGTACCCTGTCATGTATGCAGGTCGTGGACCGTGCTCTTGTATTGGGTGCGAGGTACGACTCGGCTTGAGATAGTTATTGCTTGTGTATCTTTAATATTTTTAGTGGGTGCGAGGTGATCTCGGCTTAAGGTACTTATTGCTTGTGTACCTTGTTTTTTTGGTGCGGGTAGCGAGCCCGGCTTAGAGACACTTAATGCTTGTGTGTCTAGTAGAGGTGCGAGCCCTGGGGCCCGGCTTTAGTACTTATTGCTTGTGTACTATGGGAGTGCGAGCATTGGAGCTCAACTTTGGCACTTATAACTTGTGTGCCGGGGAGAGCGAGCACCGGAGCTCGGTCCCCTTTTTTTTTTTGTAGTGTGAGCGTTTGGAGCTCGGCTTTTTTTTTTTTTTTTTTTTGTAGTGCGAGCGTTTGGAGCTCGGCTTTTTTTGTGTAGTGCGAGCGTTTGGAGCTCGGCTTTCTCTTTTTTTTTTTGTAGTGCGAGCGTTTGGAGCTCGGCTTTTTTTTTTTTTTTTTTTTTTTTTTTTGTAGTGCGAGCGTTTGGAGCTCGGCTTTTTTTTGTAGTGCGAGCGTTTGGAGCTCGGCTTTTTTTTTTTTTTTTTTTTTTTTTTTTTTTGTAGAGCGAGCGTTGGAGCTCGGCTTTTGTGCACAGGTCGGGGACCTTATTCCTTTGTCAAAAAGGTTTTATTAGATTAATAGCTGAGCCCTGGTTAGGGGTTGCCTACGCACCCTTTAGTAGAAGGGATCAAGCCAATCGTAGTTCGTTTGTTTACAAAGGCGGAGAGCGGAATGGAGCCCGGGGGCTTAGTAGTAGAACCGTTTGAGGTTGATCGAATTCCATGAGCGCGGGATTGCGTCGCCGGTCATCGTGACTAGCTCGTAGACGCCGGGCTTCACGACCTTGGAGATAAGGTAAGGGCCCTCCCAATGTGCACCGAGCTTGCCTGCGTTTAGCTCGGCGGTGTTTTCGAAGACTTTGCGGAGGACCAGGTCGCCTTCGGTAAAGAACCTGCCTCGAACCCTCTTGTTGTAGTACTTGGAGGCGAGCTGCTGGTAGTTTTGGATTCGGAGGAGGGAATGGTCCCGTTGTTCCTCAAGGAAATCCAGCTCGCTGAGTAGGACGGTGTCGTTCAGGGCGGGCTGCTGGGTGAGCATAGCGCGGCGAGGAGTGGGGAGCCCGACCTCGGAGGGGGCCATTGCTTCCATTCCGTGAGAGGGGCTGAACGGTGTGCGTCCTGTCGACGTCTTCGGCGTTGTGCGATGGGACCAGAGGACTCCATCGAGCTCGTCGGCCCAGGACCCCTTCTTGTCGTCTAGTCTTTTTTTGAGGCCGTCGAGGATGGTTTTGTTGGTGGCCTCGGCCTGCCCATTTCCTTGTGGATATCTCGGGGTGGACTTACTCAGCCTGATTTTCCACTTCGCGCAGAAGTCTTCGAAGAGGGCCGACGTGAACTGGGCACCGTTGTCGGTTACGATCTCGTAGGGCAGCCCGTGCCGGCAGATGATGAACTTCCAGACGAATTTTCGGACGTCCTCTGCCGTGATCTTGGCATAAGCTTCGGCTTCGACCCATTTGGTGAAGTAGTCGGTCATGACCAAGAGGAAGCGCTTTTGGCGGGATCGGGGAAGCGGCCCGACTATGTCCATGGCCCATCGCATGAAGGGGTAGGGCGCGACCGCAGTGGTAAGGAGCTCGGTAGGACAGTGAATGAGGGGTTCGTGACGCTGGCAATTCTCGCACCGGGCTGCGAATTTTTCGCAGTCTTGAAGCATCGTTGGCCAGTAGTGTCCCTGGTTCCGTATTCTCAGGGCGAGAGCCCGGCCGCTGGAGTGGTTTCCGTCGGCGCCCTCGTGCATTTCCTTCATCACGTCAATGGTTTCCTGCCCGTGGAGGCAGCCGAGCAGGGTTCCCGAGGCGCTCCACCGGAACAGTTGCCGTCCAGCATCGTGTATCGGGCACACTTCTTCCTTAGTCGTCGGGCGGCCCACCGATCTGGGGGTTGAATGCCGTCTGTGATGTACAGCAGTAGGTTGACTCGCCAGTCCGGTAGCTCGGGCTCGGCCGGAGGTGGCGGTAGAACTTCGGGAGGTAGGACGTCTTCGTAGAGGTCCGCGGCCTGGGGGTTGATCAAGTAAACCCCTTTTGGCAGCTCGATGCTTGGGAAGTCGATGCTCTCGACCGGGATCACCCGTCGTTGGGCTGGGGCCGAGGTGGAGGCTAGTGCGGCGAGGGCGTCTGCGGAAGTGTTATCGCCTCGGGGAATCTTCGTCAGGGTGAACTCGGAAAAGTCTGCGGCCAAGCCTTGGGTCACCTTGAGGTAAGCGTCCATGCGATCGTTCTTGGCCTCGTACTCTCCGCTGAATTGATTGGCGACGAGCTGGGAGTCGCAGTAAGCTCGGATTTTCTTCGCGCCGACCTCCTTTGCTAGGCGCAGGCCGGCAATCAGAGCTTCGTACTCTGCCTCGTTGTTTGATGCCGGGAAGGCCAGACGGAAAGACTGCTCGAGGATCTCCTTGGTCGGGGACTCGAGGCGTATGCCAACGCCGCACCCGTGCTTGGAAGCCGATCCGTCGACATGCAGAGTCCACACTTCGGGCACTTCGCTGACTGCCAGCTCGGGTGCCAACTCAACTAGGAAATCAGCCAGGACCTGAGATTTGATCGCGGTCTGACCTCGGTACTCGATTTCATACTCGCTCAGCTCAACAGCCCACTTCATTATCCGGCCCGATCGGCTCGGGCTGTGGAGGATGGTTCTGAGGGGGTAGGTGCTTAGGACGGCAATCGCATGGGATTGAAAGTAAGGCCGGAGCTTTCTAGCTGCGACGACCACCGCCAAGGCGAGCTTCTCCAGAGTCGGGTACCTGCTCTCCGCGTCGTCAAGGGATTTGCTGATGTAGGAGATGGGTGTTTGGTCACCCCGGTCTTCCCGTATCAGCACTCCGCTGACCGCTGACGCGGAGATGGCGATATAGAGGTAGAGGATTTCGCCTTCCTCTGGCTTGGACAGGACGGGAGGAGTGGATATGTACTCCTTCAGCTGTCGGAGGTCATCCTCGCATTTGTCGTCCCATTCGAACCGCTTGTTAGCCCGGAGCAGCTGGTAGAACGGGAGGCACTTGTCGGTAGAGCGGGAGATGAATCGGTTCAGCGCGGCGATTCTCCCGGTGAGTCGTTGTACTTGACGCGTGCTCTCCGGGGATTTGAGCTCGATGATGGCTCGGATCTGCTTGGGGTCGGCCTCGATCCCGCGCTGGGTGATGATGTACCCGAGGAATTCGCCCGATGTGACGCCGAAGGAACACATGGCCGGGTTCAGCTTCATGTTGTATTCGTTCAACGTCCGGAAGCAGGACCGGAGATGAGTGACGTGGTCGGCCGCCACCAGAGACTTCACCAGCATGTCATCTATGTATACTTCCATAGTGCGGCCTATTTGGTCGGCGAACATCCGGTTGACGAGCCGTTGGTAGGTGGCCCCGGCGTTCTTGAGTCCGAAGGGCATTACCTTGTAGCAGTAAATGCCTCGATCCGTGATGAACGCGGTTTTCTCCTGATCATCGGGGTGCATGGGGATCTGGTTATACCCCGAGAAAGCATCCATGAAGGAGAGTAGGTCGTTCCCCGCGGTGGCTTCGACGACTTGGTCGATTCGAGGGAGGGGAAAGCTGTCCTTTGGGCATGCCTTATTGAGGTCGGTGAAATCCACGCAGACCCTCCATTTCCCGCTCTTCTTCTTGACCACCACCGGGTTGGCCAACCAGTCCGGGTATTTGACCTCGGTGATCGAACCGGCCGCGGTGAGCCTTTCGACCTCGTCATTGACTGCCTGGGCGCGCTCCGGACCCAGCTTTCGCCGCTTTTGCTTGACCGGTCTGCAGGTCGGATCCACGTTGAGCTCGTGGCTGCACGTGTTTGGGTCAATGCCGGGCATGTCGCCGGTTGACCAGGCGAAGGTGGAGACGTTCTGCCCTAGGAACTCGACCAGCTCTCGCTTGATGCCCTCGTCGAGATCGGTGCCGATGCCAACGCAGCGGGCGGGGTCACGCGGATCGATGTTGACCTGGACGACAAGGTCCCGCCCTGGGAGGTCCTGGGCGTCGGGCTCGCCGGGCTGAAGCGCGTTGATAGCCAAGCAGGCCGGCGCGGCGCGGCGCAGCTTATGCTCGATGGCGAAGCATGCGCGAGAGACCCTTTGGTTACTCCTAAGAGTATACGTACCGGCCTGGTTGGGGAACTTGAGGCACTGGTGGTACGTTGACGTGACTGCCTTCATCGAGTGCAGCCAAGGGGTTCCAAGGATGATATTGTAGATCGGGGTGGTATCGAAGACCACGAACTTGACGATTTTCGTCACCCGACCTACGTAGACCGGCAATTCGATGGTGCCGATTCCGTTGACGGTGTCCCCGGCGAAGCCGGTTAGCGGGATGGAGTGCGGCTTGATTTCGACCCCGTTTAGATTCATCCTGGCCAGGGTATCCTTGAAGATGAGATCGACCGAGCTGCCCGTATCGACGAGGACTCGGTTGACGTCGCAGTCGGCTACGCGGACTTGTACGACGAGGGGGTCGTTGTGGGGCTGGTGGACCCCGGCCGCGTCGGCCTCGGTGAAACATATCCCCCTTTTGCTCGTGTCCTGAGCGTCGATCTCCGGCCCGGAGTGCCACTTCAGGGAAGCGTCGGTCCTCCTCTCATGACGCTTGATGGACCGTACTGAGTCGTTGCACGAGAGGAGGCCTCCCATGATCATCCCTATCAGAGTCCGGGCCGGGGGAGGTGATCTGCCTGTTTCCCGGTCTCGCGAAGGAGATCGTCGCCGCCGGTCGTCGTTTTGGGCGCGGTTGTAAGGCCTGGCCCGGTTATCCTCGCGACCTCGGTTGTCGCGGGGTTGCACTCGATCGCCGTCCCGGGCATGCGGACGCAGCCGCTCTGGTACACTGATTTCTCCCCGTTGAAATTGGTTCAGCAGGACCTCTTGGAGGGCGCGGCAGTGAGAGGTCGGGTGCCCCTTTCGCCGGTGGAACTCGCAGAAGGCCGTCCTGTCGTACGGCTCGTCTGGTCGGGACTCCCTATCGCTCGGCTCGTCGGGACGCCGATCCTGCTGGTGGGGATCCCGTACGTACTTGTTCCAAGGCAACCCTGGCGCGGGGCTGGGGGGAAGTACGGGATCGTGCAGACGGAGGCCGGAGGGCGGTCCGTTAACAAGGAATGCAGCGGCCTGCTTTCCCTAGCTGCGCTGGTACTCGTCATCGTAGTGTTGACGAGGCTCCTGATATCTTTCCTGGGGCCGCTCCTTCGCGACCGGGGCCTTGTGAGAGGCGCTGTTTCTCGACTCAGCCGCCATCTCCTCCTCGAGCTCGACGAAGAGTCCAGCGCGGTGCAAGGCGTCTTCCAGCGAGCGCGGCCTGTTGAGCTTCATATCGTCCTTGAAGGCCGAATCGGCCCGCAGTCCCTTTCTTAGAGCGGGGAGCGCTGACTCGTCCGTCACGTTGCTTTGGGAGGCCGTGGCCTTGAAGCGCTCTATGAAGGACCTGAGCGACTCCTTTGCTCCTTGGTTCATCGCCCAGAGGTCCGCGCTGGATGCGGACTGCCGGATATAGATGGAGTTGTGCTCGAGGAAGGTGGTCGACAGGTCTCTGAAGCTGTCTATGGAGTGCGTCTTCAGCCGAGAGAACCACGTGAGAGCCGGGCCGGTGAGGTTCTCTACGAAGAGCTGGCAGTGGGCGGCTTCGCGCTCATCTGGTGAGAAGTGGGCGCGGCCCATTGCGATGGTGAACGCCGTAAGATAATGGGCCGGGTCGGTGGTGCCCGCGTAGGGCTGGAGTTTGAGCTTCCCGAGGTGCTGGAGCGGGACGGAGGCGATCCGGCGGGTGAACGGCGTGTTTTGCGTCTCTCTGAGGACGCGATCGATTTCTGGGGCCGCGCTGGTGGCCTGATGGATTTTGGAGGACATCGCGCGGATAGTCTCCTTCATAGCTTCGAACTCGGCGTCCCTTGAGCGCTCCGCGCTGGATCGGAGGTGGTGGGCTTCGTCACCCGGGTGGCTTCCTACGGCCGGGGCGAAACGTCCGCCCGGCCCTTCGGATCCTGACGGTGAGTCGCCAGGTCGGCTTGTCCGGATGCGGGGGGTTTCTTCCCGAGAGGCCGGCTCTCTGAGATGGACATCGGGGGACCCGGTATTGTCCGACCGGTCACGGGAGGCCCCTAGCGTGGCGAACCGTTGGTCGGTGGCTCGCGTCAGCTCGTCTATTCTGGCGAGCAGGGTCTGCATCACGGCGGACAGCGTGGGCTGATCTTCCGACGCTCGGGGCGCGTTGTGGGCGGCGGAGCCGTCGGAATGAGCGGGTGCCGAAGCCGGGGGCGGGGCCCTGAAGAACTGCTCTCGAGGAATCGTCTGGTTGGCAGCTGCTTGGGCTGACGGCGGGATGGTCGCCGTCGTTTGAGTCGTCGGCGGGGCCGTTGTCGGGGCCTGGGCCGTTGTTTGGGCCGGGGTTTCCTGGTCTGACAACACTCTTGGGGGCGGAATTGCCATCGTTGCTGCGGTTGCGGTGGTGGTTGAACTGCTCCTTGCGTATAGAAGAATCTCGCCCCTCTCTCTAGCGCCAATTGTTGATCCCGGGGATCACTAAGTACGTTTAAAGAGTGATTAGGAGATGAGAGGTGAGATTTTCGTTAATTAGAGCAATTTAACCACTATTAAAGCAGGCTGGGAGAAAGATGAGTAGGCCGGGGGCCGTGTTTCTTTTTATTGATGGTGAGAGAAATGAACACTTTAGAATTACGAACTGGTTCCGAAGGACGTCCAGTTCGGCGTTCTAAAATGTTGCCTTGTTACAAAGAGAGAAAGAGAGAGGTCGGGTAGCTAGTTGTGCAAATTTAATTAATAATATATTTCTTTTTCAGTTTGAAAAATATTCAATTATAAATTTGAATCTATTAATAAGATTTAAATTTAGAAATAAGCATATTTTGTTATTAATTCTGAATATTTTGTTTGTAACTATTGATGAAATCTCAGAAAATCTATATTAAATTCAAAATTATATTTCAATGCAATTGTTAATTTTGAATTTGTATCATTTAAAAAAAATAATTATTAAAATATTTGGCATAATCTAAATTAAAAAATTCAAAATAAGTAATATTATTTTCGTAGCAAAATAATATCAAAAATTTAAATTATGTTGTAATATGTAATTTATAATAATCTATTTTATTTATAATTTTAAATATTTAATTTATTTTTTGCATAATTTGAATTTTCTAATTACGAATTAAAATTAATATATATATATAATCGGATTAATTAATTAATCTACTCTTTAATTGAACGAAATATAATTAATAATTAATTTTGTAATTTAACCAAAAATATATGTTTGGCAATAAGAATAAACCAGGAAAAGAATAAATGTTATCCATAAAAAGAATAGAGTTATATACATTTTTTCTGTTTGGTCACAAAATAGCACTTTGTTTTAATAGATTAGATCAATTTTCTGACCTGTTTTGTTATATATATTTTCAGTTCTATATTTTATTTTAAATATATTTTTAATATATAAATTATCCATTGAGACTCTTACCAATTGTTTTGTTATTAATTTGCGAATAAAGCATAATCATAAATATTTTCTATAATCAACATAAATATCATATCATTTACACTTACAAATCATCATAAATATTTTATATTTAAATATAATCATTATTTTATTTATGTGAATTTTTTTTTTGTATTGGTAACTGAATGTTATCGAATTTATGATTGTGGAAATTTAATTAATAATATATTCATTTTTCAATTTGAAAAATATACAATTATAAATTCGAGTGTATTAATAAGATTTAAATTTAGAAATAAGCATATTTTGTTATTAATTCTGAATATTTTGTTTCTAACCGTTGATGAAATCTAAGAAAATCTGTATTAAATTCAAAATTTAAGATTATCTTTCAATGCAAATTGTTAATTTTGAATATGTATCAATTAAAAAATGATTATTAAAATATTTGGCATAATCTAAATTCAATAATTCAAAATAAGTAATATTATTTTCGTAACAAAATAATATTAAAAATTTGAATTATTTTGTAATATGTAATTTATAATAATCGATTTTATTTATAATTTTAAATATTTAATTTAATTTTTTTCATAATCTGAATTTTCTAATTACAAATTAAAATTAATATATATATATATATATATATATATATATATATATAATTGGATTAATTAATTAAACTAATTTTTAATTGAACCAAATATAATTAATAATTATTTTTTTAATTTAACCAAAATATCTGTTTGGCTATAGGAATAATAGTTATCCAAGAAAAAAATAAAAGTTATCCACAAAAAGAATAGAGTTATATGCAGTTTTTCCTGTTTGGTCACAAAATAGCACTCTGTTTTAATAGATTAGATTTTTTATGTTTTGATTTTAATATACTTTCCTTTTTTTATAAATAAACCACAATTCAATTCCTAAAAGGATTTTAGGTTTCATAGATATAGAAATTAATATTTTAAAAAATTACAATAAAAATATTTTTTTATTAATATAAAAGCTCATAAAATATGTGTAGGTAACACAGTGTATATTAATTATCAACATTATTCAAAACCATTCTTTAAAGCTTGTAAATAATATCTGTTTCTTTTTGTTGAGCAATAAATTTTATATTTCAAAAAAAAGTAGATGAATATTATTTCAAGTGACAATATCTAATATTTATTCGTGTAACTATTGATTTTTTACATTAATAAATGAGAAAAATAGTCTAAATGAAAAAAAAAAGTAAATTCTTTTTTTGGTCGAAAAATAAAAGAAAATTTCTTAAGGTTTGAGCAAGGCTATTAAATTAAAGCTACTACTGCCTTTGGAAACCAATCTTTAGTTTACTAAATTTTGCGTCATCTTTAGTTTACTAAATTTACTCATTGAATTGTATTTTGGTTGTTTTGTCTCCTAGGTATTTGTCGTTTCGTTCCAGTTATAATCCCTCTTTTGGGAGTTTTGTAATTATTCTTTTAGTAGTGCTTTTGGTAGGTTAGTTGGTAGTTCTTTTGGAAAAATCAGAAAATGATATAAAATCTTAACATTCATACCAAATTTTGTTTTTTGCGTTCACTACATTTGTGATGTTCGTATAATTAAACACTTCAATTAAGAATAATTTGGCTTTCTTGATTTTTGTTTCCTGTTTGCGTTATTTTATTTTCTTGTTGATTTTTTTTTTATAATAAATGTAGCGTTTTAATCTAAGCTTTCTGTTGAAACTGGTATGAGCACGTCTCCTACAAATCAATTTGTATCGGGGAGGTTCGGGGATTTTCTGTTAAAATAGAGCCGGTTGTGTTCCGGTCGGCAAATGAGGAGGAGGAGGTGATTTATAGCTGTGCCCGAAGGGCTGCCTACGTACCCCGGATTGGGGATCAAGCCATTCGTAGTTCGTTGCTGAGGCGGGTAGGAGAGAACTGGAGAGCGGAGAGCTGCGGAGAACTGCGGAGAGCTGCACCGAGAGCTGGGAGAGCTGCGGAGAGCTGCAGAGAGCGGAGAGCTGGGAGAGCTGGGAAAGCTGGGAGAGCTGGGAGAGCTGCGGAGAGCTGGGAGAGCTGCCTAGCTGGGAGAGCTGCCGAGCTGGGAGAGCTGCCGAGCTGGGAGAACTGCAGAGAGCTGGGAGAGCTGCCGAGCTGGGAGAGCTGCCGAGCTGGGAGAGCTGCCGAGCTGGGAGAGCTGCCGAGAGCTGCGGAGAGCTGGGAGCTCGGGAGAGCTGCCGAGCTGGGAGAGCTGCCGAGCTGGGAGAGCTGCCGAGCTGGGAGCTCGGGAGAGCTGCGGAGAGCTGGGAGCTCGGGAGAGCTGCGGAGAGCTGAGGAGAGCTGGGAGCTCGGGAGAGCTGCGGAGAGCTGGGAGCTCGGCAGAGCTGCGGAGAGCTGCGGAGAGCTGGGAGCTCGGGAGAGCTGGGAGCTCGGGAGAGATGCGGAGAGCTGCGGAGAGCTGGGAGCTCGGGAGAGCTGCGGAGAGCTGTGGAGAGCTGGGAGCTCGGGAGAGCTGGGAGCTCGGGAGAGCTGCGGAGAGCTGAGAGCTCGGGAGAGCTGCGGAGAGCTGCGGAGCTGGGAGAGCTTGGAGAGCTCCTTTTAGAGAGGGAAAGTTAATTAGAGAGAGAGGATGAGAGTTTTTTGTGTGTGTCGATAATGAATACCAAAGGGGGTATTTATAGTGGGAGTTGAGCAGACAGCTCTCCGGTTTTTGGGGATGACGTGACGTTTCGTGAACAGTACCCGTCACTTCATGAACAGTACCCAGCAGGTTGTGAATAGTGCCCGGCACGTCGTAAACAGTGCGGAGCAGGTCGGGAACAGTAACCGGCATGTCGTGAACAGTGCCCGGCAGGTCGTGAACAGTGCTCGGCACGTCGTGAACAGTGCGGAGCAGGTCGGGAACAGTAACCGGCAGGTCGGGAATAGTAACCGGCAGGTCGGGAATAGTAACCGGCAGGTATGGGAACAGTAACCGGCACGTCATGAACAGTGCGGAGCATGTCGGGAACAGTAACCGGCAGGTCGGGAACAGTAACCGGCAGATCGGGAACAGTAACCGGCCGGTCGGGAACAGTAACCGGCAGATCGGGAACAGTACCGTATCTGCATAGTGGATGTTGGGCCTTTGATGTTGGGCCTTTTGCTTTGGAATGAGCTAAAAAATGGGGTGTGCTCATCACCACACCCACAGTAGCCCTCCCCCAAGTTCGGCGAACGAGTGTCGAAGTCGGCGGACGAAACAAGTCTCAGCTAGGTATATGTTAACCTGCAAGTAAGGGTGAACTTGATTATAGTTAAAAATTTATGTGCAAGTGCGAGACTAGGCTCGGCACTTGTTGATCGTGATTACTGCGAGATGAGCTCGGCTTTTGGGTTCGACCCGAGGTGCGAGGCGAGAGCTCGGCTTATCCTTTGCGAGCCAGAGCTCGGCTTTTGGGTTTGACCCGAGGTGCGAGGCGAGAGCTCGGCTTATCCTTTGCGAGCCGGAGCTCGGCTTTCGGGTTTGACCCGAGGTGCGAGGCGAGAGCTCGGCTTATCCTTTGCGAGCCGGAGCTCGGCTTTCGGGTTTGACCCGAGGTGCGCGGCGAGAGCTCGGCTTACCCTTTGCGAGCCGGAGCTCGGCTTTCGGGTTTAACCCGAGGTGCGAGGCGAGAGCTCGGCTTTTGAGGAGAAAGAAAAGAGTAAAAAATGAAATAAGCTTGGCACTTATCTGTATGCAGCTGTTCGGAGATGAGGGCGATGTTCCCGACATTTGCCGAGTTACTCTTTGCGTGTAGAAAAATCCTCAAACCCCTCCCTCTAGCGCCAATTGTTGAAACGGGTATGAGCACGTCTCCTACAAATCAATTTGTGTCGGGGAGGTTCGGGGATTTTCTGTTAAGATAGAGCCGGTTGCGTTCCGGTCGGCAAATGAGGAGGAGGAGGTGATTTATAGCTGTGCCCGAAGGGCTGCCTACGTACCCCGGATTGGGGATCAAGCCATTCGTAGTTCGTTGCTGAGGCGGGTAGGAGAGAACTGGAGAGCGGAGAGCTGCGGAGAGCTGCACCGAGAGCTGGGAGAGCTGCGGAGAGCTGCAGAGAGCGGAGAGCTGGGAGAGCTGGGTAAGCTGGGAGAGCTAGGAGAGCTGGGAGAGCTGCGGAGAGCTGGGAGAGCTGCCTAGCTGGGAGAGCTGCCGAGCTGGGAGAGCTGCCGAGCTGGGAGAACTGCAGAGAGCTGGGAGAGCTGCCGAGCTGGGAGAGCTGCCGAGCTGGGAGAGCTGCCGAGCTGGGAGAGCTGCCGAGAGCTGCGGAGAGCTGGGAGCTCGGGAGAGCTGCCGAGCTGGGAGAGCTGCCGAGCTGGGAGCTCGGGAGAGCTGCGGAGAGCTGGGAGCTCGGGAGAGCTGCGGAGAGCTGAGGAGAGCTGGGAGCTCGGGAGAGCTGCGGAGAGCTGAGAGCTCGGGAGAGCAGCGGAGAGCTGCGGAGAGCTGGGAGCTCAGGAGAGCTGGGAGCTCGGGAGAGCTGCGGAGAGCTGCTGAGAGCTGGGAGCTCGGGAGAGCTGCGGAGAGCTGCGGAGAGCTGGGAGCTCGGGAGAGCTGGGAGCTCGGAAGAGCTGCGGAGAGCTGGGAGCTCGGGAGAGCTGCGGAGAGCTGCGGAGAGCTGCGGAGCTGGGAGAGCTTGGAGAGCTTGGAGAGCTTGGAGAGCTTGGAGAGCTCCTTTTAGAGAGGGAAAGTTATTTAGAGAGAGAGGATGAAAATTTTTTGTGTGTGTCGATAATGAATACCAAATGGGGTATTTATAGTGGGAGTTGAGCAGACAGCTCTCCGGTTTTTGGGGGTGACGTGACGTTTCGTGAACAGTACTCGTCACGTCATGAACAGTACCCGGCGGGTCGTGAACAGTGCCCGGCACGTCGTGAACAGTTCGGAGCAGGTCGGAAACAGTAACCGGCATGTCGTGAACAGTGCCCGGCAGGTCGTGAACAGTGCCCGGCACGTCGTGAACAATACGTAGCATGTCGGGAACAGTAACCGGCAGGTCGGGAACAGTAACCGGCAGGTCGGGAACAGTAACCGGCAGGTCGTGAACAGTGCCCGGCACGTCGTGAACAGTGCGGAGCAGGTCGGGAACAGTACCGTATCTGCATAGTGGATGTTGGGCCTTTGATGTTGGGCCTTTTGCTTTGGAATGAGCTAAAAAATGGGGTGTGCTCATCACCACACCCACACTTTCGTCTCTTTTAAGTTATTTAAAACTTGGTTTCAGATACTAATTGGGGTATGTATACTGGAATTAAAATACTTACAGCATAACGATTACAAGAAAGTTTGATATCGGATACAATGTTGGCGCTTATTCGAGTGCTAATATTAGTGACTAACTAATGACTATACACTTTGTTATTCTGATTTTAACAAGAAGATTATGCAAAGGCCTGAGGAACAGACTGAGTTTGAACCAAACTGTACTAAACCGTGAAGGTGGTTTCTGATTTTACATTTTCTTAGTTTGGTCTGGTTCGATTTTTCTTTGTAATATATGCTAACCGGTTTAAATGTAGGTCTATGAGAGACAGAGAGAGTGTTTAAAACCGGTTTTGGTTCAGAGTGTTCATGTTGTGTTTAGCATATTTGATGTTTACACTTTAATGAGAGAGACCAAGTTTAATAACCGAGCCGACAAAAACCCGCCACTGATACGACGTCGTTACCCGGGAACCATAGAGGTTTAGCATATTTGTCTTCTAGCCCTGTAACTTTTACGTCCTTCACATGTACCCACGACTTTTCAAAAATGCTGTCCAAAACCCATAAATCATATTCTTCTCTCGGATTCGAACGAATCACACCTGACTTTCCTTCATAGCTAGTGCTGTCAAAATGGATGTCCAAACCCATTTGGGCATGTCCATTAAGGACCATTTTGATTGTAGACAAATAGTGATCATGTCCATTAAGGATTATGACCATTAAGAACCATAACCATTAAGGATCATTGTTGATCCCGGGGATCACTAAGTATGTTTAAAGAGTGATTAGGAGATGAGAGGTGAGATTTTCGTTAATTAGAGCAATTTAACCACTATTAAAGCAGGCCGGGAGAAAGATGAGTAGGCCGGGGGCCGTGTTTCTTTTTATTGATGGTGAGAGAAATGAACACTTTAGAATTACGAACTGGTTCCGAAAGACGTCCAGTTCGGCGTTCTAAAATGTTGCCTTGTTACAAAGAGAGAAAGAGAGAGGTCGGGTAGCTAGTCGTAGGTCAAAAATGGCCCAAATCAAAAGTCCTTGTCATTAATGACATTGAGGGGTATATATAGTCGGGGTTGGCTTCCTGCTCCCCGGGATCTCGGGGCCACGTGGCGTCTTCGGCCTCTTTCGCGGGTAAGGTGGCCTAGGAGGCGTGTTCCGGCTTTCGGGGAGAGAGGTCATGATGAGCTCGGCGTGGTGTGTTGCAGAGCAGTGCACTGTTTAACCAACTCTCCTCCACGTGCCTTCCTCTCCTTCGTCAAGTTTACAAGGTTGGTGAGATGTCGAGGTCAGCCCATACGCCTGCTCAGACAATACACTGTTCGACCAACTCCTACTTGCCTTCTGCTCTTCTGACATTCCTGCCTTGGTGAAGTGTCAGACCGGGGACCGAGCTGACGAGGGGTCTTTCAGGTCGGCGACCGAGCTGAAGAGGGGCCTTGCAGGTCGGCGCTTTCAGGCCGGCGACCGAGCTGAAGAGGGGCCTTTCCTAAGATGGGCCCAACTAATTGGGGGTGCTAGGCCCACCTCCAACAATCATGTCCAAATAGGCTGTCCATTTGTCAAAATAAAACAGATTTCTCTTTTTTTGACTAAACATTTCTCAAAGAAACAGTTTACAAAACAACAGGAATAACTTAACGTTTCAAAGTTTAATCTGTTCAAAGACTCTAAATTGAATCTGTTCAAAGTTTCTGTTCAAAGAAACAACAAAAAATTTACAGCTAATTATTCATGAGCTACATGAAAATGTCATTGCTTAATGTATCATCACCTTGTGCAAGCTTTAGTACAGCTGCCGTAATGAAGACGCTCAAAACCGTAAGGAAGACATTTGGTTTCTCTGAGCTTACAACAACGTATCAGAGAAACCAAACAACATATCAGAGAAACTCAGATTCAGAGTTCTGCAAGTACAAGTGTATCACACAAACCCAGAAAAGAATCAAAATTCCAAAACAAACCCAGAAATTTCAGGACAACCCCAGAAGAGAATTGAAAACCATATAGTATATGAACGGAGGATATTGAAAGATTAGAACCCAGAAGAGAATCGAAATTTCTAAGAGATCGAGAGCTTACGCGAGAGAGAGAGAGAATGAGCTGAGATTGAGGCCGAATCGCAGAGAGATTGTGGCTGAATCGCAGAGAGAGATTGAGGCCGAATTGCAAAGAGATTGAGACCGTCGCGAGAGAGACGATGATGGTTCTTGGGTATAGACCAACTTGACCGCGGGTCGATCCGCTTTGGCTCGCGGGTTAGGTTGGACAAAGACCATAAATGACCAATTCATGTTGGGCTTAAATTATGATTGCCCAATTAATTTTTAACTGGGCCATGCCCATGATCACCCACCCAATTGACAGTTATTTGTTGGAAGTGGGCCTAGCACCCCCAATTAGTTAGGCCCATCTTAATGAAAAGCCTTCCTCGATTCAGTCAGCTTAGAGTCAACCTTTGACCCGGGGAACACCGACCTGGAACCCCGCGCTCACAGCCATCCGAAACTCCCGAGCTACCAAGAGCGCATCCCGGGTCCACGCTGACGTTTTGCCTAAACAGGGATGTCACGAGGGAAGGAGACACGTGGAAGCTGGTCGAACAGTACGCTATCCGAATAGAGATATGGTTTCAACTTGACGTCCCACCAACCTGCAGAGCAAGCAAAGGAGAAGAAGACACGTGGAGGGAAGTTGGCCGAACAGTATGCTACCCTGCATAAGTATGGCGCCGAGCTCATCATGACCCCTCACCCTGAAAACCGGGGACACGTCTCCTAGAGCACCTTACCCGCGAAGCAGGCTGGGGGCGCCACGTGGCCCCGGAATCCCGGGAAGCAGAAGGTCAACTCCCATTATATATACCCCTTAGTATGTACGAAGAAGGGAGACTTTTGGATCTCATTCTCTACAAATAGGCATGATCGCTCTCATTTGTAACAAGGCAGCGCCATTTAGAACGCCGAACTGGATTTCCGTCGGAATTAGTTCTTAAATCTAAATCGTTCGCTTATTTTCATCATTAATACAAAGAATACGGTCCCCGACCTGTTCATCATAATACCCGGCCTACTATAAGTTTTGGTTAACTCGTTCTATTTAACGGAAATCTCGTCTCTCTACTCCCTAATCAACCTCTAAACAACTTTAGTGATCTTCTGGATTAACAATTGGCGCTAGAATGAGGGGAGTTTGGAGATTTTTCTATACGCAAGGAGCCGTTCAACCACGACATCAGCCGCAACAGCAATGGTGATCCCGCCTCCAAGAGTATTATCGGAGCAGGAGACCCCGACCCAAACAACGGCCTCGCCGTCGACTCAAGCAACAGCGGCCGCCCCACCATCAGCTCAGGCGATGACCGACCAGCCAATCCCTCAAGAGCAGTCCCTCGGAACTCCACCCCCGGCTCCGGCGCCCACTCCTCTTGACGGCTCCGCCACCCAAAACACGCCCCGAACGTCGGTCGGGCAGCCGTAAGACCAGCCCACTCTGTCCGCCACGATGCAGACCCTGCTCGCCAGAATAGACGAGCTACCGATCAACGGTTTGCCACACTAGCAGCCTCCCGCGACCGGTCAGGCAACACCGGATCCCCAGGCGTCCACCTCAGAGAACCAGCTTCCCAGGGAGATACCCCTCCCATCCGGAGAAATCTATTCGGTGACTCGCCGTCAGGGTCCGAAGGTCCGGGTGGACGTTTCGTCCCGGCAACAGGCGGCTCTCCGGGTGACGAAGCTCACCTTCAACGATCCAGCTCGGAGCGCGTCAGGGACGCCGAATTTGAAGCCATTAAGGAACAATCCGTGCAATGTCCTCCAAAATTCATCAGGCCACCAGCGCGGCCCCATAAATAGATCGCGTCCTCAGAGAGACGCAAAACACGCCGTTCACTCCAGCCCTACGCGGACAACACCGACCCGGACCAGTATCTAACGGCGTTCACCATTGCCATGGGCCGCGCCCACTTCTCCCCGGACGAGCGTGAAGCCGCCCACTGCCAGCTCTTCGTAGAGAACCTCACCGGCCCGGCCCTCACATGGTTCTTTCGGCTAAAGACACACTCCATAGACAGCTTCAGAGATCTTTCGACCATCTTTCTCGAGCACTACTTCATCTACATCTGACAGTCCGCGTCCAGCGCAGACCTCTGGGCATTGAACCAAGGAGCAAAGGAGTCGCTCATGTCTTTCATCGAGCGCTTCAAAGCCACGGCCTCACAAAGCAACGTGACGGACGAGTCAGTGCTCCCCGCTCTGAGGAAGGGCCTGCGGGCCGATTCGGCCTTCAAGGACGACATGAAGCTCAACAAACCGCGCTCGTTGGAAGGCGCTTTACACCGCGCCGGACTCTTCGTTGAGCTCGAGGAGGAAAAGGCAGTCGAGTCAAAGAACAGCGCCTCGCACAAGGCCCCAGTCCCAAAGGAGCGACCCCAAGACGGGTATCAAGAGCCTCGTCAACACTACAATGACGAATATCAACGCAGCAAAGGAAAGCAGGCCGCCGCATTCCTCGTCAACGAATCGCCCGCCGTCCTCCATATGCGCGACCCCGCTCCTCTCTCCAACCCCGCGTCAAAATTGCCCAGGAACAAGTATGTGCGAGACCCCAACCAGCAGGATCAGCGTCCCGACGAGCCAAAAGACAAAGAGCCCCGACCAGATGAGCTGTACGACAGGACGACCTTCTGCGACTTTCACCAAAGAAAGGGGCATTCGACCTCACAATGCCGCGCACTCCACGAAGTCCTGCTGAATCAATTTCAAAGGTGGGAAATCCACGTACCAGAGCGGCTGCGTCCGCGAGCCCGGGACAGCGATCGAATCCAACAACGCGATAATCTAGGCCGCGAGGACAGCCGGGCTAGCTCTGATAACCGCGCCCAGAACGACGATCGTCGCCGGCGATCCCCCTTGCGAGACCAGGAAAGGGGCAGGTCGCCTCCCCCGGCGCGGACTTTGATAGGGATGATCATGGGAGGCCTCCTCTCGTGTAACGATTCAGTACGGTCCATCAAGCGTGATGAGAGGAAGACCGACGCCTCCCTGAAATGGCACTCTGGCCCGGAGATCGATGCGCAGAACACAAGTAAAAGGGGGATATGTTTCCCCGAGGCCGACGCGTCCGGGGTCCACCAACCCCACAATGACCCCCTTGTCGTACAAGTCCGTGTAGCCGACTGCGACGTCAACCTGGTCCTCGTCGATACGGGTAGCTCGGTCGATCTCATCTTCAAAGATACCCTCGCTAGGATGGATCTAAACGGAGCCGCAATCAAGCCGCACTCCATCCCGCTAACCGGCTTCGCCGGAGACACCGTCAACGAAATCGGCACCATCGAATTACCGGTCTACGTAGGCCGTGTCACAAAAATCGTCAAGTTCGTGGTCTTCGATACCACCCCGATCTACAACATCATTCTCGGAACCCCTTGGCTGCACTCGATTAAGGCGGTCACCTCGACGTACCATCAATGCCTCAAGTTCCCCAACCAGGCCGGGACGTATACTCTTAGGAGCAACCAGAGGGTCTCTCGCGCCTGCTTCGCCATTGAGCATAAACTGCGTCACGCCGCGCCGGCCTGCTTGACCATCAACGCGCATCAGCCCGGTGAGCCAAATACCCAGGATCTCCCAGGTCGGGACCTCATCGCCCAGATCAACATCGATCTGCGCGACCCCACCCGTTGCGTTGGCATCGGAACCGACCTTGAAGAAAGCATCAAGAAAGAACTGGTCAAGTTCCTGGGGCAGAACGTCTCCACCTTCGCCTGGTCAACCGGCGATATGCCCGGCATCGACCCGGTGACATGCAGCCATGAGCTCAACGTGGACCCGACCTTCAGACCAATCAAGCAGAAGTGGCGAAAGCTAGGCCCCGAGCGAGCACAGTCCGTCAATGACGAGGTAGAAAGGCTTACCGCAGCCGGCTCAATCGCCGAGGTCAAATACCCATACTAGCTAGCCAACCCGGTAGTAGTCAAGAAAAAGAACGGAAAATGGAGGGTCTGCATAGATTTCACCGACCTCAACAAGGTGTGCCCAAAAGACAGATTTCCCCTCCCCCGAATCGACCAAGTCGTCGAAGCCACCGCCGAGAACGAGCTGCTCTCTTTTATGGATGCCTTCTCGGGGTACAACCAGATCCCTATGCACCACGACGACCAGGAGAAAACCGCGTTCATCACGGACCGAGGGAACTACTGCTACAAGGTGATGCCCTTCGGACTCAAAAATGCCGGAGCCACCTACCAACGGCTCGTCAACAAGATGTTCGCCGATCAAATCGGCCGCACTATGGAAGTATACATAGACGACATGCTGGTAAAGTCCCTAGTAGCGATCGACCACGTCACTCATCTCCGATCCTACTTCCGGACGTTGAACGAATACAACATGAAGCTGAACCCAGCCAAGTGTTCTTTCGGCGTCACGTCGGGCAAATTCCTCGGATATATCATCACCCTGCGCGGGATCGAAGCTAACCCCAAGCAGATCCGAGCCATCACCGACCTCAAATCCCCAGAAAGCACGCGCCAAGTACATCGACTCACCGGGAGAATCGCCGCGCTTAACCGGTTTATTTCCCGTTCAACCAACAGATGTCTACCATTCTATCAATTCCTCCGAGCTAACAAACGATTCGAGTGGGATGACAAGTGCGAGAGAGCCCTCCAGCAGCTAAAGGAGTACATATCCACTCCTCCCGTCCTGTCCAACCCCGAAGAAGGCGAAACCCTCTACCTCTTTATCACCGTGTCTGCATCAGCGGTCAGCGGGGTACTAGTACGAGAAACCGGGGGGACCAAAAGCCCATCTCTTACGTCAGTAAATCTCTGGACGACGCGGAGAGCAGGTACCCAACTTTGGAGAAACTCGCCGTGGCGGTAGTCGTCGCAGCCAGAAAACTCTGGCCTTATTTTCAATCCCACACGATCGTCGTCCTAAGCACCTACCCCCTCAGAACCATCCTCCACAGCCCAAACCGATCTGGCCGAATAATGAAGTGGGCAGTTGAGCTAAGTGAGTATGAGATCGAATACCGAGGGCGGACCGCGGTCAAATCTCAAGTCCTGGCCGATTTCCTAGTTGAATTGGTACCCGAGCTAACGATCGACGAAGTCCCTGAGGTGTGGAGCCTGCATGTCGACGGGTCGGCTTCCAAACACGGCTCCGGCATCGGCATACGCCTCGAGTCCCCGACCAAGGAGATCCTCGAGCAGTCTTTCCGTCTGGATTTCCCAACGTCAAACAACGAAGCCGAATACGAAGCTCTGATTGCCGGCCTGCGCCTGGAAAAGGTGGTCGGCGCGAAGAAAATCCGAGCCTACTGCGACTCCCAGCTTGTCGCCAATCAATTCAGCGGGGAATACGAGGCCAAGAATGATCGCATGGATGCTTACCTCAAGGTGACCCAAGGCTTGGCCGCAGATTTCTCCGAGTTCACCCTGACGAAGATCCCCCGAGGTGATAACACTTCCGCAGACGCCCTCGCAGCACTGGCCTCCACTTCGGCCCCAGCTCACCGACGGGTGATCCCGGTTGAAAGTATCGACTTCCCAAGCATCGAGCTACCAAAAGGGGCCTACCTGATCAATCCCCAGATCGCAGACCTCGACGAGGACATCCCGCCTCCCGAAGATCTGTCACCACCTCCAGCCGAGCCCGAACTACCAGACTGGCGAGTCGACATACTGCTGTACATGGCAGACGGCGTCCACCCCCCAGATCGATGGGCCACCCGCCGGCTAAGGAAGAAATGCCCTCGATACACGATGTTGGACGGCAATCTGTTCCGATGGAGCGCCTCGGGGACCCTGCTCAGCTGCCTCCACGGGCAAGAAACCATTGACGTAATGAAAGAGATGCACGAAGGCACAGACGGAAAACACTCCAGCGGCCGGGCTCTCGCCCTGGGAATACGAAACCAATGACACTACTAGCCAACAATGCTTCAGGATTGCCAAAAGTTCGCAGCCCGGTGCGAGAAATGTCAACGCCATGGTCCACTCATACACTTTCCTACCGAGCTCCTTACCACTGCGGTGGCACCCTACCCATTCATGCGATGAGCCAGGGATATCGTCGGGCCCCTTCCCCGATCTCGTCAAAAGCGCTTCATCCTAGTGATGACCGATTTCTTCACCAAATGGGTTGAAGCCGAAGCTTACGCCAAGATCACGGCGGAGGACGTCCGAAAGTTCGTCTGGAAGTTCATCATCTGCCGGCACGGTCTGCCTTACGAGATCGTGACCGACAACGGTGCCCAGTTCACGTCGGTTCTCTTCGAAGACTTCTGCGCAAAGTGGAAGATCAGACTGAGTAAGTCCACCCCGAGATATCCACAAGGAAACGGACAAGCCGAATCCACCAACAAGACCATTCTCGACGGCCTTAAAAACGACTAAACGACAAGAAAGGCTCATGGGCCGACAAGCTAGATGGAGTTCTCTGGTCGCATCGCACAATGCCGAGGACGGCGACAGGCCGCACACCATTCAGCCTCTCTCATGGTATGGAAGCGATGGCCCCATCCGAAGTCGGGCTCCCCACTCCTCGCCGCGCTATGCTCACCCAGCAGGCCGACTTGAACGACGCCGTGCAGTTGAACGAGCTGGATTTTCTCGAGGAACAACGGGACCAGTCCCTCCTCCGGATCGAGAACTATCAACAGCTAGCCTCCAAGTATTACAACAAGAAGGTTCGAGGCAGGTTCTTTGCCGAGGGCGACCTGGTTCTGCGCAAGGTCTTCAAAAACACCGCCGAGCTAAACGTAGGCAAGCTCGGTGCCAATTGGGAAGGCCCCTAACTCATCTCCAAGATCGTGAAACCCGGCGTCTATGAGCTAGTCACGATGAACGGTGACGCAATCCCGCGCTCTTGGAACTCGATAAACCTAAAACGCTTCTATTATTAGGTCCCCGGGCTCCGCTCCGCTTTCTATCTTTGTAAGCAAACGAACTACGATTGGCTTGATCCCTTCAACTAAAGGGTACGTAGGCAACCCCTAACCAGGGCTCAGCTATAAATCTAATAAAATCTTTTCAAGATCCCAAAAAAAAAAAAACACACGAAAAGGGGGGGAGAGAATAAGGTCCACGACTTTATTCCAAAGCCAAGAAAGAAGAAAGGGGGACCGAGCTCCAATGCTCGCACTCCCCAGCACACAAACTATAAGTGCTAAAGCCGAGCTCCAATACTCGCACTCACACAGTACACAAGCTATAAGTACTAAAGCCGAGCTCAAGGCTCGCACCTCTACCAGACACACAAGCACTAAGTGTCTTAAAGCCGAGCTCGCCACTCGCACCAAAAAAAGAAGGTACACAAGCCTTAAGTGCCTTAAGCCGAGCTACACCTCGCAATAACAAAAAATATATAAAGATACACAAGCGTTAAGTATCTCAAGCCGAGCCATACCTCGTACCCGATACAAAGACACAAGGGCACGGTCTACGACCTGCACGCACGATGTTGACAAAAGAATACGGTATGCGACCTATTTTACCAAACATTTGCAAGACAAACAAGTAAACTCCAAACCGCAAATCCATTTACCAAACAAGTTGGGCATAAAACGTCATTTTACATAAATGGCCAACGGCCTAATCTTTACAAAAAAAAAAAACAAAACAAAACAAAAGAGAAAAACAAGCTTTTACAGAGGCACTTCGGCCGATAAAACTTCACCCCCGTCAGCACAGGTACCATCTAGATCATCTGAGCCCACCATCCTCATATTGGTTCCGTGTTCACCAAGAAAAGGTTGCTCGACCTGCTCTTCCTCAACCGTGGTCTCAACGGCCAGCGCGACGGGATCAGCTTGGATAACCGCCACAGTAGCACCCATGACCGGGTCTTGGGCTGTCGGATCAGCTCGGGCAGCTTCCACGGTAGCACCCAGAATCAGATCCTCGGTGGTCGGGTCAGTGGAAACCACCGGCGCAGTAGCACCGCCTTCAGCAACTGATGCATGTGCATCTGAGGCCGGGTCCGCGACTGGCGGCTCGGAAGGACCTTGGGGAGGATTCAAAGCTGAAGGGGCCTCGACAGGCATAAGTCGCTCGATCTGAACGCCAGACGTACGATCGAAAGGGATATCCAAATCTTTTGGGGTCAAGTCCAGAAATTCGATCTCGTCCAGTTGGGCGCCGTAGACCCCTTCATCCTCGTCCAGCTTCTTGTACCGGTACCACGGCACCGACATCCCATCCTCAGCCTCCATCCTCTTGAGGCACGCCTTTATGCCAACCACCTGATTGAACAGCAGATGAGGCTCTAAAGCCCGGTCACGGCCAGCGAGATGGGCACGGATTTTCTCCATCTTCGCGGTCCACTTCCGGTTCCTCCCCTCCCACCTTGTCGTAACCCGTTCACTCTCCGCAGCCACGGCCGCCTTCGCCCGGTCAATAGCACCCTCCAGCCCTTTAACCCTAGAGCGGAGTGTTTCCCTTTCCCCCTTCAAAAGCCCGAGCTCCTCTTCCAAAGCAGCCGATCGAGCCCTCTACGCGGCAGATCGAGCCCTCTCCGCCTTCAGTTCGGTCTGAACGTGGTCCGCTTCTAAAGTCCGGGCTCGTACCCGCGCCGCCTCCTTCTCCATAGCCCCTGATCGGGCCTTCTCGTCCCTCAACTGCTTCTCAAGCCCGCGGAGAAGAACCGACTGGGTCTGCTCACTGGCCTCCTGGCGCATCTTCAGAAAATTAAGTGACGCGTCCTTCTCGGCCAGTCGCTTCTCATAAGCCTCCCCGAGAAAGGCAGTAAGAGCCATCGTCTGCATCAAGCCAGCTGTTAGCAAAGACAAATACGAAAATTATCATGAATTAACAGTTGTATCTATGAGAAGCCCTCACCCGAGCCGCAGACCGCGCCGCTGCGCGAAAGGCGTCGGATTCCGCCATCTCCAATGGCCGGAAGTGCGGATGCTTTTGCCCAAATATCATCGCATGCGCCAGCTCGGCGCACTCGTCCATGTCCACGATAATTTGATTGTTGCCATCCTCGTGAGAAAAGTAGAAGCTGAAGTCCCTAGGCTCAGCATCAGATCCCTCCGAAGCACCGTCTCCGTCACCACAACGACCCTCAGCCCCTTGCACGGCATCAGGATCCCGGGCATCTTCCACGATGACGACCGTGTCGCGGTCCTCCGTCGCCCGAACTACGACTTCTTCGTCCAACAAAGCCCGGGCTGACTCCACCCCGCTTCCGGCTAATACCTCGGTATCAGGGGCACCGGTCTGCTCAGCAGGTGGGTCGCGGGAGAGCTCGGCCACATGTCCGGACTCTTCAGATCGGACATCTTCCCGACCAGGGGCTGAGGACCCCGCGACTTCGTTCCGCTTCTTCTTCTTGGCAACTCCCCCGCCCGCGGTTATGGCCGCCCTCTTCTTAGAAAGAGCAGCCTCGGACCCCTCTTCCCCGGCCCGTAGTGCCGGCTCTCGCCAGACCGGCACCTCAACAAGAGGCGGAGGCGGCGCAACAAACGAATCCGCGTACAGCGGATTCGCAAACCGTGATCGACCTGCAATAACGCCAACCATCAGATCGGCAAAAAAAAAAAAAAAAAAAAAAAAAAAATAATTGACCGACCTCCGGCCATCGCAGCTGCTACTCTTCCCGAGGTAAACGATTTCCAATCTCTATCTCCCACCGTCATGAACACAGCAAGAATACCCTCGTAGTCCGGTAACTTGAACTTTGAAGAGTGAGGACCTGAAATCAAAACAAACAACGTTAGTCAAAACAAAACCGAAGAGAAGAAAAGCAGTTCGATCTACAAACCCCTACCCGGGGAAAAATTCCAATCCCGGGTGTATCTCGCCGACGGATCAAGTCCAACCACTTCGGTAGCCCGGATGTAGAAGTAGCTACGGGACCAGTCCTCGACCTTGGACAGCTTGCTAGCCTTAGGCCCCGAACTGCTAACCTCGATGATATTCGCCGCAGGTTTAAAAGCAGCGTAGTAGGTCCCCGGGATCCCAGGATTCGCCTTCTGCTGAGTGAGAGCCTCAAACATGGGAACTGTCACCTCCACATCACACTCCCGCCCCAGGGTCAGCAGCACGATCATCCCTTGAATCGTGGACGGGCAGATCTGCGAGAAAGCCAAACCCCGCGCCCGGCAGTATTGGACGAGCAGCTCGGGGAGAGGAAGGCGCAGCCCGCACTTCAGGAAGAACCCCTCGTACAAGCAGACGAAGCCCGCTGGAGGATTCCACGGACGCTCGTCCGGCCTGGGTAGTCGGAGTTCGGCAGCAGCAGGGAAGTCGCATAACTCCCTCAACAGGGTAACTGACTCCGGTGTGCTCCAGGTCGACGACCCGCCCTGCTCATAAGGACCCAAGGGAGACTTCCTCGCCTTGGCCGCTCGTGCCCCTCCACCGCGACCGCCTCGACGTCCACCTCGATCGCCCGCACGTCCGGTTCCTCTCTCGTCCTGGTCAGCACCACGACCACCAGAGGAGGACCTTATCACCGCCTTTTTCCTGAGATGGGTCCCGGGAAGCAGCGGAGCGGCCCCCGAAATCGAAGGAACAGGCTGTTCCCCACTGTCTTCGCCTCGTCGCGGAGAAGAAGCGCGCTCAGAACCACCAGAAGAAGAGCTCTCTCCCAAAGAATCGATGCGGTTGTCGCGGGACGCCGACTCACCGCTGGACTCAACCCTGATTCCGTCAAGTATTGACGCCATTTCGCAAAGAAGAAGAAGAAACCCCGAATCGAGAGAAAGGCGCTTAAAAGAAATAAGCGACAAAATCAGATAGAGGAAGAAGAAAATAGTTATCTTAATGAGTTTGCGCAGAAGAGTTGAATCGAAGGAGAAGGATTGGTTTAAATAGATAAAAGGGGGACAGCGAAGAGACGTAGGGACACGTGTCGAAGGAACACGATCCCCAAAACCCTAATGATGATGCCTCTTCGTTTTCCCGCGCCAAAAGCAGGAAACGCCTCGATAGACGCGAAGCGTCTTTCGTACGCCCGCGCGTGAGTAGTGCACGCGGAAAGTAGAGCGTCGCTTCGGTTCCCCTGCGTGATGAGCACGCGCCAACAATCTCCAGATCTTCGGAAAACCCGACACGCACGAGTTAGGGCTCGAATCTAAGTTATAACTCCCCGCACTCATCTACTCAATCTCAAAGGACCGTCCTAAGATGCGCCGAACTAACAACAGATCAACTTCGATGCATTCACCACACCTCATGCCACCGAACTGGGGGGGGGCCTATTGTTGGAGGTGGGCCTAGCACCCCCAATTAGTTAGGCCAATCTTAGTGAAAAGCCCTCCTCGATTCAGTCAGCTTAGAGTCAACCTTTAACCCGGGGAACACCGACCTGGAACCCCGCGCTCACAGCCATCCGAAACTCCCGAGCTACCAAGGGCGCATCCCGGGTCCGCGCTGACGCTTCGCCTAAACAGGGATGTCACGAGGGAAAGAGACACGTGGAAGCTGGTCGAACAGTACGCTATCCGAATAGAGATATGGTTTCAACTTGACGTCCCACCAACCTGCAGAGCAAGCAAAGGAGAAGAAGACACGTGGAGGGAAGTTGGCCGAACAGTATGCTACCCTGCAGAAGTATGGCGCCGAGCTCATCATGACCCATCACCCTGAAAACCGGGGACACGTCTCCTAGAGCACCTTACCTGTGAAGCAGGCTGGGGGCGCCACATGGCCCTGGAATCCCGGAAAGCAGAAGGTCAACTCCCACTATATATACCCCTTAGTATGTACGAAGAAGGGAGACTTTTGGATCTCATTCTCTACAAAATAGGCCCGATCTCTCTCATTTGTAACAAGGCAGCGCCATTTAGAACGCCGAACTGGATTCCCGTCGGAATTAGTTCGTAAATCTAAATTGTTTGCCTCTTTTCATCATTAATACAAAGAATACGGTCCCCGACCTGTTCATCATAATACCCGGCCTGCTATAAGTTTTGGTTAACTCGTTCTATTTAACGGAAATCTCGCCTCTCTACTCCCTAATCAACCTCTAAACAACTTTAGTGATCTTCGGGATTAACACTATTCATAACTGACTAAATATAGAAAACCATCTCCCACTATACATCTTTCAGAACCGGGAAGAGAGACCAAGTTTCGTTTCGCAGACAGAACCGAATCACATTGTTTTATCACCAATGCAAGAAACCGTACGACGATACCGGATGATATGATCTCTGGAAAAAACTCGTCCATCGGTAATTCCAAATCATTCAATCGCTTCCACGCGAACATATCAGAATCGAAAACCTCGCAATTGAGATTACAGAAACCCTCTTTCATCTTCCTTCTTTCCCACGGTATTGGTTCGGAAACCCTAACGATCTTATACCGAAATGGGTTTGACTGAATCACCATTAAACCGATTGCAACAGTGAAATACCGGGTTATCGGGTTTGGTAAAATCTTACAGGTGATTATTTTTGGAATGATCAGAGAACAAAAAAAAAAGGTTTTTACAATTCTATATGTATATATATATATATATATAGATTAGACTGATTTGTTGCCCAACAAACAAAAAAAAATCATAATCTGTGAAGAACAAGGAGACTTGGGGAACAAGATTTCTTTTTCTAGATTGCGATTTCCCTCAAAAAAAAAAAAAAAAAAAACGAGACAACAACATCAATTGCTAATGAGAGCACAAAATCAAGATAGATTCACAGTTTACACTTTAATTTCCATTTTTGATGTTTTGATTTTAATTTTCTTTCCTTTGTGTTTTTTTTAAAACCACTAGATTTTAGCCCTTCATATGACAGTAGTTTATAGGTACGACATCTGATCATAGATAATAGAATGAAGGTCTAAAGTTTTATTAATAAAACTAGGTCGCGTAACAATCATATGGAGGTCTAAAGTTTTATTAATAAAATTAAAAATAAATAAATCTTGTAATAATAATATAAAAACTCATCAAATATTTGTAGGGACTACTACTTCTCATCGTATATAGTAAATAAAATATCAATATTAATTTTAATTAACAGTATGTAATATTTATAGGCCTTTTCCACTAATTAATTAATGGCAAAAAATAGTCTCCGTTGAAAAAAATAAGGAAACTCTTTAAGTTTTTTTAGTAAACATGTTAAGAGTTATTACCGATTTTCGATTTTTGACTGACGATTACAAAGATAACAAAAAATAGAAAAGACCAAAAACTAAAATTTACAACTAATTACGACTAGAAACATTGACCGAAGAACGAATTAAATAGCATAAACAAACAACGACGGGAGAGACAACAAACAACAAACTTCGAAGAAAAAAAAACCAAGCGATCCGAAAGTCACAAAGAGCTAACAAGACATGTAAACAAAGTTGCCACGAGCGACTGTGATCCTAGGCCACCCTCAAACCTTAGATCGACAGAGCCTACAACTTCTCCGAAGAACATGTAAAAAACATCAAACACTTCGGAGAAACCATTTTTCTAAACAATTACTCAATGATGGATAACAAAGTGGGGTTTCCAACAAAAAAAACTACAATCACTAATTGCCTTAAATGTTGAAAAGAAACAAAACAAAACAGTATAACTGAATTTTAATCTCTTACAAAAAGCTGATCAATTTCTGTTTTGTACAAAACAAAAGTATTACAACATTAGATTGTGTTCTTGATTTTAAAACTCAACTCCAAAATTTTTACCAAGAAAAAGTAACTTGCAGAAGCTAAAAAAAAAAAATGGAAAGGAAACCATACTCTTGAAGACAAAATCCCAAGAAAGATTCTAAATTAACCGACAAAAAGTTTGCAAAGATCCCTACCTCATTGTTTTTTGTGTGTTTTTTCATGTCTGAAACTATGAAATGCTGACAAAAAAATAGTCTTTCATAGATCTTCTTCTTCTTAATCCTCTGGTTTTGATGAAAAAACTAAGTTAGCTCAGAGTCTGAAGCATGACCAGTTTGTTGTCTACGTCTCCCTGGGCTTAGAGGACTCATTGGACTCAAAGGCAATCGATTATCCTTCCTCGCTTTAATGCTTCTTCCAAATGGACTCAATGGTGATGATTTTGGCGATGATCTTGCTTTTACCGGCGAGGTCCCTGTAGATCTCAACTTTCCTGAACCTGCATTGATAATTTTAACTTGAATCATGTAGTCATTATACAGAGTTTAGAAAGAGAGAGGTGAATAATAGACTAACCTAAGCTTGGACTTTTTCTTAGCTTTACCAATTCACCGCTTTTCTTTAATGCTGACACCTTTTTAATGGGAGCTTCTGAGTAGACTGATCTTGTATCTGAGTATTCAGATATTGTATCTAGACACAAGGATTTTGTATCTCTTATTATCATTGCATTAGGTGGATCTTCAACCACTGAAACGCTTTCGGAACCCGCTGATTCGCTTGCCTCTGAGTTACTGGTTTCTTTTGAGTTTGGATTCATCTTCTCTCTTTCCGAAACCCTGTATGAGTATAGCTGGAAAGGTATTTGAGTCACGGATGCTGTGTGAGACCCTGAGTCACCTGGAAACTTTCTCAAGAACCTTGCTTCTAAATCCCAACAATCAACTAGCGGAGTTTGCATTTGAGGGTGACCGTGATCTGGATTCACAACTAGAAACTTCTTGATGTAGCGCAGTATCCGGCAAATCGAAGAAAAGTTTGGACGCTGGCTCGGTTCTGAGTGCCAACACCGTTTAATCAGACTAACCAGGTATTTTGGTGAAGGGAAAGGGAACAGAGGTCTCTCTCCCATCCTAATGTTGATAGCCATTTTCTCACCTTGAAGATGACTATCTTCAAATGGAACTTTACCGGTTATAAGCTCAAAACACACCATTGCAAAGCTATACACATCAGCTTTGTGCGTTAACTTCGATTTCGGAGTTGTACCTTTCAGGTCTTGTTCCATCTCTGCTAGAACTTCAGGTGCATACCAGATTACAGGATCAGGAGTGCTTGGTCTCGAGGAAGACCGGGTAGAAGACTGAGCTTTGACAGAAGATAAACCGTATCCAGAGATTTTCGCATGGAAATAACCTTCGGTATGACTCCTCTCTTTCAAAAGAATGTTCATGGGGTTTAAATCTCCATGGAGGATATCATTTCCATGAAGATATTCCATTCCCCTTGCAATCTGCAGCATGATATCAACCACGACGGAAACCAAAAACAGATATCTTCTTCTTGGTCCGCAATTCTCCTTCATGTAGCTCTGCAAATCTTTGTGCATTAACTCCATAACCAAAAAGCATTCTTTCCTCTCTTCATCATAGAATCCACAGAGGTACTGAAGTATATTCGAATGACAAAGAGCTAAAAGAGAAGAAATTTCAGAACTTAACGGCTCAAGATCGCTGAAAAAATGCCTCACTGCAAAACTATCACCTAACCATTGGATCTCCTTGTACTGTCCATCTGCACCTAACCGCCTTCTCACCTGGTAATCCTTTGAGCCAAGCAATATCGAGCTCGGGAACATTTTCCCGTTAAACTGCTCCAACCCGGTTAGTTTCTTCAGAAGCAGATCAGCTAGACGCTTCTCGGTCTTTCCAATATCATCGCTGTCCGATTTCCTCTTCTCTTGCAATGCCTCCACAAGGTTCCATCTATCTTCTCTCCATGAATGCTCAAACCGGCTGCAAAAATCCCTCGGTACCAAATACTGTTTCCCAAACCTCCACTGGAAAAGCTTAGGATCATTCCACTCTCCATCATACTTTCTTGAGAACACAACTCTCCTTCTCTCCATCTCAGATGGGTCAAGACCCGAAATCTCCCCGGCTGCCTCGATCGCTTCAACAACCGCCGGGAAATAACAGAACAAGTTGTGTATATGAAACTCAACACAGTCTTTGTTCTGATGAAGATTGATGACTTTGCCCCACCAATCGCTATTATCCATACAATGCTTAACATACAACTCTCCTTCTTTAAACACTCTGTAAAGCTCCCTTAAAGGTTGTTCAAGTGCTCTCCATTTAGTGTGCTTCTCTTCAAGCTTCAGATTCTGTCTGATCTCTTCTGCGACAGTGTTGAAAGCTAAGCTGAAGATCTCTAACAACAAACAACATTGTCTTTGGTTGATCAATATATCATCTTGTAACACCATTAGTGCATTTAGACTTCCCAAAACCTCGCCGATTTGTCTGAATTGCTCCATTGACAAATGACAATTTAATTCAGTAGGCTTGAGATTTTATGAATTGCTAGGAAAAAAAAACAAAAGAAGAAAAATAACAGAAAACTGATCAAAATTTCAGTTACATTACACATTTATACAACATATAATAAGATCAAAATGAGACAACATGCAGATATGTAGATCCAAGCAATGTTAGGGTTTCGAGGCTAAACCTGAAATGAAGATCCTTTATTCTTTTAAGGATCGATATATCGAGCATATAATAAAATCACATCATACACGAACTGAATCAGAAGAACAAATCTCCAACCTGATAATCCAAAAACAATCTCAAATCGAATTTTTTTAAAAAAAACTTGAAAGGAAAAAAATTGGAAAAACAATCACCTCAATACAACTTCAATTCACCGGCAGATTCAAAGGAGAAAGAGAATCTCTAATTCTTCTGTGCTGCTAAAATTAAGAAAATCCCTAATTTGTTTCCGAGAAAATTAAGAAAAGAACAAAAAATTGCAGGAAAATCTTTGGAAATGTTCTTATTCGGCAGGTTGATTTTGATCGTTGAAAACATGTGTCCGCCTTTCTCTGGAGTCCATATATGATGTGTTCCCGCGAGCTTCGTTATATGTATAAAATATTGCATATACATAGTATTTATGTTATGGCCTTCACGTTGTGAAAATATACACACGTCCGGAAGATGTATTAAAGGACTAATTAATTAGGAACTAAGATTCAATCCGCGCTAGTTATGTAGTACGTAATATTTTTTTTTTAAATTGTTTTGAAATTTAAGAAAAATAAATTTTTTTGAATTTTATAATATGTCTAACTAATAATTATATATATATATATATATATCAATCCGGATGAACCTGACTACTTAATCCGTTTTGGAATGAATTAAAATATTATTCGGGTTAACCCGTAAAAACCTATAATCTTGAAAAACATCACTCTAATATGCACCGCTTAACAACTATGATTTTTGTGGACAGTCCACAAACTCATAAAAGAACAAATTTTTCGTGTATAACTCTTTACAAAATTAGTAAAATATTTTTCAAATTTTTTATTTGATATATATTCAAATAAAATATAATAATCATAGTAAAAATATTACAAGATTTCGAATATATTTTATTTGAATATGTAAAGATTGATAATTATTTAATAATATCATAATAATGAAGAAACTAAATAGTAAATAACTTCTTTGATAAAGAATAAATAATTTTTATATTTTCATCAATAATATTAAAAGAGAATTATATTATTTTTTTATTTTAATTATTATTTTTTATTTACAATAATATAATATGTAATAATTTACAAAATAAAATTCATTTTTTTAAATTATTTTTTAAATAATAATATAGAAACTATTATTAAATCAGTGTGTCACTTAATTGGATTATTGACGACGACTTTGAGGAAGTTTCGTGTCACCTGGTTTATGCAAAGACTAGGATAAAGTCAACCAATCAGCATTTGATATCAAGTTTACAAGTTTCTCTTCTCTTCTCGCCATTTCCCTCTCGGTTAGTCTTGTCCAGAAGAATACTCATGGCTTCTTCTGCTTTGACTTACTCAAGGAAGAGATACCATGTCTTTCCGAGTTTCCACGGGCCAGATGTTCGTAGAAGATTTCTCAGCCACTTACGCAATCACTTTGAAAGCAAAGGGATCACAACGTTCAAGGATCGGGAGATCGAGAGAGGCCACACGATCGGACCTGAGCTCGTACAAGCCATTAGAGAATCGAGGGTCTCCATCGTTGTGCTCTCGAAGAATTACGCTTCTTCGAGCTGGTGTCTAGATGAATTGGTGGAAATCTTCAAGTGCAAAAGAGATCGGGGCCAGGTTGTGATGACGATTTTTTATGATGTTGATCCGTCACATGTTCGGAAACAGAGCGGGGATTTCGGAATCGCTTTCGAGAAAACTTGTCAAGGGAAAACTGAGGAAGAGAAGCAGATATGGAGCAAAGCTTTGGCTGATGTCGCAGACATAGCCGGAGAACACTATCTGAACTGGTTTGTCGTTTCTTTTTGGTTCTATGCTTTTATCTTTCTTAATCAATGGCGAGTTTTCTGTAGTTTTAGTCCCATCAACATGGTTTTGTGAGTAAATGATTCATCAAATTGACATGGAAATAATATTAAAAAAACACACACACCAACACGATTTTGTTTGCTTTTGTTAGGGATAATGAAGCAGAGATGATCCAAAAGATTGCTACAGATGTTTCAAAGATACTGAATGTTACACTGTCAAAGGATTTTGAGGGGATGGTGGGGATGGAAGCTCACTTGAGGAAATTGGACTCTTTGTTACGCCTCGAGTGCGATCAAGTGAAGATGATTGGAGTTTGGGGTCCTGCCGGAATTGGTAAGACTACCATTGCTAGAGCTTTATACAATCAACTCTCATCCGATTTTCCACTTAGATGTTTTATGGGGAACCTCAAGGGAAGTTGTAGGAACATAATGGGTGTTGATGATTATGATTCGAAGCTGTGTTTGCAAAACCAACTTCTGTCCAAGATTTTGAACCAAAAGAATATGAGGGTACATCATTTAGGAGCAATACAGGAATGGCTAAAAGATCAGAGAGTGCTTATCATTCTTGATGATGTAGATGATCTAGAGCAATTAGAGGTTTTGGCTAACGAGCTTTCTTGGTTTGGTTTCGGAAGTCGAATCATTGTTACCACAGAAAATAAAAAGATTTTGAAGGCACATGGGATAAACTATATCTACCATGTGGATTTTCCTTCCAAGAAAGAAGCCCTTGAGATCTTCTGTCTATCTGCTTTCAAGAAACGTTCTCCATGGGATGGCTTTGAGGAGCTTGCAAAGAAAGTAGCAGAGCTTTGCGGTAATCTTCCATTAGGCCTTCGTGTTGTAGGTTCATCTTTGCGTGGTGAGACCAAAGTCGAGTGGAGGCTTCAGTTATCTGGGCTTGAAACTAGTCTTGATAGGAAAATTGAGGACGTATTAAGAGTGGGATATGACAAATTGTTGAAGAAACATCAAGCTATCTTTCTCCACATAGCTTGCTTCTTCAATAATGAGGATGAAAACCATGTGACATCAATGCTCGCTGACAGTAACTTGGATGTCAAAAATGGGTTGAAGATCCTAGTCGATAAATCTCTGGTGCATATATCTACCGATGGGAAGATAGTGATGCATTATCTACTCCAAAAATTGGGTAGACAGGAAGTTGTAAAAGAGTCTAATGAGCCGGGAAAACGTCAGTTTTTAGTAGAAGCTCAAGATGTTCTCAATGTACTGGCAAATGGAACAGTAAGTGCTTACATATATCTTGCTCGATACATCTTGCCTTTTGTGATAACAAATTCACTAATCTATTTTGGATACATGTCAGGGTACTGAGTCTGTCCTAGGGATATCTTTTGATATGTCCAAGACTGGGGAGTTGTTTATAAGTCGGAGAGTCTTTGAAGGAATGCGTAATCTCCAATTTTTGAGAGTTTACATGGGCGATTCCAATGCAGATGTTAGCTTGTGCACAGTAGAGGGCATGGAGTTTCTACCTCGTCTAAGGTTACTACATTGGAATTCATATCCAGGAACATGTCTTCCTCCAACATTTCGGCCAGAATTTCTCATCGAGCTCCATATGCCGTCAAGCAAACTCGAGAAGCTATGGGGAGGAATCCAGGTTGGCATTTGATTCATTTAAATATGTTGTAATGATTCAACTCTGGTATTTGATATTTCTCATTTGTTGTGCAGCCCCTTGTAAATCTGAAGAAGGTAAATCTGAACTTTTGTTTCAAGTTGAAAGAGATCCCAAATCTTTCCAAAGCTACTAATCTTGAGAAACTGACATGTATCCAATGCACGAGTTTGGTGAAGTTTCCTTCCTCTATTCTGAATCTATACAAACTAAAAACGGTGAGGATGTGGGGTTGCAATAAGCTACAAGTCACCAACTCAACATCTCATAAGAAATATTCCTCACGATTGAGAAGTTTTCCAGATATTAGTAGGAACATCGATAATCTCTGGGTCGGGGGTCCAACATTTGTTGGTCGTCAGTTTCAACATTTGTTGCTTGTAGGTGGCAGAGACCTCCAGAGATTACCTCATGTTCCAGAAAGTGTAAGGAAGCTAGACCGAAGCAGTAGTGCTATAAAGAGGATTCAAACTTACATCAGGCCACAAACTCTTATCAGCGAAAACTGTACTAATAAAGGTCCATCAATCGTTGGTCGTCGGACTCATCCTCAAAGGCTTGATAGGTTTGATGTAGTTGGGAGAGAACTCAAGAGATTACCACATGTTCCAAAAACTTTAAGGAAGCTAGACTTGAGCAGTAGTGGTATAGAGAGGATTCCAGATTACGTCAGTGGTCTCCATCGGTTACAAACTCTTATCATCGAAAACTGTAGAAAACTCATGTCAGTGGAGGATCTCCCCGGTTCCCTCAAGTCCCTACATGCAAACAATTGTGTTTCACTTGAGAGAGTCGCATTCTCAATGTCTTCACAAGATTCAGACTCAATCAGAGAACTCATGTTCCGTAACTGTTTGAGACTCGATAAAGAAGCAAGAAGAGTAATCACAAATAGTAGGTTTGCCAAATATGTATGCTTACCCGGTAAAGAAGTCCCCGCAGAGTTCACCCAAAAAGCTACAGCAAACTCCATAACCATCTCTCCGAGGAAATTCTCTAGTGCTTCCTCAATATTTAAGGTTTGCATCCTGCTATCGCCAATCAAGGACAACACACTTCTTCATGTAAATTGTTATCTAAGAAGCAAAGAAGGTGTCCTCATTAACCAAGTCAGCTATGTGGCCTTGACTTCAGATCAGCCTCCACAAGTTGGAACGCCGCACCTCTTTATACTTGGTGGTGACTTATCACACCAACAAAACAGAAGCCATGAAGTGGATGTGAATACAAGCGAGATTCTGTTTGAATTCACCTGCTCAGATAACCACAAGATCATCGAGTGTGGTGTAAGGATCTTGGAGGAGGAAGTTAAGGAACATATCACAAAATGGCCCGGTTTTAAAACCGGAGACAACACAAACGACCACGACAATGATGATGATGATGGAGACTGTGAACCTGAACGTGTAGGCAACATCAGCTACCAAACTGATGTAGCACATCTCCATCCCTGTGTTAAACAGTTCTTGGTTTGTATCGTTGTTTTATTTATGGTTGGGCTTTTATTTTATGTATTGGATTTGGCGCTTTAACTTTAAGTTTATGTCGGCTAAGAGATGTTTTATCTCCAAGTGTTTTAATTAAGGTTTTAGCAAACTAGTATAAGTATTTCTAATCTTGTAACGTTGAGCTTTGGTTTTTGATTAATAAAGAAAATTTCTTCTCAATTACAAGTCTTAGATTTTCTTTGTTCTCTCAGGAAGAAAACTTGAGATCTAAGCAACAAGTGTTATCGAAGACAGAAGCTCCACTCTGATTTCCAATTTCTAACTATTCCACTTTTGTAATAGTCTTTGGATGAATGATTGTAGAAAAGATTCAAGTCATAAAACCTATCAATGTTTAGACAAGTTCCAGCCAAAGCATATGCCTACCTAAGGGACACACATTTAGCCCGACCGTTCGAGCTAATTCTACAACAGTTAAAGAGTTTTAAGTGGGTCTAACCTGTAACAATCAAAAGCCTAAGTCTTCAACGTCACTAATGGTTTCTGCAGATGCTTGATTTTGCTGAGAATTGCATTCGATTGATGGAATCAGACGCAAACTGGTCAATTCGGTTACAAGTGAAGAAGATGAAGGATTTCGAGTCTGAGAGAGAAAAATGAAAAGCCTTTGGATCCTATAAGGCTTAAATAACTGAAGCCCAAAAACCCAAAGGATCCAAAGCCCAAAAGATGGTTTATTTTTTTTAATGGCAAGAAAGAAAAATTTCACGGGGAAAATGGCGGTGATGCGAATGATACAGTTAGAGAAGAGAGAAGAAATCAGAGAGCTCGTGTGATGATGAAGTGAAGACGAAAACAAAGAAGACGAAGAAGACACACGAATGGCTACTCCGTGGTACTTTGTTGCTGTTCTTCTCACCATTCTTACCAGCTCTCAGGTTCCAATTCAAGCCCTAAATCTACAATTCCTCTTTTTTGTTCTTCTTCTTTGCGTCGTCTTTCTGTCGCTGATTATGATTGAATCTGGCTGATTTCGTGCGCTTTCGAGATTCGTTTTCTTCTTTCACTGCATTTTTGGATCTATCGCTGGTGGTGCTGTCGCCTAATCTATCTGAATCATGTCGGTTTTTGAGTGTGGTAATGCATTTTCCACGGTTTCGAGTAATGTCATGATGTGAATTGCGAGTGCTTGATTGTTTCTCTGTCGATTCAGGACCCAATTTCTTTCTACTGTGGCTAGTTGTTTAAGCTCATACTGTGAACATTTGTGATTCTGTAGAGAAATGGAGGTTGCGTGATTGGTTGATTGTTCGATGTTCAGTGAGAATTTTTAGTCATCGATAAGCTATTAGAAACATTCAAGTTATCACTCTATACAAGTCATGATCATCATTCTTCATGTTCGAGATAGAAATCGAACAATATTAGCTGGAGAGATTCGATTCGATTTGATAATGAGAGCTAAGTTGATGATATATTTTACCTTCTCTCACTGTGTAAACTTATGCCTCAGGGAATTTTAACAACTCTTTCTCAAATTGATGGAGGTTATAAGTACGATTATGCTACTGTTCCATTTCTTGCCGAAGTTTTCAAGGTATTTTGTTGTTTTCATTATGCTCAACCCGTTTCTCGTGCTCAAAAACTGAAGTTTTTTTCCATGTCTTAGCTGCTGAGATTTTTTACTTTTGTAAACTTCTTCTGCAGCTGATCATTTCTGGTTTATTTCTCTGGAGAGAGATGCGGACATCTTCCTCAGCAGCTGCAAGGATTACTACGGATTGGAAGAGCGTGCGCTTATTTGTTATTCCATCTCTTATATATCTGATCCATAACAACGTGCAGTTTGCTACATTGACTTATGTGGACACATCCACTTATCAGATAATGGGTAATTTGAAGATTGTGACCACTGGCATACTGTTTAGGTATCTGCTTCATGCGCTTTCTTTCCCTGTACTATCTTTTTGCGCAAAAGAAATAGGAACAACAAAAAAATGGATTCTAGGTTCTCTCTGTGGAGTAAGAAATTTGTAGTTTATCGTCGTTGTAGGTTATTTTTGAAGAGGAAATTATCAAACCTTCAGTGGATGGCAATTGGTCTTTTAGCTGTTGGAACAACTACCAGCCAGGTGATGCATACTCATTGAATTGCGTTTGATATTCTCCTCTTTATCGTATTACTGATATTGGAAAACAATCTTTATAGGCTTATAACCTTGTGCTTCTCAAAATATTGCTCATCTTAGCAGTTAGCAGCACTCTGGGTTTTATGTTGGTAATTCAAAATGATTTCAAATATACAATTTTTTCTTGTCGCTTCAGGTTAAGGGTTGCGGAGAAGCTTCATGTGATTCGCTATTCACAGCACCAATACAAGGGTATTTGTTGGGCATCCTCTCAGCTGGTTTGTCTGCACTAGCCGGAATCTACACAGAGTTTCTGATGAAGAGAAACAATGACAGCTTATACTGGCAAAACTTGCAGTTGTATACGTAGGTATCTCTTCTTCACATCAACACTTTCTCATGCCAAGACTCGTATTAAGTATTATTGTCTTACTATACTGCTTATTCAACTTAGAACCGCTTCGTTGGGCAATGTTTTTCGGTTCAACCATCATATTCTATCTTTTATTACTTACCAGGTTTGGATCACTTTTCAACCTTGCTCGACTTATAGCAGATGATTTCAGACTCGGGTTTGAAAAAGGTCCTTGGTGGCAACGTATCTTTGATGGGTATAGCATCACCACTTGGATGGTAGTTCTGAATCTAGGATCCACCGGCTTACTCGTCTCGTGGTTAATGAAGTATGCAGACAACATCGTGAAGGTAAAAGATCAAACTTTGTTTCTTCATAATAAAACATAAGAAAGTAAAAAAAAAACTCGGATCCACATTTTCTCCTAGGTATATTCTACATCAATGGCGATGCTGCTTACTATGGTTGCATCTATATACCTCTTCAGTTTCAAACCGACAGTACAGGTTCGATATAAATATTTGTCTTTACCAACTTGTGCTCTGATACCCGTATTTGTGTCATCCGTCTTCTCTGTCTGAATCAAAACAATGCAGCTTTTCTTGGGTATCATCATATGCATCATGTCACTCCATATGTACTTTGCTCCTCCACAAACGCTGGTGGACTTGCCTGTGACAAATGAAGCACATCCCAAGACATTAAAGCAAGTTATCGTAGAAGAAAAGACGGATTCTTGATTCGAATGGACGGAAAGTTAAGTTCTACAAAAACTCTCATCAATATAGAAAAGCATTTGCTAGTAAATGATCTTCTTCTAGCTTCACCTTCCTTAGAATCAGAAACTTGGTTATGAGTGCTTTTGAAACAGTGATCTTATAAATGTACATTTGAGGTGCCCAAAGTAGTAAAAAATCGATTGATGAAGTGTACCAGATAAATTATTCTTTCTTAACCGGCTGGTTGGATTGGTCGGGTATTTTAAAGTTGGTTTGGGTTTGGTTTATTGAAGCTATTGGGCTTTGTAATGGCTTTCCTTCCGGTTAAGGTAAGCTAATGGCTAATTTTATAGTTTTGCTTTTAAATTCTTAACTAGGATTCCGCACAATATTAAAATTTGTTTTAAAAATTTAAGAAAAAATAAATCTATTTAAATTTTATAATATGTTTAACTAATGATTATAAATATAACTGTCAATCTGAAATAACATGTCTATTTAATCTGTTTTGTAATGAACTAAAATATTATTCGGGTCTAATCTGCAAAAATTTATAATTTTAAAAACATAACTCTAATATGCACACCACTTAATGACTATGGTTGTTGTGATCAGTCTACAAATTCTTAAAATTTTAATTTTTTCGTGTCTAAATCTTTATAAAATTAGTAAAATATTTTTCAAACTTTTGTTTTGATATAAATTCAAATAAAATATAATAATTATATTGAAAAATATTGTAAGATTTCAAATATATTTTCTTTGAATATGTATAAATTGATTATTATTTAAAAATATCATAATAATTAAGAAATTAAATAGTAAATAATATCTTTAATAAGAAACAAATACTTTACATATTCTCATCAATAATTTTTAAAAATAATTATATTTTTTTCTATTTCAATTATCTTTTTTTATCTGTAATTACATAATATATAATAATTTACAAAATAAAATTTATTTTTTTAAATAACTTTTTAAATAATAATATAGAGATGTGACAGATGACAGTAGTGTCCCACGAGTGAGTCAACTGGTTCTTATTGATTACACACACATTGACGAAAGTGAAATGGTAAGGCAAATCCGTAAGGAAAGGACACTTGTAAAAACATTAAAAAGAAGGTATATTTAGTCGTCGCATGCATGCAACTAGAAAGATTTCGATTGTTCCAAAGAATCAAAGAATGGGTCCATCTTCCTCATTTAAACCCCATTTCTTTGTCCTGTCCCTCTCGAAAATTCCAGAACAAAACTATAATTCTGAGCTCTTAGCCAATATGTCAATATATCTATTCGAAAAAGAGATTAATTCAATATGTCAATATAAACTGAAACAATAATTAAAAAAAAAATCTTGAGTTAACCATTTTTGAAGCATAAAATTTCATTTTAGAAAATTGATTTTTTTTTTTCATCACCAAGCTGCCTTCAACACTTAATTCGATCGCAGTCTCATAGTTGCTAAGAACCAAAAAAAAAAAAAAGGCATTCAATTCGCTTCTGTTCTGTGAAAACGAAAACTAGCAAAATTTCAACAAAGCCAATTAATGAGGTATAGACAATCCACATAAAAGAGTTATCTCGATGCATTTATTATATGTGACGTGATGATGATATTGTTATAGCAGCCTCCAATATTTTGTTTTAAGCAGCCTCCATTATTTTTTAATATTGTGCGAGTATCATGTAGTCGACGATAAACAAACAAAAGACAAAAAAAAATCATTAACACACATAAAAAACAAAACTAAATATAACAAAAAAGAGATAGAAGAAAACAACAAAATAAAGAAAGTTTAAAAATCTAGTACGTGCGTGTTTCTACATGATCCCACGAAGTTCTTCACCTTCATCCACAAGTTTTTCCTATATAAACGCATCCCCCATTTCACATAAGAAACATCAAACCCTAAATAAAAAATATCCAAAAACCCTAGTTTTCTTGTCAAGAAATTGAATCCTTTATTTTATATAAAATGGGAATCCAATTCAGCCATTATCATTCCAATTCAGCCATCCGAGACAACAATAATCATCATCATCATGATTGTGAAGATCAGAAGAACAAGACGAAGATCGGTGACAACACGAGCCAAAATCGATCGAGCAGCTTCAAGATTCCACTTCATTATCCAAAATATACAAAGAGTGATTATGAGAAAATGCCAGAGTGGCAACTGGATCAACTTTTGAGAGAGTATGGCTTGCCGATCATCGGAGATTCTTACGAGAAGAGGAAGTTTGCAATCGGAGCTTTTCTCTGGCCGTCGGAGAAGGAGCACTAGCTAGGTGTAATATCATGTAACCTTCACCTTGTTATATCGTCGTACTAATTTCATCCTACGTCGTCGTTTCCATACGGTACTAAATAAATAAATAAATAGGTGGTGAAAGAGTCAAAAATACAGATATGTTGCATGTATATATATCCTCTATCTTGTATAATAGTATATGTATGTTTTATATTAAAAAAAATATATATATGTATGGATCGTGTGTCTCTCTACTCTACATGTATGTTATTGTTTTTTTTTTTTTTTTGCTAAATGGTAAATATCATATAAAATGAAGGTTTATGATTTACAAAAGAGCACAGTCTAAGAATTTGATACCTTGGAAAATAAACAAAAACAAAGTAGCGATTAGTTAGATAACCCACCAACCGTGGTTTGGGGGTAGTGGGACTTGGGGACCGAAACGCAGAATGCTACGCTTTCCAGGTTCGAGCCTTGGTTGGAACTACCCTTGGAAATTAACACTCGCTTGTTAGGCCAGTTGGCTTCGGCCCATATGTTTCACATGATGTCTGATACTCAACGAGTTGGCTCATCTCGAGATTAGTCGGCGCTCATGGCTGTGGACCCAAGCTAGGATAGGCCAACAAGTCTGATGCCAAGCTCTGGCATATGCGGGTTCCGTTGACCCGGATTACCCGAGTTATCAAAAAAAAAAAAGATGAGTTAGATTTACTCGGCTTCATTCTAGCCACATCGGCATGAGTTTATCGCACTGCTTTCGATGTTTTCTAGAAGAAATTATGTTACATATATCTCTATCTAGACCCTTGAAGATAGTCATCGGTGGTATTGGGTGTTGGTTATGCAAAACGTTGTTCATTTGCTTTCACAAGTGAAGATCGCTGCTTGGACCACTAGCTTCTTCAGAATTTGTGTGCATTTCCGAAACTCAGTCTTGCCCATTCAAGAAAATCTAACCATTACTGGAACAAAGGTTGAGTTGGTAAAAGCAAGTGATCTCTTGATTCCTCCAAAAGAGACAGATAAACCTACATAAGAGACACTTTATTCTACTCATTATCAATTAAATTCGACTATTATAAAATTAAATAATGGTTAATCAGTTTTGCAAGATATTTGAAATTTCTATCGATCGAATATCATGTAGTCGACGATAGAGATAAACTAAACAAACAAAAACAAAAACATTAACACACATAAAAACAAAACTAAATATAGTGGAAAACAACAAAATAAAAGAAAGAAAAAAACAAAAGAAAAGAAAAGAAAATTTAAAAATCTAGTACGTGCGTGTTTCTACATGATCCCACGAAGTTCTTCACCTTCATCTCCAAATCTCCAAGAAACATCAAACCCTAATTAAAATCTCCAAAAAACTTATTTCATATAAAATGGGAATCCAATTCAGCCATGATCATTCCAATTCAGCCATCCGAGACAACATTGAGTCTGAGAACAAACCTAAAATCCCGGGTGGGTAAAATCGAAACAGATGAGCATATGATATATGATTTTCAAGCAAGTATTGGTCCAAAGGGATACAGAAGTATGCGTGTGATTCATAAAGTTTAGACTGAACATGTCTTCTTTTGGAGTACTTACTTAGAGTAACACGTCTTGCATGGATAGCACATAGCATTGAGTCTGAGAACAAACCAACCAAATAATCTTCTGCCGCCTGCCCAAAGAATTCGCGATTAGGTTAATTAGCCATCAAGGGAAAACGTCATTATTTGTATAATTTCATATCAAGAAGAAAAAAGAGGGTTTGTGGTGTAAGCCTCGGTGGTGAGGTCTTAACCGGGATAGTCGTGGGACGAAAGGTAGGCGGTCGCCTTGCCCTTTGGTCGAGAGATGGTCGATGGTGAAGGTGACTTGACACGATGGCGATCGCTTCTCTCGTGTGGAGTCGGTGAGTGGGCTGTTGGTGGAGTGAATACACGACACAGAGGTGAGATGAGTCTCTGATACGGTGCGGGGCTTGAGCTTGGTCGAATCCACGAGCAAGAACAAGAACAAGAGAAATCGCTTCTCTAGGGAAAATGCGGCGTTTTTATTAATATCAAAGGTAACCAAAAATACAAGCTGCAGGGGAACCTTATAAAGGGCTCGTCAGCTGGATGACACTTAGGTCAAACGAAAAGTAAAAAGACATAAAAACCAAACAAAGCAAAAACACAAATAAGGAAAACCGCATCCCTAGCTAAAAATACAAAATGCATCGTTTCATTAAAGCAAGATAAGGAAAGTTTGTTTGCGACTTCTAAACTCTTGTTGTGGTGTCGTTTTGAAGAGCTCTTTAATCGTTGTCGAAGCTTGAAGTCCCTGCAATGACAGTGTATAATGTAAATAGCTTACATTGAGGTGAAGTGGCCGGTGTTGGCGCATGAGGCGTCTTGGAAGGCGGCTCGGGTCTTGGTGCGTCTTGGACGTGCAGCAGCTTGGTGAAGTCTTCTAGGAGATCTTCTTGATCGTAGAAGTCATCCTCTTCAAGTTCCGACAGCTCCTTAACTTCAACGCTTTCTTTGGCCCGTTGATGGTCCTTACCGGCTAGGTGGCTTGTGCGTAAAGCAGCTGTTTGTTCTGCATCACTAGTAGGGAAACTACTCGACCTGTTAGCTTTAGAATATCCACTTTGTCGAGAGAACTTACCTCCCTCAGTGCTGATCAGATCGTCTGGACGGTCGTATGCGCTTGTCTCCTTTGCTTCGGCTAAAATCGTATCCGGATAAGGTCCTTCGGCTAAAATAGATTCTGGGCCTGTATGACTAAAACCACTCGACCGGTTAGTCTTAAAATAGTCACTTGGGTGTGAGAACTTACATCCCTCAGTAGAGATCAAGTCGTTAGGTCGGTCATTCTGCAAGTGATTTCTTCTCTCGGCTAAACCTCCAAACGGGTCGCCTGGTCCGGATGAGTTGACGAACGCCTGTATGGCCGTTCCGAATCTTCTTCTGAGCTGTTTGGCCTTGGAACGTGTCATGGGACCGTCTGGTACGATGGGCATCACAGTTGGGTCGGTTCTAGAGCCGATGTCCTCATCATTCCCTCCCTCTTCAAGAGGTTTTGTCCACAAAACTGGATCTCCTGTATCAAAAGAAGATAAATCAGCAACATTGAATGTATGTGAGATGTTCAACTCACCTGGCAGCTCTAGTTGGTAAGCATTGTCGTTGATTTTGGCTAGAACTTTGAATGGGCCGTCGCCTCTTGGCGCGAGCTTGGACGCGCGCTTGTCCGCGAATCTTTCTTTGGTCATGTGTAGCCAGACCCAATCTCCTGGTTCGAATGTGATCTCCTTCCTGCCTTTGTCATGGCTCTTCTTGTACCCTTCGGTTTTCTTCTCGATATTGGCTTTGGCTCTCTCATGCAACTCTTTGATGAGCTCGGCACGTCTAAGCCCGTCTTGGTTAACCTGTTCTACTTGGGGAATTGGCACAAGATCTACTGGAGATAGAGGATTAATTCCATAAACAATTTCAAAAGGAGATAGCTTAGTGGCCGAATGAACAGCCCTATTATATGCAAACTCTATGAATGGAATGCAATCAAGCCATGTTTTCATGTTGTTACCAAGAGTGGCTCTAAGTAAAGAGCCAAGTGTACGGTTTACCACTTCCGTTTGTCCATCCGTTTGTGGGTGACACGTAGTAGAAAACACAAGCTTGGTCCCTAGCTTCTTCCACAAAGTCCTCCAAAAATGACTCAAAAATTTTGTGTCTCGGTCGGACACTATAGTTCTAGGAATTCCATGTAGGCGCACCACTTCCTTGAAGAACAAATTGGCAATGTTGGTCGCGTCATTTGTCTTGTCACACGGGATGAAGTGTGCCATCTTAGAGAACCGGTCCACAACAACAAAGATGCAATCTTGATGTCGTATCTTGGGAAGTCCTAAAACAAAATCCATAGAAAGATCTACCCATGGGGCGTTAGGAATAGGTAAAGGAAGATAAAGACCGTGAGGATGTGACCTGGATTTAGCTTTAAGGCATCGGATGCATCTAGCACAATATTTCTTCACGTCTTTCTTGAGGTGCGGCCAATAGAAATGGTCTTTGACTATGGCCAAAGTCTTGTCTATACCGAAGTGTCCCATTAGGCCTCCTCCATGTGCTTCACTAAGCACCAACTCTCTCATAGATCCCTGCGGAATACACAAACGTTTACCTCTAAAAAGAAAATCATTTTGGAGATAGAATCGACCGTATATCCCTTTGCCGTGATTAGCGTAGCTCTCTTTGAAGTCAGGGTCATCTTTGTATAGTTCCTTGATGTGCTCAAATCCTAGCACTTTGGCCTCCATTGTTGAAATGAGAGCATGCCTTCTTGACAAGGCATCGGCTACCACATTTTCTTTGCCCTTTTTGTACTTGATGACGTATGGAAAGGTCTCCACAAATTCAAGCCACTTGGCATGTCTCCTCTTAAGTGCGGTCTGACCTCTTAAGTGCTTAAGAGTCTCATGGTCCGTATGAATGATGAATTCCTTGGACAGCAAGTAGTGTTGCCACGTCTCCAATGCCCGGACAAGAGCGTAGAGCTCCTTGTCATAAGTCGGATAATTCAGCGTGGCTCCACTTAGTTTCTCACTAAAGAAGGCCACGGGTCTTTTCCTTTGATGCAGCACAGCTCCAATTCCTAAGCCGGATGCATCGCACTCTACTTCGAACATTTCATCGAAATCCGGCAAAGCAAGAACCGGTGCTTGGGTAAGCCGGTCCTTGAGCTCGTTGAAGGCAGCGTCTTGAGCTGCTCCCCATGTGAATGGCACGTTCTTTTTGATCACAGCTGTGAGTGGGGCAGCAACAGTACTAAAATCCCTCACAAATCGTCGGTAAAAGCTTGCTAAGCCATGGAAGCTCCGAACGTGTCCGATAGATGTCGGTGTGGGCCAATCTTTTATGGCCTTGATCTTCTCCTCGTCCACTCGTAGGCCCTGTTCACTCACTACAAAGCCTAAGAAAACAAGTTCATTAGTACAAAAGGTGCACTTCTTAAGGTTAGCATAAAGGCCTTCCTTGCGAAGTGATTTAAGCACTAGTTCTAAATGTTTGAGATGATCTTGTAGGTTCTTACTATATATAAGTATGTCATCAAAATAGACCACTACAAATTTACTTATATAGGAACGAAGAACCTGGTTCATTAGTCGCATGAAGGTGCTCGGCGCATTGGTCAAACCGAAAGGCATGACTAGCCACTCGTATAGGCCTTGTTTGGTCTTAAAGGCCGTTTTCCATTCATCTCCTTCTCGCATCCTGACTTGGTGGTATCCACTTTTCAAATCTACCTTTGAGAAGATAGTAGAACCACTTAGCTCGTCAAGCATGTCGTCTAGGCGTGGGATAGGATGCCGGTACTTGATAGTAATATTGTTGATAGCTCGGCAATCTACACACATCCTCCAAGTGCCATCTTTCTTTGGCACTAGTAACACAGGGACAGCACATGGGCTTAAACTTTCTCTTATGTAGCCCTTGTCTAACAAGTCCCGGACTTGTTTCTCCAACTCCTTAGTCTCCTCGGGGTTCATACGGTAGGCGGCTTTATTGGGCAGGGCCGAGCCTGGCACAAGATCTATTTGGTGCTCTATTCCCCGTAGAGGGGGCAGGCCTGGTGGGTTCTCTTCGGGAAAGAGATCTCGGAATTTACTTAACAAAGCGTCTACTTCCGGCGGCAAGACTAGTTCCCTGTTTTCTGTGCTTAGACATTCTTTAAACATCATTAGTAATATAGTGCCTTCGGCACTCATAGCACGGTTTAAATCACCAGCATTGATGTATAGATTAGAGACACTTACCTTGGTCTCCTTGCTCATTCTGGCTTGTAGCTCTTGTACTTCGGTCGGGCTTAAAGGGGCCAAATTGTGCCTTTTCTCCTTGTGCATGAAGGAGTAGAAATTGGTTCGGCCATTGTGAATGGCTGTACGGTCAAATTGCCACGGTCTCCCCAGCAGGAGGTGGCCAGCTTGCATAGGCACTACGTCACAAAGCACCTCGTCTTTGTATTTGCCGACGCTAAAAGGAACTTTCACTTGCTCCGTCACTTTGAGCTCCGTAGTGTCATTGAGCCATTGTAGCTTGTATGGCCTAGGATGCTTAGTCTTCTCCAAGCCTAACCTGTCTACCATAAACTTGCTTGCCACATTGGCACAAGATCCTCCATCTATTACGAGATTACATACCTTGTTGTTAATGGTGCACCGTGTGTGGAACAAGTTTTCTCGTTGGATCTTTTCTTCGGGTTGAACCAGCATGCTAAGTACTCGCCTAGTGACTAGTAGGTCACCGGTATCTGGATACTCAACGTCGTCTTCTTCCCCATCTACTTCTTCTTCCATCTCATCTTGAGATTCATATCCACCACTCGCCGTAATGATCATAACTCTTTGATTCGGGCAGTCCCGAGCGTAGTGTCCTCTTCCCTGGCATTTAAAACATGTGATATCACGAGTTCTAGCTTGACTAGTACTAGAGAACTTACCTTGGTCGGGCCGAATGGCCTTCGGGAAATCGTTGGGTCGGCCTTTGATCCGAGAGTCTATCTCGGCAGCTTTGCCTTTGTCGGCCGGCTTGCTAGCTGCTTGCCAAGGTGTGTTGGTCCTGGTTCGGTTGGTGAGAGATGTCTTTCTCTTGATTTGTTGCTCAATTTGCACCGAGAGGTGTAGTAGCTCATGGAGCCCACTATACCTTGTTCTCTCCACCTTTCTAGCTATGCGTTCTTGAAGGCCGTCAATGAATTGGGCCATCAAAGCTTCCTCGGACTCTTCCAACTCCAATGAGTTCATCAATTTTTCAAATTCCTCAAAGTACTCCTCTACGGACCGGTTGCCTTGTGCTAGCTTCCTGAAACGTTTTTGCAAGTCACGGTGATAATGATCAGGCACATACCTTAGTCGTAGGAGGTATTTCATGTCATGCCATGTTTGGATCGGCCCAAAAAGTTGCCTTCTCCTCTCGGCCACAGTCCTGTCCCACCATGCAAGTGCATTCTCGGTGAGTTGTGCGGCTGCCAAGGCTATCTTCTTGCCTTCTCCATACCCATAGCACTCGTAAATGTACTCCATGCGTCTCTCCCAATCCAAATACACTTCCGGATTTGATTTCCCTGCAAAAGTAGGAGGTGACAATTTCATGTCATGATTCGGCTCATGCTCTCTTTGCCGAGGTCCTCTAATGGGGTCACGTCTCCTTCGGTTAAGGTGACGTCTAGGGTCAGGTGGAAATTCATCTTCCATCTCCGGCATGCTGTCACGATCTTCCTGCATTGCATCGTGAGGTGGAGCTCCTCCGGCTCCTCCGGCTACTCCGGCTACTCTCGGTTGTTCGAGCTGGTCCATCCTTTGGCCGAGGCCTCGCAGCTCGTCTCTCATGAGAGTGAGCATCTGCATAACGGCGTCTTGTGGGGCGTCGTTAACGTCGTCTCCCTCGTCCATGACCCTGTACTCCTCGTCACACACTCAAACAAAATCGTCAAATACCGAGTGGTATACAAGAAAATTCAGAAAAATTTATTTAACGATTTTAAAAACTCTGCCAATTTTTCTAGGTGACCTAACAAGTCTACTAATCGATCGGCAATGGTTAAAATATCGCAGAAAAATTTTCCTAAAAATTCCCCGGGAATTTTCCTAATCGATACGGTAATTTCCAATTTAATCGGCAAGTACAATATTCGGGGGAAAATTTCCTAAACTATCGAGCAATGACTCTGGACTGACGGTAAGGCCTAGTACTCGGGGAAAACTTCCTAAAATTCCCCCGGGGAAATTTTCCTAAACTCGCCACAGATTCGGTAATATATTTTTTTTTTTTTTGAAATTCTCGGAAACAAAATACGACTAAATAAACTAGACTCTATATTTTTTTTTTTTTTTTTTTTGCTTTTTCTTGGATCTACGAACAGATCTAATAAACCCTAAAAATTTTTTTTTTTTTTTTTGACTAATCGAAACAAAAACAAAAACCCTAGCGATAGATCTAGGAAAATTAAGTTGAAACAAGGAGATAGAAAACCAAAGGTGGAACCTTTGGCTCTGATACCAGATGGTGTAAGCCTCGGTGGTGAGGTCTTAACCGGGATAGTCGTGGGACGAAAGGTAGGCGGTCGCCTTGCCCTTTGGTCGAGAGATGGTCGATGGTGAAGGTGACTTGACACGATGGCGATCGCTTCTCTCGTGTGGAGTCGGTGAGTGGGCTGTTGGTGGAGTGAATACACGACACAGAGGTGAGATGAGTCTCTGATACGGTGCGGGGCTTGAGCTTGGTCGAATCCACGAGCAAGAACAAGAACAAGAGAAATCGCTTCTCTAGGGAAAATGCGGCGTTTTTATTAATATCAAAGGTAACCAAAAATACAAGCTGCAGGGGAACCTTATAAAGGGCTCGTCAGCTGGATGACACTTAGGTCAAACGAAAAGTAAAAAGACATAAAAACCAAACAAAGCAAAAACACAAATAAGGAAAACCGCATCCCTAGCTAAAAATACAAAATGCATCGTTTCATTAAAGCAAGATAAGGAAAGTTTGTTTGCGACTTCTAAACTCTTGTTGTGGTGTCGTTTTGAAGAGCTCTTTAATCGTTGTCGAAGCTTGAAGTCCCTGCAATGACAGTGTATAATGTAAATAGCTTACATTGAGGTGAAGTGGCCGGTGTTGGCGCATGAGGCGTCTTGGAAGGCGGCTCGGGTCTTGGTGCGTCTTGGACGTGCAGCAGCTTGGTGAAGTCTTCTAGGAGATCTTCTTGATCGTAGAAGTCATCCTCTTCAAGTTCCGACAGCTCCTTAACTTCAACGCTTTCTTTGGCCCGTTGATGGTCCTTACCGGCTAGGTGGCTTGTGCGTAAAGCAGCTGTTTGTTCTGCATCACTAGTAGGGAAACTACTCGACCTGTTAGCTTTAGAATATCCACTTTGTCGAGAGAACTTACCTCCCTCAGTGCTGATCAGATCGTCTGGACGGTCGTATGCGCTTGTCTCCTTTGCTTCGGCTAAAATCGTATCCGGATAAGGTCCTTCGGCTAAAATAGATTCTGGGCCTGTATGACTAAAACCACTCGACCGGTTAGTCTTAAAATAGTCACTTGGGTGTGAGAACTTACATCCCTCAGTAGAGATCAAGTCGTTAGGTCGGTCATTCTGCAAGTGATTTCTTCTCTCGGCTAAACCTCCAAACGGGTCGCCTGGTCCGGATGAGTTGACGAACGCCTGTATGGCCGTTCCGAATCTTCTTCTGAGCTGTTTGGCCTTGGAACGTGTCATGGGACCGTCTGGTACGATGGGCATCACAGTTGGGTCGGTTCTAGAGCCGATGTCCTCATCAGTTTGGCAACTAATGATTGCTGTGAATTGTAGTCAAAAAGTTATATCAGTGTGTTAATGTTCAGACAGTATCCATGTTGAAAACAAGTACCAGAATTAGGAATAAGCCAATTCAGCCATCCGAGACAACAATCATCATCAGCCTCTGTGTTTTTTTTTGTTGGGTATGAATTATGCTCTGTGTTTTTATCAGATGGTCACAAATTGCGGCAAGGCTTCCGGGAAGAACCGACAACGAGATCAAGAATCTATGGAATTCAAGCATCAAGAAGAAATTGAAACAAAGAGGCATTGATCCTTGGAGAACACGTCACTAGCTTATCATGCTACATAATGTATTTTCTCGATCAAGTTTAATTTGTTTCAATACATTATGTAGCATGATAAGATATATAAGATACATTATCATAATGGAAATCTAGCCACTACAAGAAAACAGGGGTATTTCCGACGGATTTCCGACGGATTTAAGCTGTCGGTTACAGTTCGTCGGAAATATGGTATCCGTCGGAATCCGTCGGAAAGCCGTCAGACATTTCCGACGGATTTCCGACCGCGTCTGTTCCGACGAATATTCGACGGACTTCCGACGGATACTCCGACGGATATTCAGTCGTAAATGCCGTCGGAAATTCGTCGGAAATTTCCGACGGATTTCCGACGGATATATTTTCGACGGATTTCCGACGGATACTCCGACGGGTTTTCAGTCGTAAATGCCGTCGGAAATCCGTCGGAAATTTCCGACGGATATATTACCGACAGAATTTCCGACGGATGATTATCGAATGAATTTGTCGGAAGTCCGTCGTAAATCCGTCGGAAGATATTTCTGACGGATTTCCGACGGTAACTATTTTCGACGGAGTTACGACGGATAATTTGATCGGAAGTTGTCTCGGAAGTCCGTCGGTTCTTCGTCGGAAATAGGTTCCGAAGGATTTACGACGGTAACTATAACACCCCGACCACCCATGCCTGTGGGCCCCATGCCTTCTCTCGGCCCGTGGGCCCCATGCCTTCTCTCGGCCCGTGGGCCCCATGCCTTATCTCGGCCCGTGGGCCCCACCCTTGTCCGACGGCCGGTGCGTTAATCCGTGAGGCTTGTAATACTTGTTTACTGACCCTGCAATCACCACGTGATCTTTCCCCGTGTTTTGTCCTCACTCACACGATACCGCGAATAACTTCCCGGAATGTCACCCATCCTTAAACTACTCCAGCTCAAGCACGCTTAACTCTGGAGTTCTTTCGGGCAAGTGATCGGAAAAGCTAAGTGCACTTTGGTGTCATAGGTAGCCAAATCAATTCTTATAAGCCTCTCCGCATATACAAGAAATCGGGATGTTACAGGAACTTATTCCGACGGTTTTCCGACGGAATTGGTATTTTGAATTTTATTTAATTATTTATTTTTTGGAAATTTATATATTAAAATTATAGAAATTTGAAATATAAATTAAAAATAGAAATAATAAATATATAAATTCATTAAACAAAATAAAAAAAAGTCATTACACATTAAAATAAATTGTTCAAAAAAAAAGCATTAAAAGCAAATATTTAGACGGTTGGAGAATCTCCGTCGTCGGGATTATTATCCCGAAACATATGCGGGAAGCATTTTTCCATCATCTTCTCCAAGCAGGAGAGCTTCTTGGTGGTAGTCTGTTGCTCCGTCCGTAGCTCTTCAACCTGCTGGTCACGGTCTTTCACCGTTTAGGTGAGCCTCTCGATTTCTACCCGGTACTCCGAAGGATAACGAGGAAACGAGGAAGAAGATTCCTGGGTCGGAAGGGTGCCTAACCCAGCGAATCGACCTTTCACTTGACGGGTTTGCTGCGAATAATTAAAACCGATAATAAATAAATAACGAAAAAAAAAAAACGAAATGAAATTAAAACTTACCTCAAGTACAATCTGGTTTATCTCTTCCCGGGACAAAGAGTTCGAGGACGACGATCCTTCGATAGTGAGCTGCGATGATAGTTCACGGTCCAGCTTCGTCTTCTTGCTCTTCTCGACAACATCCCGCATCCCCAAGTCCTGTATCTGACCGGTTTTCTTGTTGGTGTGTCTATTCTCGATGAGTTGAAGATAATCGGATTCGGAACCAGATGCTCTCGCCTGCGAAAATTTGTTAAGTTAAATAAATATAAAAAACAGAATTAACAATAAAAAATTTAAATTAAACTTACCATTTCCATCGCTTCCCGTTCGATGGTCTTTGCGCCCGCGTTGTGGATGTAGACCCCTTTCCCGCCTCGTTGGCTATTTCGGTTCTTCGACTGTTGCTCGGAGGTCTTTTTTGTCGCAGGCCTACTCCAGTACTCACAGAAGCCTTTCCAGACGTCGTCGTCAAGGTCCTTCGGCTTGTCTTTGTTCTGCTTCCACTTCTGTTTCCACTCGTACATGTGCTTCGAGTACGAGTTTGCGGCATACTTGTCGAATGTGTCAATGACTTCGCGCGTATGATGAGAGTCCCACGTGAACTCTTGCTACAATTTTTTTAAAAAATTTGTTACATATCAAAAAGAAAAATTGACAAAATGAAATTCAAAATAAATAATATACCAATAAAGAACGTACCGCGAAAGTCCGGTGCCACACGTCTTTCTCCTCGGCAGGCATGTCCGAATACTTCTTGTACGGTTTGTCCAACATGTTGTGGAGCATCCGTAATATCGACTTGGTGATCTGAGTCGACAGCTTAAACCTGAAAACATTATGAAAATATATAAATATGTTAAGTTTAAAAATCTAAATAAATTGAAATAATGTACACAAATTTTCTTACCAAGTGCCGTCCTCAAACTTCGGGTCGAGTCGAATGCAATGGCCCCGGTTAGGCTGCCGGACTAGCTCCTCGATCTCAAGGTGGCTCCGAGCAGCGGATTGCTGGGAATCAGGGATGTGAGTTCCCGAGCTCGTTGGTCCCGGAGGAGGCGTACACCGAGAACTCCGAGAACGGCGTCCTTGGTTGCCGCCTCCCAACTGAAGAACATCGTCGTGATCCATGCGGAAAACGGTAAAATTGTTAGTAAATTAACAAAAAATTCAAAAGTTACCAACATTTTTGAAATTTCCGGAAAAAAATTTAGGAAAAATTCAAATTTTCTGGAAATTCAAATTTTCCGAAAAATTCAAAGTTTACTAAAAATTCAAATATTTCAAAAATTTTCAAAATTTGCTAAAATATTTTAAAATCAGTTTTAATAAATAAAAATATTTAGAAAACGTTTTATTACTATAAAAAATATTTAAAACAATTTTATTTCTAAAATAATATTTGAAAAAGGTTTTTATTATTAAAAAAATATTTTAACATCAACTTAAATATATAGAAATATTTTAAAAACGTTTTTATTAGTTATAAAATATTATAAAAGATTTTAATATATACACATATTATAAAAACGTTTTTCAAATTAAAAAAATATTTTAACATCAACTTAAATATTATAAATAATTTTAATATATACACATATTATAAAAACGTTTTTATTACTAAAAAAAATTTTATAAACAATTTTAATATATACAAATATTATGAAAACGTTTTTATTACTTAACAAATATATTAAAAACGTTTTTAATATATAAAAATATTTTAAAAACGATTTTTATTACTTAAACAATATTCTAAACGTTTTTATTACTTAAACAATATTTTAAAAACGATTTTAATATATACAAATATTTTTAAAAATTCAAACAATATCTAGATCTAACAATTCTAAATCAACAATCTAAACACATAAACCATAACACTAATATTATTCTAAATAACAAATTCTATTATAACCACTTAACAATTCACATAAACAAAATTCTAACAACCTAACTAATATATTCCCTAAAACTAAAATGATATAAAACAAAATTAAAGGAATTAATTAAACTTACATGGTTTTGTTGGAGAAGAATTGAGGAATTGAAGATGAGGAGTTGATGAATTGAAGATAAAAACTGAAATTGTGAAGAAGAAGAAGAAAAGAGGGAGAAGAAGAGATTTTCGTTTAGGGAAATTTTGAGAGAAGAGGAAGAAGAAGCGACGGAAGAGAGAGAGGAAGATGAGAGAAATAAGGAAAAAAACTTACGTTTCGTCGATATAATTCGATGGCCGTCGGAAATCCGTCGGAAATCCGTCGGATTTTGAAAAATAATTTCATTTACGCGGTTGATATTCCCGCGGTCTCCTCGAAAATATCAATGTCCGTCGGAAATCCGTCGGAAATTTCCGACGGATTTCCGACGGATTGGAGAAGATAAGGATTCTCGATTAGTCAGTCAACAAGCACGTGTCTAATTTTTCATATCCGTCGGAAATTTCCGACGGATTTCCGACGGATAAGGTATATTCCTTGCATGTTTGTCGATTGGTCAGTCAACAAGCACGTGTCTATTTTTTCATATCCGTCGGAAATCCGTCGGAAATTTCCGACGGATTTCCGACGGATTTAGGGTATATTTGGGGTTTAGGGTTTAGGGTTTCTTTATATGATTTAGGGACATGTTATTTACATGTTTCATTCAATAAATATATTAAGTTCATCAATATTACAGGGTTTGCATTAATTTAAAAATTATACAACATCAAAACATATCGTTTCACATAAATCAACAATATCTTATACTATAACTTATACAAACACTTCCATCAAAATTTTTAAAATCTATATAACACATTTTCTTGATGTATATACAAGGTTAACCTATTTTATATACATCATACAAGTGTTTGTAAACTTTTGCCACAAAAAAAACCTATACCCTATACCCTAAACAAGATTTTTAAATATCCGTCGGAAATCCGTCGGAAATTTCCGACGGATTTCCGACGGATTGAGTTGAATCTGGGTTATATCCGAGGGATTGATTTTTCAGCCGATGCAACTGAATCCGTCGGAAATCCGTCGGAAATTTCCGACGGATTTCCGACGGATTCAACTCAATCCGTCGGAAAACCGTCGGAAATTTCCGACGGATTTCCGACGGATTCAGTTGCATCGGCTGAAAAATCAATCCCTCGGATATAACCCAGGTTTTATCCGAGGCAGCTTAATCCGTCGGAAATCCGTCGGTATATATAAAAATCTTGTTTAGGGTATAGGGTATATGTTTTTTTTTTGTGGCAAAAGTTTTCAAACACTTGTATGATGTATATAAAATAGGTTATATAGAATTTATATAGAAGTTATAATATTTTTTTTGTTGCAAAATTCCGATTTTGTTACACTTAATCAAATGTCTAACTTTATAAAACTTCGACATAACTGATATATTACACATTACAATTCTAGTTCAAATATATGTACATATTTTACGGTGCAAATTTTATAATTAAAACTACTGTCAATCCGATGATGAGTAATCTGATTCTCCTGAATCGGAAGGTTCCCCAAATTCGTCAAATTCTTCTTCTGAATCCTCAAATACTCGATCGTCTGACTGTATGGTGAAATCAACGACAAGGTCGACCTCAAGGGAATGCTCGATTGAACCTAAACCTACGGAGCTTTGTTGGAGGGGTTCATGATCAGACATCCCATGAACTCTACCTCTCGGGTTTATCGATGTGACTGTAACCCACGGGTCTTGCTTGTTTGTCACCCGCGGATAGGGAATGTAGCATACCTACACCATGTACAAATTTAACCACGGGAATGCAACAAAACTAAATTAAAAATTAACGTAAAAGAAATACAAACCTGGTCTGCTTGTGATGCAAGTACAAATGGCTCGTATCTCTGGAGTTTTCTTCTGCTATGTAATGATGTAACACCAAATTGGTCGTGTCGCACACCGCTTCCTACTAATGGGTCGTTCCAGTCGCATAAAAATGCAACACATCTTAGACCGAGCATTCCCGGGTACTGAACATCGAAAATCTCACGTACGACACCATAGTATACAAGATCACCTGACTGAGTTGATACACCGTAATCTGAAGTTGTCGCACTCCTATCATCCCGAAGAATCTTAAAAGCGTACCCCCGTGTGCTATACATCACATGTGACTGCACGGTTGCTAGTGGAAATCTCATAATTTCTTCTAACCACGTGGGAAATGTTTGTCCGTTAGCCTTCTCTGTCGTCACCTGCACAATTAAAATAAAAATACTTCAAATAATTAAATCTTTCATTACATATGATGATTGCTAAAAACAAGGCAATTAAAAGACTTACATAATCTCTTAACCAACGTCCGAACTCTTCCTGTTTGAGCTCGATTAGCTCGTCCTCTGTTTTGTCAGGAAATGCAAAACGTTGATAAGCCATATACATCCTGTGAGATTGAAACAATTATCACGTTAGTACATATATATATAATCAAGAACCCAATAAGTAATTAAAAATTAAGTTCAATATATAATACCTCTCATATTCATCAACTCCGTCGCAGTTTGTGAGAATATACATATGCAAATGCTCTCGCTCTTGTGGTGAAAGTCTCCTCTTCTTGCCTTTTCCACTAAGTCGTCCAATCTGTAAAAATATATGAGGTACATCGACCGGATAGAAAGGTAGGACGCCTCCGTCATCATGTCGAGCTGCTCTACGACTCTTTGTTTTGACTTGTGATGGAAAGTAGGACTCGGCAAAATGTGAGGTTTCTTCATTGATGGTCTGTGCGACGATAGAACCCTCCACTCTACTCAAATTTTTCACCTTCTTCTTTAGATGTAACATATACCGTTCGAAAGGATACATCCAACGGTACTGAACCGGGCCCCCAAGCTCTGCTTCTCGAGGGAGATGAATTGTTAAATGTTCCATAACATCAAAGAATGAAGGAGGAAATATCTTCTCCAAATTGCAAAGGATTACAGGTATATTAGCCCCAAGATTTCGGATACCGTCTGATGTAAGAGAGCGAGAACATATATCTCGGAAAAAGGCACCAATCCCTGCAATATATGGATAACAAATGAATAATTAAATAATGAAGTATATATTGTATAAAGTAGTAAATAAATAATTTCATGATTGTACATGCAATTGCTTCGTGGACATTACGTGGTAGAAGACATGCAAAGGCAAATGGAAGGAGGCGCTGCATCACCACATGACAATCATGACTCTTCATTCCAGTAAACTTCCCTTCTCCATGATCAGCGCAGTTCCGAAGGTTAGATGCGTATCCGTCCGGGAATCTAACACTTTCGGTAATCCAGTAAAAAAACTCGGCCTTTGAAGGTTCATCGAAACGAAAAGCCGGGACCGGAGGCTTCCCGTTCTCTGTCACATGTAGTGCTCTACGAGAACAAATGTCTGGCAAGTCCAATCTAGACTTCAGATTGTCCTTCGTCTTCCCTTTGACATTGAGAACGGTGTTCATAATGTTGTCGAAAAAATTCTTCTCAATGTGCATGACATCCAGATTATGCCTCAAAAGATGGTTCTTCCAATAAGGCAAATCCCAGAAAATGCTCCTCTTGTGCCAATTATGAACGTTGCCACAACCATCAACAGGATGATGTCCGTTACCACCACAATCAACGGTCCTCTCTGCACCAAAATCTCTAAACTGAGTCAACAAATACTCACCATCTAACTCAGGAGGAGGACCGTCAAATACTTTCCGGTTCTTCCTAAACAATGTGGTGCTCCGACGATAAGGATGATCGCTAGGTAGGTATCGCCTATGACAATCAAACCAAGACGTTTTCCGTCCTTGCTTCAATTGGAACGCATCAGTGTTATCTTGACAGTACGGGCACGATAACCTTCCGTGCGTTGTCCATCCTGATAACATGCCATATGCTGGAAAATCGCTAATAGTCCACAAAAGTACCGACCGCATGATGAAATTTTGGTGACAAGAAACATCAAACGCTTCAATACCTTGGTCCCATAACATTCGCAGCTCATAAATCAATGGTTGCAAAAACACATCAAGTGATCTCTTCGGATGCTCTGGTCCAGGAACGAGAATGCTAAGGAACAAAAACTCCCTTCGCATGCACAAAGATGGCGGCAAATTGTAAGGTGTTACAATTACTGGCCACAAAGAATATTTTCTGCCGTGCTTCCCAAAAGGGCTGAAACCATCGGTACATAATCCAAGGTATACGTTCCTTGCCTCAAACGCAAAGCTGGGATAAATGGATTGAAAATGTTTCCATGCTCCTGCATCTGACGGATGGGCGATTTGTCCATCTGTTGTATGCTCTGCATGCCATCTCATTGCTCCTGCTGTGCGCTCTGACTGATATAACCTCTTCAATCTCTCTATTAACGGTAAATACCACATCCGTTTATATGGCACTGGCACTCTTCCACCTGTTTCCTTATACCGAGGTTTGCAACAAAAACGACATGTCGTACGATCTGCGTCCTCTCTCCAGTAGAGCATACAGTTGTCTATGCATACATCTATCATCTGATACGACAATCCTAGACCTTGAACAAGTTTCTGTATCTCATAGTATGATGCCGGTGCAAGATTATCTTCTGGCAAAATTTCTTTCACAAAATCAGCGATTGCATCCACGCACTCCTCACTCAAATTGAAATCCGTCTTTATACCCATCATCCTTGTTGCAGTTGATAAAGGGGAATGTTCACCTCTACACCCATCATATAACGGATGTTTAGCAGCGTCTAACATATCAAAGAATCTCCGAGCTTCTAAATTAGGTTCTTCTCCCCTATCTCCATACTCAGCAACCGATGGTATATTTTCACGAAATGCTTCGTTCACCATCTGAACATGACCTACAGTACTTTGTTCTTCCATTGCGGGTTCTTCTAAGCTAGTGTTATCCCCAATATAATGTTCACTAGTACTAGCATAATTATCCACCATTGTATCATTTTCTCCATGATAATACCAAATCTTGTAACCCGACATAAACCCATGACAATACAAATGTGACCATACTTCATCTATCACGATAAATCTACGATTCCCACAATTGGTACAAGGGCAATAGATTTTACCGGTTTTTTTTGCTTTCTTCTGCATACCCGCAAATGCCATGAATTCCTGTAGACCTTTTTTGAATTCCTCCGTAACTAGGCCCGTGTCCGGAATTAGATGAGGCTTGTCCATCCATGATCGAAAATAATTGTAACGCCCGCGTTCCAGAAGAATTGATTATTGGGGAAAATAATTGATTCGAGTTTGTTCTGGGGCGGTATCGATCGATACCAGGTGTGGTTTCTAGTATCGATCGATACCAGTCGGGATTTCCTCCTTATCTTCTTCTTCTCTTATCTTCTTTCGAGTATAAAAACGTATCCTTTGAGGATAAGACCAAGGTTGGTCGCGAAAGAGAGAAAGAAAGAGAGAAAGAGAGAGGGAGAGAGAGAGGAAGAAAAGCTTTGCGAAGCTTGGATCTTGCGAGATCAAGGAGGTCTGAGCTTGTGAGAAGCTCAGAGAAGCTTGAAGGAGAGCTTGGGAGAAGTTTGGCTTGGGAGTGGGCTTGCGAGGAGAGAGAGGTCTTCTAGAGCTCGATCCAGCCGGTTTAAGGTGAGTTGGGACCAAAGGTTAGCAAGTAAGCTTGTGTGGTGCTTAGTTAAGCTTGATTGTTGAGTTTGGGGCTTTGCCTTGGTGATTTGTGGCGATTTCTGGGTTTAGATCTCGCGGAAGGTTGTGATTTGCAGGTGGGTATCGATCGATACCATGTGTGTGTCGATCGATACTAGACTCTTGTCGGTGGACTCGAGTCGTGCGGGCATCGATCGATACCAGGTGTGTATCGATCGATACCGGTTGTTTGCCTGAGGGCATGTGGTTGTGTTGGCATCGATCGATACCAGGGGTGTATCGATCGATACCGGTTGTTTGCCTGAGGGCATGTGGTTGTGTTGGCATCGATCGATACCAGTGTGTTGTTTGGGCATCGATCGATACCAGGGCCTTGTCGGTGGTCTTGAGTTGTGTTGGGATCGATCGATACCAGTGTGTTGCTGGGGTGTCGATCGATACCAGGACCCTGGTTGGGGGGTCATGTGTTGTTGGGCATCGATCGATACCCGTGGAGTATCGATCGATACCGGTGGCTTCGTGCCGGGAAGTTTAATTGGTGTTAATTAATTCTTGTTTTGGCTATTTGATATTGCTGTTGTTGTGCTTATTTGATAGCCTGTTGTTGGGATGATCAATCTCACTCAGCATTTGGTTAGCCAAATGTTGATGCATCACTTTTGTCGATGCAGGTAAAGATAAGGCGTGATCGTGGAATCGAGGCGGTGAGGAGGGGATGATTAGGACCCGGGAGTTGCTTCTGTTGTTGGGGTATCGATCGATACGTGTTGTTTGGCAATTGTAACCGTGAGCTTGTGTAAGCTGTAGACCGTGTGTGGTTGTGTAATAATAATTATTTATTATTATTGTTATTTGTTTAATTGCAAAAAAAAAAAAAAAAAAATGCGGTCGTTTCAATTTGGTATCAGAGCCCATACGGTTCTAGGAGCCTAGGTGGTTCTAGAATAATTGGGCATTGTGCGGGGTCGTAGAATCATCCTCTTCGAGCCTTGTGAGATTCCACGGTGATTATCTTTATTGTGTTGATTGATCTTAGTTCTCTTAGCTTGTGCTTCTGCACGCGTGCAGATGGCTAGAGAGCGTGGTTGAGGTCGTGGCCGTGGTGGAGGTCGTGGCCGTGGTTGAGGTCATGGCCGTGGGCCGGGGGAGCAGGTCGAGGAGTCGCGTGCGAGTCAAGTTGGGTCTGAGGGTATGGCTGGCGTGAGTGTCAGTGTGGCTGGTGTTCCAGCAGGTGCTGCGGGTGATGCTCGGGCCCGAGATGATCGCATAGCGGATCTGTCGAGGTTGTTGGAGCGGTTACCAGAGAGGGTACCGGCTCAGGCTCCTGTGGTTCCGGCGGTTGTGAGGCGCAGCCTCAGGTGGCAGCTGCGGTTGCTGGGGAGCTCCCATCCTATCTTAGGATGAGGGAGCAGATGCAGAGGATTGGCACGGGGTTCGTCTCTGGAGGTGCTAATCCTGAGGACGCGGAGGCGTGGTTGAGGAGGGTAGAGAGGAATTTCCTCTCGAGTAGGTGTCCTGCGGGATACCAGGTGATCTTTGGTAATGCGCATCTCTGAGGAAGGGGTGTGGCAGCACGGAGAGTTCAGGCAGCGATGGCTTGGGCGGATTTTGTGGAGGAGTTTAACTCCAAGTGCTTTCCTCAGGAGGCGTTCAACCGGTTAGGGTCGAGACTTGCGAGTTTGACTCAGGGGGATCGGTTGGTACGCGAGTATGAGGTGGAGTTCAACCGGCTCGGGTCTTATGTTAGACGAGCGGTTGAGAGTGAGTCGGCCCGTGTGTAGAGATTCCTGATGGGTCTTCGGGTTGACTTGAGGAACCGTTGCATGTGAGGGCTTTTTGCACGGTTGATGAGTTGGTTGAGACTGCGGCTTTGCTGGAGGAGGGTCTGAAGGACGAGGTGGTAGTGGTTACACCGAGTCTTCAGGCGAGATCTGTGCAGCAGCAGTCCGGTCCGAGCAGAGGCGGTAAGCCGATGCAAGGACCGAAGCAGAAGCGAGAGAGCGCTTCGAGAGGTAGTCAGGGTGGTCCGGGTTGCTTTGGTTGCGGAAGCATGGATCACCGAGTGGCGAGCTGTCCTTAGAAGGGCGGAGTGCGGAGTTCTGGTCTGGAATGCGTTTCAGACAGATGGGCACGAAATTGCACTTGAGCGGCGTATCATCCTCAGACAGATGGGCAGTCCGAGAGGACCATCCAGTTTCTAGAGGATTTGTTGAGGAGGTGTGTGCTGGTTTGGGGGTGGTCACTGGGTGGATCACTTGAGCTTGGTGGAGGTTGCCTATGGCAATAGTTACCAGGCGAGTAGTGGGATGGCTCCATATGAGGCTCTGTATGGGAGGCCATGTCGTATCCCCTTGTGTTGGACACAAGTGGGGGAGAGGAGCACTTTGGGTGCTAGTTTTGTTCAGGAAACCGCGGAAGAGATCCGGGTTTTGCAGCTGAACATGAAAGAGGCCCAAGATCGGCAAAAGAGTTATGCTGATAAGGGGCGGAAAGAGCTTGAGGTGGGAGGTAGTGTGTATCTCCAGATGGCTTTACTGAGAGGTCCGAACAGGTCCATTGCTGTGACTAAGTTGAGTCCGAGGTATATGGGACCGTTTCGGATTGTAGAGCGTGTGGGACCGGTAGTGTATCGGTTGGAGTTACCCGTGGTTATGCAAGCATTTCATAAGGTCTTCGAGGCGTCGATGCTGAGGAAGTGTTTGCATAGGGGTGACGAGGTATTGGCTGAGATTCCGCCAGATCTCTAGTCCAATATGACCGTTGAGGCGAGACCTTTGAGAGTTCTCGAGCAGAGGGTCAAGGAGCTTCGTCGGAAGAGGATTCCGATGATGCGTGTCCTGTGGGGCTGTGGCGGGGTGTAGGAGGAAACTTGGGAGCCAGAGGTTAGGATGGAACGTGGTTCCACGAGTGGTTCCAGAAGCAAGCTGCGGCTTGAGTTCCATCGAGAGGTTCCAGTTTCGGTTATAGTTGTGTGCTATGTGTGAATCATTTTGTATTTCCGTTGTGTAGAACGATGTTACATTATGATGTGTAATAAGATGAGTATTTCTTATTATTGGTGACTTTGGGAGTCACGGTTTTGCATTACGTTTGGGGTAAGAAACGTTAATGCAAGAGAGTGATAAGATGGATGTTCTTATTGCTATTGTGAGCGTTGCGTGTTTTCAGTTAAGCTTGTTCGGGAAAATGAGTCGAGTGACGTGACCGGGTTATTTCACTTAGCGGTTCTATGTGGTGGGTCGGATTGCAGGCGTATGGTACTTGTTTGTTTTATTACGTCTGTATTGATGACCTACTGCAGAGAGTTGTTGGGTGTTAAAAGGTAGCCTAGTCATAGTTGTCTTGACAAGTCTTTCTAAGCAAGCCGACACTGGAAGGTGCGTATTGGAGGTGCGATGGCCGGGTTATTGGTCATGCACGGCAGATATTCCGGGTAGGGAATATGGGTGATGCCGGTGTTGCCTTGCGAGGATTTACACGGATCACAGGAGGTAGGGAGGTGCGATGGCCGGGTTATTGGTCATGCACGGCAGATATTCCGGGTATGGAATATGGGTGATGCCGGTGTTGCCTTGCGAGGATTTACACGGATCACGGGAGGTAGTTCAGTCGAGATGCTTAGAGATATGTGATTTATTGCTCGTTGAGAGGACTGGTTCCTCTGGTGCCGATAGCTCGCAGGACTGTGTCTTGGGAGTGTGAGTGGCGATGTACCCAGACTCGGGAGGTTTATAGCCTAGAGTGATACGTGATACCGTGGATTCGTAAGGAGTATGTCCTGGATGGAGGATATATTGCCTAGAATTGAGTGGTATGGGGTATCGAGACTCGTCAGGTTATATTACCGAGGGGAGTGGTACGGCAGATACCCAGAACTCGGAGATGCTGCGGTGTCTTGGGTGCTGTGGTATGGTTGATACCTTGCGAGGTATGGTGGATATCCTGCGGGATATGGCTGACGCTCAGAACTCAGAGATGCTGCGGTGTCTTGAGTGATGGGGTTGGCGTGTGTTTGAGCAATAAGTACATATGATGCCGCGGTGTCATAAGCATAGGGACTGAGTGGGAAACCTCGGAGGTTAGTTTTGGACCTCGTGTGAGTATTGCGTTGGCCGGGTTGGCCAAGGGTTGTGTAATCGTTGCGACGATTAGGGTTCATTGGAGATGGACGGTTCATGGGAGATGAACGGTAACGAAGATTCGAGGACGAATCTAAGTTAGTGGGGGAGAATTGTAACGCCCGCGTTCCAGAAGAATTGATTATTGGGGAAAATAATTGATTCGAGTTTGTTCTGGGGCGGTATCAATCGATACCAGGTGTGGTTTCTAGTATCGATCGATACCAGTCGGGATTTCCTCCTTATCTTCTTCTTCTCTTATCTTCTTTCGAGTATAAAAACGTATCCTTTGAGGATAAGACCAAGGTTGGTCGCGAAAGAGAGAAAGAAAGAGAGAAAGAGAGAGGGAGAGAGAGAGGAAGAAAAGCTTTGCGAAGCTTGGATCTTGCGAGATCAAGGAGGTCTGAGCTTGTGAGAAGCTCAGAGAAGCTTGAAGGAGAGCTTGGGAGAAGTTTGGCTTGGGAGTGGGCTTGCGAGGAGAGAGAGGTCTTCTAGAGCTCGATCCAGCCGGTTTAAGGTGAGTTGGGACCAAAGGTTAGCAAGTAAGCTTGTGTGGTGCTTAGTTAAGCTTGATTGTTGAGTTTGGGGCTTTGCCTTGGTGATTTGTGGCGATTTCTGGGTTTAGATCTCGCGGAAGGTTGTGATTTGCAGGTGGGTATCGATCGATACCATGTGTGTGTCGATCGATACTAGACTCTTGTCGGTGGACTCGAGTCGTGCGGGCATCGATCGATACCAGGTGTGTATCGATCGATACCGGTTGTTTGCCTGAGGGCATGTGGTTGTGTTGGCATCGATCGATACCAGGGGTGTATCGATCGATACCGGTTGTTTGCCTGAGGGCATGTGGTTGTGTTGGCATCGATCGATACCAGTGTGTTGTTTGGGCATCGATCGATACCAGGGCCTTGTCGGTGGTCTTGAGTTGTGTTGGGATCGATCGATACCAGTGTGTTGCTGGGGTGTCGATCGATACCAGGACCCTGGTTGGGGGGTCATGTGTTGTTGGGCATCGATCGATACCCGTGGAGTATCGATCGATACCGGTGGCTTCGTGCCGGGAAGTTTAATTGGTGTTAATTAATTCTTGTTTTGGCTATTTGATATTGCTGTTGTTGTGCTTATTTGATAGCCTGTTGTTGGGATGATCAATCTCACTCAGCATTTGGTTAGCCAAATGTTGATGCATCACTTTTGTCGATGCAGGTAAAGATAAGGCGTGATCGTGGAATCGAGGCGGTGAGGAGGGGATGATTAGGACCCGGGAGTTGCTTCTGTTGTTGGGGTATCGATCGACACCAGGGGGTATCGATCGATACGTGTTGTTTGGCAATTGTAACCGTGAGCTTGTGTAAGCTGTAGACCGTGTGTGGTTGTGTAATAATAATTATTTATTATTATTGTTATTTGTTTAATTGCAAAAAAAAAAAAAAAAAAAATGCGGTCGTTTCAATAATTATAAGGATTTGAAGAAGACATTTTCGTAAGGAATTAGATAACAGAGATTTTTTTTTGTTGTGATTATAAATGAAGGGTGGAAACGTTTTTATAAGGAAAATTTTGTCCATTTTCCGACGGATTTCCGACGGATATAAAGTAGATATTATCGATGTCGGCAACCATGTCGGCAACCATGTCGGCATCTGTCGGCATCTGTCGGATATCCGTCGGAAATCCGTCGGAAATCCGTCGGCAATCCGTCGGAAATCCGTCGGAAATTGCCGACGGATGAACGTCGTCGGAAATCCGTCAGCAGTATGTCGGCAACATCAGAATGCGTCAAAAAGTCGTCGGAAATCTGTCGAAAAGTGTCCGACGGATTATTGTCGTCGGAAATCCGTCGGAATTTCCGACGGATTTCCGACGGGTTAATATTTCCGACGGATTTCCGACGGAATTCCGACGGATTTCCGACGGATGAGAAGTTAGTCGGAAATCCGTCGGAAAGTCGTCGGAAATTTCCGACGGAATTATTGCCGTCGGAATATCCGTCGGAAAGTCGTCGGAAATTTCCGACGGAATTATTGCCGTCGGAATTTCCGTCGGATTTCCACCTGTTTTCTTGTAGTGAGCATGATAAGATAAAATACATTATTATAATGGAAATCTAGCATGATAAGATAAGATACATTATCATAATGGAAATCTAGCATGATAAGATAAAATACATCATGTTAGGCGTTATGGTAGAATTGGTTTTACGGTTTAGTTTGGTTTAGGCCATGCTACGTAATTACATGATAGCCTAATGGACGAACAGTTTTGCCAAATATGATCGTAGAACTGCACAAAATATGCTCTAATCAAATTCTCGAAAGAATTATGTAAATCTCGTTGGTTTTTCTCTTGAAAAAAAAGCAGAGCAGGTTTCTCTATAATAAAAGTTTTCTCTCTAAAACCGCAAGCCAAGTTATTATAACTTAGAAAGCTTAACTTTTGTAAGCATATGAATTATATATTATTATCCTTAGGTTGATCTTTTTAACTTTAGCAGGTTTCTCTATATGATCTCCTATCTGATCTCCCTGAAGAACTTTTTCTCGGTATCTTAGACCGAGTGGCCGAGTTGACACTGAAGGTTGAGGTCTTCCTTGTTTGCCGCACTTGGCGGTGTCTATATCGTCTACGGCAGAAGAGCCTGGCGATTCTAGAGTCGCCAATGCGGTTCTTCCCTCTGAGGGCAGAGACTTGTGAGAAGGAGATGAACAAAACTGAAACACCAGAAGCAACAAGGCAATTCTATGAGAGAGAGTTGGAAACAACTAGAAGACGCAAATAACTTTTAAGGACTGAGGTATTAAGTTTTAATACAATTTTATTTCAAATATAGTTTTAAATAACTTTTTAATTTTAAAATCTATATTTCAGAGTTGTACCATGATTAGTGCCCAGAATTCAAGGCTTTTTGACAAGCCTATGGTTGTCGCTACCAAGGCCAAAAGATTTTTCTTCCGTAAATTGTTTTAAAAATTCTTTAATTCAATTCACTTAAACACTACAAGAAAAGTGTTATATTTTGACAAAAAATGTCGTCACAATAACAATGATTTCGTCACAATATAGATATTGTGACGTATTTGTGACAATTTAAGAACGGTCACAATACGATCGTCACAAATATTTTTGGTAATAAAAACATCACATCATTTGTGACGAATTTACATAGTAATTATTCCGTCACAAGTTGTAACAATATAAACAAGTATCAAAATCGTTACAATTAGCAACTAAAAATAACATTACAAAATCGTTTTATTATGTGTCTATCATCACGTCTTAATTCCGTCACTCATTATGACAAAATTTTAGTCTCAAATTATTACAAATGAAGACTGAAAATCACCAATCTGTCTTCAATTGCGACTATTTAAGAGTCTCAAATTCGTCACGAATTATCACTAAATTATCGTCAAAAATCTGTTTTAAATAGCTACTGATTTATCATATTAAATTTGTTACATTTTTTCACTGAATTATCATCAGAATTTCATCTTAATTAACAATTGGTTTTTTATCTCAAATTTGTAACAAATTTACACAGTTATTTACATATTGTCAAGATTATTTACGAAATTATTATCACAACTATACATATGTAATAACAATATAAAATAATAAAAATAATATCAAAAGGTAAATTAATAATTTAAAAATAAATTATAAAAAGAAACATTAAAAATAATATTGTTCTCATATGCGACTGCATTCAGCTTCCGGCGTTTGGCTATATGCAGTTGTAAGAAAACGGTTGCGAAGTTTCAAAAAAAAAAAAAAAAAAAAAAACGGTTGCGGTTCATGTCAAGGTGTAGTTAGGGTTTTATGGTTCTTATCAGCCTCTTCTGATTCTTGAGCACGAAGTAAAAGGTATGGCGGCTAGGTTTTAACTTCGTCGGCGGTGAAGAAAACCCATGTGGCTTCCCTGACATGTCCTCTATTTAAACCCGCCTTCTATCAAATCTGTTTGACTAAGATCTGACCGGAATCTTGCTCACAAAACCCCATATTGAACTATCTTCTTCTTCCTCTTCATCTTTTAATTTGCTGATTTTCTCAGATCTAGCTCCGCCTTTGTCCTTGAACCTCCGATGTTCTCTCTATAGACCTCCAGGTCATATCTTTCCTCTTTCGCCAAGATCACTCCCTTCCTCTCCTTGTTACGGACCCAACGGCGAGAAACACACACCACAACAACATATGCGACGGCCGATGATGACAACACCGGCGAAGATCAGCTTCTTCACCCTATATATACACACGCACATCTCCTTTTTGTGTGTAAGAGTTTTTGGCTAATGGATTCTATTAATTATACATATAAAATTTTGGCTAATGGACTCTTCTTATTTATACACACAAAAAATTGGTATTTGTATTAACGTATATAATTAATTAATTTCTCTCCTATTATTTGTATATATAAAAATACAAAAATAACTTATGTACATCTCTGTAAAAAAAATGTACATTTATATAGATACTAGAATGTGATCCGCGCGTAGTGTTAACATTTTTTCTTTATATATTTTATTTTTGATAGTTTAATATTTTACATATATTATTTTCAATATTGTTTTCTCTTATAAAAATAGAAGGTGTTTGTACATTTTTTATCATTTACGTTTGTTGTAAATTTATGAAATTAATTTTTTTTTAAAGTTTGTTATTTTGCGTTTTTATAGTAGAAAACATTAGGAATCTCTAATAATGCATTGTTTATTTTAATTTATATCAATTAGAGTGTATTAATTATATGTTGATTTCTGTCGCAAAGTTCATCTTTGAAGTAGTTACATTAAAGCGTAATGAAAGCACCAAAGAGATAAAAATACACTAAATGAATTGTTTTGTTTTAGAGTTATTGCGGAAGGAGGTTGAGAGTTCGGTTCTGAAGCATATGTGGCGGATGTTGGGTTTATACTTACTTAGAATTAGATATTGTGCTTTGGGATGGAGCTAGTTGCACCGAATTTTAGGTTCGTGGCTCTTGTCTTCCTCGAGTAATATTGTGTTTTTTCGTTTTATATTTTTTTGTTTTATTTTTAGTATTATTTCCAATATTGTTGATGTACGATTCTAATTCTCATTATTGTGTAAAATATGTTTCTAATTCTTAAGTCTTTTTGTTTCCAATTTTTAAGTAATAAGTTTTCAAGTGTAGATAAGAGTTATGCTATATTTTTCTTGTTCTATTAACAATAGAAATATAATAATTTTTAAGTATTAATGAGTGTTTGATTTAATATATATGGATTCACACTTGTAAGATATTTTTTAATATATTTTTCAATTAAAAAAGAAAAGAAAATATAATAAATTATTGTTTCATACTAAAAACGTAATATAGAAATGAAAAAACTATTACAAAATACAGATTAAAAAGAAATATAACATTATAAATTCCTTAAAAAATCAAAGTACACAAATTTAAGTTTATTGTAAAATAAATAACTCATAAACTCCAAAATAAATAAAAACTACATTAAAAACTAAATAAAAGTAGAGAGCCAATAAGGAGAGATCACTCAGAATGATGATGTGGCCAAATCTCACCACTTCCTTCTTCTATTTTTTATTCTCTCCGGTAGATTACTCTTTTTTTTTTTGCCGTAAAAAAAGAAGAAGACTAATCGTCTTCTCTTCCTCGTCTCTCCGAGACTCTGAGAACCATGCTTTTGTGGCGGCAATTTGGATCACTCACATCGCCTAATTTCGGTCTCTCTCTCTCTCTCTCTCTCTCTCTCTCTCTCTCTCGTTTGCAAACAAAAAATATGGACTAATTCTTCTTCTAGATATTGTTCGATCTAGGGTTTATACTGTCTCAGATCTCATGAGATTTTTTAAGTTCGTCGTTTATGTGTTCTTCTTTTCTAATTTCGTTGTGGTTATTCTCTTGTTCCAGGCGCTTCCTAACCAACAACTTCTCGATGGCGCAGAGGTCAGAGAAGGGAAGAGAAGAGTGAGCGGCGGAGCAAGAAGGGGAGGAGCAGGATACGGTGGGCGGCGGAGGAGGAGATAGAGAAGGGATAAGGAGTTTTGGATTCGCAGAGGATGCAGGTGAAAGGACGACAAGGGAACCAGACGAAATCGCTGCCGTTGTCTAAGTAGAAGGAGACGGCGGAGGAGGAAGAGCCGACGAGAGGGAGATGAGGTAATCGCTGCCAGAAGAGAGAAGGTATAGCTCTCTCAATATCTTTTTATTAGTGATGGAGGCACATGAATCTCGTTTCAGATTTTTTGAGTTTTCTCAATTTGATTTTCGTGATTGTGATCTTTGCAGGTTGCTTCTCTTTAACTTGATTATATGGATCTGGTGATGATTCAGAAGATGTGGATACATCTGTTAATGCCATGAAATGTGTGGACTCTGTTTGGTTTGTTGATTTAGGTTTGAGACTCATTGTTTTGGTTTCGGTTTGGTTCTTAAGAAGTTGAAGGAGAAATCATGTAATTTTACTTTGTAATAGTTGTATGAGTTTATCTTTTAATTATGTAATTTTATGTTGTAATATAAGTTTTTTGTATCATGGTTTCATATAAATATAATAAAATATAATTTGTTTTTTAATTTATCCGTTTCCAAATTTGCAACTAATATAATATTTCTGTTACTAATTTTTGTAACCGATAACCTTACAAAACAATTGCAATTTCTGTAATATTGGTTTCCAAATATCATTGCTAAAATCATTGCTAAAAGTCTGTTACAAAAAATTGCAACGATTATCCATGATATTTGGTTGTAAATATTGCAATGAACATCTCATTGAAAATATTTTACAAAAAAATCTGTTGCAAAAATTAGTAACATTCTCGTTGCAATAATCTATTTGTAACGATTATCCACGAAATATCGTTGCAAATATTGCAAAGAACAAATCTATTGCAAATATGTTGCAAAAACTCTATTGCAAAAACTATGTTGCAAATTTTAGCAACACCCTCGTTGCAATACTCCGTTGCTAATATTCTGTTGCAAACCTGTTACAGAATGGCAACGAATTAGCAACGGATTATTTTAGCAACAATGAATTTGCAACGGGCTTTTGTGTGTTACAAGTTTGTTGCAAAGACGTCTTTGCAACGGATTATAATGTATTTGCAATGGAACTTTTCATTGCGAATTAGCTCATTTTTTGTAGTGTTTATAATCTATTTGCGTCCAATCTACTTGCGTCGAGAAAATATATGTAACAAGAGGCTGTAAAAATCTCAATTCAACGAATTGGATGAAAGTTTTTGATATGAATACCCAAACTTGGGAGTTTTTGCAGATTCATAGTGAGGAGATATACGTAGGCTCCGAGTACAAAAGCGTCAGTTATGAAGAACCCGTCTATGTGAGGTCTGAGGGAAAGAATGCGACTTATAAACTAAATAAAGGTAGATGGAGAGCAGCAGACTTAGCGATGAATAATGGATGGGGTCGCTCGTCATCTCATTGTGTGATAGAGAGCGTGTTCTACTGGATTAATGGCACAGCTATTGATTGGTATGACTCCAAAGATAGGTTATGGACAACTTTGAAGGGTTTGGAAATATTGCCTAGGTTATCTTGTAGTGGTCATGTTAAATTGACAGAATAATGGTGGTTTTGTTGGAAGAGTTTGAGTTTGTTAAGAACCAAAAGGAGAGAATAATTTGGTGTGCCTGCGATTGAAAAACGCCAAAAGGGAGATTTGGGGATGCTAGAGTGGTTTGACGCTGTGTCTACAACAAACAATGAGCCACATAGTTTAGTGCATGCTCTTGCCACTACCATTTGATGAATACGTCATGATGGCATGATTCATTTTTAAAATGGAAAAATTTGGATTATATCTTTTTAGATGTAAACTACGAAAAATATAAAAAGATAAAGTATGAGAAAAACCCGAAACTATAAAATAGAAAAAATATAAACTATAAAATCTATATAAGATTCATATAATATATAAATTTATAAGAATACTAACAATTTGTTATTGTGTGTTTGATAATTAGAAGGTTTATGGATAAAGATTTTGGCAAATGATAATTAGAAGGTTTATGGATAACTAGAAGATTGTTATTGTAGTTTGAGAATTAGAAGGTTTATGGATAACGAGCTTATGTGCCACTTCATTATCCAAAATATACAAAGAGTGATTATGAGAAAATGCCAGAGTGGCAATTGGATCAACTTTTGAGAGAGTATGGCTTGCCGATCATCGGAGATTCTTACGAGAAGAGGAAGTTTGCAATCGGAGCTTTTCTCTGGCCGTCGGAGAAGGAGCACTAGCTAGGTGTAATATCATGTAACCTTCACCTTATTATATCGTCGTACTAATTTCTATCCTACGTCGTCGTTGCATATATATATATATATATATATATATTCTCTATCTTGTATAATAGTATATGTATGGATCGTGTGTTTCTCTACTCTAACTCTACATGTATGTTACCTCATGCGCACGGCACGGTTTCGGGCCTTTCTCTAGTATTTTCTCGGATTTGCACAAAGCAGGTTTTATATTGGGCCAAGATTGAGATATGAGCCTAACTTATTTAGGCCCATCAACAGCCCAATATATAATCATGTGCGTCTATGTAACCCTGCGTTTAATCCTTTTCTTCCATCTTTTCCCAAAATCCAGAAACCCCAGAAGAAGAAGAAGAAGAGAAGCAAATCGCGAGAGGTCAAGGTCATGGCCTCCGGCAAAGATTCCGACCGTACCTTAGGGTACATGACCCGGAAGGATACGGAAGTGAAGCTTCCACGGCCGACTCGTGTCAAGAACAAGACTCCGGCGCCGGTTCAAATCACGGCCGAGCAGATTCTAAGGGAAGCTCGAGAGAGGCAAGAGGCTGAGATCCGTCCGCCGAAGCAGAAAATCACTGATTCTACTGAGCTTTCCGACTATAGACTCCGACGTCGGAAGGAGTTCGAGGACCAGATCCGCCGCGCGAGATGGAACATCCAAGTTTGGGTGAAGTACGCGCAGTGGGAGGAGTCGCAGAAGGATTACGCTCGTGCTCGGAGCGTGTGGGAACGAGCCATTGAAGGCGATTACCGGAACCCGTCGCTATGGCTCAAGTACGCCGAGTTCGAGATGAAGAACAAGTTTGTAAACAGCGCGAGGAACGTTTGGGATCGAGCCGTGACGCTTCTCCCTCGAGTGGACCAGCTCTGGTACAAGTATATTCACATGGAGGAGATTCTTGGGAATATCGCCGGAGCTAGACAGATATTCGAGCGGTGGATGAATTGGTCACCGGATCAACAAGGTTGGCTCTCATTTATTAAATTCGAGCTTAGGTATAACGAAATCGAACGCGCTAGATCCATCTACGAGAGATTTGTCCTTTGCCATCCAAAGGTTTCTGCTTATATCCGATACGCCAAGTTCGAGATGAAAGGCGGTGAAGTTGCTCGTGCAAGGAATGTGTACGAACGAGCAACGGAGAAGCTTGCAGACGATGAAGAAGCTGAGACGCTCTTTGTGGCGTTTGCTGAATTCGAAGAACGGTGCAAGGAAGTAGAACGGGCTAGGTTTATCTACAAGTTTGCTCTGGATCATATTCCTAAAGGGAGGGCTGAGGATTTATACAGGAAGTTTGTGGCGTTTGAGAAACAGTACGGAGATAAGGAAGGCATTGAGGATGCCATTGTTGGCAAGAGGAGGTTTCAGTATGAAGATGAAGTGAGGAAGAACCCTTTGAACTATGATTCGTGGTTCGATTACGTTAGGTTAGAAGAGAGTGTTGGGAACAAAGATAGGGTCAGAGAAATCTATGAGAGGGCTATTGCCAATGTTCCACCTGCCCAAGAGAAACGATACTGGCAAAGATATATCTATCTTTGGTGAGTTTTTTCTTTCCATATTCTTTACAGATTTTGCTAATAATGTTTATTGGCATCTTATGCTGATCATGGTTAAGTTTAGTTACCTTTAACTGAACTGTTTGTGTTTGGTTGTCTTAGGCAGATATTATTTCTATCATCTTTGTCTAGTCACTAAATCTACTGAAACTTGCATTCTCTGGAAAGCTATTGTTGTTTGTCTTTTATTAGCATATATGCTTCTGCGGTTTATTCAAACACTGACACTGATGTGGCTAATTGGTGTAGGATTAATTATGCATTGTATGAAGAGATTGAAACTGAAGATGTGGAGCGTACACGAGATGTTTACAGGTACGTTAAAGCCTATTCTGAAACTTGTGAAGTTTACTTTCCATTCATTTACGTTTCACTCGTGGCAGTTTAGGCTGACTATTTGTATTTATCTTACCAAACATTACAGAGAATGCCTCAAACTTATCCCCCACACCAAATTTTCTTTTGCCAAAATATGGCTGCTCGCTGCACAGTTTGAGATCCGGCAATTGAATCTCACGGGTGCTCGGCAGATATTAGGAAATGCGATTGGAAAAGCTCCAAAAGATAAGGTAAGCCTGAATTTTGTTTGAACAACAATTTTTTTTCATTGCTCTCCTTTAACCACACACATGGTTTACTTACTATGGTGATTTTGTTTTTCTCTGCAAACAGATATTTAAGAAATACATTGAGATCGAACTCCAGCTGGGAAACATAGATAGGTGTAGAAAGCTATATGAGCGGTATCTTGAGTGGTCTCCTGAGAATTGCTATGCTTGGAGCAAGTATGCTGAGCTGGAGAGGTCTCTTGCTGAAACCGAACGAGCTAGAGCTATTTTTGAGCTTGCAATATCTCAGCCTGCTCTTGATATGCCCGAGCTGCTATGGAAGGTACATTTTTTCAGTCTAATACATTAAAAGAAGCGAGATTCCTCAGACTTTTGAATCGATTTGGATCATTGAAACTCGATATTGTTTGTGGCAGGCATACATTGATTTTGAGATATCAGAAGGGGAATTAGAGAGGACACGAGCTCTATATGAGCGACTCTTGGACCGTACAAAGCATTACAAGGTGTGGGTTAGTTTTGCAAAGTTTGAAGCTTCTTCTGCTGAACAAGAAGAAGACGAGGAAGACGAAGACGAAGAAGAAGATGCTATTGAACACAAAAAAGACTGCATCAGACGCGCCAGAGGTAACTTTAAAAACTACATTGTTGTATGAGCTTTGATGATTCATTGTGACATGTTGTAACTGTTTTCTTCTATCTTCTACTCAGAGATTTTCGATAGAGCCAACACATACTACAAAGACTCCTCACCGGAGCTGAAAGAAGAGCGAGCTACGCTCTTGGAGGATTGGCTTAACATGGAGATGAGCTTTGGTAAGCTCGGGGATGTTAGTGTCGTACAATCGAAGCTCCCGAAGAAGCTGAAGAAGAGAAAGCCGATCACTAGAGAAGATGGCTCTACAGAGTAGGCTGTTGCATTCATTTATCGATTTTTGTTATGTTTAGAATTGTAAAGCTTAACGTGAAAATTTGGATTGAATCTTTTTGGCAGGTATGAAGAATACATTGACTATCTATATCCAGAAGAATCGCAGACAACGAATCTCAAGATTCTTGAAGCTGCCTATAAATGGAAGAAGCAGAAGATTGCTGCTTCTGAGGAAGATTACGATTAAATTTGTGTGTTTTGAGTTGTGTCAGAACAGTGAGTTGTTGTTTTGTATTCTTACTTTTAGTTCTCTGTACATCTGTCACTCATCTGTTTTGATTTAGCAGTAATTTTTGTTATCCCAAGCAAGCAACACTCATGATTGCTGGTTATTTCCGTAATAATGACCAAACTTGATGGGCATTTAGATAACAAGTAGTGCCAAATTTTGAATTCTCTCTCGTAAGTCAAAAAAGAAACCATTTTTAAAAAACGCACAACCTCTCGTTTTTAATACGGAAATAACCAATTTAGTTCGTATATTGTTTTGGATATTATTGTTAAATTCTGCTAGTTTTACGGGAATATTCAGATTGCAATCTCCAATTTACTTAAATAGATATGGATATTTTTTGCGGGGAAAGAAAGAATTTTAAAATTAGAATGTCTAAACGTTGCTGCAATCCCAACTAAAAGAGCTATACGATTTTTCATTATTTCAATTACATACAGATTTGGTTAGGCCTGAGATTGAGACTGTGTTACATTTGGGTGCGATTCCTACGAACCAGTAGAAATGGTAGTGTATTACTCCATTGTGGTTATCAGTATTAATGTGTCAAGTCGTGTCTCTGAATATTCATCTCTACGTGTATCTCTTCATTTATGGAATTCTTTTTACATATGGTGAAGACATCCTCTGATACGAATGTGGAAGGCAGCTTCTCTCAAGCCTAGGAGAAGGTTTCATCTGTCGAACCTGAAGATTCAGAATCTCAGAATGACACTGTTCCAATGGACAAGTCAGGTAATCATATCTTCTGCGTATATCATGAATACTTGCAAATGGAAGCGCAGAGATGGATAAAAGAGTTGTCTAATCCTCTCCTCGGGGTTCAAGAGAAGACGGCTTTCGCTGGCGCATTGCTTGCATCGTCAAAAGCCGTCCAAGAGAAGGTAGAGGAGGGTTTAAAGAAAATTTTCTGGAAGAAGGACGAGCTTGTATGGAAGAAGGAGCAAAAGAGGAGAGAAAAGAGAAGCAGAAGAAAGAGGAGAAGAGGAAAGAGGAGGAGAATAAGAGGTCGCAGCTGAATCAGAAGAAGAAGAAGAAATGAAGTGACTGCAATGAATGTAGTCATCTGACAAGAGAGCTAATTCGTATTCATCTTCTAGAATTTTAATATCAAGTGGCATTAAGAACCCATTTTAGGTTTGTTTCTCCTATACTGTGTGAACTGAGCAACAAAAAGTTTAGGAAAATATTCTATATGATTTCAAACTTTCTGATGAGGTCATAAAAAATGCTGTTCATAGTGGAAATTGAAGACAAAAGTAAAACACAAATACATAAGGAAATTTCCTTCATTTACTTGCTAACATGGACCTACTTACAAAGCAACCGTCGCTGAATCTGTTACATGCCGTCCAATTTTCACTGGTTTTTTTAATCAAATATATGACGACTCGCTTCGTTTGCAGCAGCATATTTGCACTAATCGTTTTTGACATCAAGGCAAATTAATTTATTAGGTTAAAGTATTCTAGACTATAAAACCAAATTAACAACAAAAATATTCTAAATTATAATGCTGTAACAGGATAACTTTTATGAGATACCCCAATGCACATGCTCTTAGATGTTCAGTAGAGGTAGAGAGACAAATCACACGTCCTTTGACAAAATATCGAGGAGGGCGAGAAATTGGCGCCTCTTGATGTTAGGGCTGGGCAAATTATTCGTTAGATTCGTTTCGATCCGAAAAATCCGGATATCCGTAAAGATTCGAAGCAAAGCAAATACTAAAATATAGTATCCGTTTAAAACAAAACAAATCACAAATACTAATTTTAAGAAGGTTGGATATCCATTCCGATCCGTAGATCATATATATATACATAATATATTATAAATTTATAATGTTTATTTACATTTTCTGTATCTCTTTAATAAATAAAAAATGTTAAAAGAAAATATGCATGATAAAAATATATAAACTCTATACTAATTAATAAAATATTAATAAAAAGGTTTATATTGGAGTTTAAGTGGATATATTAATTTTTTGTATATTTATTTTGTCCATCATTCTTTATATACGAAAAAACTAGATAATTTCATTTTTTTTCCTTTTGTTAATTCATATTAAATAAAAAATGCACTAAAAACTTGTTTTTTAGTTTTTATTTGTATTGAATGGAGTGCAATAGATATCCGCGGATATCCGCAAATATCCGTAAGTTTTCCGGATATCCGTATTTTTCCGGAACAAAGCAAATCACAAAATTAGATATTCGGTAAAAACGGAGCTAATCACAAATAGTAAAATTTCCCGACATATCCACTCCGTGCCCACCCCTACTTGATGCAATGCATGCTGGTTATTTTCGTAATAATGACCAAACTTGAAGGGCATTTAGATAACAAGTAGTGCCAAATTTTGAATTCCATCTCTAAGCCAAAAAAGAAACCATTTTTTAAAAAAGGCACAACCTCTCGTTTTATCCCATTTCGCTCAACTCTTCTCTTTCAATTTTTTGGGGGAAAACAAAAAAAAAAATCTTTGTTTATTAGAGATATCTTGGGGGGGAGCAAGACGTGTATCTTGGAGATATCTTCAATATTGTTGTTCCTTTCCAGCTTTCTCAGCCATACGGAGAGAGAAAATTTTGATTTTTCCGGTAAGAATCTAAACCTATTTTCTTTCTGTGGAACCAAACTTCCAATTTGCATGGTGCCGAGAAAAAATGCAGAAAATGAAATCAATGGTGGAATGTGGAACCCAGTTGTTGTTTATAAATCTCTTGACATCTGTATATTAATCGTCATCTTCCTTGTGGGGTCTCTCTTAATTTTGATTGACCATGACGTTCGCCTCATTTTCATCCTCTTAAAAAAACAAAAATTCCGATACATTCTATTTCTCTAATTTCTGATATTTAGGTCTGCGTATGGAACCCTAAATGATTCGTGACGCACAAGGAAGTTGCAAATGTCGTGTCTTTACAAGGAACTAGTTTCCAATGCATTGATTCATGTGCAAGTTAAAGCTTTACTTGTTTGAATGCAAACTGAATAGGATTTGTTTCTTTGTGTTTTTTTTTTCAGAGCTTCTTTTAGCTTTTTGCTGCTTCTCTTTCTGTGATTAATCTTTAATCTCAATTACAAAAAAATGTTGCAAACGGAGGAGGCCAAAGCAGGTAACAACTATTTTATTTTAAGTTTGTAAGGCAATTGAGAAATCTCTTATGTTAGTTTACAATTTTCAGAAGTGGAGAAGAAGGTTTCTACACTTGTAAAGTATATCCAAAACAAGAACAAGATTTCAAAGGTTACAAAGAAGGAGCTTGTTGGGATGGTGAACGATCTTCACGAGCAGTGTCAGTTGCTTTACTCTGTGTTTCATGATTTGGTGGGGACTGGTGGAAGAAAAGGAAAACCGGTTACTGCTTCTTCATCGAGGTCTAGTTCGGATTTGGATTACTATTCTTCAGAGGAAATAGAGGGTAATGTTAGTGAAACCTTGAGCAGCTCGGATCATTTGGTTTTGCTTACAAAGCTACAAGAGACAGAGCTAACAAATGGAGATTTGAAGAGGCAGGTCAGCAATCTGAAACAGGAAACGGATTTTCTACGCGATCAAAACATGGAGTTGGCGGGAGATATCCAAGGCAAGAGAAGCGAAGACAGGGAACATTTCAAGGGCATGATGACAAAAGGTGAAGCTGCACTGTTGCGCGACCAGAAAATGGAGTTAGAATCGCAGCTGGAGAAGAAAACCATTGAAATTTCAGAGGCGCGGATGCGACTGAAGCGTGTGGAGAGAGAAACAGAGGAACGGGCTAAGGCCGAGCTGAAGATTGCTGAGGAAAAGGAAGCTTTGTGGAACAAAGTACATAAACTTGAAGCGGGCGTCGATACTGAGATTGATCGTCTTAGGGAAGAGAATCATAAGCTGCATACAAGAATTGCGGAGCTCGGTTCACTACAGAAGGAGAGAGAGATGAAAAACATTGATGATGAGATTGAAAATAGGAGTAAGAAACTGGAAAACCAAGTCAAGGAACAAGAAGATATCATTCACCGGTAAGAAAGAACAAGATTTTGTAAAAAGCTTTCCAATTGAAGTTGTTTGAGTAAAAAGAAGTTTGTGGTTACCATCACTGCAGGCTATCAATGGAGATAAAGGATCATCAGAAACTTCTTAAAGAACAGAAAGACTCCATGGACAAGTTCTCAGAGGATCAGAAGCTAATGAAACGTTGGTCATTTGGTTCCAAGTTGAATACCAATCTTCTCGGGAAGAAAATGGAAGAATTAGCTGAAGGTTTTCGGATGGAAATGGAAGATCATCTCCGGATACTCTACAGGAGGATCCATGTAGCTGAACAAATACACATAGAGAGCAAGAACAACTATATCAATACTCAAAGCAGAGGAAACAGGGGAGATCTCACTGTCTCTGAAACCCAAATCAAGAAAATCAAAGAAATGGTGGAAAAAGGTCTTGCTGGACCAGAGATGGCACTAAAGAAGCTGGAAGAAGGCGAGGAACTAACGACCCGAGTCACCAGATTAGCTAAAGAGATCGATTCAGCGAGAAAGTGGGTGCAGGAGAAGAACAGCAAGATGAAGCATGAGGTGGAAACTCTGGAAGCGAAGCTAGAATGTAGAGAAGCACAAGAAACTCTGCTAAAGGAGAAGCTATCAAAACTAGAAGCGAAGCTAGCAGAGGAAGGAACAGGGAAGCTGAGTCTAGCAAAGGCGATGAGAAGAATCAAAAAGCTTGAGATTAATGTTAAGGAGAGAGATGTTGAGTTGTTGAGCTTAGGGGAAGAGAAGAGAGAAGCCATTAGACAACTCTGTGTTCTGGTGGATTATCAACGTTGTCGATATGATGATCTCAAAACATCCATTTTTAAGGTTGCTCTTCAAGCTTAAACTTCACTTCTTCTTCTTCTTCTAAGTTTGTCTTTTTGTTTTATTTTCTTGTTGCTGTAAAATTGTAAATATTATGCTGCAAGGTTTGAGTATTTTTTGTTGATGTAAATGCATTTGTTTTTGTAAATAACATATTTAATTATACTTTTAAACTATTTTTTAATAGTGAACATCCTGAAAGTTTCCATTACTTTGTTACTTTTGGCCTTCATCCATTTAATGTTCTTTTTGTTGGAAATTACTAATGTTTAGCTGCTTCTCAACAGATAACATTACTTGTTTTTTTATTGATCAGATAGATAAAGAAACACAAAAATTGATTTTTATAAAGCAGAAGATCGACATATCGCAAAATTCTTTATGTAGTTTAACTTGTTTTTTAAACCAATATTTTTTTTAAGAAATCGAATTGTCAAGTTTTCATTTTTAACACTGATTTATTATTTTATTACAAATTATGATAGTTGTTACATCGACGATTCTACAACAGATAATTTTACCGTTTTATGAGTATCCACACCAAACGGTTCTACTTGCACCACGCTGAAGATCTCATGTAAACTTGTCACCTTTAATATGCATAAATGATAATAAATCGCATTTTTTGGGATTCGAAACTCATATCTCCTAGTTGACATTAAATAATATAAAATGATTCTTGGGTTTGAGTGATTTTAACTGTGGTTGACAGTTTTGAACGTTTTAAATGGTAAAAATACTAACTTATCCACATAATACAGAAATTGTTTTTTTCGATTTTCTTTTATGCAAACCTTACTTTTGATTCATTTAAACTTTGCCGCTACAACAACAATAAGGAGGAGTTAATCACTAGATTAATAATACAATAAAACTTGAAAGCAGTAGAGGATAAAACTGAAAAATCAGCAAAAATTATATTTTATTTTTGAGAAAAAACACAAAATTACTAACGAAAAAAAGATTTCTATTCAAGTTTCTCTGAATACAAAAAAAAACATTAAAAAAAATTCTTCAACATCTCTCTCATCTCAAGGCAATTAAAACAAGAAATGTCAAAGACAAAAGTTGGTTGTTTTGATTATTAGGGTCCTCCGAATTTGCGCATCATCTTTGCAATAACCGGAGCCACCTTCGGATTCGCCTGATGCAAAATTAAGTTATAGTAAATCACGGAAACTATCCGGATGCGTCAGCATAACATTTACGGTCAGACCGGAGAGAAGTAACTTGGTCAGCTTACCAACTTTCACTAAAGATATAATTGTCACAAAAAATCTAAAACAAAATCAAAGCACCATTATTCTAATTACACTTTTAAAAATACATTAAATTTTGAAAACTAACTATATCATAAATCTCTCTAAATATATAATTATATTAAAAAATGTCGGAAATCAGAAAAGAAAAAAATCCATGGAAACATGCTGTCTAAATTAGGATGACGTAACTAAATCAGTCTTCTTTATTGTTTTCCTAATTATTATTTGAAAATTAAGGCGGGAACCCCGCCAATTCATTACGGCACGAGTCATGCCCCACACACACAATCAGAGTGGCAAAAGCGTGATTATACAACAGTCAAATGATATATTTTGACCGGTTGACGAGAATTTGAAGAGCAAAGAAAAGTGGCATAAGCGTAATAATCTCAAAAAGAGAGGAGTGTTTGTGGAAGACGATTTTTCAAAAGATTCTCTCTCTCATTCGTCTCCAAAAAAGTTGAAAAAAACAAAAATCTGCTCATAATAACTGTCGTCTTCTCTCCCACAAGTCCAAACCAAATCACTTTTTTTTTCTTCTTCAAATCTCTATCTCTCTCCCTCGCTTCGATTTCAATTTCGTAATCCTTATCGTCTTTGAAGATACTGATAGAGACCGAGAGAGCGAGAGAATTTCTCAGTTTTCGAATCACCGGAGCTTCCGTATCCAGGTAAAATTCTCGGATTAAAAATGATTTATATTGCTTCGATTTCTCCGCATGGTTAGCTTATTGATCTGAGAAGTACTTTAGGTCTCTTGATTCTTCGAGTGTTAGCTAGATCAATGGATCATGAACGTCGGATGGTTAATTTATTGATTTCCTTTTTTAAAATTGTTTACTGTCTCGTTGAGGTTTTGATCATTTACATTTGATTATTTGAGGTTAATCAGTTCGATTATCGTTGATTTGGTTCCGTTTTTGTCAATAAAGTGGTTTATAAGGTAAACCAAAGAACTTGCTTCAGTTCCATGAATCTTTGTTCTCTTATCTATACAGGCAATTGAATCGATTCTGGATCTTCCGTTTGAGATCAAAGGGTAAGAGAAAGTATTTTACCGTTTTACTAGTAGTAAATTCCTTTTATGAAAAAATTGATAACATAAGCATCATGATCGGATCTTGAAACTGTAACATAAGAACAAAAAGTAACAACTCACAATTTCCTGAGGTATGTGCTGCTTCCTGGTGCATTTCCAAATTTGCTGAGGTGCCTCCACATGATATTTCTTGTCTCAGATTCCCAAATTGTATCTATTTTTTTTTTTGTAACTTCTGTATAAGTAAATAAATTTGACTACTTCTTACCAAGTGATCCCTAAATTTACAGTAAACTCAATGATGCAAGAAGGCTTTGGATCTTTGATCTATCTATGTTCTTTGCGGGGCCCACAAATTCTATTATTGTCCTTGTCTGAGTTCAATTGCAGGATGATCTACACTTCTATTATTATATTCTCTGTCTGTTGAAAACAAATATGCTAACCTTATGATCTGGATTCTATATAAGCCAGATTGTTATTAGTCTACTTCTAAATTTCTATAAAATGGATGGTGCCTCTATTCGAATTACATAACGGCATATTTAATTTGAACTAGTTTTTGCTAATCGTTACGTTTCTTCTGATATGTTTCTCTGTGTATTGTGCAAAGACAGGCCCGTGTTTGGTGGATGAATATTGGGTTGAAGAAGTAATCGGAGAAACTCAAGAGAAAAGATATGAAGAAGCATCGGTTTAGAGAGACCTTGAAGTCTTTCTTTGAGCCTCATTTTGACCAAGAGAAAGGTGAAGTGCTTAAAGGAACAAAAACTGGTAATTTTCCCTACACTATACTGAGTTTCATTTCGCATGTCCCATGAAATCCTTATAACTGCTTACATGAAAATCACTCTCATCATCTGATGCAGAAATAGATGAAAAGGTGAAGAAAATTTTGGGAATGGTTGAGAGTGGAGACATTGACGAAGACCAATCTAAAAGACAAGTGGTTTCAGAGTTAGTGAATGAATTCTACAGCGAGTACCAGTCTCTGTATCGCCAGTACGATGATCTAACTGGTGAGATTAGGAAAAAGGTCCACGGAAAAGGAGAAAGCTCTTCTTCATCGAGCTCAGACTCGGATTCTGACCATTCTTCAAAGAGGAAGACCAAGAGGAATGGAAAAGTAGAGAAAGATGTAGAGTCGGTAACAGTTGGCTTCAAGCAACAAACAGAAGCTGCGAATCTTGAAATTGCTGATTTGAAAAGGAAGTTGACAACGAGTGTTGAAGCAAAAGAAGCAGTAGATTCTGAGCTTGAAGTAGCTTTGATGAAATTAAAGGAATCAGAAGATATCCTCAATAATTTGAAACTTGAAACTGAGAAGTTAGAGGGCGAAAAGACAACAGCTCTGAATGATAGCAGAGAACTACATCAGAAACTGGAAGTTGCTGGCAAAACAGAAACTGATCTGAACCAGAAGTTAGAAGATATGAAAAAAGAGAGAGATCAACTGCAAACGGAGAGAGACAATGGTATCAAAAGATTTGAAGAAGCTGAAAAACTTGCAGAAGATTGGAAAACAACGAGTGATCAGCTCAAAGATGAAGCTTCTAATTTCAAGCAGCAGCTAGAAGCATCAGAGCAGCGAGTTTCGGATCTGACACGCGGTATGAATAGTGCAGAGGAAGAGAATAAGTCTCTATCCTTGAAAGTTTCGGAGATTTCAGGTGAGATCCAACAGGCACAAAACAGCATTCAAGAACTCAGTTCCGAATTGGGAGGGATTACAGAAAAATACAAGGAAAAAGAGAATGAGCATTCTAGCTTGGTGGAGTTACATGAGACCCATGAGAAAGAATCATCCAGTCATGTGAAAGAATTAAAAGCACAAGTGGAGTCATCAGAGAAATTGGTTGCAGATTTGAACCAAAGCCTGAATACTGCAGAGGAAGAGAAAAAACTGCTTTCTCAGAGAATCTCAGAAATTTCAAACGAGATTCAACAGGCGCAGAACACCATACAAGAACTTATGTCTGAGTGTGGACAGTTGAAAGAGAGCCACAGTGTAAAAGAGAGAGAATTTTTCGGTTTGAGGGACATCCATGAGACTCATCAGAGAGAATCGTCCACCCGAACGAGTGAATTAGAAGCTCAACTGGAATCCTCAGAAAAGCGGGTCTCAGATTTGACTGTGAGTCTGAAGGCTGCAGAGGAAGAAAACAAAGCTATCTCCTCGAAAAATGTGGAATCTCTAGACAAGCTCGAAAAGGCGCAGAACACGATACAGGAACTCAAGGATGAATTGGGAGAGTTGAAAGACCGACAAAAAGAGAAAGAGAGTGAACTTTCTAGTTTGGTTGAAGTACACGAGGCAAATCAGAGAGATTCAACAAGTCGAGTGAAAGAATTAATAGAAGTGGTGGAATCAGCAGAGCAACAGGTTGCAGATATGAAACAGAGTTTGAACAATGCAGAGGAAGAGAAAAAACTGCTCTCTCAGAGAATTTCAGAGATTTCTACTGAGATTCAAGAGGCACAAAACACCATACAAGAACTCATGTCTGAGTCTGGGCAGTTGAAAGAGAGCCACGGTGAGAAAGAGAGAGAACTTTCTGGTTTGAGGGACATCCACGAGACTCATCAAAGAGAATCATCCACCCGAGCGAGTGAATTAGAAGCTCAACTAGAATCATCTGAACAGAGGGTCTCAGATTTGAGTGCGAGTCTGAAGGCTGCAGAAGAAGAAAACAAGTCCATGTCCTCAAAAATCTTGGAAACTACGGACGAGCTCAAACAGGTGAAGAACAAGGTACAAGAACTTATGGCTGAATTGGGAGACATGAAAGAAAGATACAAGGAAAAAGAGAGTGAGCATTCTAGCTTGGTGGAGGTACACGAAACCCATGTGAGAGAATCATCGATTCATGTGAAAGAGTTAGAAGCGCAGGTGGAATCATCAGAGAAAATGGTTGCAGATTTTAACCAAAGCCTGAACAATGCAGAGGAAGAGAAAAAACTGTTATCTCAGAAAATATCAGATATCTCAAACGAGATTCAACAGGCTCAGAACACCATACAAGAACTCGTGTCTGAGTCTGAACAGTTGAAAGAGAGCCACAGTGTGAAAGACAGAGAATTTTCTGGTTTGAGGGACATCCACGAGACCCATCAGAGAGAATCATCCACTCGTACGAGTGAGTTAGAAGCTCAACTGAAATCATCAGAGCAGCGGGTCTCAGATTTGAGTGCGAGTCTGAATGTTGCAGAGGAAGAAAACAAGTCAATGTCCTCGAAGATCTTGGAAACTACAGACGAGCTCAAACAGGCGCAGAACAAGGTACAAGAACTAATGGCTGAATTGGCAGAGTCGAAAGACATACGCATACAAAAAGAGAGTGAGCTTTCTAGTTTGGTGGAGGTACATGAGGCTCATAAGAGAGATTCATCGAGTCAGGTGAAAGAATTAGAAGCCCTGGTGGAATCAGCAGAGCAACAAGTTAAAGATTTGAACGAGAGCCTGAACAGTGCAGAGGAAGAGAAGAAAATGTTATCTCAGCGAATTTCAGAAATGTCGAATGAGATTCAACAGGCTCAGAACACCATACAAGAACTCGTGTCTGAGTCTGAACAGTTGAAAGAGAGCCACAGTGTGAAAGACAGAGACTTTTCTGGTTTGAGGGACATCCACGAGACCCATCAGAGAGAATCATCCACTCGTACGAGTGAGTTAGAAGCTCAGCTGAAATCATCAGAACAGCGGGTCTCAGATTTGAGTGCGAGTCTGAATGTTGCAGAGGAAGAAAACAAGTCAATGTCCTCGAAGATCTTGGAAACTACAGACGAGCTCAAACAGGCGCAGAACAAAGTACAAGAACTAATGGCTGAATTGGCAGAGTCGAAAGACATACGCATACATAAAGAGAGTGAGCTTTCTAGTTTGGTGGAGTTACACGAGGCTCATAAGAGAGATTCATCGAGTCAGGTGAAAGAATTAGAAGCCCAGGTGGAAACAGCAGAGCAACAAGTTAAAGATTTGAACGAGAGCCTGAACAGTGCAGAGGAAGAGAAGAAAATGTTATCTCAGCGAATTTCAGAAATGTCGAATGCGATTCAACAGGCTCAGAACACCATACAAGAACTCGTGTCTGAGTCTGAACAGTTGAAAGAGAGCCACAGTGTGAAAGACAGAGAATTTTCTGGTTTGAGGGACATCCACGAGACCCATCAGAGAGAATCATCCACTCGTACGAGTGAGTTAGAAGCTCAGCTGAAATCATCAGAACAGCGGGTCTCAGATTTGAGTGCGAGTCTGAATGTTGCAGAGGAAGAAAACAAGTCAATGTCCTCGAAGATCTTGGAAACTACGGACGAGCTCAAACAGGCGCAGAACAAGGTACAAGAACTAATGGCTGAATTGGCAGAGTCGAAAGACATACGCATACAAAAAGAGAGTGAGCTTTCTAGTTTGGTGGAGGTACACGAGGCTCATAAGAGAGATTCATCGAGTCAGGTGAAAGAATTAGAAGCCCTGGTGGAATCAGCAGAGCAACAAGTTAAAGATTTGAACGAGAGCCTGAACAGTGCAGAGGAAGAGAAGAAAATGTTATCTCAGCGAATTTCAGAAATGTCGAATGAGATTCAACAGGCTCAGAACACCATACAAGAACTCGTGTCTGAGTCTGAACAGTTGAAAGAGAGCCACAGTGTGAAAGACAGAGACTTTTCTGGTTTGAGGGACATCCACGAGACCCATCAGAGAGAATCATCCACTCGTACGAGTGAGTTAGAAGCTCAGCTGAAATCATCAGAACAGCGGGTCTCAGATTTGAGTGCGAGTCTGAATGTTGCAGAGGAAGAAAACAAGTCAATGTCCTCGAAGATCTTGGAAACTACAGACGAGCTCAAACAGGCGCAGAACAAAGTACAAGAACTAATGGCTGAATTGGCAGAGTCGAAAGACATACGCATACATAAAGAGAGTGAGCTTTCTAGTTTGGTGGAGGTACACGAGGCTCATAAGAGAGATTCATCGAGTCAGGTGAAAGAATTAGAAACCCAGGTGGAAACAGCAGAGCAAAAAGTTAAAGATTTGAACGAGAGCCTGAACAGTGCAGAGGAAGAGAAGAAAATGTTATCTCAGCGAATTTCAGAAATGTCTAATGAGATTCAACAGGCTCAGAACACCATACAAGAACTCGTGTCTGAGTCTGAACAGTTGAAAGAGAGCCACAGTGTGAAAGACAGAGAATTTTCTGGTTTTAGGGACATCCACGAGACCCATCAGAGAGAATCATCCACTCGTACGAGTGAGTTAGAAGCTCAGCTGAAATCATCAGAACAGCGGGTCTCAGATTTGAGTGCGAGTCTGAATGTTGCAGAGGAAGAAAACAAGTCAATGTCCTCGAAGATCTTGGAAACTACAGACGAGCTCAAACAGGCGCAGAACAAAGTACAAGAACTAATGGCTGAATTGGCAGAGTCGAAAGACATACGCATACATAAAGAGAGTGAGCTTTCTAGTTTGGTGGAGGTACACGAGGCTCATAAGAGAGATTCATCGAGTCAGGTGAAAGAATTAGAAACCCAGGTGGAAACAGCAGAGCAAAAAGTTAAAGATTTGAACGAGAGCCTGAACAGTGCAGAGGAAGAGAAGAAAATGTTATCTCAGCGAATTTCAGAAATGTCTAATGAGATTCAACAGGCTCAGAACACCATACAAGAACTCGTGTCTGAGTCTGAACAGTTGAAAGAGAGCCACAGTGTGAAAGACAGAGAATTTTCTGGTTTTAGGGACATCCACGAGACCCATCAGAGAGAATCATCCACTCGTACGAGTGAGTTAGAAGCTCAGCTGAAATCATCAGAACAGCGGGTCTCAGATTTGAGTGCGAGTCTGAATGTTGCAGAGGAAGAAAACAAGTCAATGTCCTCGAAGATCTTGGAAACTACGGACGAGCTCAAACAGGCGCAGAACAAGGTACAAGAACTAATGGCTGAATTGGCAGAGTCGAAAGACATACGCATACAAAAAGAGAGTGAGCTTTCTAGTTTGGTGGAGGTACACGAGGCTCATAAGAGAGATTCATCGAGTCAGTTGAAAGAATTAGAAGCCCTGGTGGAATCAGCAGAGCAACGAGTTAAAGATTTGAACGAGAGCCTGAACAGTGCAGCGGAAGAGAAGAAAATGTTATCTCAGCGAATTTCAGAAATGTCGAATGAGATCAAGCAGGCAGAGAACACCATACAAGAACTCATGTCCGAGTCTGGAGAGCTCAAAGAGAGCCACAGTGAGAAAAACAAGGAAATTTTTAGTTTGAGGGATATCCATGAGACTCATCAGAGAGAAACATCCACTCATTTAAGTGATTTAGAAGCGCAGTTGAAGTCATCTGAACAGCGGGTTTCGGATTTGAGCGAAAGTCTGAAGATTGCAGAGGAAGAAAACGAAACCATGTCCACTAAAATCTCAGATACTTCAGGCGAGCTCGAAAGGGTACAGATCATGCTACAGGAACTCACAGCTGAGTCAAGCAAACTGAAAGAGCAGCTCGCTGAGAAAGAAAGTGAACTTTTACTTCTGACAGAGAAGGAAAGCAAATCACAGGTGCAAATAAAAGAACTAGAAGCAACAGTTGCGACCCTTGAGCTGGAGCTACAGTCAGTTCGTGCCCGTACAATAGATCTTGAGGCAGAGATTGCAAGCAAGACCACTGAAGTTGAGCAACTGGAAGCGCAAAACAGAGAAAAGGTTGCTAGAATCTCGGAACTTGAGAAGACAATGGAAGAGAGAGGAACTGAACTCTCTGCTTTAACCCAACAACTCGAGGATAACGAGAAGCAATCATCGTCCACAATTGAGAGTTTGACAGCTGAGATCGATGGCCTACGATCAGGACTAGATTCAGTGTCTGCTCAAAAGGAAGAGTTGGAGAAACTAATGGTGAGCAAAGGCGATGAATCTTCAATGCAGATTAAGGTTTTGGCGGATGAGATCAATGGTCTGGGCCAGCAAGTGGTCTCACTTGAGAGCCAGAAAGCAGAACTCGAGATCCAACTTGAGAGGAAGTCTGAAGAGATCTCTGGAAATATGAATCATATTACAAATCTAAAAGAGGAGATCATAAACAAGGACAAAGATTACGAGAATATTATAGAAGAAAGAAATGGTTTATCTGAGAAGATTAAGGGTCTTGAAGTTGACCTAGAGACTCTACAGAAACAGAGAAGTGAGCTTGACGAGGAGCTGAAAACTAAAACAGAAGAGGTCGTTCAAATGCGTGATAAGATCAACGAAGCCTCTGCTGAAACAATGGCCTTAACAGATCAGATCAACAAACTGCAGCATGAACTTGATTCTCTACAGGTGAAGAAGAGCGAAACCGAAGCAGAGCTTGATAGAGAGAAGCAAGAGAAATCAGAATTGTCGAATCAGATCACCGGTGTCAAAAGAGCATTGGTAGAGCAAGAAGCTGCTTACAATACGGTGGGAGAGGAACACAAACAGATAAACGAACTGTTCAAAGAACGTGAGGAAACACTCAAAAAGCTAACAGAGGATCACAAAGAAGCCAAGAGATTGTTGGAGGAGACAGGTAAGGAAGTAACATCCCGAGATTCTGCAATCGCAGGTCATGAAGAGACGATGGAGAGTTTACGTAACGAGCTGGAAATGAAAGGAGACGAGATAGAAACTCTCATGGAGAATATCAGTAACATCGAGGTTAAGCTACGTTTATCGAATCAGAAACTGAGGGTAACCGAACAGGTACTAACGGAGAAAGAAGAAGCTTTCAGGAGAGAAGAAGCTAAGCACTTAGAGGAGCAAGCATTGCTTGAGAAAAGTCTCACAGTGACGCACGAGACTTATCGAGGTATGATAAAAGAGATAGCAGAGAAAGTGAACAGAACACTAGATGGGTTTCAATCAATGTCGGGAAAACTCACGGAGAAACAGGGGAAGTATGAGAAAACGGTAATGGAGGCTTCGAGAATATTGTGGACTGCGACGAATTGGATTATAGAGAGGAATCACGAGAAGGAGAAGATGAAGAAAGAGATGGAGAAGAAAGAGGAGAAAATAAAGAAGCTTGGAGATAAAGTAAGAGAAGATGAAAAGGAGAAGGAGACAATGAAGGAGTCTTTGATGGGACTTGGAGAAGAGAAAAGAGAAGCAATAAGGCAATTATGTGTGTGGATCGATCACCATAGAGGTCGTTGTGAATATCTTGAAGAGGTTTTGTCTAAGACTGTTGTGGCTCGAGGCCAAAGAGTGTCGCAGCGAGCCTAAGACCTCGTGCCCGAATCGGATACAGAACGGTACGCTTGCTTTTCTTTTCCACCTCACATCAATGCAAACAATATATATCTATGTGGTTCTTTTTGGTCAATCAAAATGCTGTCGGGAGATTATTTGTCTTTTTTGGTTGGGTACATTTTGTGTATTTGTGTTGGTGCAGTTTTGTTGTTGTTTTAAGTCAAATTGGTTAATTGTGGGCAAAGTTTGGTGGTGGGTTTTAATGGGAATCACACAAATGAAGTTGATATTTTGTGTTTGTTGGGGGTTGGGGTTGTATAGAACGATTAATGTTGTTGGTTTTGGTTGTTTGGTATTTGTGTGATATATCAATTTTTGTTAAGAATCTTCAAGATCATTTTTTGATTTCCATAAGAGAGATGCAAACATTAAACATATGTGGAAGAGAATATTTAATGCTGAGCCTTGTAGTCCTAAGCCGTGTTGGTTTTGCGTCAACTATGCAAGTTTAAAACACATGCAACTTGTGACATTTTCATACACATCTCTTTTTTATGTGTATGTATATATATAAAATATATATATATATATATTATCTTTTTGGAGAAAAAATATCTATCTATCTATTTATATAAAATTAGGTGGCTGTCCGCACCATGCGCGAACGTGATTTTGTAGAAAATTATTTATTTAAACTATTTAAACATTCAATCGAAAATATAATTATAAACAATTCACATAATCATACACAGACTAAATCAGAATAATACAAATAATAACCAAAACATTATCTATAACAAAAAAAAATGTATTATTCTTGATACGATGATGGTTATTGATGAATGATTATTCGTGACAAAAAAAAAACAAAAAAAAAACACGTCATATATCGTCCATTGCATTAAACCACTAAAACATCATAATAAATTTAATAAAATAGACAAAATACGAATCAAACAATTAACCAAAACATACGACGATGTATTCGGAAAATCACAAACATAACTAACAGAGTTCATACAGATTAAAACATAATTATAATAATGTCAAACATATATAATAAAACATAGGGTAATATAATTGATGCATAATGGAAAAACATAATTCATTTTAACTATTAATCAATAACCGATCCACGGTCTGTTTTTAACAAAAACCTGTAAAAAGAAACAGAAATGCGAATAAATCCTTGGTAGAAATACGAATAAATTCGTGATGTATAACAGTAAATGAAAATACTAAAAAAACCTACTCCTTTTGGAAATAAACTGCTTCTTTTATTTGAGGATCTAACATAAATTGGGAACAGCCAGGGAATGATCTAACCAAAAGTCTTGGATTTCCGTTGATATCTAAATATATAAAAAAATCAATATACATTAGTAAAGCATATTGGTTTCAAAAAATTAAATCTACAAACAGTAAAACCAACATAACGTGCCAAATATACCTTCATCTTCCTCAAACGACCAAAACCTTAACACACAGATTATACCATATGTTCGAATACCACTCCACTGATCGTTAAAATCTTTGGCAATATCCCCATTTGCACGACATAATACCATATGATCTCTACATGCACAATTCAACAAATAAGTTTGATAAGTTTACGTATACAATACATCATCCTCGACGTAACACAAAATCTAATAGTTTGAATTGTATACTTACTCAGCATCCATTAGATGAAAATATATCATGTACATCTTCTTCTTCATCACCTTCGTCTTCTTCTACTCTTTCTTCCCCTTCTTCTTCTCCAATTCCTTAACTTTCCCCTCATTCTTCTTCTTCAACGTATTGGTCTCATCCGCCTTCTTATTCTACTTATGGTTTTTCTTTTTCTTTTTCTTTGTCTTTGTCATCTTCCTCGTTTTTTCCGACTTTTTCTTTATCATCTTAGTCTTCGTCTTTGTCTTCTTCCTCTTCTTTTTCATCATATTTGGCTTCTATGAATTCCTATTTTTTTCACTCTCTCATTCTTCCGGTTTTTCTTCGTCATTTTGTTCTCCGTCTTCTACATCATTTTCCTTCTTCGTCGTCTTCTTTCTCTTATTGTTTTTAACTTCTATGGCTTCTTCTTCCTCTTTTTTCTTAAGGTTTGTCTTCATTTTCTTCTTCCGGCTTTTTTTTCGTCCTCTTCTTGTTCCGGCTTTTTCTTTGTCCGACTTTTCTTCGCCCTCTTCTTCATCATCTTCATATTCTCCGACTTCTTATTCTTCTGTGTTTCTTTGTCTCATCTTCGTCTTCTTCCTCGCAATATTCAACTTTGAATCAAAATCTTCCATTTTCGGTTTCCATTACTCTCTCTCTCTCTATCTCTTTAGATTCCTAACTTAGATCTTCATTGGTTCTTCCTCGATAATCTCAAGCATGTTCTTCTTCCTCTTATTATCCACCATGAAAGATAAATTTCACAATAGATTGGTTTAGTCTTGTCTCCTTCTACTTCTCCTTCTCTCTTTTGTTCTCTTAATTTACCTTCAAACATCTTCCCCATCTCTTCCTTCTCCTTCTTCATAACAACCACACATTTTTTCAACGCCAAAACATCTTCATTGTTTCAACCATTGTTTCTTTGTAGTTTCTATAATTTTCCTCAAGCATTTCAAACAGGGTTTGGAGCCGGTTCAGTATTGTCGAATTCAATATCTCTAAAATTTCTTTGTTCATACATAAATATGGTTCGTGGGTTGTTGCCATTCTCTACTTGAGCAATGCTTGTTTCTCTAAACACTCTGTAATTTCAAGTATTAAAAAAATAGAATATATATATATATATATATATATATATATATATATATATATTAAAAAGAAGTAAAACTACCATTACCAAAAAAAACTACACTTACATGTTCTTGAATGCTTTAACTCTATCGAGGGAGAGAGAGAGAGAGAGAGAGAGAGAGAGAGAGAGAGAGAGAGAGAATCTCTAGTATGTTCTTCTTTTTTTCTCCTTCATGAAAGATATATATATTCCACAATAGATATGTTTAGTCTTGTCTCCTTCAACTTCTCATCTCCTCTTTTGTTCTCTTACTTTACCTTCAAGCATATTGGTCATTTCTTCCTTCTCCTTCTTCATATCAATCACACATTTTTTGGCCGTCAAAACAGTTTCATCATTTCAACCACTATTTATTTGTATATTCCGTGCACGAAACCACTTATTTAAATTATATATCTAAATTTAAAAACAAAATTACAGCAAAAATATAATTATCATATCAACTACATTATAGTATCATATATAAATAAAATGTTCTCATATCTATGTTACCTCCGATTAATAATATTTATAAAAAAACAAAATCCTAAAATATGGTTTTTCCTACTCTTTTCCTTATTCTTCTTCAACATATTAGTATTCTTCGTTCTCTTTTTCATCGTCTCTATCTTCTCCGACTTCTTTTTCTTTTTTCTTTCTTTCAGTTTTTCTTCGTATTCTTCTTCCTTTTCTTCTTTCTTATTCTTTTTCATCATCTTCGCCTTCTCGGCATCATATTATTCAGGTTTTTTGTCGTCTTTTACTTCGTCTGCTTTATCTTCTTCCTTTTCTTTATCTTTCGGTTTTTCTTCTTCTTCATAATTTCCTTATTTTTTTCATCGTCCTGGGCTTCTTCTTTTTCAAAATCTTCGTCTTCTTCGACTTCCTCTTCTTCTTTTTTCTTCCGTTTTTATTCGTCGATCTTCTTCATCTTGTTCTTCAACTTCTCCTAATTCATTACATTTGTCTTCTTTGTCTTCTATTGTTCCTTATTCTTCTGATTTTTCTTAGCTTCCTTCCGCATCTTCACATTCTCAGAATTTGTCATCTTCATCTTCCGGTCTCCTTCCTCATCTTTAACGTCTGGGTCCTTGTATTTTTCGAATTCTTCTTCATCAGCTTCTTATTCTTCTTCCCCATTATCCTTTTTACATCTTCCTCGTCTTTTACTTCTTCTTCTTCCTCTTCATCGTCTTCGACTTCTACTTCTTCTTCTTTTTATCGTCTTGTCTTCTTCGACTTCTTCTTCTTGTTTTTCTTTCGGTTTTTCCTCGTCTTCTTTCTTCTTAATGTTGTTATCACTTTCAAGTTGACAATCTTCTGAGGTATCCAGAGATAATATCTAATTAATATCACCATAAGATTTTCAATGTGACTCCTCAAATATTCTATATGGTTTTTCTTCTCCAAATTCATCATCCTCTTCCCCTTTTTATTCTTCAACATTTTCGTCTTGTCCTAATTTTTCTTATTCTGATTTTTATCTTTATTTTCTTCGGTCTTCTCCCTCTCGTCTTTTCCTTCTTCTTCTTCACGACTTCGTTCTCCTCTTCTCCCTCCTATTCAACTTTCGAATTTTCTTCTTCCTCGTCCGTTCCTTCTTCTTTTTCACTGTCTTCGGCTTCTTCTTCTTCACTGTCTTCTTCTTCCTCTTATTTGTCTTTTGATTTTCTTATTCCTCATCTTTTCTTTCCTCTTCTTCATCGTCTTCAACTTTTATTTCTTTCCCTCTTATGATTTGTCTTCTTCTTCTTCTTATGCTTTGTTCTACTCGATCTTCCTATTCTTTATCTTTTGGTTTTGTTCTTCTTCGTATTTTTTTAATTCTTTTTTCCGGTTATTATTCATCTTCTTCTTCATTCTCCAATTTTAAATCTTTTGTCAGTTCCTCATCTTTCTTCTTCATTGTCTGTGACTTCTACTTCTTCTTCCTCTTATACATCTTTTGATTTTCTTATTCCTCACCCTTTTCTTTCATCTTCATTATCGTCTTCGACTTATACTTCTTCTTACTATTCTGTTGTGTCTTCTTGTTCTTCCTCTTTTGGTTTTTTTTTTCTTTCTCGTATTTTCCTACTTCTTTGACTTCTTCTTCATCATCTTTGTATTCTCTCAGTTCTTCTTATTCTTCTTTTTCGATTTTTATTAGTCTTCTTCATTCTTTGCTTCTTATTCCTCCTTGGTCTTCTTTGTCTTATCCAAACTCTTTTTCTTATGGTTTTTCTTCGTCTCTTTCTCATCTTCACCTTCGTCTAATTTGTATTATTCATCTTCTGGTTTTCTTCCCTTTCTTTATTCTTTTTTTTCTTCCACGTATTTTCCTTCTTCCACTTCGTCTACTATGTATTGGTTTTCTTCTCCAACTTCTCTGACTTCTTCTTCTGATTGTTTTTTTTCTTCTCCAAATTCGTCATTTCATTCTTCTTTGTTCACCATCTTCGTCTTCTCCGACTATTTTTCTTTCTTCATTGTTTTTATTGGCTTCGTCTTTTTCTTCTCCCTCTTCTTTATCTTTTAGTTTTTCATATTTTTCGTCTTTTCCTTCTTATCCTCCATCGTTTTCAACTCCTACTTCTTCTTTATCGTCTTCGTTTTCTTTGACTTCCTATTTTTTTGTTCATTCGGTTTTTCTTCGTTTTCTTCTTCTTAATTTCTTTGTTTTATTCTTATGATTTTTCTTCTGCTTCATCCTCTTCGTTTTCTTCTATCGTCTTTGTATTCTCCAGCTTCTTATTCTTCCACATCTTCTACTTCTTCTTTGTGTTCTTCTTCTTCCTTTTATTTAACTTTCGATTTTTCATCTTCCTCGTATTTTTCTTCTTCTAATTATTTTTTGGAAGTTTGGAATTTTTCGGACGTATATTTTCACATTTTTATGGGCTTAGCTATCTTTACACAAACGATCAGTTTCAAAGAATCTTGTGAAATAAAAGCACATAGATAACATGAACACATATTATCCGACCGTTCTAACATGAACCCTCCTGTTGAAACGAAGGGAAATGTAATAAAAAAATGAAGATATAATAACGAAACAGTCATGAAAGTGAAAATCCAAAGACATTCCATCAAAAATAATTTGTTTCTCTAATGATAAGGAGCCCAAATGCTAACAAAAACTTGTACGGATAAAAAGACCGAATACTCTGTTATATCAGTAGTGTCATAGAGAATCCTTTCATCATTTGAGAGAAAATTTACCAGTAGCCTCTTCGTCTACATCATCTTTCGGTTTTCTTATTCTTCAACTCCGTTTTCTTCATCTTCCGGTTCTCTTATTTTTCTTCGTCTTTAACTTTTCCAACTTCTTATTCCTATTTTTCTGGTTTTCTTATTTTTCTTCAACTTTCACATATTTTTTATCTTTATCCTTCTTCATTATTTTTTGTTATCCATTTTTTCTTTCTTCCGGGTTTTATATGACTTTGTCTTGGTCTTCTTCCTCATCGTCTCTTTCGACCTTTCGTCGTCTTTTTGACTCTCTTTTTTATTCTTCTTCTTCTTTGTCTTCGTCTTTGTCTTCGTCTCCTTCTATTTATTCTTCTTCTTATTCTTCTGGTTTTTGTTCTTCTTATATTTGAAATTTTGAATAGAAATTATAATTGACAATTGCATGGATTTGTAGATAATCAATTTCATTAAATGTAGTGTAATATTTTTTTTGTGAAATTAGGAAAGAGAGCATGAGATTTTTGGGCTAACATTTTTTTTGTTACTATCCAATTTTTGATTTAAAGGTTTTTAATGTTATTTAAATAATATAATTTCTCGTCGTCCCTATTCTAATATTTACACTTTTCTAAAATTGTTAGTCTATATTTTTTACTATTCAAATTTTAATCCTTTCATAATTATAATATTGACATTTTTATAATTGTTATTTGAACGAATTACTTTTCCATTGTTATTTTGATTCTTATCTTAATTTCTTGAAAACATTATTAGTTGACTAATTACTTTTGTTGTTATAATGTATCTAATTAAAATTATACAACGTTGTATATATTTGAAAAAGACAATTAACAAAAAAATAGATTAATCGATCGAATTGACTAAAAAGTTATAATTAACCGATTGAATTGACCAAAAAGTGAATAAAACTTGTTTAACTTAATCGATCAAATTGAATAAATTGATAATGGCAATGAATTATAGTAAGATTATTCCATTAGGAATTAATATCTTGATCCAAAATCTTCGGGGACATCCGGTAAAAACAATTAGAGTAAAAACTCCCCCCACTCTTGCCAATAATGGTTACTTGCCGGTAATGGTTACTTGCCGGTAACGGTTACAGCTCTGGTTTACAGTTTCACCATCAGTTAAAAGATTCACCGCAAAATCAATTGAACATATCCGATTTCTAATCAAACGGATATAATAATTGATTACAATCATAAGCAAATGCAAAAGAGAACCAAAGAAGCATACACAAAAATTAAGATTTGTTTTTTTTGTTTTTAAGTTGAACGCTTGAGCTTATTAATCCAAGACGTCAAAATCACACTTAGACCTCTTATTAGTATTTCGTCTGGATTCATTTCAGTTTCATGTTACAGGTTGATGTATCTTTTATGGGTCCCAATCACAAATCGATCCGTATTGAGTTTTAATCTCATAAAGAAAAAACAAAACAAAATTATTAATTGAACCTGCAGTCATTAATATCAACCCTTTAGATGAAGAACTAAGTCAATACTAAACAACCCAATAAGGAGCGTAGATACATTTTTGAAGAGAGATCATTTGCTTAGTTTAACCTATTGACATCTTGTCTGTCGCCTTGGCTTGAAAGAAATCCCAAATTTCTTCTTCTTTTTTCTTCCACCGTTTTGTCCGGCAGTCAAAACTGGTTCAGGCCATGGTTCAAGAAAAACCCTGAATCTTGGCATCAAAAGAAAGTTTGCTTGAGAATTAATTACTTCTGCTGCAACTTGCAACACTTGTATGGTTTTGTTCAAAAGAAATCAACACTTGTATGGCTTAACAGAATCGATTCGGAGAATCTTGTAGCAGGTAAATCAACGAAGGACTTGCTCTCGAAAACTCTTCTAAACATCAATAAGTATGTAATAATGTCTACCATCTTCTTCCTTGCAGCAATAATCAATCAAGAGTGATGTATTGCATCTGCCAAAATCAGAGCATCAAGAATGGATCAGAGAAGATCAAAAGGGGTTTGTTAGAACCATCAATTGAAACTTTTTTGGTTGAAAATAGACAATTTACTTGTAATTTGGGTTTAGGTGAGGTAGTAAAGAGAGGGACTGAGAACAGACATGGCAAGGAGGATCCGACGGCTGGAGTAACCATCTGAAATCGAGGAGTGCACCAGAGCAGCCTGTTCCGAGAAAGATTAGAGCCGTTCGATCATCATTAAATTAAACGAAGAACAACGAACAACGCATAAACAACAACACACGATCGAATAACACTATTTACGAATTTAGAAATCAAAAGAAAAGAAACAAAAAGAAATCACAAAAGGGAAAGATGAGAAACGATGCCACATGATCCAAAAATAATAACATCAATAAAAGCAGAACAATACAAACGCAAAAAAAAACATACAAAACCGCACATGTGAGAGCCAAGAAGCTGATACCTCGCTAGAGCAGGAAAGATGGAGACACCGAGCAAATATCCCAAGACTTAGACCCACCTACACCAACAAAGCAACACAATTATTTGATCTTAGTAACGCAGAACAACGAACAATGCATAAACAACAACACAAAAACGAAGAACACTATTACCGAATTTGAAAATTTTATAAAAAAAAAACAAACGGAGAGTAACAATCACTACACAGAAAAAAAAACCCGAAGAATTAGAATTACATAACAATATGCAATGCATAAACAACAACGAAAAACCCAGAAGAAAATCACAAAAAGGAGATAAGAGACAACATAGAAAACCAAATTATAAGTTAAAGGTCAAAGGAACCAAACCAACAAAAGCAAGCCTCCAAAACAATCCAGAACCACACCACGACCACCGTAATAAAATTCCAAAACCAAAGATAGGTGAGGACAACATACGAAAAACAAAAATCACAAAGAGACTGAAAAACTTATGCAAACACAAAACACTAAAATTCGCAAACGTGAATCATAAAAAAACATATACCTTGACAGAGGAGCAACGATGCATAAACCGGACAAATATCCAAAAGAGGCAGAGCAACCTACACGAACAAATAAAAAACATAACCGAACAGTTAGAATCGCAGAACAATATGCATTGCATAATCAATAACGAAAAAGAGAGAAGAAAATGTCTAGGGTTGAGGGGATTTATGCCTCTTTTTTGGTGATTACCCCACAGAATTTAGAGCCAAAGTCAGAGGTGAAATCAGGCAGAATATCATCATGAGTCTTCAAGAGACAAATCTCTGGTCCTGATGTGATCATGGCAAGCATCAATAAGGTGCAGCTTGAACCTGAGCTTGTAGCCGAGGAAGCTAAGCATGAACCAGTTGGATCCATTCATCAAAACTCTAAGAAGCTCAACAAAACCATAAGGAGAAGAAGTGTTTCAAACCATTCTGGTTATGAAACAAGTTTGAAGATGAAGAAACGGCTTAGCTTAACAACAATATTTGATCCGGGAATATCAAATGGATCAACAAATGGGTATGTGACTCATTTGCACTCTTTTTCCCTTGCTTTGGTTTTGTCCCAATGGGTTTTCCAAAGTAAGGGTTTTAATGAGGCAAGTGGATCACATCCCCTTAGCCCATTTGTTGATCATAATCCAAGCCCAGCGATTTACTACTATGGCGTTTTCCATCAAGTGTCGCTGTTGGCTCACAACGCCCCAGAAAACGTATCATATATGGATCCAAAGCCCCGTGGGTCTAGTTTCCAAAACAATAAAGATCGTGAATCGCTCAGAAAAGGCCCAACAGTGGATGCGCGTCCAGCTGATCAAATTTTCCTTTTTCTTTTATTTTTGCTTTTTTTTATTTTTTCCTTTCTTTTGGTCATGGTTTACTTATAAAAACCCTAAGACCCTTGTCGAAAAACTCATCTTTCATATTATTAAAAATAGGCGCAGCCTCTTTCTTCTTAGGTTGTCGAGAGACTCATCTCTCTTCTTCCTTGCTGGTGTGTAATATCCAGCTTCATGTTCTCTCTTAGTGCGTAATATCTAAGGAAGAACACCGGTAAATCAAAGGATCTTCCGCCTCCTTTGTGTGACCCATCGATCCACAGCCCTTGAAGCACTTGTGCTTGCAAGGTTTATCCCCCTTCTGCCCAGCTCTAGAGTGTCGATCTAGGGAGAGCTACGTCATGTGGTATCAGAGCCAAGCTCTAAGTCACTTGGTAATCTCGTTCCTTGCTTACTTCGAACCTGTTTTATTTTATTTTTTTTTTTCTTGAGTTTTAATTCTGTGTCGTGGAGTCTTGAGTTGTTGAGTCTCGTTCTTCTTAGTTTCTGTTATGTTTCATAATTAGTAACCACTTAGTTGTTAGTTTCGTCCTTGTTGAGTTAGAAAAAAAAAAAAAAAAAAATTAGGGTTTATAGATTAATCGCGGCGGCTAGGGTAATTGAAGAACATGTTTTCCCTTTTTTTTCTTAGCTTCTGGTTGTGTCGGTTTCCTTGATGTTCAAGACTAGAGAACCTGTTCTAGGGCTAGTTTCATCACCAAATTTTCGTGCATCAGCCTGAGTAGTATGCAAAGTCTATAGTTCATCAAGCCTGATTTTTTCCTTTTCTTGTGATTGCCTTTTTTCTTGTGATTTCCTGTTTCTAGTGTTTTTCCTTTTGTCAAGAACTAGTTACTGGTGAACCTTGTTTTCCTTTTTGCAGGATAAGATGGCTGATGATGAAGCAGAAGCTAGTGTCATACGCAACAACAAGCTCATGATGGATGCAATGCTAGCTCGTATGGAACAGATGATGGAAGCTAAGTTTGATGCTCATCAACAAGAGCAGCGGCAAGAGCGACTTGAGGTTGAGATAGCTGAGAGATCTCATGCGTTGTGTAGAAGGTTGACAGCCAGGCACAAACAATTTGAAGAAGCAAAACCGCAAAGGCAGGCGCGAGTAAGAGAAGAACAGAGGAGAAGCCCATGGAGAGACAAACCGCAACAACAAAGAAAAGAAACAGCTTATGAATGCTATGGACGTGATGATAAATCATCTCATGACAGTCAAAGGAGGTCTGGGTGTGTGAGAGAAGGCATAGAGGAACCTAGCTACAATTTTGGATTGCTCAAGAGGAGAGAACCAAGGAGTGACAAGACGAGACATCAAAGAGAGTACGTTCCCACACTTGTCTCTCTGCGAAATCAGAAGAGAGACGTTCCAAAAGCCGTGGAGAAGAAGAATGTTCTCAGCCAAGACATCCTATGCAAGTCAAGAGAAAAACCAGAACAAGCAATTATTCAAACAAAAGATAAGATCAGTTCTGTTTTAAACAAGCAGGTTTCTAATTTATCCATGACTAGTATGATGCACTTGTCTTTGTCAAAGGGTGTTGAAACAGGTCCTACTAAAGAGAACACATCCAAAGAAGAAACGACCACTTGGAGCACTTCTCGAAGTTGAATCAATCCATTCCGAGTTCAGGTGAAGAAGTTATTCAACTTCCAAGACAGGTGAATCCCAGCATACGCGATTCAGACATGCGTGCGTTCAAAGGATTTTCCCAACCAAACCAGAAGGGATCAAGCTATGAACCAAGATGTTCTGGAATCTTGATTCATCAGAGAAACCGAGAAAATTGGATGCATAAAAACACCTGTTCAGACTTGAGAGATATTAATTTTACAAGTCAACCGATCTGCTCCAGGCCTTATTTCGCGACCCTGCCCAAGAATGTGCTACACAGCCCGACTCACTGCACCTCTGAAAGCGATCTAGATATGGATCCAAAGCCCCGAGGATCTAGTTTCCAAAACAATCTAGATCACCTCAATCCGCCTTACCAATCGACCCAGAAAGGCAAAACAGTGAAGGTATATCTGAGCTTACGCGAACCAGGTAAGGAAATTATTGTGACTGATGCAATAATTCCAAGGTATGAGTTTCTTTTTATTCCTGAAGATAAGTTGCTGGAATTTGAACACATCAAAGAGCTTTATATTTCAAATGATGATTTTAAAAATGTGTTTCCATCTTGTGAAAAATTTGAGCATAAAAAGTTCTTTAGGCATGGAGGTTTTCTGTTTGATAAAACGTATGAAGCTAATAGGAATTCTGTGCTTATGGATATTGATAAACTCTCTAGGATAACACACTGCATTTCATATCATAAAGATAAAGAGGGTTTTACTGTTTCAAGACCATTCACTAAAAGTTTCGACATTCTGGTCTATAATAAGCTGTTTATTGAATCAAATGAGTATTCCTTTTGCACATGTGATCTCTTGTTTCGAGTCTTTGCTGTGAGTGCACAGGGTATACAGGAGGAAGAGCTGAATTTTCATGCCCCAAAAACGTGGCTCTTCCATGTTTGGCTTAAGAAGATTGTTGTTCAAGCTGATCTTGAACCGATGGAGTATTTGATGAAGAAGCAGCAAGCAAACAAGAGGCAATGCCGACTGATCTTTGAGCCTGGTGGAAGTTTTTTGATGCAAATGAAGAGAGGACGTTTTCAAAACAAGCAGCATCAAACACAAGCAAACAAGGAGGAGAGCCACTTGATCTTTGAGCCTGGATATCGGTTCTGGATTCGCATGAAGGAGAAACGTTTTTCAGCCCCCACAAAGATCAATGCCTACAAAATCTGCTTGCAAGGTGAGTATAATCTGAGTTTAATGTTCAACTTTTCTAACTTAATCCCTTTCCTTGCAGATTGTTCGGATTTGAGGTCAAATCCTTTTCAAGTGGGAGAGGATGATGTGATCATGGCAAGCATCAAGAAGGTGCAGCTTGAACCTGAGCTTGTAGCCGAGGAAGCTAAGCATGAACCAGTTGGATCCATTCATCAAAACTCTAAGAAGCTCAACAAAACCATAAGGAGAAGAAGTGTTTCAAACCATTCTGGTTATGAAACAAGTTTGAAGATGAAGAAACGGCTTAGCAATTAACAACAATATTTGATCCGGGAATATCAAATGGATCAACAAATGGGTATGTGACTCATTTGCACTCTTTTTCCCTTGCTTTGGTTTTGTCCCAATGGGTTTTCCAAAGTAAGGTTTTTAATGAGGCAAGTGGATCACATCCCCTTAGCCCATTTGTTGATCATAATCCAAGCCCAACGATTTACTACTATGGCGTTTTCCATCAAGTGTCGCTGTTAGCTCACAACGCCCCAGAAAACGTATAATATATGGATCCAAAGCCCCGTGGGTCTAGTTTCCAAAACAATAAAGATCGTGCCAATCGGCCCAGTGAATCGCTCAGAAAAGGCCCAACAGTGGATGCGCGTCCAGCTGATCAAATTTTCCTTTTTCTTTTATTTTTGCTTTTTTTTATTTTTTGCTTTCTTTTGGTCATGGTTTACTTATAAAAACCCTAAGACCCTTGTCGAAAAACTCATCTTTCATATTATTAAAAATAGGCGCAGCCTCTTTCTTCTTAGGTTGTCGAGAGACTCATCTCTCTTCTTCCTTGCTGGTGTGTAATATCCAGCTTCATGTTCTCTCTTAGTGCGTAATATCTAAGGAAGAACACCGGTAAATCAAAGGATCTTCCGCCTCCTTTGTGTGACCCATCGATCCACAGCCCTTGAAGCACTTGTGCTTGCAAGGTTTATCCCCCTTCTGCCCAGCTCTAGAGTGTCGATCTAGGGAGAGCTACGTCAGGTCCCACCTTCACGAACACAAACATTTGCAAGAGATCACTAACATATATAAATCAGATAAAAATTCTTCAAATTTTGATACCAATTTGAAGAAAACCAAGAATCGATTATTAATAATTCTAACCTTATCGGCGGTATTTGAAACTTAAAATCAAATATCAAACGATATTGGTGGTTTTCTTTTTTGAAACTCAGAGAAGACACGAAATTCACAAACTTATAGCAAATCAGAAATAGATAAAAGAAAACCACACAAATTTACATGACAGACACGAAACACATAACTCGACAGACACGAAACACATACCTCGACAGAGTCGTAATGATGCACAACACGGTTTTCTCCAAAATTAGAAGTGTAAATTACCGATTATATCGACTTGCCTTAAAACCATGATCGTTGTGACCTGAGAAAACAGAATGATAAAATCAGAACTACAAATCAACACCATTAAAACGCATGCTAGACGAAACTATCGAAGAATAAAAAATTGACTAAACCCTAGCAAAGAAACGTAAAAGAAAAAACAAAAGGAACATGACGATTATGAAAAGAGACGCAAAGTATTTATAAGAAAACGATCTAGGGTTGAGGGGATTTATGCCTCTTTTTATATAACGATAATTATCATCATAATCGAATATTTATTTCTTATTACAATAAACGCGTTTCACTTTTTTATATAACCCGATAAACACAGATACAATATTATCTTTCTATTAATCAAATATATTTAATTATTTGCAATGAGGAAAACTTCCCGTTTGGATTACAACGAAACAAATATGTCATATTTCCGCTTTTTAATCGTATAAATCCTTTTTTAATTTTTTTTTAATTATTTGCGATTAGTAAAACTTCCGTTTTTGATTACAACGAAACAAATATGTCATATTTCCGCTTTTTATTCGTATAAATCCCTTTTTAAATCCGGATTAATGAAATTAAACATACGAATTAGGGAAGTACAATTAAATTATAACGCGATAAACATAAATTCGATTTTATCATTCTATTTCCCAAAGATTCAGTTATTTTATATTAAGAAAATTTCTATTTCGGATAAAATCTATTTTTAGCTAAAATTATTAATTCAATAACGGGGTAACAAAAAAAACAAAAAAACAAAAAATTTGGGGGATTCGAACCTGTCACATGCGAGAACTAAATTTCGAACTCCAACCAACATAGCCATCGTATATTTTTTGTAAAACCATCGACCGTCATGAATATATTATATTGTAGACCAGCAAAATTGGTTTTAGGCCGCTTTATTTTCAGGTCCGACGCTGATCCATATCTTTTTTTTTTAATCATGAAATTAATTGCTTTATTTAATTATGAATCAACCAATCAGATTAAGTTATTTTCATCCACCAATCAGATTCTATCGTTTTCATTAGTCAAAACGACACCAAAAAGTGAGCTTTGAACTAGAGCTCAAATCACTTCACAAATAATATAATAGATAAAATATGCTTTCTTTTTAGGCTGCCACATCATTTTATCATTGTCTAAATTTGTGACACATCATCAACTTACTTATCTCCATTACATTCTCTAATCTCATGGAATACTATCACTTAATTTTATAATTCTCATAATAATTATGTTTTTATACTTTAATTCTCATAATAATTGTCATCCATTAATATAATATAGTTTTCATTAGAAATTAAAAATATAAGTTGTTATAAAAGATAGGTGATATACTCTATTGATCTAAATAAACTTCAATTTGATAATTTTAGTTTTATGAGATTTATTTATAAAGTTTAGAAAACATTTACTTTTAGATGAATACATGAAAATATTAATAATAAATTCACTAATTTATAAACTTAGCTTCATATAATTATTGAAAATATAGTACGTATTTTTTTATCTATGTAAATATAAAAAGTTATGATTTTTTGACAAAATAAATTATATTTCTTTATTTAAATAATAAAAGTAATGTATAATTAAAATAAGATATAAGATTAGTTAGATAGAAACGGGTAGGCTAGTTTGATCCATATTTGGTTTTCCTAAATCTGAGAAAAAACTTTATGAATCATATTCTTTAATATCCGTGAATATCTAAATCTGATCCAAAACCGTTAAAAGAAAGCAAAAAATCTATATATATAAAGTAAAATATGATCTCTTCTTAGGCTGCCACATCATCCTATCATTATCTAAATTTGTGACACATCATCAAATTACTTATCTCCATTACATTTTCTAATCCCATGGAATACTATCTCTTAATTCTATAATTCGCATAATAATTGTCATCCATTAATATAATAGTTTTTCTTAGAATTCAAAAAGACAATATGTTATAAAATATTGGTGATATACTATTGATCTAAAGAAACTTTAATTTTAATTTTATGAGATTTATTTTTAGATGAATACATTAAAATATTAATAATAATTTCACTAAGTAGAATATGCTCTCTTCTTAAGTTCCCACATCATCTCATCATTGTCTAAATTTGTGACACATCATCAACTTATTTATCTCCATTACATTCTTTAATCTCATGGAATACTATCACTTAATTATATAATTCTCATAATAATTGTGTGTTTTATACTTTAATTCTCAACATAATTGTCATTCATTAATATAATACTTTTCCTTAGAAATTAAAAAAATATTTTGTTATAAAAGATATGTGATATACTATTGATCTAAAAAACTTTAATTTGATAATTTTAGTTTTATGAGATTTATTTATAGAGTTTAGAAAACATTTACTTTTAGATGAATACATGAAAATTTAATAATAATTTCACTAATTTAGAAAATTAGCTTCATATCATTATTGAAAATGTTGTAAGTGTTTTTTTATCTATGTAATTGTAAAAAGTTATGATTTTATGACAAAATAGATTATATTTATTTATTTAAATGATAAAAATAATGTATAATTAAAATAAGATATAAGATTAGCTAGATTGAAACGGGTAGGATAGTCTGATCCATATTTAGTTTTCCTAAATTTGAGAAAAAACTTTCTGGATCATGGTTCTTTAATATTCGTGAATATCCAAATATGTTTCAAAACAGTTAAAAGAAAGCAAAAATATTATAAAAATAAAAGCTCTAAAAATATTAAAACATTAAATCATCAAATAAAATCAAACATAAATATTATATACACTTAGTCTTATTTTATAATTTTATTTGGATATAAAAAATATTTAATTGGTTTCTTATGACTTTTTAGTCTGATTGGACAAGACTATAATTGTAGAGTATAGTGTTTATAATTTATGTATTATTTAAAAAAAAAAAATCAAGAATGTTGTGATATACAATTTAAAACAATCGATAAATATTATTTCCAAAACAATGTATAATTTTTTTAAAAAATATTAAAATAATTGTATTCGGTGTTTAAGCATGTCAACGAAGATTTGTTCAAGAAAGAAAAATTCGCAAGAGCTTCTTCAAGCTCGAATTGCAACTTCAATCTTTTGATGGTTATGCAAGAATGCATGTTATGATAGGCAAATTGTAGTATCCCAAAATGATAGCATGTTCAAGCTAATCGTTGAGAAGACAAATGGGTGAAGTCTTTCCGAGAGCTCTACAACGCTCAAGTTAGAAAGTAGACACCGAAATTGACGAGAAAAATGGGAAATAGGAAGAAGATAGTGAATGTTAGGTTTAAATCATGCCAAAATGTGGTATGTAGTTCAATTTATCGCGTTGATGAGTGAGAGATAGATAGTGAGATTCTTATAAAAAAAAGTTAGAGAGTGAGATAAAATGAGAGAGAGATTATGAGTGTATCTTGGAAACATATCAGATGATTTAAAAATAAAAATGATGTAGATGAATGAAAATTCGACCCATATATTTTTTTTTGTCAACAGCCTGAATATCTAGAACGGTTCAGAGATCCAAACCGGGGGTACCGAGTTTACATAAGTAATATCCACTGGGTAGACACGAGCACTCCTTGCTAGCTTGTCTGCCGTTGTGTTCTTTGCGCATGGAATGAGTGAGATTGAGAAAAAAGAAAACACCTCTTTGCTCTTCACGAATTCCTCCAAGTGTAATGCGAAAGCCGGCCACTCCTCGGGTGTAGACACCATCTTCACCAATTCGGAGCAGTTTGTTGCAAAAGTTATCGCCGTCTTCTGGTTTGCAATCAAACAGTGCATGACCCATATGAGTGCTTGCAATTCTGCATGTAGGGGGGAGAGGCTTCTTTGGTTCCTTCGACGCCTTCCTGAAAGCAGTGCCAGCCTATTCCGGAGAAACTATCGGTCTCCTTCCAAGAACCATCAATGTTACACCGCCAGCCTTCGCAGGGCATAATCACCTCGGTAGTGACAAGATTGTGTATTAACTCATATGGATCACTAATTTGTGCCGATTCCCAGGCTAATGCCTCCATTTCCGCAAGTTTTAGTATTTCTCGTGGATCTCTGTCCACATTTGAAAAAGTCCTATCATTCCTCGATTTCCAAATGTACCATACAATCCATGGGAAACTAGTAATTCGACCCATATTTTAAAAAAGAAAAGTATATGTATTAATTATTCTCAGACGTAAATTTTGGAAGTGAGAGAGATATCTCTATAATATTATTTAAGAAAATATTTTTAAAAATGAACTTTGTTTTGTAAGTTATTACATGAAATATCATTACAAATAACAAAAAATAATTGAAATAGGAAATGATATAATAGTTTCTTAAAATTATTGATTAGAATATGGAAAGTATATATTTTGCAATAAAAATGTTATTTATTATTTAATTTCTTAATTATTTTTAATAGTATATATTTAAAAATAATAATCAAGTCATATGTATTCAAAAAAAAAAAAAAATATTCAAAATCTTGCTATTTTTTCACTATAATTTATTATATTTTATTTGAATATATATTAAAACAAAACTTGAAAAATATTTTATTAATTTTATAAAAAATTAGACACAAAAAACTATTTTAAAAAAAAGAAGTTTGTAAACTAACCACAAAAACTAAAATCATTTAACGGTGCATATTATTGTTATATTTTCAAGATTATAAGTTTTTGCGGGTTAGTCCGAATAATATTTTAGTTCATTGCAAAACGTGTCAAATAGATAAATTATTACAAATTGACAGATTTATCTGTAATCATTAGTTAGCTATATTGTAAATTTGTAAAATGCAGATAAAGGCACTTTTCTTAAATTTTAAAACAATTTCTTTTAAAAAAAGTACTCCGCGTTATAATTAGCGCGAATTAAATCATAGTTATAAATATATTTTGGAAATATATCAGATGATTTCATAATAAGAATAATGTAGATGAGTGGATACTCGACCTATATTTTTTTTAATAAAAAATATATGTATTAATTATTGTCAGACGTAAATTTTGAATGATATATAAAAAAAAATAGATAGAGAGATAAGTACACGGAAAAATATTCTTTTTATCACATCCCGAATAAAGGGCGGAAATGCATATGATGACTTCCCCAATGTGACAGGTTGTTTCTTTTAAACAACTAACCAATTACGAAATATATAACACATGTTAGCAACTATAAACTACCACCAGCTAACATGCACCACGTTGCTCTTCCTTCTTCTTCATCATAATCATCATTCCAAAGATTCACTTTCTTAATTCCACAATCTTCTAAAAATCCTCCACCGATCCGACCATCATCATCAATGGCGGATCCTCCAAGATCCGACCTGTTTCCTTCAACCCGGCTCGATTCCGACGCCGGAGCTCTCTTCGTCCTCCAATCAAAAGGTAATTTAATCAATTATGAACCCATCCCGATTTTGGATTTTGGATTTTTTTTCCCCCAAATCGATTAATTTTTTCCTGAGATTCTTCTTCAGGCGAGTGGTGGCACGCCGGATTTCATCTGACGACGGCGATTGTGGGACCAACGATATTGACACTACCGTACGCTTTCAGGGGGTTGGGATGGTGGTTAGGGTTTGTTTGCTTGACGACGATGGGACTCGTCACTTTCTACGCTTACTTCCTCATGTCCAAGGTTCTCGATCACTGTGAAAAATCCGGCCGCCGTCACATCCGTTTCCGGGAACTCGCCGCCGACGTTCTCGGTACAATAAACAATAAACATTCTCAAATCTCTTTCTCTTTTTTCTTTTTTTGGGTAAATCCGACAACGTTGGATCGAGTTTCAGTGTGGATACTTTGACCTTATTCGTCTGTTAGATTCTGATCGCACACGTGCTGATGAAACTGGTTCCGGTTTGGTTGTATTGAAGTCATAATTTTAATAACCGGTTTCTGGTAGAATTTCTTTAGCTTATAGATCAGTTTAGCTCAGAAAGTTTGGGTTTTTGGTTTCCGGTTATTGAGGTCAGAGAATTCTTACCAAATTGGAACCAATGACTTTTGGTGTGAGTTAAGAGAAAACTAGTTGGATTTGATAAAAATATAATATTATTTCGATCAAGTATGGATTTTTAAAGTCAACCAAAAAAAAAAAAAAGTATTTTATTAGGTTTTGTCAAATTGCAATAAATTTGGTTTTGTTTCAATAATAGTTTACCAAAAAGATTTTGGCTTGGATTTGAATCTTGATTGGGTACTTATACTCACCTTGCAATAGGAATTAGAGTTTTTCGGTTATTGTTGTAGCTGATTAGTTGGGTCAATTTTGAATTTCGAACCGGTTCTTGTAATGTGGTGCAGGATCAGGATGGATGTTTTATGTTGTCATCTTCATTCAAACAGCTATCAACACTGGAATCGGTATTGGCGCCATTCTACTCGCAGGTCAATGCCTTGATGTAAGATACCAAAAAATAAAAACTTTAATTACTTGCTAAACAAGGTACCAGATGTAAATTAATCATATATCTTCCTCTGTTTTTTTTTTTGTAATACAGATAATGTACTCGAGTCTTTTTCCACAAGGAACCCTGAAGCTCTACGAGTTCATTGCTATGGTGACAGCTGTGATGATTGTTCTGTCACAGCTCCCAAGTTTTCACTCTCTTAGGCACATTAACTTTGCGTCTCTCCTTCTCAGCTTAGGCTACACTTTCCTCGTTGTTGGGGCTTGTATTAACCTAGGTACGATGGTTATTTACATTAGCACTTTGAAACAACAAACTCTAATTGTTTTGGTTACGCAGGTTTGTCTAAAAACGCTCCTAAACGCGACTATTCTCTAGAGCATTCGGATTCAGGGAGAGTTTTTAGTGCCTTCACATCCATTTCGATCATAGCCGCTATTTTCGGAAATGGGATTCTGCCTGAAATACAGGTGAAATATGTCTTGAAAATCAAATCATTCAAGCTTTGTATCTTAGGAGCTTGAGATTTATGTGATAATTATATATAATGCAGGCCACTCTTGCTCCACCAGCAACAGGGAAGATGTTGAAAGGACTATTGTTGTGTTATAGTGTGATCTTCTTCACGTTTTACTCGGCTGCAGTTTCGGGGTATTGGGTATTTGGTAGAAATTCGAGCTCTAATATTCTCAAGAACCTAATGCCTGACGAAGGACCGACTCTGGCTCCTATCATGGTCATTGGCCTAGCGGTCATCTTTGTTCTTCTTCAGCTCTTCGCCATTGGCCTTGTAAGTTAAACTAGTGATCATCATATTGAAGGTTACTTGGAGAGCAAGATAACACCTCTTGCAGACCAAGTTATCTTCAATAGATCCGACATTTATAATGTTCTTGTATGAGATTAACCAATTGGCAGTGACAGGAGTGACTAAATGCGCGATTAGAGATGTTTTTTCTTAGGTGTATTCTCAAGTTGCGTATGAGATAATGGAGACGAAATCAGCGGATACAACAAAAGGGATATTCTCAAGACGCAACCTCGTGCCGCGTTTGATACTAAGAACGCTATATATGGCGTTTTGTGGGTTCATGGCAGCGATGCTACCGTTCTTTGGGGATATAAATGCGGTGGTAGGAGCGTTTGGGTTTATCCCACTCGATTTCGTGCTGCCAATGCTTCTATACAACATGACGTATAAGCCGACGAAACGGAGCTTCACGTATTGGATAAACATGACGATAATGGTTGTGTTCACTTGTGCGGGACTCATGGGAGCTTTCTCCTCTGTTAGGAAACTTGTTCTTGATGCTAATAAGTTCAAGTTGTTTAGTAGTGAAGTTGTTGATTAGATATACACTGTTGTATATGATTAATACATAGACGCGCTTCTTGTGGGTTTCTGGTGTGTAAAAAAAAAGTTTTGAGGAGTTAACAATTATAAAAATAAAATTACAAGTATTCATAGTTGTGGATGGGTGTTTCGGATGATAGAAAACAAAAATAATATCGAATTTGATCAGGTTTGGTTTATAATCTATATTTATAAGTTTATAACTCTTTTAGTATCTTTATTTGCAAAATTTATGGTTTGTGATAAGTTAGTTCCTGCAAGGAGAGAATGAATATCCCAAAAATCAAAAGACTAATCACTATCATTCGTCTTTGCAAGGTTTGTGGCAGCTTGTACGTTACTTAGAGTTGGCCCTAAGACCCATAAGTGATTAAAAATCAGAACCATATAAATTGAAGTAGTCGATTAGTGAGTCTAAGTGTCTAACCATCTAACCAACTTTCGTTTTTTTTTTTTTTTTTTTTGACATCAAACATACTAATAAGCATCCAAAGCAGCACGCCGGAGTCGAACCCGGGTGGTAACACAGAGATCGCCTAAGCACAAACCGCTAGACTACATGTCCTGGTTAACCAACTTTCGCTAACCAACTTTCGCTTATATCTCTACAATATTATTTAAGAAGACATTTTTAAAAATAAACTTTGTTTTGTAAGTTATTACATATTATGCCATGCCATATTATGCCATTACAAATAAAAATAATAATAATTGAAATAATAAACGATATATTTGTTTTTTAAAATTATTGAGGAGAATATTAAAAATATTTATTGCCATTAAAGAAATTATTTATTATTTAATTTCTTAATTATTTTTAAGACTATATATTTTAAAATAATAATCAATCCATATATATTCAATATATATATATATATATATATATATATATTCGAAGTCATGCTATATTTTTCACTATGATTTATTACATTTTATTTGAATATATATCAAAACAAAAGTTGAAAAATATTTTACTAATTTTATAAAAAGTTAGACAAAATAATTTTATTTTTAAGAGTTCGTAAACTAACCACAAAAACCAAAGTCATTAAAGGTTTTCAAAATTATAAGTTTTTGCGGATTAGTCCCGAATAATATTTTAATTCACTGCAAAATGTTAAATAAATAAATTATTACGAATTGACAATTTTTTCTATCATTAGTTAGTCATATTGTAAAACAAATTTTCTTGAATTTCAAAACAATTTGTTAAATCCTAGTAGAATTTTAGTTGATCAGTTTTATCTCAATTTGTTAAACAATTCCACGAGGTCTTTTGTTGAATAATTTTTTTTTTAATTTTTTTGCACAAAAATAATATTTATATTATACCGTATTGGATCGAGTTTTAAAATCACAAAGTAGAGCCACAATTATGGTTTTACTAGCATAAAAGAGAAGCTCAACTCCGGCCCGCTTTTTTCTTAGCCAAAACGGCGTCGCCTTAACTTAGGGTTGGTTTTAGACCAAGAGATCTGAGAAGCGACGCTAACTCGTCTCATTGCTCTGGTCAACTGATCGGAAAATCTCCCGGAGCTCGTCGTCTGGTTTCGCCGGCGCCGACGAAGGCTTGTGTCCGTCTGCTCATCTTTCTCCTGATTTTTTTCGATTTCAATTGATTTGTTTCTTCTTGACAAGTCAACGACAGGTATGGGTTTAGGAATTTGATTTCTATCTTCTTCTATTATTAGATTCGAGAGATGGGCTTACTAGCCCAAAAGAGAAGCTTAACTTCCGGCCCATTAAAAGAAAAAAAAAGAAGAGAAGAAAAAAGAAAAAAGAAAAAAAAAAGCTTCATCTTCTCTCTCTCGCTCACCTGTTGTTTCCTCTGTTGAGTAAGTCGCTGTAACGCAGAGAAACCCTAATTTCTTGTCAATGGAAGAAGTCTGCGAAGGAAAGGAATTCTCGTTTCCTCGGCAGGAAGAGGATGTCCTCTCGTTCTGGACTCGAATCGATGCCTTCAAGACACAGCTCAAACGAACTGAGAATCTCCCGGAATATATCTTCTACGACGGGCCTCCTTTCGCCACCGGTCTTCCTCACTACGGACACATCCTCGCCGGCACGATCAAGGACATCGTCACTCGGTACCAGTCCATGACTGGTCACCACGTCACGCGTCGCTTCGGGTGGGACTGTCATGGTCTCCCTGTCGAGAACGAGATTGATCGGAAGCTGAATATCAAGAAGAGAGAACAAGTGCTTGAGATGGGCATTGATAAGTATAACGACGAGTGTAGGAGTATTGTGACGCGCTATGTTGGGGAGTGGGAGAAGGTTATTACTAGGACGGGTCGCTGGATTGATTTCACTAATGACTACAAGACTATGGATCTGCCCTTTATGGAAAGTGTTTGGTGGGTTTTTGCTCAGCTTTTTGACAAGAATCTTGTCTACAGAGGCTTCAAGGTCTGCCTTTCCTGCTTTTTATGTGGTTTGATTCAAATCTGGTCAATCCAATCGATTTTTTTGATTCTGTTTCGTTTTGTTTTTTGCAGGTTATGCCTTATAGTACTGGTTGTAAGACACCTCTATCTAATTTTGAAGCGGGTCAGAACTACAAGGACGTTCCAGATCCAGAAATCATGATGACGTTCCCAGTTATTGGCGATCAAGATAATGCTGCTTTTGTGGCATGGACTACTACTCCATGGACTCTTCCAAGCAATCTTGCTTTGTGTGTCAATGCAAAGTTTGTCTATTTGAAGGTTCGTAACAAGAACAATGGGAAAGTGTACGTGATTGCTGAGTCTCGGCTGTCCGCCCTTCCCACTGATAAGCCCAAGGCCAACTTAGCTAATGCTGATACCAAGAAAGCCAATCCTAAAGCCAAAGGTGGTGCTAAACCTGACAGTGCAGCTGATTCTTATGAGGTTTTGGCGAAATTCAATGGAGCTTCCCTGGTTGGGAAGAAGTATGAACCTTTGTTTGATTACTTTAGCGATTTCTCAAGTGAGGCCTTTCGAGTAGTGGCAGATGATTATGTCACTGATGATAGTGGTACTGGTATTGTCCACTGTGCTCCTGCCTTCGGTGAAGACGATTATCGTGTTTGTCTTGAGAACAAGATCATTAAAAAGGTTAGATTTGACTACATTCTCCTTATTCAACCCCCTTAACGTCAAACATGACTAGAAAAGTTGGGGGTTTAGTTGATCTTTGATTTTGGGTTGGTAGTTCCTGCGGATTTCTTAGGGGTTCAAGGGATTACGCTGAATGGTTTATTGTTTAGGGCTTACAGTATCTTGAAGAACCCATGCTTGTCTACCCTACTGATATAACCCTTTATTTCATCATGGTTAATGTTCTAGATGTTTTTTTACGTCCTTGCAGGGTGAGAATCTAGTTGTGGCTGTTGATGACGATGGGTTGTTTACTGAGAGAATTACCCACTTCAGTGGCCGTTATGTCAAAGATGCAGACAAGGATATTATTGAAGCCGTGAAGGTGATTACTGATGCCTAATATTTGTAATAGGTCACTATGATTTGTGAAGTCTCTTAGAGGATCTAAGTGCATCTTGGACCATTGGGTTATTTTATTTTAGGTAACTTTTTTTGTTTTAAAATTTATTTCTTATAATTTCAGGCCAAAGGCAGGCTTGTTAAATCGGGGACCTTTACTCACTCATATCCATTTTGCTGGCGATCAGACACCCCTCTCATATATAGAGCTGTTCCCAGTTGGTATGCTTCTTGCTTCATATGAGCTTGAGCTAAGGTCTTAGTAGTTGCATCATTCAGTGCTAGTTCCAGTGAGGCACTCTGTCTCTCTGATCCTTTTGTTGAGTTTGGCTTAAGAGATGTAGGCGTATATGATGACTTTCAGTTGATTATCTGGCAGTCTCTTTCCAAAGCTCTGTATGCTATTCTGTAAAAAAATTTTGGCAGTTAATCACCAAACTGTTTAGGATATTTTGATTTCCCATGTTTTCATGTTCCTTATTTTATATTCCAAATGTAATGAACATCTGACCTAAATGGCACGTATAAATTAGCAAAGATGATATGAAGCTTGTTCTTTCATTTTTATGCGTGGTTAGGACTCTGAAGTTTGTTCGTGATTGACCTGTTAGGTTTGTGCGTGTGGAGCAGTTGAAGGAGCAGTTGTTAGAAAACAATAAACAGACATACTGGGTACCTGATTACGTGAAGGTCAGCGGAAGAATGGATTGATACTCTGAATATAGTACAAGTTAAGTTGTTTTAGTTAGTGATATGAATAAAATTATTCTAAAACCTTCTTCTTGATGGACCTGCAACTCAGGATAAACGTTTTCACAATTGGCTTGAAAATGCAAGGGATTGGGCAGTCAGCCGAAGTAGATTTTGGGGCACACCTCTTCCGATATGGATCAGTGATGATGGGGAGGAAGTTGTTGTCATGGACTCCGTTGAGAAGCTTGAAAAGCTCTCTGGTGTCAAGGTCTCTTCTTTTGTCGTTTGCATTTGTTTCTGTCTCTCTTTCTGCTGCAATTTACATGTCATGCACTATTGGAAGATGGCTTGTTTTAAAAAATAAACAGCAATATATCAGCAGGTCGCTGATTGATGCTTTGGGAAAGTCTACTGTCATGATCTCGTTTCCCAATAATTGTTGTGGTGGATATTTGCTACTTCTTAAACTGTTGTATAACTCAAGTTTTTTGTTCGATATCTTACAGAATGTTTCTAGAAGTCTTCTTAATATGTTGTGTTAAAGTTTATGACATCTTATAGGGCATTGTTCTTTTCTTTTACTGGAGCGTTTTAGATGTCAATATGACTGATGCTCATTTTGTCTTTCTAATGATTTATGGTGCAGGTCTTTGATCTACATCGCCACCATATTGATCATATTACAATCCCATCTAGTCGTGGGCATGAGTTTGGTGTGCTCCGTCGTGTGGAAGACGTAAGATGGATCTAGTTCTCTTTCATTTAATCTCTAGTCCGCGATTGTCTGGGGTGTTAAACCACACTTACACTTATATTATCTTTTCAGGTTTTTGATTGTTGGTTTGAGAGTGGGTCAATGCCTTATGCGTACATCCATTATCCTTTTGAAAACAAGGAGCTTTTTGAGAAGAATTTCCCTGGTCATTTTGTGGCTGAAGGGCTTGATCAAACTCGTGGATGGTATGTGATTCTAGTATATCTAATGTGATTGATTCTAGAAGTGTATTAAAAAGCATTGTTTTTTTTTTGCTAAGTAGGCAGTTAATAATATCTAAACTTTTGGTTTGGGTATTTACAGGTTTTATACTCTTATGGTGCTGTCTACTGCATTATTCAAGAAACCAGCGTTTAGAAATTTAATTTGCAATGGTCTTGTGCTTGCTGAGGATGGAAAAAAGATGAGTAAAAAATTACAGAATTATCCACCACCTTTGGAAGTCATAGATGAGTATGGAGCTGTAAGTTTCTCTATAATATGCTCTTATGCTGCGTTTTCAGCTTTTTATTTTACTTTTATTTTATATAGCTATGAAAATATTGGCAGCTGTGTGTATCTGTTTAGTGACTTTACGTGAACCTTGACAGGATGCTGTGCGGTTGTACCTGATAAATTCTCCGGTTGTACGTGCTGAGCCACTACGCTTTAAAAAAGAAGGAGTACTTGGTGTTGTGAGTGATCTTGATGGTTGATTTTATTGCTACTTAGTTGAGTAGATTTTTTGTTTGTCTGAATTAGTCTGGTCCTGAATTGGGATTCACTAGGTCAAAGATGTATTCCTTCCATGGTACAATGCATATCGGTTCCTTGTTCAGAATGCAAAGAGACTTGAGATTGAGGGTTGTGGGCCCTTTGTTCCTATTGATCTGGCAACTTTACAATCATCAAACGTTCTCGATCAGTGGATTCAGTCAGCTACACAGAGTCTTGTCCATTTTGTTCGCCAGGAGATGGATGGATATCGGCTTTACACTGTATGCTTTCTACATGTCATTTTCAGCATGATATGGTGTCTGTATTAGAAGACAATATCGCTGTATTGTGGTATTTATCAGAACTTTGTTTTTATTTTCAGGTTGTTCCTTATCTCTTGAAGTTCCTCGACAATCTCACTAACATATATGTTAGATTCAACCGGAAGAGGTTAAAAGGCCGTACAGGAGAAGATGATTGTCACACTGCTCTTTCAACTCTATACAATGTATAGTAAATAGTTGTGGGAATGCTTTTGTTTGCATGGTCACCATTATGAACACTTGTTATAACTAATAATCGTGTCTGGATCTTCAGGTGCTCCTTACTTCTTGCAAAGTGATGACCCCTTTTACACCTTTCTTCACTGAGACTTTATACCAGAATCTACGGAAAGCATGTGAAGGTTCTGAGGAAAGTATTCATTACTGCAGTTTCCCACAAGAGGAAGGAACGGTAATACTCAAGTCCATATCTTTATATCCAAGGACAAAAAATAAATTGTCAGAAATTTTGCTTATTTATATTTCTTCTTGTATATAAACAGAGGGGGGAGAGGATTGAGCAAAGTGTCACAAGGATGATGACAATCATCGATCTTGCTCGGAACATTCGTGAGCGACACAAGCTACCCTTGAAAACTCCTCTAAAGTGAGCGATGTACTTTTATCAGTTATCTGACTTGCATCATCTGTTTTGTTAGCCTAAAACTGAAAAAAGAAAGTTAATACATGCTTATCCTTGTTGTATCAGGGAAATGGTTGTAGTTCATCCAGATGCAGAATTCTTGAATGATATAACTGGAAAACTGAGAGAGGTCTGTGGTGTTACAGGAACAGTAGTTTATCTTCTTGAAGTTTTTAATTATATATATATATGTCTATAAGAATTTTTTTGAGCTTGTTACTGATGACCGCTTGAAATCAGCAAAACATGTCTCTACACCTACGTGGAAGAGAATAGTTTAAGGCTCCACGAGTCCTGAGTGCATGCTAGGCTTTGCGGATCAACTATTTTTTCTCTTTGCATACTTTGAGTTGATCCACTTTGATTTTGCATTGCAGTATGTCTTGGAAGAACTTAATGTAAGATCTCTTGTCCCATGCAATGATACTCTTAAGTATGCGTCTCTAAAAGCAGAACCAGATTTCAGGTTGGTTAAGTTTTTACTGCGTTTTGCTTTTAACCCTTGTGCTCAATGTGCTTAAGCCTTTCCAAAAGAAATGTAGAGTGCAATTTGACATGTTCATTCCTTCAGTGTATTGGGAAAGCGACTTGGAAAGTCAATGGGGCTTGTTGCAAAGAAAGTTAAAGAAATGTCTCAGCAAGATATCTTAAGATTTGAGGAGGCTGGGAACGTTACTATTGCTGAACACAAGCTGGAGCTAACAGATATCAAGGTATCTCTTGCTATGTTTTTTTCTTGTGGAATATATGAAGAATATGCTGTAAAAGAGCCAAATTCTGACACATTTCTTTCATGTGTTGTTCAGATTGTCAGGGTTTTCAAACGCCCAGACGGTTTGAAAGATGAAGAGATTGATGCAAATGGAGATGGTACAAATCTGAATTTATTTACCTTTTCTATTGTCAATTTATGTGAATCTTGAGTGATTTACTGGTGCTCTACTGTTAGGATACATATAATATTTGCTTTCGTCATGATGCAGGTGATGTTTTGGTGATTCTGGATCTACGAGCAGATGAATCGTTGTATGAAGCAGGTGTTGCTCGTGAGGTAAATAGATAACTATATATAGTACTACATAAGCCCTTGATGAAACCATAGGAATACATTTTCTTATAACTTGTATATTGTCTATGGGTTCACTTTTCTGTATCTAAACATTTTATTTCCAGATAAAGCAGCTGTTTTCCGATGTTGTGCTCATGAGCTTTCTTTCCCTGTGTTATATAGATTGTCAATAGGATCCAGAAACTACGGAAGAAGTCAGGTCTGGAACCAACAGACTTTGTGGAAGTGTACATTGAATCATTGGACAAGGATGAATCTGCTTTGCAACAAGTTGTAAACTCTCAGGTAACTGTGTTTGTTTTGTTTCACACTTGTTGTTAACTTAAGCTCTACTTGAACTGTATGCATGTTTCATTGTCCGTGTGAATGGATGCCAATTATTACATAATTTATGAATCTAGTAACTTAGGTCTTAGAACGCTTTGATTTGTTCTCCTTGTATCTATCCGATGTGTGATATCTTTGAAAACCCACATTCTTTTCACTTCACAATTGGTCAAGTGCATTGCGTTAGGAGAATCTTATCGTTCTTCTTTGGTGGGCAGGAACAATACATTAGGGATACAATTGGTTCCTCTTTGCTTCCATCCACTATGATGGCATCTCATGCAGTAAGTCATCAACACTCCTTCCTTCCACATTTGCTTAGTTTTGTTTTCACCCTAGTCAGAAACTTGATCGTGTCTGTTATTTTGCAGGTGATAATATCTGATGAGAGTTTCCAAAACGTCTCAAAGCTGTGTTTTAAGATTAGTTTGGCTAGACCGGCTTTGAAGTTCAATGAAGAGGCTATTCTTGCTCTGTATTCAGGTGAGTGAGACACAATCAATCTCATCACAATAATGTTTTTTTGGTTTTCTCTCGTTTTAACGAATATGGTTTCAGGAGATGTGAAATTTGCAAGCGGGCTACAAACGTACTTGTTATCGAGGGATCACTCGAATTTAAAAACAGAATTCCAAGCTGGAGATGGGAAGGTTTGTGTTTGTGCAATCGGGTAACTTTTGATAACAACCCTGTATATTGTATTACTTACTTTTTTTGTTTTGTTTTTCTGTATGCTTGTTTGTATGGCAGATAACTGTGAGGTGCATTGAAAAGTTGCCTGTGGTGAGTGTGGTTCTAGGAGAGCATCTGCATTTGACAGTCGGGGACTACTTGTTGAGCACGAGGAGGACTGTTTGATTCTATTATTGTTTCTTCCATATCATACCTTTTTACCTTTACAAGTGTTTCTTTAGATTGCTGCAAAAAGTTGATTTTGTCAGTCTTGAGAGACTCTTTAATGGACTCATAGCAGTGACCATCCGTCACACTTGGTGTGATCTTAAACAAACCAAACCATAATTGAGACTCCTTTGGATTATACGCATTTCAGAAAAGAAACATAACAACTAAAGCCATTTCGATTAGTTTGATCTCTTCTTCTGTTTGTTTATTCATCATCGTTCAGACACATTCAACCTTTAAAGAAACATGAGCTTGCTCGAGACCCTCAAAGCCAAAACTCATCATCATTGTTTTATAAAAAGGAAATAAGAGATCTTGAATGAAGCAAACAATAGCGAGAAAGAAATGTTTAGCCTTGGTTTATGTTTCTAGTTACGCGACCAACTCTAAACTTTAACAATCGTTTATTGATTGAAATTAGGGAACGAGTGAGGACCACGCGGCGATATCCTCTATATTTGTATGTACTTGTTAATATGGAAGTATTTTTTATTTTACGTTGAATAATACTTTATTAAGAGAATCAAAATATTAAAGGTTTACAAAAACTAGAAAAATAGGATTCATTAATAGGAATTCGAAGTAAATAATATATTTTTGCGTATGTATGTAAAACAATTTCATGAATTGCTCCACAACTTTTAATTTTACTTTTAGAATGGTTAAATATTCACTGATATGATTTTATAGAAATCCAAATATATATTTTTATTGCTCAATTAGGAACCAGACAACTATTTATATTGTTGCATTGATAACAACATGACTTTCTAAACGGTCAATTAATTAGGAGTCTGAAATATTTCAGCATGCGCTCTAAACAATCAATTAATTAGAAGTGTATTTCAGCCCCCATTCAGGAGTAACTGTAGTTTGCAATAAGAAATCCACCAACACCCAATGAATAACCATCAACGATTGCGTGCAACGGAAAGCGGTGTAATGGAAAAATACCTAGAGGCCTTCCTATGGATAATCTGGTATATTTGAAAGGCCAGAAATGACAAAACCTTTAAATGGCAAGGACGTTCCTCCCGTCGACACCCTGCATCTTGCCACCTCTGAAGCAGATACTTGGAAAGTTGCACAAGTGGCCTCGCAATTAGGGGAAGAAAGCGTCATCCCACCGTCCTCACCCCAAGGAGTTGAGAGAAGAGGTCCAAGACCTCGATGCCAAATAGATGCCTCATGGGCACTCGATGATGACCTATTTGGGGGTGGTTGTGTAATCGAGTTAGAGAACGGACAAAGATCTTTCGGCGCCTTTGCGAAGGAAAGAACTTTATCCCCCTTTCATGCCAAATTTAACTCCTTATTATGGGCCATGAAGACTGTCTTGCAGCTAGGAGTACTAGCGATGAATTTTGAATCAGATTGCCTACAAATAGTTAAGGTGATCAATGAAGAGGAAGAATGGCCTGCCTTGGCCTCGGAAATTGATGATTTCATTCATTTACGTTCTATTTTTGCTGATTTTGATATCTCTTTTATTCCCCGTGTTCTCAATGTCCGTGCCGATTCCCTTGCAAAAGGGGCTCGAGTCCGAGGTTTTGTCTTTTCCCATGTAGACTCTTTGATCCCGATCTGGATGGCCTCCGAGACCACCCTACACGAATCATCGTAATAATATATGGAGCTTTTGACGTCAAAAAAAAAAAAAAACATCAGCGATTGAAGCCGGGAAGAACCGTTGCCACTATCTGCTTCTAAATCTGTCAGTTACCTCTTCGAAATAGTTTAACTGAACTTAAGCTTTTATCTTCCCAAATCCATTACAAAAATCCTACGAAAAAACGATAAAAAAACTTTGCCATATCTAAGAATAAATTAAAAAAAAATCAAACAAATAAAAGAAAAAATAACAAAAGAAACCAACCAAGCGACCATCGGCCAGGATCCACACAGAAAAATCCCACTTTTGTTCTAGGGTTTACAACTTGTTTCTCACATAAATATCAGCCAAACTAATGTCGGAGCTATGGAGTATTTATTTATCGGCATATACTATTTTTTGGGCAATTTGCAGCGAGTATTTATTATATTATGATATGATTTGAGGATCTTCATAATAAATGGAAAATTAAATATAGGTGGGGACAATATCAAATAAATTATTTCTCGATCTTGTGATGTATTAGTATTTAATATTATGAAATACGTTTAAAGTTTACGACTTACGTGATAAGATTGGGAACGAGCACGAATAGTCAACATACTAGAAGAACCTACCTAACTCGTTTTTTTTTTGTTGGTACAATTTATTTATGACATTTTTCGTTGTTCATCAACTATCGAATTTTTACTTTATATTATACTAGATAAGTACCCGTATATATGCGGATTTATAATTTAATATTTTGTTTAAAAAAAATTAAAAACGAAAAAATCAAAATCAAAATTAGATCATCCGTGAAAATATATAATACATAAATAAATTTATAAACAAAGTTTACGATTAAATAAATATATACTTTGAAAGAAAAATTTGGTGAAATAATGCAATCAATTGCTTTGAATACGATTATTGAACTCTTTTTTTGGTGTGTAATTGACATACTGCCAATGTGGTTTATATAGATGTGATAAATTATAATTCTTTCTCTTTTATGATTAATTTTCTTAATCTAAATGGAAAAACTAAGGAATGTATTTTTTATATTAATTTTTACCTTTTAGGATAAATTTAATTTTTAACTTTTTAATTTTTTTAGTAACTTTATATTTTAATATTAAATTTTCAACTTTGAGTTTTCAGAATTTTTAAGGCTTTTTATTAATCAATTTTAATTTTTTTTTAACTTTGATTTTTTTGTTATCAAGCGATTAATATGTACTAATCTATTTGATTTCTATTAGTCTTGCTTATGTACATAACGAATCATAATTTCCTAAAATAATGAAACATAATTTCCTCTAACATAATTTTGATGACGTACAACATAATTTTAACTTTTATTTTAGATAACGTACAACATAATTTCGGCGGTAGATAACGAAGATATGTGAAGCGGGTGTATATAACGAAGATATTTCATAACATACATCATAATTTCGATTACACATAAGATTACCTCGGGTGTCAAAATCTAATGGATTATCTCGACACGTGTCGCGATCTTGCGAATTACTAACTTTAAATCACTTTCTTTTATATATATAGAACATAGATAGATATATATAGTTGCATTGTTATAACATGAAACATTTTGATTAATCTACGGAGTTGTAAGAAAAATTAAGTAGAAGGTTTAACATTTTAGTTGATATTCGGTGACTTAATAAGAAAAATAAGTTATCAATGAAAAGGTATGATGATTAAACAATAAGCAATAATTTAATTCATAGATTTGTATGATTAATAATATACTATAGTATATATCGTCGATTATATTGTATTATATCCACGTGAAAGTTCCACGAAGCTCGGACACGCGTAAAGATAAGATGATCACTTTCGTGGTCAAATTTATCTTTCAATTAGTAAAAAATTGGATTGAAATTTCTGAGATGCAAAATTACGATCAGTTTGTAAAACTAATGACAGATCATTTATGTAAACCGATATTTAGGATTAACCGAAAACTCTAAAAACAAATAGAGCAAAAAAATCCAAAACTTATACCAAAAACATTGACAAAATTGGCATACACCAAACTTATAATTAAGAACATCATACCGTGAGATTTAGTCTTTAATTAATAAGATCATTCATTATTCACCACCAAGTACCCACTTTTCTCTCTCTATATATATATATATAGAGAGACATTTACTTCTCCATCCATATAGCTTATTATTGATATATACTCTATCAATACGTAACCAACCACCAAAAGATTACAATTCACAGGTTTCCACTTTCCATAGTTATTGTAAACAAAAAGATTTCGGGAGATATATAGATCGATCTGCATTCATTTTCATCTGTTTGGTACGAAGATATAAAAAGATGGAGATCAAAGTCAAACCAAAAGCCATATAGTCGACGATTATAGCAACTAAAGAGGAAGATGAGATGAAAGAGTGTGTGGTGACTGGTCAAGAGACAGAAGAAGAGATTAGTACTAAAGAAGAAGAAACTATGAAGGTCGTGGAGGGTTTAAGACGAAAAACCCTAGATGAAACAAAACAAGATGATTCAAAGAGTGACTCAAGTTCATCATCTTCGTCACTTGAGATGATGAAGAAGTTGGAAAATGGTATAAGTTGCCGATCTTTTTGTTCCATTTCTATATATTAAGTAACTCTTGTGAGAACATGGATCATCTAGCCTAAATTAGTGATTACATGGATCTTTTTGTTTTATGAGTTCACTCACAAATGTTTGCAGACAAAAGTTGGAGTCAGAACGCAGAAAACACCAAAAAGGAAGAAGAGAAGACGAAAGAGATTAATAATGACATGAAGAACAAGAAGACGAGTTCACACGTGTGGGACTGTGGGAGCTCTCTCTACGACTCGTTCGAGCTCAACTCGTTCAAACGCCAACTCGACTCAGCCATCTCCGCTTCCTCCGCCAGAACCATGTCCATGTCTCACCTCCCCGACCGCCGTCTCCCTCCTCTCAACTCATCTTCTCCGGAATTTCTTCCTCCGCCGGCGACGTCTTCTTCCTTGGTCGGTAACAAGAAACACTCGAACAAGATCTCTCGTTCTCTTCAGAGATTCTTGAAGTCAGTGTTCAGATCACCAAAACAGCACCAAAGCTTGTCCTCATCATCAAGCACTCCTTCTTCGCCGGTCTACAAGGCGGCGTGTCACGGCGGCGGGGATAAAGATCGATACTACGTCGTTTATGACAAGTCGGGATCGTTGACCACGATTCCAGAGTCAACGGAGAAAGAGGTGGGCCCGGAGATCAACTATCTTGTTAGGAAAACCATGTCCGAGAGATTCCCGGCGAGTCGAGTCGTTGGAATTTCATGTGCATGAGATTATAATATTCCCAAGTCGTCTATCTACCTTGAATGTGATGTATAACAAAAGTTTGAAAATAACTTATAATGGAAGTACTCGATATGTAGCATATGGTTTGTGTTAGGTCACTCAAATTTAAATATTCATCATGTATTTTGTTAGTGGAGAAAAAACATGCGATGGATTTACGCTAAAAAATTAGTTATTTACTTAACAATGACAAAAAATATAAAGAATATTAGTAATTTATCACTATAATATTATTTAAGAAGACATTTTTGAAAATTAACTTTGTTTTGTAAGTTATTATATGAAATACCATTAATAATAACAAAAAATAATTAAAATAGGAAAATATATAATTATTTTTTACAATTAGTGATAAGAATATGAAAAGTATTTATTTTGCATTAAAGATGTTATCTACTATATATTTTTAAATAATAATCAATCCATATATATTAAAAAAAGAAAATCTATTCGAAATCTTGATATATTTTCACTATATTTTATTATATTTTATTTGAATTTATATCAAAATAAAAGTTGAAAAAATATTTTACTAATTTTATAAAAAGTTAGACAGAAAAATTGATTTTTTTAAGAGTTCGTGAACTAACCACAAAACTAGAATCATAAAATGGTGCATAATATAGTTATGTTTTCAAGATTATAAGTTTTACGGGTTAGCCCGAATAATAATTTAGTCAACTGCAAAACAGTTAAATAGATAAATTATTTCGTTTGACAACTCTATCTATAATCATGAGTCATACATATTATAAATTTTAAATAAAAACAAATTTTCTTAAATTTTATTACAATTTCTTAAAAAAAAATTACCTATTACAATAATTTGTGCGGATTAAATTCTAGTTCAGTGAATATTTAAAGAGTCATTTTCATGTTGTGGATGAGGACGGAATATTAGGTTTGGACTCACATTATGTATGCGCGTTTTATTTACCATGCCGACATTAAATTATTCTTTTTTTACTATAAATATTTGTTTACCATCACGATTAACCAAATGGGAGGAGGAAATGATGAGAGGGAAAAGACAAATTCACCTTACTCAATAATTTTAAGAACAATTCTACCAACATATAAAAATCTACGATCAACAGTTTACATGCATCGTGATGAAACATTTTACCCCACAACAAATGGATATGATTGCACAAATCTTTTGAAAATTTGCATCCTTTGTTAATCGGATTAGGGATGTTCCACGGGACTTCCTCTGATAACCGTAATTTTAAAAAAGGAAAAATGATCGGTGAGGGGAAAAAGAAATAAACTTTTTTTCACATTGAACGGGTTATAGATCTGGTAGAATCCGATCATCGGATTAGGGTTTTCTCTTTTCACCTTCCTTTTTATCTCTCTGTGTTCTCTATATGTTGGATTTGATTCTTTAGAATTATTGCTTCTTGTGGGTAATTTCCGGTAGAGGAGCGAACGAATTGTAACTCGGTGAGTTGACTTTTGATTGCGTATGATTGAGTTTGGGGTTATTGATTTGAGCTTCCGGAAATGATGGTTTTTTGGTTTTGATTTACGATCCGATGTGATTTTGGAAGATTGTGATTTGGTGTGTGTGGGAGTCCCATGGATTTGGAGAGTGAAAGCTCTGCGCTTGAGTCTGTTGACGATAATGGTTTGATCCAACAAAGTTCCATCAACACTGCTGATGCTGATGATGGTAGGAGTTTGGATAACGGTTCCTTCTCAGATGAGAGTGTGAAACTGGTTTCGGCTTCTACAGCGAGAACCAGTGAGAAGGAAACATCTCTTGAACCGGTGAATTTTTTTTACTATAAATATTTGTAAAGTACTTCAAATTTAAAATTTACGATTACTCGATTAGCTGCTAATATAAAATTGGTGATGAGTCCCTCAAGGATAAGTCAAATAAATGTTTGTTAAAGGCTGTTTTTTTGTTCTTCCAACGATGGATCTTAGATACAATTTCTTTTTGTTAAATTAATAACTGCATTTGGATGTAAAAACTGGATATTTTGGAAGCACTTGAAACTAGAGTTTGGATACATCAAAGTGCATCCAAAATTACAAAAGTCTAAAATACTTTTATTTACAATAAGAACTTAAAATATTTATCCCACCAAAAAATAAAATTTAAATTATTTATATTTTACTATTTTCAAGAAAAAAATTATGCCATTATAACAGAATCACAAAATTCCACTAAAACTAAAAAATAGTGCTTCCCGTCAAAACCGTAAAATAGAATTTTTGCGTAATTTTTTGGTAAATGCACTAACTTATGAAAATAATCATCCTCTGTCTATTTCTAAAATACATAACCACAATAAATCTCTATATTAATGTTAACTAAACAAATTTAAATGTTATTTAGCATCTTTAATTATTTTATAACAAGTATTTTAATAAAGTTTTTATTCGATTTAAATAGGTTGACTACACTATGAGATCTCATTTTTTTTTGAGATTCAGGGACAATTAGGGACTCAAACATCTATGATCTAGTTTCAATATTCATGTAGGATGCGACTATATATTAAAAGAAGATAACTAAAATTATCAAAATTATGAAATGATTTGTGAGCTATACGAGAATTCATTTTTTCGGTAGATGCAGTAACTAATAAAACTAATCATCCTATGTATATTTCTAAAAGATCTAACCACAATAAACCTCTCTATTAATGTTAACTAAACTAGTTTAAAGATTAGTTGACATATTTATTTATTCTATAACAAATAATTTAATAAAGTTTTTTATTCGCTTTTAATCGGTTGACTACACTATGAGATCTCTATTTTTTTGGAGATCTAGAGAAAATTAGGGATCCAAACATCTATGATCTAGTTCCAGTATTATAGACCGTGTTTTGGAACCGCGGATTTAGTACACCCCATAGCTGCAAATGTACAGGGAAAGGCCAGGCAAATGTAGTCTGTGTTATCAAAAACCTGTAAACGCTTAGTTACTATTATGAACTTTCAGGCAAGCAAGCAAGAGATTTTTGGAGACAAAAGCAGCTATTGCTTGCAGAGCGACATCTTCAAGTTGATCTTGTGTAAAACCCTTTGTTTCGAGGTGCTTCTTCCCAATCTTGAAGGAGTGATCTCCACCATCAATCACATGCAGCTCAGTCACAGCTTTCATTTTGCTGCAAACAGCTTGGAGCTTGTCCAGAGGACACAGAGGATCTTTGCTACCCTTTTGATACCAAAAAAGATCCATTATTTCCTTTAAGATCGATTGTGCAAGCTAGCTAGAGTTATTATGCATATAAGGTACCTGCACAAACATCACAGGGACTCCCATTTCCAACAAGATCTCATCTCTTATTGCACCTTTCATGCCCTGAAGATTAACCAAAACGAGTTTTTTTAAAATATACTTAGGATCTGGGTTTGAAATGGCGCATAGCGATCTAAAGCGACAGGGCTGGTGCTAAGCGCTACGCGCTATAGCGATCGTAGCGGTGCGCTTTGTGTATTTTTTTTTTTTTTTTTTTTAGTTGTAACATATCGCAAAACGTAATGAATAAAGAGAAAAAAATACCAAAACTTCAATCCAAAAACTTCAATCCAAAACTTCAATCCAAAACTTCAATCCAAATCATAAAAAAGAAAGCAAAGAGAAAAACAAAGATAATCGTTTGAAAAAATACCAAAACATCAATCCAACACTAAAAATCTAGATCATCATCACTACCAATTAAGTTCATAAGAATCTTGGTAACCCAAATCATTTGTTCCTAAATCTTCTTCGATCTCATCATCATCAACCAACGACATAACACCATTTCTTTTGTCAACTGTAGCTGAACTTGAAGCAACATCCTTGCCTTTATGAACTGTAGCTGAATTTGAAGCAACACCCTTAGAGCATGTGTATCCGAGTTCCTTATTTAAAGGTGCTAAACAATATCGACAAAAACAAACAAAAATTCGACGAATAAGGAGACGACAGGTGTCTAGGAACGGGACCAAAAAACGCTTAAATTGGTATCGATACTAAACTCTTATGCATTATTTTATTCCCACAAATTGTTTTTTGCACCAGCCCCAATGTTTAGAATTGGGCAAAAGTCACCGATACACATGCTCTTACCTCTAGTACGATAGCTAGGATCTTCCGCTCCTGTGGCCTGGCTAACCACTCTCCATGTCAAGTCATCATCTTCAAACACAAAATCATCATTGTCTTCATCAGAAGAGTTTCCGTCCATTCTTCCAAGTAGCCACTCATTGCTTTCATCAATTTCGTGCAAGAGAATAGGATCAGTGGTATCACTTCGCTTGTAACGACGTTGCAAAGCACGATTATATTTCACAAAAACCATGTCATTCAATCGACTTTGGGCCAATCGATTCCTTCTCTTCGTATGAAGCTGTTAGAAATAAAAATTATAAGCTAAATAATCTTGTGAAATATAATTCAAAGTATATAAGTATTTGAATTCAGATTACTTACAAGTTGAAAAACACCCCAACTTCTCTCACAACCAGTAGCACTACAAGTGAGACTAAGAACCTTTATGGCAAAGTTCTTGAGGTTTGGAGCTGAAGATCCATAACACGACCACCACTCCGCTATTAAAATGAAAACATTGTTAGCTTCCATATAATATTATTATATTCAAAAACATATCATATTGAAATTTTGTTACCTGGTGATTTTTTCGATCTTTGCCTGATTGCCATATTAATACCGAACAGACCATTAGCATTTTTAAATGCATCCAACTCATCCATTATTTTGTCTTGAGTGTCCTGATCGGGAACCAGCCTTTGAATGCATTGATACAAACCATTCTCAACTTCCTCACAACGTACATCATCATGATGTTCATACTGGATCGCGGGGTTTAGAAAATAACCCGCTGCATGCAAAGGTCGATGAAGCTGACAATCCCATCTTTTGTCAATGATCTCAAAGATTTTTTTGTACTGCTCCTCTCTCATATTGAAACTCTTTGAAATAGCCTCTTTTGCTTTATCCATGGCCGCATAAATATACCCCATATGTGGTTTTTTCTCTCCATCAACCAGCCTAAGTACACTAACCAGCGGACCTGTCACTTTTAGAGCATATAGAACATTCCTCCAAAAACTATCTTGCAACAAATATGTTTTTACTTTCTTTCCTCTAGCTTCTTTTTGCCATTTGGAAGCACTCCACTCTTCAGAAGTAACCATCTTCCTCAAGTTGTTCTGTTGCTTGTGAAATTGTGAAAGAGTGATGAAAGATGTAGCAAATCTAGTGACAGCAGGCCTATGCAGATTGTGTTGTTTTGTGAACCTCCTCATCATGTTCACAAGAGGGACATGACTATAAATATAGCCATTCATGTAAATACACTTCTTCAATGTATTCTTCACCTGTGGGAGACTTCCAATGTCTTCCAACATCAAATCAATGCAATGTGCAGCACATGAAGTCCAATAGAGATTTGGTCTTTTCGCCTCTAGTAATTTCCCTGAAATTTATATTCACATACGAAGATTAGATTCTTATATCTTTGGAAAAAAAGAAAAAATAATATATGTATATCTTACCAGCTTTTATATAGGCCGATGCATTGTCCGTTACCACTTGGACAATATTTTTCTCTCCAACTTCCTCAACCATATCATCAAGCAACTTAAATAATAAATTTCCATCTTTGACGACTTCAGAGACGTCTTTTGATTTAATGAAAATGGAACCCTTAGGAGAGTTAACAAGGAAGTTAATAATATCCTTCTGTACGACCGAATCGCGCCATCCATCAGACATAAGTGAACACCCTTTAGACACCCACTCTTTCTTATTGTCCTCTATTAGAGCAAGAGTATTATCGACTTCTTTCTTAAGAAGAGGAACTCTTAACTCATACATACTGGGTGGCTTCAATCCTGGACCATATTGCCCTATCAACTCAATCATCTCTCCAAAACTATCGTAAGTGACAGTGTTAAATGCAATACCAGCATCATTAAACCACCTAGAAATGCCTAGACAGACCTTGTCCCTTAATTCTTTATCACACGCACCAAAAACTCCTCTTCTATCCTTTCTTCCTTGCATTATATCTGGAGGAGTGGAAGTCACATACCTGTCTAATGGACCTTTGTGTTTTCGCTTTTTAGGCTGAATTTTGTTGCTTGGTCCATCTTTCATCTCTTCATCAACGTCATATTCATCAATGTTTTGAGGAATTGCATTCATCATTTGAGCCGCTTTTTCTGCCGTCTTTTTAGCTGTATAATTCGATAATTCATCGCGCACGTGTGGTGGACATGTTGGACATTCTTTTACGTCCTTATAACCTCCAATCAAGTGACGTTTTAGACGAGATACTCCTCCCTTAGTCACTTGACAACAGAAAATACACTTCCAATAGTTGGTTTGTGTTTGTTGTATTCCATATTTTCTTCCCGGATCAACATCTCTAGCCGAATCAGGTGTTTTACCCGGATCAGACATGGTGAATCTGTGATTGGTGGAAGAAATAAGTGATTACGTGAAAGACAAGAGAATACCAGAGAGGAGACGTAAGTGACCCTGAAAGACAAGAGAATACCTGAGAGGAGACGTGAGAGGAGACGTGAGAGGGTGAGAGGAGACGTGAGAGGATGAGAGGAGACTGAATCGTTTTATTATTAGGTTAGGTTAGTTTACGGCAACCAGTTAGAAAACTTGTGTAGGGTTTTTCACGTCAAAAGGAATTTTTATACATTTAAATAATAAATTAACATTGTGATTTTACACTTGCTATATTATCGATCAACATTGTGATTATACTAAACAATTGCTATATTATCGATCAACGCGAAGCCGTCGCTTCTGTCGCTCTTTGCTTCACCGCAATAGCGGTTGATAGCGGTAAAAGCGGTCGCTCTTTGTAATTCGCTCTGCTACTGTGTATTGAGGCGTCGAAGCCCTCGCTACCTGTCGCTCCGCGCTATAGCGTTTGTAGCGTGCGCTATTTCAAACCCAGCTTAGGATTGGTCATGAAGGAAAAAGAAATGCGCAAACCTAACCTTAAGTGGGTATCCCAAACATATCACAGCTGAAACTGTAATGTCTTCACTCACAGCTACCATACAGCTTGAAGACGCAAAACGCAACATTCAACATCGAAAACAGAACAACATATGAGAGAGAGAGAGGAGAAAAGAGCTGTACCTCGAACCCATTGATTTGCCAGCTAATATCAAAGGATGACCAGGGAATCTAGCAGCAGTTTCTTTGACAACATCCAGATGAAATCCGACCAGTTTTTCAGCCTTTGGAGGAACTTTTCTTTTCCCTCCATCAATATCTACCCAGAAAATTTCACAACAGCTCAAGTGTGTGTGTGTACGATTTACCAAATTATATGATAAAAACCCAAAAATTCACTCACAAGGGTAATCAAATGTGACAACTTCAACGGCTGCTAATGTCTTTTTTATCATCTCCTTCCAAAGAAGAGGGAGCACCGGCACCGTGAGCAAATACGACTACCGGTGAACATGGATTCTCTGATTCTTCATTTCTCTTTCTTCTTTTCTTCGCTTCCATTGATGAAACCTGGATAAATCTCAGACAATTTGTTAAAACCCTAAGTAAAGGGGATAACGATTTGATTTTCGCGCCAGATTAGAAGCGATTGGGTTTGCTCGGGACTTTTTGACGGTATAATTGGGCCAACAAATAAACAGGCCCAAGACACGCAAATTTAGATGGTGTTAAATTGTTAATTGATTAAAATGTAAATTAGTGTAGTTTTTGTTAACAATTATTTCAAAATGTATAGAAAAATAGGTATTCATATTTCACACTACATACAGTACTTAATAAGAAAAATAATACATAGACTAGGACTTAACCGCATTAATTATAGTACGGGTAATTTTTTTTAAAGAACTTGTTTTGAAATTTAAGAAAAATTACTGTTATTTAAATTTTATAATGATTAAGAAGAAACAATGATTAAGAATTAAGAATTAAGGATTTCCAAAAACTACCCTTTTGAAATATGCTCGGAATAATTTGTCTATTTAACTCGTTTTGCAATTGACTAAAATATTATTCGGATTAACCAGCAAAACCTATAATCTTGTAAACATAACTCTAATATACACCATTTAATGATTCTAGTTTTGTGGTTAGTTCAAAATCTTAAAAAAAAATTCAATTTTCTTGTGTCTAACTTTTTTACAAAATTAGTAAAATATTTTTTAACTTTTATTTTGATATATATATATATATATATATATATTTAAATAAAATATAATAAATTATAGTAAAAAATATAGCAAGATTATGAATATTTTTTTTTTGAATATATATGGATTGATTATTATTTAAAAATATATAATATTTAGACTAATTAAGAAACTAAATACTCCCTCTGTATTAGAAAGGTCGATGTTCTGCATTTTTCACATATATTAAGAAATAACCTTAACTAATCAATTTTTTTTGTTTGATTAGTTTAATGCACGCGCGGTTTGGTTTCCAATAATTGGTACTAACACCAATTTTTTTTTATAATTAATGTAGCCTTAAATACTCATTTTTGGGTCCCTTCATATTTCTACAAATAAGATCACAATACACAAAATCATCGAAATTTTGTTTAAAACAAATCAAATTTGGAGCCACAATTACGTTACTCAAAAACAATTTTTTATAGAATGGAGCCAAAACCAATATAATTATGTTACATTGATCTTTATATATATTGACATAGATTTACACCATTTAGTTAAATATCTATGGCTTTCATAGTTTTGATCTAAATTTACCACTTGAAAGCAATGAAAGAGAATTTTTGATTGATTTGAATAAAAGTCCATCAAGAGAGTTTATTTCGTCGGAGAATAGTTTAGTCGTTCCATTTCATGAAGAACCGGAAGATTGTTCTCCTATAAATTCGGGTATTTTGATTTTGATTTTTTTATTAGACTACTATATTTTGTAATGTTTATAAATTCGGTATTTTGTAATGTAATGTTTATGTTAAAAAAATTAAGGATTAAAAAGAAAAAATGATTAAGAAGAAACAAAAAGAATTTGTATTGTACTTAAACATGAAATTTGACTTTTCACCTTCTCTCCCTAAATGCTGCAATTGATTAGTCTTGTAAAAAGAAATTTAATTAATTAACCAAGTGACCTTGTAAACAAAAGTGCATTAATTACAATGCAGAACATCAACTTTTCTGATACAAAAAAAAAAACCAGAACATCAACCTTTAATAATAAATAAATAAATATTTTCTATATTTTCATCAATAATTTCAAAAAATAATTATATCATTTCCTATTTTAATTTTTATTTATTTATAATTGCATAATATGTAATAATTTAAAAAATAAAATTCATTTTCAAAAATATATTTTAAATAATATTATAGAGATTTAACACACTTTAATGATTGAAACACTTTAATATTTACCTCTAAACCCAAAAAAAAAAAAACTATTTTTATCCATTTTGTCAATTTTAGAAATAATTAGCCTGCCGACAAAAAGAAAAATAAATAAGGGAATTAGCCTGAAAATGGGTCCCGGAGAAATCGTCAATGATAGTAACACCGTTTATAGACAGATTATCTATATACATACACACACGCAATTCTCAGATTTCTTTTGCATATTTTCAACAATGGCAAAGCTCACCGTCACCGTCACCGTCACCGTCCTCTTGTTCACGTTGGCTGTCTCCGTCGTTTCCTCCAAGCCGGAGAATGATATAATAGCCGATCACCTTACAACTTTATCAGCCGAACCCGACCCAGATACCACAAACCCAACTTCTTCCGATGCGGTCACTATCCCGGTGAATTTCGTGAATTTCCATCCGATCAATCGTCATTTCCCTAGACGTCCCTTGACGACGGCTCCTTTCAGCCACCGTCCGTGCCACCATCGCCGGCACGAGCTTTTGGGACGAGGCCTCCAGATCCCTTACGGCAACGACATGATCTTCTCCGGCGAAGAAAAGGCCACAGGTACCGATCCTTCGTTAGACGTGGATATCCCGGCGATCAAGATGTTAGTCGGCCCCTTCGCGGCGGAGGCGGATGAGGACGGCTCCATGATGATCACGGTGAAATTGATAAAGCGCAAAGAAGAAGGAGAAGGTGAAAGAGAGAATATGTTCAGGAGGAAGATTCGCAAGTTTCTCAACCATTTGGTCTGAATCTGAAGAAGATGAACAAGACTCTACAACATAGTTTGTGTTATAATCTAAGACACGAAAAATAAAGTCAACAAATAGCTTCCATATGATGAAGATGATTTTGTCTATATAATAAAGTCAGTAGAAGATGTGTTTTTGTAAGAACTTGATTCTATAATTCGATTATAATCAGATTGATTTGCAGAAATATGAAGATTAGAAAGATTACAAATGGTAACTGTTGAGAATCCAGAGGCTCAAAGGCGTTACCTTTCCCGAGCTTAGACCCCAACAAACCAAGACCTGAAGCAGTTGCTGACATACTACAGAGGCTAGTACAGAAAGTAGTACAAAACAGAGTATAGAGAGAAAGAGAAGGGAGAAGGGAGCACACACACAATTTAAGGAGTTCACGCCCATTAACAAGGGTCGCTACATCTCCCCGAGACTGTTGCTCGGAATCCACTAGGAGGAAAACACATTACAAGTGATTCACACTCAAGAACTCACTCTGTAGTACTTCCTGTGTCACTTGCTGTAACACATGAGAAAACCCACTCAAAGCTTATACTTTTAGGTTTCTCTCATCCTTCTATCTACTTTGTGTGGCTACATTGCTCACCAACCTTCTACTCTCTCATGTCTACCTCTAATTTATATATAAGGAGACAACTCCAAAACCCTAGTGCCTTTTAATTCACAAGAAGACAAAGAACCTTATATCTTGCTTTGTGGTCCCAAAAACATAACTCAACCATAGTAACTTATGCTAACTATAGTTTGTTCTTGTTTGACCTTTGTTTGACTTGTAAACTCCAACATCAAGTTATCATCTTCACAAATCTCCACCTGAGAACATGATGATCAAGCCAAACAACTTGCACTTCCATCGGAGAGAGAGATCCTTCTTCTAGTTTCTTGGATTCCAGTCACGGTTCCTGAGTATGCTTACTCAGCCTTGATCCTTAGCCGTTTAAACACCATAAACCAGCTTGATCCTTGTTGCATTTAACATCCCGTTCAATGCACTTCAGCTGTGACTACTCACAATGCTGAACCTGAGCCATCAGCACATCTTCAGCTCACTTAGAGTTGTGAAAACCAGCTTCAATACAATCTTGTATTTAGCTCAACTCTTCTGTGACACTTCCTGACGCATTCAACACTTGAATACCCGATACAACCGCTCAGCAAACTCCATTAACAAGTTCAGAAGCCCCTCCAACCTGTTAACTCAACAGAAAACCCCACAAGCTTCACCACTTATGACTTCTTCAATCACACAGTATCTTCTACAGCTTCTGTCCAAACCATAGACCTGTTGCAGTGACTGAACAAACAATTATCCTTCTGCAAAACCTTGATTCCCTTGCTAGCTTCTAGGATTTCCTCATGCGCATTGAGACCAAAACCCTTTGAATTCACTTGAATCAAATGCAGAAAACTGAACCACCTTTGTTTCAGAACTTGAAACCCTTTTGATTCATCCTTGTAGACAATCTCTGCAGCTTCTTAAGAACCACTGCATAACCTGAGATTACCCTTAAACATGTCTCATAGCAACAAAGCCTTGTGCTATACCTGAGACAATCCTGTACAGCCTTTACACATCAATTCTAGAATACCTGATGCACTTCCTGCTGTACCAGCAGCCTGCTACACATGTAGACTCCACCAGACGACTTGAACCTTGCTTCATTCAGTTTCCAAACTTAAACCAAAGCCTTCTTCATCCCTATCATTGCCAGATACTTGAAGAAACTTCACTGAATGACATGCAAACACCTGTCCCTGAGAAGATACTTACATAAACTCCTCATGGTGTGACAAACAACTAGAAACTCCTTAGTTGTTGTCTTCCAAATGCAGCTTGCTTCTCTGCACTTGCGTCCCTTTAGGACTCCTTTAAGTTGCATACTTCAGTCTTGAGATGACCCTTCTTGTCATGCTTTGAGCATAGCAATTTGTGACTGTCTTGAAGTGAATAACCCTGATACAGATTTTTCTGTACCAGCACTTGTCTCATTCAGCAACTTCTTATGAAGACCCACTAAACCACTTCAATAACCTCATCTCAACTCACACTGTAGTATCTTCTCTGAATTTTCAGAAACCTGCAACTCCTTCAATCCAGAAAACCTGCAACTCTGTTATAAAACCTGCAGTCATTTCTGAGATCCCTTACCAACAATCAGCTTCAAAACCAAACCTGTAAACTGCCTTTTACCATCAGATTACAACCTGCTTCAGCTGAATACCCGTTGATAATAACCCGTTCTTGGCTTCCTTGTCTTCTTTGCACACTGAACTTCCATGAATCATGTTAAACAACGAGTTGTGCATCCTGTTAACTCTTCTGTTTTGAGCTAACCCTACTCAGATCAGTTTGAGCTAGACACCCGAGATAACCTCCAAGAATAAACTGCTCCACCAGGAACCATAATCATTTGGATGTTACTCTGTCTTTGAAAGCTCATCTTCACCAATCCGATTCAAAGCACTCTTCACTGTCTCTTTGATCCACTCACACGTTCTGATGTATCAGATGAATTACCATGGCATCTTGCTTCAGAATGTGTGTCAGAACTTGTGACACAACCCCTTTCTTCTTGCAGCCACTCCAAACTGATTCCTGTACCCGAAGACCCACCAAAGAACCTTACTGAGCTTCAGCAACACTGTCTCTCCTTTACTTAGAGCATTCACCATGATATGACAATGCAACAACTTATGCTGATACACCATCAAACCACGATTCCATCACAGAAACCACAAACCAAAACTTTGCATTCTCTTGCAGCCAAAACACAACACATACTGATCTTGTACCGCTGAAATAAACAGAACACGCCGCCTAACTCCCTTAGCTAGGAAGACTTTCGATACTCGATTGTAGTATATCCTGTTGCACGACAAACATTGAGAGACACTCCTCATGACACATGACGTCTCCAATGTCTTAGGCTTTAAGACCATCAGATTCTTTTTTTAATGCTTGAAGATCTGAACCAAATGCAAAATATTCTTTGAGAATTTCCTGTGAAACATTGCTCCACCTGAGACAGGAACACCTTGTTCTCTCAGATTCACTCCAACAGACTTTCCATGTGTTAGACACAACACAAATCTGCACAAACATGAATCTGTGCTACTGACTCCATGTCAAGAGCATACACTCCTGAAACAACAGCTCATACACCTTTCGGCCAACACTCAAACTCACACTAGCTGAGTGATTTACCTTCTGTATCAGACAGAACATTTCAGACTGCAACAGCTTCACAAAACCTCATTGCATTCCCTCTGAAATAACAACTTTGTAGCTTCACGTTCCATGATGATCCACCTACTGTAGGACCACATCTTCACTGAACTGATAGCCACCCACATAGACAAAACCTGAGACAGAACCTGCAGCAGAAAACCCTTTCAAACTCAACCAAAAGCCACTGAAGTCTTCAGAACCGTTTCTGTCTTTAACCAAAACAGAACACTTCAATTGCTTCATAACTATCCTGTAACACCCTTTAGACTGAATCCAAAATACCCTTACTGATACTCAAACAGCCATAAACACGAAAGCTTTAACACAGCCTGAACCTGTCCTTGCCGCACTGAATTACCCCCAAAAAACAGAATGAAACCCATCACTGAATCTTGTCCAATCCATAGCAAAACCAGTACAAACCCCTTTGTGTTGCAACAAGCTTTCGATTCCAAAGAAATGCAGAACTAAAGCAACCTGAAACTTCAATACAGAGCATCACAAAATACCTTGTGATCGCAGCGGAATCAGACTTAATTAGTCCCAAACTTGAGTCTTGAAGTTGATGTTTTGATCCTGATGTACACACTTTGAGTCACACAACTTGAACTCATGTGTTACACAATCAAATTCCAGCTGATTCTTGTAAAAGACCTTCAGCTTACACCAACCTTTAACCGGCTTCTTCAGCAATGATCAAGAACATCCATCTTCGATCATATGCAACCTGCTTCTATCTCATGAATTTCCCTTGTGCTTGCAACACTTTAACTTGTGAGTAATCTGAAATTCTTCTCACTGTGTTGCATAACTTGTACCTTGAAGAGCTTAGAGGCAACCTGATTTTATAACTTGAAATCACCTCATCCGATTCAAACTTCTGTTCTGAATCACTCCTTGTAGTACCTGCAATACCACATCTCAATTCCACACTCAGTTACACACCATAACCAAAGCTTTTCTTTTGCTTCTTCTGTTGCTCCTTGTTACTAACTCTGTAACTGGAACAGAAAACCTGTAGCTGAACCAGTAAACCTGCAACTGCATCAGATGACCCTGCAGCTACAACAGTAACCCTGCAACTATGACAGAAAACCTGTAGCTGAACCAGAACACCTGTAGCTGCACCAGAAAACCCAGCAACTGAACCAGAAGACCCTGCAATCAAACCCGAAACCCTGTAGCTGTAACTGTAACTCTGCAACTGCATCAGAAGACTGCACCAGCAACTGCATCAGAAACCCTGCAGTTTCAACAGAAAACCTGCAATTGCTCAAACCTTCTTGATGCATGACATGCTTCGAATGAGATGTTTCTTGCTTCACCAGAATGAGTCTTACAACTCCTTCCCCTCAGATTCGTGCTGTTCACCAAGAGACACAGCTTGGTCTTGAATCTGACCAGAGACACTCATGCCTCCACAACTTTCCTCAAAACCTGAGAAAGCACAATGATGCTCACCAATGAAGAACCTTACAGCAACTTCATCTCCTCTGCACCATTTACCAAGAGCTCCTGATTTTGTTGCTTCACCTGAGACGTGTCTTGTCTCCCACAACCAAGCTCTACCAAAGAAAAGAACGTGGATGCTTAGGGCAAAGGAGCCCTACTGCTCCAGCCTTCCAAAGATCCAACCTTTCCTCCTTTTCTTCACTTTCCTTCTTTCTCTAGATCCTTTTCTCTACAGATCTGGATCTTCTTTCTCTCTTTCTGGTTTTGCTTCTTCTAGATCTGAGACTTTCCTTACTGAAATCTCAGTCATCCTCAAAGCTTCACTCATGCCTAGAATCTCCACCTAAGCCACGAGTTCCTGCTTCCACAAAACACAGCCTCTATGACGAACACACTCTTCCGCTTCACTTCTTGTCAAAGCATGATTCTTGGCTTGAGAGAACCACGAAACACAGAACCTTGCTCTGATACCACTCTGTTGAGAATCCAGAGGCTCAAAGGCGTCACATTTCCCGAGCTTAGACCCCAACAAACCAAGACCTGAAGCAGTTGCTGACATACTACAGAGGCTAGTACAGAAAGTAGTACAAAACAGAGTATAGAGAGAAAGAGAAGGGAGAAGGGAGCACACACACAATTTAAGGAGTTCACGCCCATTAACAAGGGTCGCTACATCTCCCCGAGACTGTTGCTCGGAATCCACTAGGAGGAAAACACATTACAAGTGATTCACACTCAAGAACTCACTCTGTAGTACTTCCTGTGTCACTTGCTGTAACACATGAGAAAACCCACTCAAAGCTTATACTTTTAGGTTTCTCTCATCCTTCTATCTACTTTGTGTGGCTACATTGCTCACCAACCTTCTACTCTCTCATGTCTACCTCTAATTTATATATAAGGAGACAACTCCAAAACCCTAGTGCCTTTTAATTCACAAGAAGACAAAGAACCTTATATCTTGCTTTGTGGTCCCAAAAACATAACTCAACCATAGTAACTTATGCTAACTATAGTTTGTTCTTGTTTGACCTTTGTTTGACTTGTAAACTCCAACATCAAGTTATCATCTTCACAGTAACAACAACTTACATTACACTAGATGTGGTCTCTGAGCTTTTAGAGTATTATGCTTGGTTTTCGCATGAACCGCCTTGTTGGGTGGTTGATGTCAGCTCAGGGCAAGCCGTGGGATTGACTTTCTCGGCGGCTCCAACAACATCTGAGCATTTCCATATTGGAGAACTTTTTGTTCCGGTGAGTGTAACATTGGAGAGGCAGAGATTGGTGAAAGGTGAATCTTTCAATCCCTGAACCATGCCAGCACGCTCGACCTTGATGCCCCAGACGTTCTTGATCGTTATACCTCTTACGATGGGAAGAGCGGAAGTGTTGAATTTATCATCCGGGTGATCTCCAGTGTTGCCAGAGATCTTAATCCCGGTCCGAACTTTTTCCATGTGAACCCCTGAGATTCTGATCCCCTGGATGCTTCCTCCTCGGCCAATATTTGTCTTGATGTGGATTCCGATCCCGGAATTGTACAAAGTGATGTTTTCGACCGTGACATTTTGGATTCCGCCAGAGGTTTCGCTTCCGATGGCTATTCCGGCAAATGGGGAAGATCCGGTGATACGGCGGATGGTGATGTCACGGCTTGGACGGTTGTAGGCAATGCCATACTCGTCCCAACCGCTCTTCACCGCAACAAGGTCGTCGCCAGTGGATATGTATGAATCTTCTATACATACGTTAGAGCTCGAATCTGTGGCAATGAGTAAGCACATCAGTCATGATTTTGAAACGTAAAAAAAGAGGTAATTAAGTAGAAAGAAAAATTGATGAAACCTGGATCAATTCCATCGGTGTTTGGGGAATCAGTTGGAGCGAGGATGGTAACGTGATGAACTACAACATCGCTGTAAGAAAAGAGCTAGTTCTAATAACTGATCACCAAAGTGCAGATTCACAACTTTTTCTTAGAAAGTGAGAGAAGAGATTTGTAAACCTGCAATAAACCGGATGAAGTGTCCAGAAAGGGGAGTTCTGAAGAACAACGTGAGAGATGACGATGTTACTTGAGTTCTTGAATTCGACGAGACCAGGTCTGGTAAACTTAAGAGTTCCATGTCTCCACATGTTCCACCAAGGTTCTCCTGCACCATCAATCGTCCCATTTTTGCCTAGGAAACGCATTAACACAAAATGGGTTCTCATTTTCAGGAAACAAAGACAGTCTAGTCGCAGAAGATACACTTGGACATTCAAGCAAACCCCATATACCTGTAATAACAACGTCACTGAGTCCATCTCCATGGATAAAGCTAATATACCTTCGTCCAGGGCGCTCCCTTCCTCGGCCATAAGACGGCAAAGGATCGATCAAAGGCCATTTCTCCGTATCCTGAATAATCAAACAAGCATTTAGCATTCTATGATTGATAATACATCCAAACATAATCCCCAAATCAAAATCAGAACCTCAAACATTTGGTATTATAATGCATCCAAACCTAAATCCCTAGATGCAGTCACAGATTCACTGTTTAAAATCGAACATGAAATCATCATAGAGAAGCTCTATAATCAGAGAACAAACAATGCCTAATTCAACATTCGATCTGAACCACGAAATCACTGAATCAGTAATCATCACCTGAACGGCTTTGATAACGGCACCGTCGGCGAGGTAAAGGGTCATGCGACTCGTAATGTTGAAGGTCTCAGTCAAATACACACCACGAGGCACGTACAGAAGCGTTCCCTGGCTTCTGTTGGCGTTTCGTATCCGATCAATCGCCGCGTTAAACGCATTGGTGTTCAAGGTCGTGCCGTCACCGACAGCGCCAAAGTCTGAAATCGATAACATATCGCTCCTGTGCTTCGTCGGAACTATCCCGGAGCATGTAATCGGATCTCCTCCGAGCGAGAGATGGTGTGGAAAAACAGCAGAGAACAAGAACAATACGTAAACAGAGATCGGAGCTCGAGAAATCCGCATGGCTTGTTCTACTAAGAGACGCGAGCATTCGCCGGCAGAGTGAAGAAAAGAGTAAATCGGAGAAATTGCGAGAAATCTATCTGTCAGAGAGAGTAAATGCTAAATGGTAATGCCAAGGAAGAAGAAAGCCAAAAAGCAGTGGGGACAGCTAATTTACGGTTTTGACCTCCCTTAGCTAAAACGGTCTACAAAATTTGTAACATTTCCAGATTCGTTTTCTCTTATCTGATCGGTAGTTTTAAATTTTTAATTTGCGGATAGTTTTTGAACTCTTTTTGCTATTTGGGTAGTTTTTTTAATTTGAAATTTCTCATTTGCCCATCCAAACTTTATTTATTTATAACTCTATGTCTTTATATTATTATATTATGACAATTAAATTAAAACTCATTCAAATTAGGGGTAAAACTATTATCCGTGATCCGTTCCGAAAATCCGAATATCTGAGGGGGTCAGATCCGGATAGTTAAATTATAAGGTTCGGATATCCATATCCGTTAAATATATTAAAATTTTATATTTTATTAATATTTTTTAATATATTGAGATATATATATATATATATAATTTAAATAAAATATTTTTTATAATAACAGATTTTTTTATTTTTTTTCGAACTGGATATCCCCAGATAAAATAATATCTAGGCGGATATCCGAAATCCAGATATCCGGATCCAGATAATTAAAACTCATATCCGTAGGATCCGGATACGGATCCATATATCCCAAAAAAATTCGGAAATCCGATCCGTCCCATCTCTAATTCAAACCCATACTTCCTCTTTCTCTCTCCTCACTCTCCTGTTTCCTCTATCTCTCATCTCTCTCTCCTCTTTCTATCTTGCTTCATTATTATTTTAGATTTTATGAGACCAAGTTGAATAACTAAAGTCATGAAAAATTTGAAATAGTAAAACAAAAAATGGACAAATTAGATAAACTAATAAACAATTATAAAACAACTGAATACTAAATAAAATATGGATGATATTTATTTCTTACTAAATAGCTGAATAATGAAATACATTCTAACCAAATTATAAAATAAACCAAAATATTCATGTCTAGAATTTTGTTTTTCTTTAAGAAAACAAACTTGAAATCAATCCAAGTAACACAAAAACAAATCAATATTTCTATAATATATATATATATATATATAGAAACAAAAACAAAAACAAATAAAAAAACTTTAAGATAATAAAAAAACTTTAAATTTTTTGTTAAATAACCACAAAACATAATATTAATATTAAATTATAAATGTATATGTATTATACACATATGTAGTGTACTTATGTAATATACATGAATGTATCTTGCTTTAATATTATTTTAGATTTGATGAGACCAAGTTGAATAACTAAAGTGATAAGACATTAGAATTGGTAAAACCAAAAAATGACAAATTAGATAAATCAAAACAAAATTATAAAAAACTGAATAATAAATAAAATATGGATGAATAGCTGAATAATGAAATACATTATAACCAAATTATAAAATAAACATTAAAAAATAAGTACAAAAAAACTAAGATACCTATATTCATGTCTAGAATTTTGTTTTTCTTTAAAAAAAACAAACTTGAAATACCCGAGTAACACAAAAACAAATCAATATTTCTATAATATATATACACAGAAACAAAAACAAAAACAAATAAAAAAAATTTAAAATAATTATTTTATTTTGTTAAATAACCACAAAACATAATATTAATATTAAATTATAAATTTATATGTAGTATACACATATGTAGTGTACATATGTAATATACATGAATGTATCTTGCTTATTATTGTAGATTTGATGAGACCAAGTTGAATAACTAAATTCATGAAACATTAGAATTAGTAAAACAACAAAATTGACAAATTAGATAAACTAAAACAAAATTATAAAACAACTGAATAATAAATAAAATATGGATGATACTTATTTTTTTATTGTTCTTTAGATCATGTTAACAGGAAAAATAATCAAACGGCAGACATCTTGTCAAAAAAGTGTATGAGGTAGATGATGTTTATTATGTTTTTGTTGTACCGTTAGTTTGGTTAATTGACTATTTGTATCATCCATTTACTATCTGATAAAATTAGTTGACAAAAAAAAAGATACTTATTTCTTACTAAATAGTTGAATAATGAAATACATTATAACTAAGTTATAAAATAAACATTAAAAAAATAAGTTAAACAAAACTAAGATACCTATATTCATGTCTAGAATTTTTTTTTTCAAAAAAAAAACTTGAAAAATATATACAAATTTTCAAAAATACTTTTTGTGTTTTTAAAATCAACCCAAGTAACACAAAAACAAATCAATATTTGTATAATATATATATATATATATATAAACAAAAACAAAACAAATAAAAAAACTTTTTAATAATTATTTTATTTTGTTAAATAACAACAAAACATAATATTAATATTAAATTATAAATTTATATGTAAGCAAATCAATATTTATATATATATATATATACAAAAACAAAAAACAAAATCAAAAAAAAACTTTCAAATAATTATTTTATTTTATTAAATAACCAGAAAACATAATATTAATATTAAATTATATATTTATATGTAGTATACACATATGTAGTGTACATATGTAGTATACACATATGTAGTGTACATATGTAGTATACACATATAAAGTGTACATATGTAATATACATGAATGTAGTATGCATTACATATATATGTAGTATACATGATTGTAGTATACGCATATGTAGTGTAGATATGTAGTATACACATATGTAATATACATATATAGTGTACCTGAATGTAGTATACGCATATGTAGTGTATATATGTCGTATACGCATATGTAGTATACATATATGGTGTACATGAATGTAATATACATGTATGTGGCATACATATGTACATTCATGTATTTTAAAAATGTATGTTTTCAAAAATCCAAATTTCAATAAATATATGGTATACATGTATTGTTAGTGATTAAGTTCAAAACCACTAACAATACTCAGAATGCTAATGATGGATACATCTTGGTATCAACCGATCTGATGTTGATAGTAGTTGTTGGCACATGAAAGAAGGATGACGATTATGAATGTTTACAAAACCTGCAATATCTTCTTTATGATTTCTTCTCCGTCGACATGGAGATGAAGCGCAATGCACAATTCAAGAGAAGCTCAAGCGAAAAAGAACAACCTCAAGTTTAGGGTTTATGGTTTTGTAAATGTCGGTGAATAGCGTTCACGAACACACTCAAGACGCGTGATGCATGAGCCATATGTTTTTCAATATGTTTTTTTCTAAGGAATTGGGAGTTAGAGAAGTGGATGCGTTGATGTTGATAAAATTGAGTTTAAAAGATGTTACTAAATTAGCAATTACCAAAAACTGACATTAAGTGCTGCTGCTCGAAGAAGCAGCGTTTCTCTCTTACGCTTTCAGTTTGCTGGTCAACTCAGCGAGCTTCTGGATCTCCCTCTTAGTTTTTTTTTTGTTTTCCGGTTAACTGTGCAATTTGTTTTCTCATGATTACATCTTCCGTTTCTGGGGCTGGTACGATGAGTCTACATTTATCAACAATATTTTTCTGGATTTCAGCATGCGAGATGGAAGCTTCTTCCGTGGCACCATTTGGACACTCAATGTTCACTTTGATCCCACCATTGAGTAGAGAAAACTCATATATAACTTCTTTAGCTTCAAACATGTATGTTCCTGGTGAAACGTCAATTTCAGGATTTTCTTGAATGCCTTCTTCTTCTCTCACTTGTTAAGCTACGGCTTCAGATCCATGGATCCCTAGAGGTCCCCAGTTCTGTGAGAACACAAAACCTTTCACACTCCCTGTTTTCCATTTATTTGCGATAGAAGTTTCGATCGCGGAAATGAAAGTCTTCAAAGCCTTCGATGCCATATTTTTTCACTATGTTTTTTTTTTCTAAGGAATTGAGAGTTAGAGAAGTGGAGGCGTTGATATTGATAACAAAATGAGAGCAAACATAGCATATTATGATAAACTCTTTATACCTCACATTGAATATTAATATGTATTTAGTTTTCGTACGTGCAAAATTTGGACATATGTATATTAGAGCAAACACATTGTGTGAACCTCATCAACTGGAAACGTGAGAGCTTCAAAAGGTTCATCTTCTAGGAGCGATGGAACAAATTGGAGAGATTTGAGGTTTCCGCCATTGTTGAGAAACCAAAAAAAATTGAAGGCAACAATTTTTTTTCAAAACATCATTTGAATTCAAATATACAACTATGATATATTTATGGAAAACCAAAAGTTTATCGTTCTATGCCGAATGTGGAGAAAATGAACAAAAATAAACTGAGATTTGGCATATTATTTTGTTTTTTTTGTTTTTTTTTGCTTTAAGTATACCAAATGTAACAATTTACAAGCCCACTCCCACCCAAATATATACCACTTCTATCTCTTCCATTATAGTATATTACATATCTTCAAGGAAACAAATATTTAACAAAACAATAAAAATTACTCTTTTTGGATTATGTGGCGCATATGAAATTCACAAACAATTTGATCTTCAAGAAACAACGAATTAAGCCAATCCAAGATGTCGAGTTTGCAATCGCTAATGTTATCAAATGGATCACAATTACAACTGCACACAATAATATGACGTGAACTCTCTCAGCTCAAACGATGCAAGTTTCTACATCGTGGTCTCATCCAAATGCGGACTGGTTTAAATGTAATTATGATGATGATTTTAACCCGATTTCTCAAAGAGATTTGGACGGATGGATTCAACGTGATCATCAAAAAATGACTAAATTTTGGGGCTCGATTAATTTGGGATATGCAACTTCTAGTCTCGAAGCTGAAGGGAATGCATTGTTGGTAGCTTTACAAAACACTTGAAGTATGAGATAGGATTCAATTTATTTCCAAGGGGATTGCAAGGTTTTGGTCAATATATTACAAAAGAAATCAAATAAATTTCCGTCGGACTACCTTTAGTCATATTAAAAAAGAAATCAATCTATTAATTAAGAAGGGACCTCCCACCAGTTTGGTTAACAAACACTTTCTATTTTATAGATTCAAATTAATATAATTCATTTTGCCGGAAAAATGCTACAAAATTATAGTGGGCCTAAATAAGCAAGCCCGTTATTACGATTTGGCCCATTATTTTGTTTTCCCCCGCCAAATGATCTTCTTCGCAAATCATATCTGTCTGATTCGTGTTTTCGCTCAAGTAATGTATGCTCATTCATATATTGCAGGAAATCTATTTCATTACACTGATATTCACAAATGGCTATCATACGGACACGGTACTTAAGTTTTTTTGTTTTTTTCATAGTTATTACTTGAATCTATAATAATAACTATGCATCATGACTTGTGTATATATATAGATGGGAAGAATCTTAATTAGTCTTGGTGGGCAAGGCTATATCATCTTTATTTAATGGGAGGCATTAGATTAACAATTCATGAAATTAGGGTTTTGTTTCATCTGTCTTTCACCAAAAAAACAAAAACAAAAAACAATATGAGGTCTCTGCTTCTTAGCCGGCTCTCGAAGCTTAAGCTTTGCCTGAGAAAACCACATGCACTTGTAGCTGTAAGCAAGCAACTCTCTCTTTCTCTTGGCTACGTTGTAACACTAGCGGTCTTCTTCTGATGTATGAATGATAATGATATGATAGATTCTGATGTATGAAATATCAGAATCCAACTCCACCATCACCAATCATCATCATGATATAGCATATCTTCTGATGTATGAATAAAAGAATGTTTCTTATAAGAGCTTTTTTTTTATGTTTATACATGAATTCTTATAAGAGTTAAATAAATGGAAAATCAATTTCTTAAAAAGAAAAATCATTTTAAAAAACACTATTCGAAAGTAATCTATCATATCATTATCATTCACCTAAATTTTTATTTGTTTTGTTGTTAAAGATATTATTCGCATGGAGAAGCAATGAGTTTTATGTTTGACAGTATAAGGGCACAATAAATTACAAAACCCCACATGAAGTGAAGAAGTTACATCATTTTTTATTTTGTTTTAAGTTCCATCATTATTGCTCCACTTGCAAGAATTATACATTTGTTCAAGCTCTATATAAGGCAATATGCGCGGGAAAATAATATTCATACTTAAAAAATATCATCTCTCTCATTTCACTATGCCTAACCGAAACAGGAGAAACAAAAACACGAGAGGAGCTCCTCCTCCGCGAGCCCATCAGAAATTATGTTCGTCATCTCTTAAAAAAAACATTTTACTGGTCTATTTATATTGAGTAGATTATATAGATCTTTCGTTTTTTTTGCATTGGTTCTTGCTCTGATTTTACTGGTTAACTTCAATTTCTCCTGTGGAATTTTTGTAGATGTATGTCATCTGGTTCTTTTTGGTATTTGGATTGCAATCAAAGTCATATATCTCCCAATGACTTATTGTAGGCAGAAATTCAAACAGAGAGGCAGAGCTTGGAGCTCACACGTGGGTTTTACTGTTTACTTTCTTATGTATCTCTTTTTGTCTTTCTTGTCATATAAATTGCTCCATGACCATGATTGTCATTCCTTCTGCATTGTACAATGAAGCTGATGGCGAACGTAAATATCTTCCTCAGTTTTTCAAGTCTTGGACGCCATCGACAGTTCCTCGAGATCGGATTCCATTAAGATCGATCCGTGTTTTTGAGAGAGAATTCAACAAAAACAACAAACAGTGGAATTTTGCACAAAACCCTAGATGGATGGATGGATCGTAGGGCTGTTTCGTTGCACGGATTAATAATATCTTCCTGAAACTTATATTTCGCCAAAAATAAAGCCCATTAGTCGCTCAATTGAATCGGCCTAAATGACTGACTTTTTTTTTATATATATATAAAATGAAGAAGATACATCAAAAATACATAAAAGGATAACAATACAAGATAATAAAATAATGAAAATAAAATTTGATGATTCTTTTTTCCAAGAAATTTTATTCGCAAATAACGTGTCCATCCTTTCATATCTCAAATTCGCATTCAATTTGATGCGATTTTCAACTTTGACTATCATTCATTGTTTCCCCTGTTGTATTACATTGACCAATTCCCAATTAGGGGCTAAAGATGTTCGTCGGAATAGAACCCAATTTACTGATTCCTTCGATCGAAATAAGATTTGAGACTGCCAATCTTCAACGACTGTACGAATGTCGCCATACAACAAATGTGCATCTTCCGCTCCAAACCGTCCTACCGCTCCAAACTGACTTATGTTGGTTTTTGGTTTGTTCCATGATTTGTAGACTATATAAGTATCTCCATATATGCGGGTTTGTAATTTAATATTTTACAACCCGTGAAAACAAAAAAGAGAAAAACAAAATATAACAAAATATAATAAAAACAAAATATAAGTAGTTATGGCATTTTTCTGTGTTAAATGATGATTTGTATTTTAAATGATTAGTTATATATTTATGTAATTAGATGAGTATATTAGAATACGATTTATTTCTTTTTCTATTTTATATTTTATTTAAATTTTAAAACTTAAGATATAAATAAAAATTTAGAAACATACAATAATTATGATACAACTAAAAAGTAGTAAGATTTGTTTATTCACACAAAAAGTTGTTTGTTCATTTAGACTCTTATTTAAAAATGTTTCGCCAAAATATTTTATTAATAGTTCAAAATTATGTTTTTGAACGTATATATTTAAATAATTTAAAATTTTAGTTACTTGAATAATTAATGTTTGGAAGTAGGAATAGCAAGGAAATTGGGGGGAAAAATAAAATTTCTCATTTAATAAAAGACAATCGGATTAATAATATATATTATTAATTTACGTAATTGTTTTTTTTTGAAAAATAAATGAATTTTATTTTCTTAAAGATATTTTAAACTAAAATTAAAATATCATATTTGTAATTATTTTTAAAGATATTTTCGGAATTAAATTAAAATAGAAATAATATACTTTGTTTTTAATTAATATTGCTCAAAAAAATCTGTTTGGAAAGAGAAATAAAAAGAAGGAATGGTAGTTATCTAGAATATGAATAAATTAAATTGTATTTTTTCCTGTTTGGACACAAATGTTACCATGTTTTAATAGATTAGATAATTTAATCAATCAAATAAAGATTAAATGTTATTTATAGATAATATAATTAATTAGAATGTTAACATCTAACAATAAAGATATTATGTAGATTTTTTATTATTTTAAACTTGCTTATTAACAGATTTAATTAATCCTGATAAAAAATAAGGAGTGCTTGGAAATAGATTCCAAAGTGCTTCTTTTTTTAATTGTATAGATATTATATATGAAATTAGTTGCTAATAAGGTAAAATTGGGTTACCTAGGTTTAAATGCAACGTCTTCATTCTTCAATAATGTAGATGTTTTGATGAGACATGTCTCCTCCATAACCTCGATTTCTTTCTGTACGGCTAAATACTTAGATTAACGCAGTGTACGTTAATTTTGTTTTGAATCTAGGAGCTACTGATATGATAACTCCAACGATATAAATTAGGCGATGTATGGTATATTCATTACTATTAATGACATATAGACATTCCTCTCGAGATTTTATAAAGTTTTTATATTTTGAATTTATTTGGTCTTGTCTGAAACAAAAAGTCATTTGCTAACCAAGAGCTTGTAATGGGGTGGTTCCCATTCGGGGTGAGGTTCGGCTCTGTGGGTCTAGGCCAGGGATCGAATCCCCCGGATGTGAATTATCACATTAACTCTTGGCCAAGTGGGACATCATAAGTGGGATGTGTCACTCCCGCACGGGAGATTAGTCTGTGCCCGTTAAGAGCCTGGGATTACTTCCTAGTTTAATCAAAGAAAAAAAAAACAAGAACTCATTTGGTCAGAAAAAAAAAATATGTTTAACGACATCTGTGTACACAATATACAAATGGGTTATAAGTCTATTTATATGCACGATTCATTCATTGTCATTCATGCCGGTCTCATGGACAGTATATATAGGCCTTGTTGTTAGGAATGGACAAAATGGATCAATCTATTTTTCTATATTATTTTCTTATTGATATGTATATAAAAAAAAAAAATTTCCTCTTTACTCGTCTTCTTCGTTGACTCATGTTCACTAACAATGTCAGCTCCGATTGTATCTTGTCAAATGTCACTCGGAAGAAGTTTATAATTCACAATTGGAGTCGGAAAGTAGATTTTGAAAACAAATAAAGCGGCAGATTGGATGACAGTTTTTGGGTTGTGAAGGTTTCGATGTATGTGGTCTTCCAACACCGACCCGTTTTGGAGGACTTAGAGAACACATCTGTAATAAGTATTTTCCTTGTCCTGGCAGGCATATGATGATCGATGCTCCACATGCATGCTCTCTATCTATTTTGCTTGCTTCAATCGAGATTTCTTTCTTTCTTTGTCAATTTAGGGGAAAAACTTACAGCTCAGTCGCGTGAAGAAATTCAACAGGTCCACGCATACTCTTCCTGGAAATTACTACATAACTTTGGAAGCCAAGGATCCAGAATTCGGTTCGCTTCAAACTTTTCAGGTTCTGGTTAACGAAAGAAGATATAAAAGCTTAGTTTTGAGTTGCAGCATTAATTGCATGAGGGACTTAGCGGCGTCGGTTAGCCTTTCTTTTTTCTTTAGGTTTTCATAATAATAGGAATAAACCGCCTTGGATTTGTTTCAATTTCAATGCTCTTTCGGATTTTTTCCAATCATCGTCAAGCATGAGTGATATGTTTCGATGTCGATCGCAAAACATCACCCTTGGTGTTGCTGATGAATCAATAATTTTACAGGCGGATGTATATGACCAAGTATATGACCAATTTGCAGATCAGCGATATTGGTGTTCCTTTGAATCTGAAGATGGAACATCTCTGCTATTGGTCAGTATGTACGTTTGGGGAATTCTCGTTCAGCGGCAATGCGTTCCGATGAATGGTGGTGTATGTTCACAACAAGCTACGGTTTATTGGCGTTTGTTCAAAGCTTCACGATGTTGGATTCGTACATTAAAGGTTTTTGTTTGATTTGTTTGCACTGTAAACTTTCACTATGGCAACAAATATGGAGGAGAGAACAGCAAACACCACTCCGCAAAACGAGAATGAACGTTATCTTTTGGGGCAGTTTATCCGTCATGAATAAGGAAACAAAGGACACATGGAGGATTTCTACCGGAAGCATCAAGTATATTGATTTCAACCAAGCCACAAGTTTCAGAATTATCTTCAACAACATTAAATCTATATTTACTAGTTAAAGTAATGCTATATGCATTTTGGAGTCTCGGCAACAAGCTGATAGCCAACAAAATGTGTGTGAAGGAGGGACATAACATAATTATTCTGTTTGCCTGTAAGACTTCCGGAAGAATAGCTAGAATTTATAGAACGCAAAAGGAAACCAAAGTCACTAGTAGGAAACGATTTTATATGTTGAATTCAAAGGGGAGAAAAGTAAAGTCATACAATGAGGGGACAAAGTCAAAACCAAACCCTGGTAGAAAGATTTGGATACGGAAGCTTTGGTATCCAGTTGTAGAAACAAAACTTCATACAACAGAAATATTGGGTTTTATCATGTTGTGTGTAATTACGAGGTTTAGCCAAGAGTTGCTAACCAAACACACAATTCGCATCGAAAAAAGAAAAAATACAGAAAATGAATATAACGGATTTACTCATCCGTTAGGGAATAAGACTTTACTTCGTAGAGCATATCGTCAAATTCACTTTTCATGTTATGTCAGTCTTAACATATGGCGCATATATCTGCATATGTAATAATTTGTTTTCCGGAAATTTTTGTATATTGACTTTGTAACCGTATTTTGTATATTGACTATGTAACCGTAGTTTGATATTAATGAAACTGTTTGCCGAAAAAAAAGTAAAAAAATTTGTGGATCAGATAACAATAAACCATCATTAAATGCGTCTACATTAATCAATAACGATTGAAATTGCAATGAAACTACTAAAACCATGATCTCCTAACTACATGATATATAGTTCACACATTATACCACTGTATAATCAATTGGTTGGCTATACATTACTTTCAACGAAGAAAAAAAAAACTCTAAATGTATAAGTTCTTTTTTTTTGTTAAAGAGAATATGTATAAAATTAGATCAGTTTTTATTTTGTTTTGTAGTGTCGTATATTTCTAACGAAATATAATAATAATATTAAATCAAATAATTTACTTTTTTACAGAAAGAATGAAATTGTATCTAACTTATTAAACCAAAAAGACTAATCCTTCACTAAATACACGTAATACAGATGACTATCAAATTCTTGTGAAATAATTTTGAAAATTTTAGTTATGTTGTTTTAATACATAGTCAAATCTTACATGAATATTGAAACTAGATCATAGATGTTTGGGTCTCTAATTGTCTCCGAATCTCCAAAAAATCGAGATCTCTCATCGTAGTCAACCGATTTAAAAAACTTTATTCAAGTACTTGTTATAAAATAATTGAAGATGCCGAATAAACTTTAAACTAGTTTATTTAACATTAATAGAGAGGTTTAATGTGGTTATGTGGTTTAGAAATATACATAGGATGATTAGTTTCATTAGTTACTACATTTACCAAAAAAATGAATTCTCGTAGAGTTAGCCCACAAATTATGAAATAATTTTGAAAATTTTAGTTATCTTGTTTTAATACATAGTCGTATCCTACATGAATATTGGAACTAGATCATAGGTATTTGGGTCCCTAATTGCCCCCGAATCTCCAAAAACTCGAGATCTCATAATGTAGTCAACCGATTTAAAGCGAATAAAAAACTTTATTAAATTACATGTTAGAAAATAATTGAAGATTCAAAATAACATTTAAACTAGTTTAGTTAACATTATTAGAGAGGTTTATTGTGGTTAGGTATTTTAGAAATAGACATAGGATGATTAGTTTCGTTTGTTATTGTATTTACCGAAAAAATGAATTCTCGTAGGGGTAAGACCATAAATTATGAAATAATTTTGAAAAATTTAGTTATCTTGTTTTAATACATAGTCGCATCCTACATGAATATTGGAACTAGATCATAGATGTTTGGGTCCCTAATTGTCCCCGAATCTCCAAAAAATTGAGATCTCATAGTGTAGTCAACCGATTTAAAACAAATAGAAAACTTTATTAAATTACTTGTTATAAGATAATTAAATATTCTAAATAAACTTTCAACTAGTTTAGTTAACACTAATAGAGAGGTTTATTTTGGTTAGGTATTTTAGAAATAGTCATAGGATGATTAGTTTCATTAGTTATTGCATTTACCGAAAAAATGAATTCTCGAAGGGGTCTGCCCACAAATTACGAAATAATTTTGAAAATTTTAATTCTTTTGTTTTAATATATAGTCGCATTCTACATGAATATTGGAACTAGATCATAGATGTTTGAGTCCCTAATTGTCCCCGAATCTCTAAAAAAATAGAGATCTCATGGTGTAGTCAACCGATTTAAAACGAGTAAAAAACTTTATTAAATTACTTGTTATAAAATAATTAAGTATGCCTAATAATCTTTAAATTATATTATTTAACATTAATAGAGAGGTTTATTGTGGTTAGGTATTTTAGAAATAGACGTATGATGATTAGTTTCATCAGTTATTGTATTTACCGAAAAAATGAATTTTCATAGGTGTTAGCCCACAAATTATGAAATAATTTTGAAAATTTTAGTTATCTTGTTTTAATACATAGTCGCATCCTACATGAATATTGGAACTAGATAATAGATGTTTGGGTCCCTAATTGTCCCCGAAACTTCAAAAAATCGAGATCTCATAGTGTAGTCAACCGATTTAAAACGATTTTTTTTTATTAAATTATTTGTTATAAAATAATTAAAGATGCCACTTTAAAATAGTTTAGTTAACATTAATAGAGAGGTTTATTTTGGTTAGGTATTTTAAAAATAGACATAGGATAATTAGTTTCATTAGTTATTGCATTTTCGAAAAAATGAATTCTCGTAGGCGTTAGCCCATAAATTATGAAATAATTTTGAAAATTTTAGTTATCTTGTTTTAATACATAGTCGCATCCTACATACATATTGGAACTAGATCATAGATGTTTGGGTCCCTAATTGTCCCCGAATCTCCAAAACATTGAGATCTCATAGTGTAGTCAACCGATTTAAAACAAATAGAAACCTTTATTAAATTACTTGTTATAAGATAATTAAATATTCTAAATAACCTTTCAACTAGTTTAGTTAACACTAATAGAGAGGTTTATTTTGGTTATGTATATTAGAAATAGTCATAGGATGATTAGTTTCATTAGTTATTGCATTTACCGAAAAAATGAATTCTCGTAGGGGTCTGCCCACAAATTACGAAATAATTTTGAAAATTTTAATTCTTTTGTTTTAATATATAGTCACATTCTACATGAATATTGGAACTAGATCATAGATGTTTGAGTCCCTAATTGTCTCCGAATCTCTAAAAAAATAGAGATCTCATGGTGTAGTCAACCGATTTAAAACGAGTAAAAAACTTTATTAAATTACTTGTTATAAAATAATTAAGTATGCCTAATAATCTTTAAATTATATTATTTAACATTAATAGAGAGGTTTATTGTCGTTAGGTATTTTAGAAATAGACGTATGATGATTAGTTTCATTAGTTATTGTATTTACCGAAAAAATGAATTTTCATAGGTGTTAGCCCACAAATTATGAAATAATTTTGAAAATTTTAGTTATCTTGTTTTAATACATAGTCGCATCCTACATGAATATTGGAACTAGATAATAGATGTTTGGGTCCCTAATTGTCCCCGAAACTTCAAAAAATCGAGATCTCATAGTGTAGTCAACCGATTTAAAACGATTATTTTTTTTATTAAATTATTTGTTATAAAATAATTAAAGATGCCACTTTAAAATAGTTTAGTTAACATTAATAGAGAGGTTTATTTTGGTTAGGTATTTTAAAAATAGACATAGGATAATTAGTTTCATTAGTTATTGCATTTTCGAAAAAATGAATTCTCGTAGGCGTTAGCCCACAAATTATGAAATAATTTTAAAAATTTTAGTTATCTTGTTTTAACACGTAGTCGTATTCTATATGAATATTGGAACTAGATCATAGATGTTTGGGTCCCTAATTATCCGAATCTTCAAAAAATCGAGATCTCATAGTGTAGTCAACCGATTTAAAGCGATTAAAAAACTTTATTAAATTACTTTTTATAAAATAATTAAAGATGCCAAATACACTTTAAAATAGTTTAGTTAACACTAATAGATAGGTTTATTTTGGTTAGTTATTTTAGAAATAGACATATGATGATTAGTTTCATTAGTTATTGCATTTACCAAAAAAATGAATTCGTGTAGTAGTTAACCCACAAATTATGAAATAATTTTGAAAATTTTATTTATCTTGTTTTAATACATAGTTCCTTCCTACATGAATATTGGAACTAATTCATAAATTTTTGGGTCCTAAATTGTCCCGAATCTTCCAAAAATCGAGATCTCATAGTGTAGTCAACCGATTTAAAACGAACAAAAAACTTTCTTAAATTACATGTTATAAAGTAATTGAAGAATCCAAATAACCTTTAATATATTTTATTTAACATTAATATAGAGGTTTAATGTGGTTATATATTTTAGAAATAGACAAAGGATGATTAGTTTCATTAGTTACTGTATTACCGAAAAAATAAATTTTCGTAAGTGTTAACCCACAAATTATGAAATAATTTTGAAAATTTTAGGTATCTTGTTTTAATACTAGTCACATCATACATGAATATTGTAACTAGATCATAGATGTTTGGAGATGATAACAATAAGTTTATTAGCTTAAATAGTTCTCCCTAGAAGTTTCTCCCAGGCCCGACTTTCGAGATAGCCGCCGCCCCCGCTCCAATGAGCCTTCGTCGCCGGAGCATCTGGGTGCATATCTTTTCCTCTTGAGCAGCCTTCTTCCTTTCTCGGGTCCTCCTTGCTCCGCCTGAAGAACCGTCACTCGTTTCCGCCGGAGCTCCCTAGTCGCCAGCGAGATCTCTTTTTCTCCTTCTCTGGCTTCTCAATGGCATCGAAGCCCAGTCGATATCTTGCTTACCATTCCTCAACCTTCTTGACGTCGGGGCCGTCGTTACCATTCAAGTCACCTTCTTATCTCCGAGTGAAGCTCCCCCCGATGTTGAACCCTTGTCACCATTCGGAACCGCCCGATCCGCCAATCCCAATACGCCCTTCTCAGTCGCCGCTCTCTTTTTCACACCCTCGGAAGTCAACAACATATGCTCTGCCGGGGGTCAGAGATCTGTTGTCGAGATTCCTCTCCTCCTGTTCCCTCCAATCCTTCTCAAATCCAGAGTTGAGCTTCATTTTACCTGTCGCGAATCCGAATAGGAGCAGTTTCTCTTGGTCACTTCCGAGGACACTTGATGGCTTTGAGCGCTTCCCCAATTCGATTCTTGTGGCAAATTTTCGACAACCCTCAAGGCAACTTCCTCCGGCGAGTGCCCGAAAATTCAGAAATGTTGCCTCCGTAGTTCATAGGACTCACCGCGCCGGCCGTCCTTCAACTTTCTCACTTTGGGAGAGAGTAATGTCACTATTTTATTCCCTTTGGGAGAGATCGTTTCAACCATATTTCTCCGTTATGGAGATAATTTTTCCACCAAATTAACTCTCGACGAGAGCTGTCTCTTTCCCGACCTTAAAACCGAGGAAATTTTTGAACTTGCTAACCGGTTTGTCATCTTTTGTTGCGGTGTGTACGGGGTCTAAAGATGCAACGAGACTAATTTCGATGAGATTCGACGGTATAAGCGGTTTCAACGTCACAAGATAAAGTGACTAACTTCAAACTTTTCGTCTTTGCCGGTAATGTGCTATCGACGCATCCAAGCTCGGATTCGCCCCGACTTAGTATGTGGTCAAAATTTGGTTTAGAGCGTTTTTACCTTGCTCTGGTAAGGTTTTCTTCATCTTCCGGCTAAAAATTCCCTTTCTCGGCAAGACTTGGGATTTTTCTCGGCTAGAAATCCATTCTCGGCTAAAACCTGTGTCTCTCGGCTAAAACTGCATTCCTGTTTGGCGGGTACTCTTCCTTCCGGCTAAAACTGGGTCCTTCTTGGCTAGAATGAATATTTGTCGCTAATTCTTTTTCTGCTCGTTCCATTTTGATTCTTGTTCGACCAATCAGTTTCTTTGGGCCAGCTCCGACGTTGAACCCTTGTCACCCTCAGGAACCGCCAGATCCGCCAAATCCAATACGCCCTCCTCAGTCGCCGCTCTCCTTTTCACACCCTCGGAAGTCAACAACATATGCTCCGCCGGCGGTCAGAGATCTGTTGTCGAGATTCCTCTCCTCCTGTTCCCTCCAATCCTTCTCAAATCCAGAGTTGAGCTTCATTTTACCTGTCGCGAATCCGAATAGGAGCAGTTTCTCTTGGTCACTTCCGAGGACACTTGATGGCTTTGAGTGCTTCCCCAATTCGATTCTTGTGGCAAATTTTTGACAACCTTCAAGGCAACACTCTCCAGCGAGTGCCTGAAAATTCAGATCTGTTGCCTCCGTAGTTCATAGGACTCACCGCGCCGGCCGTCCTTCAACTTTCTCCCTTTGGGAGAGAGTAATGTCACTATTTTCCTCCCTTTGGGAGAGATCGTTTCAACCAAATTCTTCAGTTATGGAGATAATTTTTCCACCAACTTCCCTCTCGATGAGAGCTATCTATTCCCCGACCTTAAAACCGAGGAAACTTTCGAACTTGCTAACCGGTTTGTCATCTTGTGTAGCGGTCTGTACGTACGGGGTCTGAAGATGGAACGAGACTCATTTCGATGAGATTCGACGGTATAAGCGGTTTCAACATCACAAGATAAAGTGACTAATTTCAAACTTTCCGGCTTTACCGGTAATGTGCTATCGACGCATCCAAGCTCGGAGTCAATGTCATTCTATCAGGGAGATCACTTTGGTTTAATCTTTGTTGCTTTCAATTTTTATTGTTTTAGCTTAAGAGTTTTGATAACTCTTTTCGTGCTATGTAATCCAAAATTTTAAGTATTGAAAAGAACGATTGCAGAAAAAAAAAGATCATAGATGTTGGGGTCTATAATTGTCCCCGAATCTCCAAAAAAATCGAGATCTCATGGTGTAGTCAACCGATTTAAAGCGAATAATATTTTTATTAAATTAAATGTTATAAAATAATTGAAGATTCCAAATAGCCTTTAAACTAGTTTAGTTAACATTAATAGAGAGGTTTATTGTGGTTAGGTATTTTAGAAATAGACATAGGATGAATAGTTTATTTAAGCGTTTTCACTCAGTCAATTAAAACTAAAGTGCACACTACCACAATCATAGTGGTTGTCAATGCAGTACTTTAGGATCGAATCCACAGAGAGCAAGGTTACACTACTATTCTCACAATTATGAAATTAAGTTAAGACAGAAATATGGTTTGTTTTAGAAAAAGTAACAAGAGCAATTTAAACGATGTAAATTCGATAAAGGAAAGACGTTAGGTCGAGGGTTTATTCGCAGGAATCCAGAGATCATAAATCAGACAACTATTCAGGTAATAATTAAAAGCAAGTTTCAAACTCATACATAAATATCTAACCAATCCACTTCCGTGCTCATGGTTATTAAATCTAGCACCCTAAAATCCTAACTTCCGTTGGCATAGAATTCTCGATCAACATTAACGAGCTGGTTCAATATGTTCATGAATCGTCTTAACATCAACTTCCGCAGGCTAAGGACAATTCGCTCACTTATGTTCTTTCTAGCAACCTAAGACACTTCCACACTCTTAGATTGCCCTAGTTCATAGACCTAGCGGCCAGCTCAAGTCTAAGCAATAAACACAACAATAAGCGAAAACCACAAAAGATAAATCCCTATCTGCGTCTAATTCAATGACTCATGGATCCCCTTGAAGGGCTTAACCTAAGTATGGAACTACTCAGACATAGTAACGAAGAACAAGCAAGGAGATGAAGAAATCATAATATAAATAAAGAGAGAAAGAGTTTAGAATTCTTCTCAATAGATACAGAGATTCTTCTCCAAAGCTTACAATGATTCAATAGCAAAAAGGTCTGAATAGAACAAAATGTGGCTGCCTCCAAGAGGCTAAAAATAGAGTATATATAGGTCTAGGTCGAATTAGGTCAAAACAGGAAGTTCCCAGGGCAAAATAAGTAAAACATAAGTTTCCTTTCTTCGTCTCGCCGGCTGGTATCGGTCGATGCTGACCTCTCGGGTAGGGGTAGCATCGACCCGTCTTCTTCAGCATCGGTGGATGCTGACTCCTCGGGTAGGGGTAGCATCGACCCGTCTTCTTCAGCATCGGTCGATGCTGACCCCTCGGGTGGGGGTAGCATAGACCGGCCCATCGACACCTTCACCACCATCAGTCGATGACAACCTCTCGGGTAGGGGTGGCATCGACCTGTTCCACCGGTATCAACCGATGCTGGATCTTTCTTCACGGTTTCATGCGTTTTTGCCCTCGTAACTTCGATTTCATCCTTGAACGCCTTTTTACCTGAGATATCTAAATAGAAGACTAAAAGACTCTAAACCGGACTTTGACTCGATACAAAAATTGAAAGAAACATTAAAACATACGTTAGAAAGCGGTAAAAACAAAGCATATCAATAGTTTCATTAGTTATCTCGTAGGTGTTAGCCCACAAATTATAAAATAATTTTGAAAATTTTAGTTATATTGTTTTAATACATAGTCGCATCTTACATGAATACTGGAACTAGTTCATAGATGTTTGGGTCCCTAATTATCCCAGAATCTTCAAAAAATCGAGATCTCATAGTGTAGTCAACCGATTTAAAGCGAATAAAAAACTTTATATAATTATTTGTTATAAAATAATTAAAGATGCCAAATAACCTTTAAACTAGTTTAATCAACATTAATAGAGAGGTTTATTGTGTTTAGGTATCTTAAAAATAGACATAGGATGATTAGTTTCATTAGTTATTGTATTTACCGAAAAAATGAATTCTTGTAGGTGTTAGCCCACAAATTATTAAATAATTATAAAAAAATTAGTTATCTTGTTTTAATACATAGTCGCATCCTACATGAATATTGGAAGTAGATCATAGATGTTTGGGTCCCTAATTGTCCCTGAATCTTAAATAAATCGAGATCTCATAGTGTAGTCAACCAATTTAAAACGAATAAAAAACTTTATTAAATTACATGTTATAAAATAATTGAAGAGTCCAAATAACCATTAAACTAGTTTAGTTAACATTAATAGAGAGGTTTATTGTGGTTAGATATTTTAGAAATAGACATAGGATGATTAATTTCATTAGTTATTGCATTTACCGAAAAAATGAATTCTCGTAAATTTGTAGTTATCTTGTTTTAATACATAGTCACATCCTACATGAATATTGGAACTAGATCTTAGATGTTTGGGTCCCTAATTTTCCCCGAATCTATAAAATAATCGAGATCTCATAGAGTAGTCAACCGATTTAAAGTGAATAAAAAACTTTATTGAATTATTTCTTATAAAATAATTAAAAATGCCAAATACCCTTTAAACTAGTTTATTTAACATTAATAGCGAGGTTTATTTTGGTTAGGTATTTTAGAAAAAGACATAGGATGATTAGTTTTATTAGTTATTGCATTTACCCAAAAAAATAAATTCTCGTAGGGGTTAACCCACAAATTATGAAATAATTATGAAAATTTAGTTATCTTGTTTTAATACATAGTCGCATCCTACATTAATATTGGAAGTAGATCATTGATGTTTGGGTCCCTAATTATCCCCGAATCTTCAAAAAATCGAGATCTCATAGTGTAATCAACCGATTTAAAGCGAATAAAAAACTTTATTAAATTACATGTTATAAAATAATTGAAGAGTCCTAATTTCCATTAAACTAGTTTAGTTAACATTAATAGAGAGGTTTATTGTGGTTAGGTATTTTAGAAATAGACATAGGATGATTAGTTTCATTAGTTATTACATTTACCGAAAAAATGAATTCTCGAAATTTTTTAGTTCTCTTGTTTTAATACATAGTCGCATCCAACACTAATATTAGAACTAGATCATTGATGTTTGTGTCCCTAATTGTCCCCGAATCTCTAAAAAATCAAGATCTCATAGTGTAATCAACCGATTTAAAACGAATAAAAAACTTTATTAAACTACTTGTTATAAAATAATTAATAATGTCAAATAACATTTCAACTAGATTAGTTAACATTAATAGAGAGGTTTATTGTGGTTAGGTATTATAGAAATAGACATAGGATGATTAGTTTCATTAGTTACTGTATTTACCAAAACAAAATAAAAAAATCTCGTAGAGGTTAGTCCATAAATTATGATATAATTTTGAAATTTTATTTATATTATTTTAATATATAGTCGCATCTTACATGAATATTGGAACTAGATCATAGATGTTGGGTCCCTAATTAACGTCGAATCTCCAAACAAATCGAGATATCATGATGTAGTCAACCGATTTAGTTAACATTAATAGAGAGGTTTATTGTGATTAGGTATTTTAGAAATAGACATAGGATGCTTAGTTTCATTAGTTATTGCGTTTATCCAAAAAAATAAATTCTCGTAGGTGTTAGCCCACAAATTATGAAATAATTTTGAAAATTTTAGTTATCTTCTTCTAATACATAGTCGCATTTTACATGAATATTGAAACTATATCATATATGTTTGGGCCCCGAATTTTCCCCGAATCTTCAAAAAATCGAGATCTCATAGTGTAATCAACCGATTTAAAGCGATTAAAAAACTTTATTAAGTTATTTTTTATAAAATAACTAAAGATGCCAAATACACTTTAAACTAGTTTAGTTAACACTAATAAAGAGGTTTATTTTGGTTAGGTATTTTAGAAATAGTCATAGGACGATTAGTTTCATTAGTTATTGAATTTACCGAAAAAATGAATTCTCGTAGTGGAAGAAATAATTTTGAAATTTTTAATTATCTTGTTTTAATATATAGTCGCATCCTACATGAATATTGCAATTAGATCATAGATGTCTGTGTCCCTAATTGTCCCCAGATCTCTAAAAAAATAGAGATCTCATGGTGTAGTCAACCGATTTAAAACGAATAAAAAACTTTATTAAATTACATGTTATAAAATAATTAAGTATGCCTAATAACCTTTAACCTATATTATTTAACATTAATAGAGATGTTTATTGTGGTTAGGTATTTTAGAAATAGACGTAAGATGATTAGTATCATTAGTTATTGCATTTACCGAAAAAATGAATTCTCGTAGGTGTTAGCCCACAGATTATGAAATAATTTTGAAATTTTTTGTTATCTTGTTTTAATACATAGTTGCATCCTACATGAATATTGAAACTATATCATAGATTTTTGGGCCCCGAATTGTCCCCGAATGTTCAAAAAATCGAGATCTCATAGTGTAGTCAACCGATTTAAAGCGATTAAATTTTTTTAATTAAATTATTTTTTATAAAATAATTAAATATGCCAAATACACTTTAAACTAGATTAGTTAACACTAATATAGAGGTTTATTGTGGTTAGATATTTTAGAAATAGTCATATGATGATTAGTTTCATTAGTTATTCCATTTACCGAAAAATGAATTCTCGTAGGGGTTAGCCCAAAAATTACGAAATAATTTTGAAAATTTTAATTATCTTGTTTTAATTTATTGTCGCATATTACATGAACATTGAAACTAGATCGTAGATGTTTGGGTCTCTAATTGTCCCCGAATCTCTAAAAAAATAGAGATCTCATGGTGTAATCAACCAATTTAAAACGAATAAAAAACGTTATTAAATTACTTACTATAAAATAATTAAGTATGCCTAATAACCTTTAAAATGTATTATTTAACATTAATAGAGAGGTTTATTGTGGTTAGGTATTTTTGAAATAGACGTATGATGATTAGTTTCATTAGTTATTACATTTACCGAAAAAATGAATTCTTGTAGGGGTTAGCCCATAAATTATGAAATAATTTTTAAAATTTTAGTTATCTTGTTTTAATACATAGTCGCATCCTACATGAATATTGAAACTATATCATAGATGTTTGGGCCCCGAATTGTCCCCGAATCTTCAAAAAATCGAGATCTCATAGTGTAGTCAACCGATTTAAATCGAAGAAAAAATTATATTATTATTTGTTATAAAATAATTAAAGATACCAAATAACTTTTAAAATAGTTTAGTTAATATTAATAGAGAGGTTTATTGTGGTTAGGTATTTTAGAAATAGACATTGGATGATTAGTTTCATTAGTTATTGCATTTACCGAAAAAATGAATTCTCATAGGTGTTAGCCCACAAATTATTAAATAATTATGAAAAATTTAGTTATCTTGTTTTAATACATAATCGCATCCTACATGAATATTGAAACTATATCATAGATGTTTGGGCCCCGAATTGTCCCCGAATCTTCAAAAAATCGAGATCTCATAGTGTAGTCAACCGATTTAAACCGAAAAAATGAATTCTGGTAAATTTTTAGTTATCTTGTTTTAATACATAGTCACATCCTACATGAATATTGTAACTATATCTTAGATGTTTGGGTCACTAATTTTCTCCGAATCTTCAAAATAATCGAGATCGCATAGAGTAGTCAACCGATTTAAAGTGAATAAATTTTTTTATTGAATTATTTGTTATAAAATAATTAAAGATGCCAAATACCCTTTAAACTAGTTTATTTAACATTAATAGCGAGGTTTATTTTTTTTAGGTATTTTAGAAAAACACATAGGATGATTAGTTTCATTAGTTATTGCATTTACCCAAAACAATAAATTCTCGTAGGGGTTAGCCCACAAATTATGAAATAATTATGAAAAATTTAGTTATCTTGTTTTAATACATAGTCGCATCCTACATGAATATTGGAAGTAGATCATAGATGTTTGGGTCCCTAATTATCTCCGAATCTTCAAAAAATCGAGATCTCATAGTGTAATCAACCGATTTAAAGCGAATAAAAAACTTTATTAAATTACATGTTATAAAATAATTGAAGAGTCCTAATAACCATTAAACTGGTTTAGTTAAAATTAATAGAGAGGTTTATTGTGGTTAGATATTTTAGAAATAGACATAGGATGATTAGTTTCATTAGTTATTGCATTTAACGAAAAAATGAATTCTCGTAGGTGTTAACCCACAAATTATGAAATAATTTTGAAAATTTTAGTTATCTTCTTTTAATACATAGCCGCATCCTACATGACTATTGAAACTATATCATAGATGTTTGGGTCCCGAATTGCCCCCTAATCTTCAAAAAATCGAGATCGCATAGTGTAGTCAACAGATTTAAAGCGATTAAAAAACTTATTAATTTTTTTTATAAAATAATTAAAGATGCCAAATACACTTTAAACTAGTTTAGTTAGCACTAATAGAGAGGTTTATTTTGGTTAGGTGTTTTAGAAATAGTTATAGGATGATTAGTTTCATTAGTTATTGCATTTACTGAAAAAAATAAATTCTCGTAGGGGTTAGCCCACAAATTACGAAATAATTTTGAAAATTTTAATTATCTTGTTTTAATATAAAGTCGCATCCTACATGAATATTGGAACTAGATCATATATGTTTGGGTCTTTAATTGTCCCCGAATCTCTAAAAAAAGTAGAGATCTCATGGTGTATTCAACTGATTTAAAACGAATAAATTTTTTTATTAAATTACATGTTATAAAATAATTAAGTATGCCTAATAACCTTTAAACTATATTATTTAACATTAATAGAGAGCTTTATTGTGGTTATGTATTTTAGAAATAGACGTATGATGATTAGTTTTATTAGTTATTGCATTTACCAAAAAAATAAAGTTTCGTAGGTGTTAGCCCACATATTATGAAATAATTTTAAAATTTTTAGTTATCTTATTTTAATACATAGTCGCATCATATATGAATATTGTAACTAGATCATAGATGTTTGGGTCTCTAATTGTCCCCTAATCTTCAAAAAATCGAGATCTCATAGTGTAGTCAACCGATTTAAAACGATTAAAATGTTTTATTAAATTATTTGTTATAAAATAATTAAAGATGCCATATAAATTTTAAAATAGTTTAGTTAACACTAATAGAGAGGTTTATTTTGGTTAGGTATTTTAGAAATAGACATAGGATGATTAGTTTCATTAGTTTTTTCATTTGCCGAAAAAATGAATTCTCGTATGCGTTAGCCCATGAAATAATTTTGAAAATTTTAATTTTCTTGTTTTTATACATAGTCGCATCCTACATGAATATTGGAACTTGATCATAGTTGTTTGGATCCCTAATTGTCCCAGAATATCCAAAAAAATCGAGATCTCATGGTGTAGTCAACCGATTTAAAACGAATAAAAAAAAATTAAATTAGTTGTTATCAAATAATTAAATATGCCTAATAACCTTTCAGCTAGATTAGTTAACTTTAATAGAGAGGTTTATTGTGGTTAGGTGTTTTAAAAATAGATATAGGATAATTAATTTAATTAGTTACTGCATTTACCAATAAACAAAATTCTCGTAGGGGTTAGCCCACAAATTATGAAATTATTTTGAAAATTTTATCTATCTTTTTTTAATACATAGTCGAATCCTACATTAATATTCTAACTATAACATAGATTTTGGGTCCCTGATTGTCCCATAATCTCCAAAAAATCGAGATCTAATGGTGTAGTCAACCGATTTAAAACGAATAAAAATCTTTATTAAATTACATTCTATAAAATAATTGAAGATTCTGAATAACCTTTAATATATTTTATTTAACATTAATATAGAGGTTTAGTGTGGTTAGGTATTTTAGAAATAGACAAAGGATTATTAGTTTCATTAGTTACTGCATTACCGAAAAAATGAATTCTCGTAGTTAGCACACAAATTATTAAATAATTTTGAAATTTTTAGTTATTTTGTTTTAATACGTAGTCGCATCCTACATGAATATTGGAACTATAACATAGATGTCTGGGTACCTAATTGTCCCCGAATCTTCAGAAAATCGTGATCTCATAGTGTAGTCAACCGATTTAAAATAATTAAAAAAGTTTATTAAATTATTTTTATAAAATAATTAAATATTCCAAATACACTTTAAACTATTTTAGTTAACACTAATAGAGAGTTTTATTTTGGTTAGCTATTTTAGAAATAGACATATGATGATTAGTTTCATTAGTTATTGCATTTACTGAAAAAATGAATTTTCGTAGGGGTTAGCCCACAAATTATGAAATAATTTTAAAAATTTTATTTATCTTGTTTTAATACATAGTCGCTTCCTACATGAATATTGGAACTAGTTCATAAATGTTTGGGTCCCTAATTATCCTGAATCTTCAAAAAATCGAGATCTTATAGTTTAGTCAACCTATTTTAAACGAATAAAAAAGTTTATTAAATTACATGTTGTAAAATAATTGAAGACCCAAATAACCTTTAATCTAGTTTAGTTAACATTAATAGAGAGTTTTATTGTGGTTATGTATTTTAGAAATAGACATAGGATGATTAATTTCATTAGTTATTGCATTTACAGAAAAAATGAATTCTCGTAGGTGTTAGCCCACAAATTATGAAATAATTTTGAAATTTTTGAGTTATCTTGTTTTAATACGTAGTCGCATCCTACATGAATATGAGAACTATATCATAGGTGTTTGGGTCCCTAATTGTCCCCGGATCTTCAAAAAATCGAGATCTCATAGTGTAATCAACCGATATAAAGTGAATATTTTTTTTATTAAATTATTTGTCATAAAATAATTAAAGATGCTAAATACCCTTTAAACTAGTTTATTTAACATTAATAGAGAGGTTTATTTTGGTCAGGTATTTTAGAAATTGACATAGGATGATTATTTTCATTAGTTATTGCATTTACCGAAAAAATGAATTCTCGTAAGGGTTAGTTGAAAATTTTAGGTATCTTGTTTTAATACTAGTCACATCCTACTTGACTATTGTAACTAGATCATAGATGTTTGGAGATGATAGCAATAAGTTCATTGGCTTATATAGTTCGCCCTAGAAGTTTCTCCCATGCACGACTTTCGACATAGCCGCCGCCCCCGCTCAAAAGAGCCTTCGTCGCCGGATCATCTGGGTGCAGATCTTTTCCTCTTGAGCAGCCCTCTCCCTTTCTCGGGTTCTCCTTGCTCCGCCGGAATAACCGTCACTCGTTTCCGCCGGAGCTCCCTAATCGCAGGCGAGATCTCTTTTTCTCCTTCTCTGGCATCTCAATGGCATCGAAGCCCAGTCGATATCTTGCTTACCGTTCCTAACCTTCTTGACGTCGGGGCCGTCGTTACCGTTCAAGTCACCTTCTTATCTCCGAATGAAGCTCCCCCCGACGTTGAACCCTTGTCACCCTCCGGAACCGCCAGATCCGCCAAATCCAATACGCCTTCTCAGTCGCCGCTCTCTTTTTCACACCCTCGGAAGTCAAAAACATATGCTCCGCCGACGGTCAGAGATCTGTTGTCGAGATTCCTCTCCTCATGTTCCCTCCAATCCTTCTCAAATCCATAGTTGAGCTTCATTTTACCTGTCGCGAATCTGAATAGGAGCAGTTTCTCTTGGTCACTTCCGAGGACACTTGATGGCTTTGAGCCCTTCCCCAATTCGATTCTTGTGGCAAATTTTCGACAACCTTCAAGGTAACACTCTCCGGCGAGTGCCCAAAAATTCAGACATGTTGCCTCCGTAGTTCATAGGACTCACCGCGCCGGCCGTCCTTCAACTTTCTCCCTTTGGGAGAGAGTAATGTCACTATTTTCCTCCCTTTGGGAGAGATCGTTTCAACCAAATTCCTCCGTTATGGAGATAATTTTTTCACCAACTTCTCTCTCGATGAGAGCTGTCTCTTTCCCGACCTTAAAACCGAGGAAACTTTCGAACTTACTAACCGGTTTGTCATATTGTGTAGCGGTCTGTACGGGGTCTGAAGATGCAACGAGACTCATTTCGATGAGATTCGACGGTATAAGCGGCTTCAACGTCACAAGATAAAGTGACTAACTTCAAACTTTCTAGCTTTGCCGGTAATATGATATCGACGCACCCAAGCTCGGATTCGCTATCATTCTATCAGGGATATTACTTTGGTTTAATTTTTGTCGCTTTCAATTTTTATTGTTTTAGCTTAGGAGTTTTGATAACTCTTTTCGTGCTATGTAATCCAAAGGTTTAAGTAATGAAAAGAACGGTTGCACATAAAAAAAGATCATAGATGTTTGGGTCCATAATTATCCCCGAATCTCCAAAAAAATCAAGATCTCATGGTGTAGTCAACCGATTTAAAGCGAATCAAAAACTTTATTAAATTACATGTTATAAAATAATTGAAGATTCCAAATAACCTTTAAACTAGTTTAGTTAACATTAATAGAGAGGTTTATTGTGGTTAGGTAATTTAGAAATAGACATAGGATGAATAGTTTCATTAGTTATTGCATTTACTGAAGAAAAAAATTGAATTCTCATAGGTGTTAGCCCACAAATTATAAAACAATTTTGAAAATTTTAGTTATATTGTTTTAATACATAGTCGCATCTTACATGAATATTGGAACTAGTTCATAGATGTTTGGGTCCCTAATTGTCCCCGAACTTTCAAAAAATCGAAATCTCATAGTGTAGTCAACCGATTTAAAGCGAATAAAAAAAGTTATATAATTATTTGTTATAAAATAATTAAAGATGCCAAATAACCTTTAAACTAATTTAGTTAACATTAATAGAGAGGTTTATTGTGGTTATGTAGTTTAGAAATAGACATAGGATGATTAGTTTCATTAGTTATTGCATTTACCGAAAAAATGAATTCTCAAAGGTGTTAGCCCACAAATTATTAAATAATTATGAAAAATTTAGTTATCTTGTTTTAATACATAGTCGCATCCTACATGAATATTGGAAGTATATCATAGATGTTTGGGTCCCTAATTGTCCCCGAATCTTCAAAAAATTGAGATCTCAAAGTGTAGTCAACCGATTTAAAGCGAATAAAATACTTTATTAAATTACATGTTATAAAATAATTGAAGAGTCTAAATAATCATTAAACTAGTTTAGTTAACATTAATAGAGATTTATTGTGGTTAGATATTTTAGAAATTGACATAGGATGATTAGTTTCATTAATTATTGTATTTACCGAAACAATAAATTATAGTAGGTGTTAGCCCACAAATTATGAAATAATTTGAAAATCTTAGTTATATTGTTTTAATACATAGTCACATCCTACATGAATATTGAAACTAGATCATAGATGTTTGGGTCCCTAATTGTCCCCGAATCTTCAAAAAAATCGAGATCTCATAAAGTAGTCAACCAATTTAAAGTGAATAAAAAACTTTATTAAAGTACATATTATAAAATAATCGAAGAGTCCAAATAACCATTAAACTAGTTTATTTAACATTAATAGAGAGGTTTATTTTGGTTAGGTATTTTAGAAAAAGACATAGGATGATTAGTTTCATTAGTTATTGCATTTACCGAAAAATGAATTCTCGTAGGGGTTAGCCCACAAATTATGAAATAATTTTGAAAATTTTATTTATCTTGTTTTAATACATAGTCGCTTCCTACATGAATATTGAAACTAGTTCATAAATGTTTGGGTCCCTAACTGTCCCGAATCTTCAAAAAATTGATATCTTATAGTGTAGTCAACCGATTTTAAGCGAATAAAAAACTTTATTAAATTACATGTTATAAAATAATTGAAGACCCAAATAACCTTTAATCTAGTTTAGTTAACATTAATAGAGAGTTTTATTGTGGTTATTTATTTTAGAAATAGACATAGGATGATTAGTTTAATTAGTTATTGCATTTACAGAAAAATGAATTGTCGTAGTTGTTAGCTCACAAATTATGAAATAATTTTAAAAATTTTAGTTATCTGGTTTTAATACGTAGTCGCATCCTACATGAATATTAGAACTAGATCATAGGTGTTTGAATCCCTAATTATCCCTAGATCATCAAAAAATCGAGATCAAAAAATCAAAAAATCGAGATCATAGAATATAAAATATTTAATGATGCTAAATACCCTTTAAACTAGTGTATTTAACATTAATAGAGAGGTTTATTTTGTTTAGGTATTTTAGAAATAGACATAGGATGATTAGTTTCATTAGTTATTGCATTTACCGAAAAAATGAATTCTCGTAGGGGTTAGTTGAAAATTTAAGGTATCTTGTTTTAATACTAGTCACTTCCTGCATGAATATTGTAACTAGATCATAGATGTTTGGAGATGATAACAATAAGTTCATTGGCTTAAATAGTTCGCCCTATAAGTTTCTCCCATGCACGACTTTCGAGACAACCGTTGCCCCCGCTCCAAAGAGCCTTCGTCGCCGGATCATCTGGGTGCAGATCTTTTCCTCTTGAGCATCCCTCTCCCTTTCTCGGGTTCTCCTTGCTCCGCCGGAATAACCGTCACTCGTTTCCGCAGGAGCTCCCTAGTCGCTGGCGAGATCTCTTTTTCTCCTTCTCTGGCTTCTCAATGGCATCGAAGCCCAGTCGATATCTTGCTTACCGTTCCTCAACCTTCTTGACGCCGGGGCCGTCGTTACCGTTCAAGTCACCTTCTTATCTCCGAGTGAAGCTCCCCCCAACGTTGAACCCTTGTTACCCTCCGGAACCGCCAGATCCGCCAAATCCAATACGCCCTTCTCAGTCGCCGCTCTCTTTTTCACACCCTCGGAAGTCAACAACATATGCTCCGCCGGCGGTCAGAGATCTGTTGTCGAGATTCCTCTCCTCCTGTTCCCTCCAATCCTTCTCAAATCCATAGTTGAGCTTCATTTTACCTGTCGCGAATCTGAATAGGAGCAGTTTCTCTTGGTCACTTCCGAGGACACTTGATGGCTTTGAGCGCTTCCTCAATTCGATTCTTGTGGCAAATTCTCGACAGCCTTCAAGGCAACACTCTCCGGCGAGTGCCCGAAATTTCAGATTTGTTGCCTCTGTAGTTTAAAGAACTCACCGCGCCGGCCGTCCTTCAACTTTCTCCCTTTGGGAGAGAGTAATTTCACTATTTTCCCCCCTTTGGGAGAGATCGTTTCAACCAAATTCCTCCGTTATGGAGATAATTTTTTCACCAACTTCTCTCTCGATGAGAGCTGTCTCTTTCCCGACCTTAAAACCGAGGAAACTTTCGAACTTGATAACCAGTTTTTCATCTTGTGTAGCGGTCTGTACGGGGTCTGAAGATGCAACGAGACTCATTTCGATGAGATTCGACGGTATAAACGGCTTCAACGTCACAAGATAAAGTGAGTAACTTCAAACTTTCTGGCTTTGCCGGTAATGTGCTATCGACGCATCCAAGCTCGGATTCGCTGTCATTCTATCAGGGATATTACTTTGGTTTAATCTTTGTTGCTTTAAATTTTTATTGTTTTAGCTTAGGAGTTTTGATAACTCTTTTCGTGCTACATAATCCAAAAGTTTAAGTAATGAAAAGAACTGTTGCACAAAAAAAAGATCATAGATGTTTGGGTCCATAATTGTCCACGAAACTCCAAAAAAATCGAGATCTCATGGTGTAGTCAACTGATTTAAAGCGAATAAATTTTTTTATTAAATTACATGTTATAAAATAATTGAAGATTCCAAATAACCTTTAAACTAGTTTAGTTAACATTAATAGAGAGGTTTATTGTGGTTAGGTATTTTAGAAATATACATAGGATGAATAGTTTCATTAGTTATTGCATTTACTGAAGAAAAAAATTGAATTCTTGTAGGTGTTAGCCCACAAATTATAAAACAATTTTGAAAATTTTAGTTATCTTGTTTTAATAAATAGTCGCATCTTACATGAATATTGGAACTAGTTCATAGATGTTTGGGTCCCTAATTGTCCCCGAATCTTCAAAAAATCGAGATCTCATAGTGTAGTCAACCGATTTAAAGCGAATAAAAAACTTTATATAATTATTTATTATAAAATAATTAAAGATGCCAAATAACCTTTAAACTAGTTTAGTTAACATTAATAGAGAGGTTTATTGTGGTTAGGTAGTTTATAAATAGACATAGGATGATTAGTTTAATTAGTTATTGCATTTACCGAAAAAAATGAATTCTCAAAGGTGTTAGCCCACAAATTATTAAATAATTATGAAAAAATTAGTTATCTTGTTTTAATACATTGTCGCATCCTACATGAATATTGGAAGTAGATCATAGATGTTTGGGTCCCTAATTATCCCCGAATCTTCAAAAAATCGAGATCTCATAATGTAGTCAACCGATTTAAAGCGAATAAAATACTTTATTAAATTACATGTTATAAACCAATTGAAGAGTTCAAATAACCATTAAACTAGTTTAGTTAACATTAATAGAGAGGTTTATTGTGGTTAACTATTTTAGAAATAGACATAGGATTATTAGTTTCATTAGTTATTGCATTTACCTAAAAAATGAATTCTCGTAGGTGTTAGCCCACAAATTAAGAAATAATTTTGAAAATTTTAGTTATCTTGTTTTAATATATAGTCACATCCTACATGAATATTGGAACTAGATCATAGATGTTTGGGTCCCTAATTGTCCCCGAATCTTCAAAAAAACCGAGATCTCATAGAGTAGTCAACCGATTTAAAGTGAATAAAAAACTTTATTAAATTACATGTTATAAAATAATCTAAGAGTCCAAATAACCATTAAACTAGTTTAGTTAACATTAATAGAGAGGTTTATTTTGGTTAGGTATTTTAGAAAAAGACATAGGATGATTAGTTTCATTAGTTATTGCATTTACCGAAAAAAAAAAATTCTCGTAAGGGTGCCCACAAATTATGAACTAATTTTGAAAATTTTAGTTATCTTGTTTTAATACATAGGCGTATCCAACATTAATATTGGAACTAGATCATAGATGTTTGGGTCCCTAATTGTCCATGAATCTCTAAAAAATCAAGATCTCATAGTGTAGTCAACCGATTTAAAACGAATAAAAAACTTTATTAAATTACTTGTTATAAAATAATTAAAGATGTCAAATAACATTTCATCTAGATTAGTTAACATTAATAGAGAGGTATATTGTGGTTAGGTATTATAGAAATAGACATAGGATGATTAGTTTCATTAGTTACTGCATTTACCAAAAAAATAAAAAATCTCATAGAGGTTAGCCCACAAATTATGATATAATTTTGAAAATTTTAGTTATATAGTTTTAATACATAGTAGCATCTTACATGAATATTTAAACTAGATCATAGATGTTTGGGTCCCTAATTATCCTCGAATCTCCAAAAAAAATCGAGATCTCATGGTGTAGTCAACCGATTTAAAGCGAATAATTTTTTTTATTAAATTACTTGTTATAAAATAATTAAAGATGCCGAATAACCTTTAAACTATTTTAGTTAACATTAATAGAGAGGTTTATTGTGGTTAGGTATTTTAGAAATAGACATAGGATGATTAGTTTCATTAGTTATTGCATTTACCGAAAAAATGAATTCTCGTAGGGGTTAGCTTCATAATTTTGAAATTTTTAGTTATCTTGTTTTAATACATAGTCGCATCCTACATGAATATTGGAACTAGATCATAGATGTTTGGGTCCCTAATTATCTCTGAATCTTCAAAAAAAATCGTGATCTCATAGTGTAGTCAACCGATTTAAAGCGAATATAAAATATTTATTAAATTATTTGTTATAAAATAATTAAAGATGTCAAATAACATTTAAACTATTTTAATTAACATTAATATAGAGGTTTAATGTGGTTATGTATTTTAGAAATAGACATAGAATTATTAGTTACTTTAGTTTAGAAGGCAAATATTTTAGACATTTGAATAAACTATTAAACCAAAAAATCTTGGTCTATTTGTAAAAACAATTGCAAAGCAATTTAGATAGCCAGTTAAACACACACAAATCCAGATTCCCAAGATGTTTTTGGATTCGATTTGGTTCCTCGACTTTTATCTATACATATTGACAATCCATTTGTTAGTTGTCGTATACAGATAATGATACGGCATTCAAATTTATTTATAAAAAAAATTATCTAATAAAAAAAAAAGCAAAAACAACAATAATAACCAAAAAAATATATATATATCTATCTAAAATTACAGAAATTTATCCTCTATTATTGATCGTCCCAGATTTATTTGTCGTTTCTTACCTCTGCCTCTGTGTAACCAATGTCGACGTTCTTTCCTTTTTTGGGTTAAAATGTGAACATATTACCAAAAAAGAACAAGAGTTATACAAGCTTAATAACTTAGAGCATTACACTAGGTATGAGTGAACCATTAGAATAACAGGTCTTGACATCATTTTCGGGAGAGAGGAGCCAATAGAGAATCATGAATCGATTTATCAATTTGCTTAAAGACAGTTTCCAGCGGAAGTGAAGTTGCATTGTGCAATCTTCTATTCATCTCCTTCCAAAGGATGTAAACCGTTCTTTCCTTTTCGCCTACTTATACTTCATTCTCGAGCAAATTCATGGTCTCAAGTCACCATCTGTTTTGACATGTCACAATTAGGATATTATTCTACAATTAGGAAATTATGGTTTTTTTTTTATTTGTTTTAAGAAGATTTCTTAAGAGAGTTATGTTAAGTCTTTACCTATAAATATGTATGCTCGTGACAGTAAGTTTTTCATCCGATCAATAAACACTTTTAGAATTCTAGTTTCTAATTTTTATATTTTTTCCTGAAAGCAATTCATGTTTCTTTGTTTTAACCACAATTCGGCCACGATCGAGAAGTTTTTTGGATTCTAGAACTTCAAGTTCGTATCTGAGTTTGAGAACATGACGGTAGCTTAAATAGATTTATCTTCTGGAAATAGGAGAAAACACGAAAAAGGAGAATTCGATGGGTGGGTATGAAAAAATTCAGCAAACTGATACACATTTGTAAGGGGTTATTGGTTCTTACATTTTAATGAATTTGGAAATTCAAACCAAATCAAGGGGAAAACGCTCATTTTATTCCTGAACTATTTGCTGACGCTTGATTTATTCCCCAATTATGGCTTGCTCAAATAAATTCCCGAACTTAGAGTTGACTGCACAAAATTATGATTAAAAAAGTCAATCGTTATATTTTAAACGGACTCCGTTACAATTAAAACCTAATAAACATATCCCGTCGGAATTTCAGTCAGAAACTCTTAACCCCCAAAATTGCAAACCCTTGGGTGATTTCTGGCGAGAATAAAACAACAAAACCTTGGTGATTTGTGTCGATTCGATCGATTGTGAAGCTCGAAGGTTGTTAACAATGGTGAAAACTATGTGGAGAAGGCGGAAAATTCCAGTTCGAAGGGATCCAGACCCATACCCATAAATTGATCGTGAACCTGAATGTTGTGGAGATGATGTTGATGAAGAAGAGAGAGTTGTTGGGGGTGAAGAAGAGAGAGTTGATGTGGGTGAAGAAGAAGAGACCGTGGAATCAGATGTAGGAGAAGATGTCGAAGGAGATGATTGTGAAGCTATTAATGAAGATGCAGGTGGATATAGAGAGGATGGGCCAGAATTGGAGAATGTTGACCCATTTGTGAATGTAGAACTATGTGAGGATGATGTTTGGTTTTCTCATTTTGGAGATGGTGGTCGTGAAGATGGAGTTGAGGATGCTGATGATAGTGGTGATGAAATTTGGAATGACGATTACATTCCGGATCCATTAACAGATGATGAAGAGGAAGCAGAGGGTACACCATTGAATAGTCATCCCAATGAGATCTTAGCACTAGGGAAGTGCTTCAACAATGCTGATGAATTCAAGTATGCACTTCTCAGGTGTTCTCTAAAGACTGGGTACGATATCGAAATGTATAAATCGTCTACTGACAGGCTTGGTGCAAAGTGCACCAAACATATAGAAGAAAAATGCCCTTGGAGAGTGTACTGCGAAAAGTACAAAAACAAACTGATGGTCAAGGTCTTGGTAGATGAGCATATTTGTGCAAGGTCGGAAACGACTAAGCTGTTGAAGAGTGGTGCTATTGCTCAACTGTATGAAGAGAGGCTGAGGGTTAATCCGAAAATCAAGTCCCAAGAGATGGTTGATGAAATCAAGAGAGAATACAAAATGATTGTGACTGTGAGTCAGTGTAGGAGAGCAAAGGCTGTACTTTCAGCTAAAAAAAGGCTTCTCATGAATCTCATTTTGCAAGACTTTGGGATTATCAGGAAGAGGTAAGAAGATCTAATGAAGGTTCAACAATGGAGATTGAGACGATTCCCGGACCAGTTCCTGGAAGCAAGAAAAGATTCTACCGTCTCTATGTTTGTTTTGCAGCATTGAAAGAGTCTTGGAAACAGAATTGTAGGCCCATCATCGGATTAGATGCAACATTTATGAAATGGGATATCAAGGGCCAAATGTTAGGTGCAGTTGGTAGAGATGGGGATAATAGGATCTTTCCTATTGCTTGGGCCGTAGTTGAAGTGGAGGATAATCCAAATTGGTTGTGGTTTGTGCAACTTCTGAAAAAAGATTTGGAACTTGAAGATGGAGAAGAGATTACAATCATCTCGGATAAGCATAGGGTGTGTGTTACTAACAAATTTACTTGTTTTCTTGTTATTTTGTTTCCAATACTTTCTGATTTTGTTTGATTTATGTGACAGGGTTTGCTTAATGTTGTTCATATTGAGCTTCTTAAGGCTGAGAATAGGATGTGTTCTCGTCACATTCTGGAAAATTGGAAGAAAACACATAAGGACATAGATCTTGAGCGTATGTTTTGGAGAATAGCAAGGAGCTACACACATGAGGCATTTGGGAATAATTTAGAAGAACTGAAGAAGTACAACTCATTGGCTTATGATTCACTCCAATGTACTACACCAACTGCATGGTCTCGGGCTTTCTTCAAGGTAGGATCTTGTTGCAATGATAATCTGAACAACTTGTCAGAATCTTTCAATCGAAATGTTAGGGAGACAAGGAGGTTGCCGTTACTTGATTTCTTGACTGAGGTTAGAAGGAAAGTTATGGAGAGGAATGCAAAGAGAAGTGAGTTAACCAAGAGGTGGAAGAAAAGGTTCACACCAAGAGCAGACAGAGAGATTGAAAGCAATAGGCAGAAAGCTAGAGAATGCATAAGATACATGACCACAGGAAATCAACATGAGATTGACTTTCATGGGTGTGCTTGGACCGTTGATATGGAGAAGAAAACTTGTGGATGTGGTTATTGGCAATTGAATGGCATACCTTGTATGCATGCTATGTGTGTTATCACAACGACAAGGTTAGATCTCAAAAACTATGTCTCCGATTACTACTTGGCTTCAAAGTGGCGTCAACTGTGTGATGAGGGTATGAAGCCAATCCAAGGCATGAAAGCATGGAAAAGGTTAGGCGGATTACCTATTGCACCACCACCATCAAGATTCCAACGTGGAAGTCCTCATGGTCGAGCTAGGAGAAAAGGTCCTGAAGAGTCTTCCTCTAATCCAAACAAATTAACAAGACATGGTCGTATTAGCACAAGCTCAAACTGTAAAAAAACAAGGACATAACAAGACAAGTTGTACTAATCCAACATCACCTCTTGAAGCAAAACGGCGAAGAGGTCGTCCAAGAAAAGAGGTTTTATTTGCACATCCTTTCTTGATTTGTGGTTTGCTTGAATTGTGGTTTAATTTTTGGCTTTATTCTAGGGAGAATCATCACAAGGAGGAGCTTCTCAAGCATCACAAAGAGGAGCTTCTCAAGCATCACAAGGAGGAGCTTCTCAAGCATCACAAGGTGGAGCTTCTCAAGCATCACAAGGAAGATTCGGCTTCTCTACCTAGTCGGTTTCTCTACCTAAGCAAAGACGATTCTGTGTTTGGTGTGTTTTGGCTTTTAGATTTTGGCTATTTTTAGCCATTTTCTTATTTAGGCTATGTTTTAGCATGTTTTGTTGTTTGATATTTTGGCTTAAGTTTTAGCAGGTATGTTTTTTCTGGCATGACATGTTTCAGTGGCTACTATTAAACCTGTTTTCGGAGTAATATAGGCATTTTAAAATTTAAAGAGAACATGTTCATAGTCTTACACAGTTTTGAATCAAGTCTTTAACCTCTTCATACATCCCATCTTCCACCCACTTAAACAGATGCCCATCCTAAACAAATGATAGTCAATTGTGAAGCATCACAAACATTTTTCCACTCATGAAGAATCCAATGCAATAAAATGAATCGAACAAAGTGGCATGAAGTTGATGAAACATGCTTACCATTCGTGAAACACTACAACGAAAGTAAGGACGGCCGGGATTAGGTTTTGACTGTGATGTGTAAATGCTAACATCACTTCCACATACACATTTTGTCGAAAATCCCCTTTCCTCGTTGAAGAACACACGGTTAGAAGAATTTCCAAATTCCTTTCTACTATTGGAACCTATCTCCTCCTACACTCACACGGTTTTAATTTCACCAATTTCAGTCTCTAATTACTCAAATCTAGAATCTAATTCCGACAAAAATAATCGCTTACAGATTTAGAGCGTGAATCCGTTGTATTCGTAGAGGAGATGTATTTGTCCATTTGTGGGCAACGATTTTGGCTCTTGATGTTCTTCATGAGATGGCTGCCGGAAATCGTCTCTGCTAACTCTCAGATTTAGTGTTGGAAATTTGGAGAAAAACTGAAGCGAAGAACTCCGGTGATGAGTATATAACCCGACATAACCTTGATTTTATTTTAACGTCGTCTGTTTAAAATTTAACGATTGATTTTTTTAATCATAATTTTGCGCAGTCAACTCTAAGTTCGGGAATTTATTTGAGCAAGCCATAATTGAGGAATAAATCAAGCTTCGGCAAATAGTTCAGGAATAAAATGAGCGTTTTCCCCAAATCAAGTGTTAATTAAGTAGCTAATTAAGAGAGAACTATGTGTATCATTAAATTTAATGTGTATTAATAAAATATTTTTATTGGTTCAATTTTAAATGATGTGTCAGCCTTAGAACGCATAAAAATGATGATGTGTCGAGGTTTTATTGTATTGATTATTATATTTATCTAACGACTTCAATGAAAGTATCAAATACATTGGGACATCTTTCTGGAACTACACTGTACGTCTGTAATTTCCATAAAAGACCTGGGGGACTATATATTTTTTTTAACAAAAGTTTTTTCTCTATATAGAAAAGAACACGAAAGCTTAAAAAAACCCATATATATAGAGAATGCTGGGTACGTAAATGTTTTTTGGAACCTACTACAAGTACAGATGCTTATTATAATTTTTAAATGACTGACTGCCATATGATAAAAAAATGTGTCGACAAAAAAATATGGTAAAAAATGTGTTGAAATTTTGTTTATCGTGGAGAATAACTGGTGAATGTAGGATAGTGATTCGACCGCTGGAAAGCCTCAAATATTTCTTTTAAAATTGAATATGATTCCACACTATCCCTATATATGCATTCACATGCATGATTGAATGACATTCGTCGCATCTTAAGGCATATAACACACAGAAAAGAAACGACGTGCAAGAAAGAGAGATAGAGATACCAACCATATATGAATGGTATAAACGTTGCAGTAATAAAGTGTGTCAAATAAAAACATAACAATCGTATATATTCTTTGTGATCGGTATTAAAATGCTAATGGTGACACGAGCATTTCACGGAACCTCACAAAACTTTTTGTGACACGAGCAATATTCAATAATCAATATATTGAATAGTGAATTCATATAGAGTGAATGTGAATAGTAATATAGTTGTGCTTATTTGTTTGTTGTTGCGGTGAACACACCAATTAAACATTCTTTATAAAATGAGTGAAATAGGATTTGATTCTGTAGTTTTTCACCCTTTGTGAATGATAAGCCTCCATAGATATAAAGGCAAAGTAAAAATGCAACAAGAAAGAGAATTAAATTTGGGGTAAGGTGGGGTGATAATAAGCTCGAAAGTGTGATTCCAGTCCGCTCTGTAGCACTTCAGTGCGTTCATAATTGAAGCTGTTCCAGATAGTCAATGATACATATAAAAAAAAAAATAATAATAATAATAATAATTCATTCTCTCTCCAGTCACTCACTTTGTATTAAAAGTCATTTTTTGTAAGCATCACCCAAAGCAAAACTCCTATCCGCCCCACTTGTCCTTCTTCTTTTCTTCTAATTCTTTCCACATTTATAAATGTTTGTGAAACTATAGAAACGAATTCGTGAACAACAAAAATATTATAATTAAATAATATTTTTACAAAAATAATTCTCCAGAGCTAACGAATTATATATAGCATTAATAATGGATCTTATATTATTTGATTTTTTTATTTGTATAATTAAAAATTCGGGTTGCTAATATTCAAAAATGATAATTTTTTTGTACATAGAATACACAAAGTATATATCTGCTAGCTTTTGGTTTCTTCTAGATACTTAACTCGAATTCAACTATCAACCTTAAGTTGTAATTAACCTACTTTACTAATTCATCCCTCGAGGTTTGGCAACTCCAAAAAATCTCGATGACTTAATTAAATGTTTTGAGCAAAAACAGTTTACTTAATTAAATCCAGTGATGAGTAAGAAATCGAAACAAGAATACGTGAGAGAAGATAAATGAAACTAACCTGGAAATTACTTGAAGGTGGATCAAAGCGATTTAATTGAGGGGAATGAAGTCTGGTCCGACGCTACTAACCATTAAATCGATCATTCATGTATATAAATGGTTATCAAAAAGAGAAATATAAACAATTGTAGATCTGAGTTAAGGGCCTCGTGCCAGACAACATTCCCCTCAAAAGAAAAAAGCTTTAGTGATGAACATGGAGTCCATAAGAAAACCCTAGCTTTTACAAGAGAGATGATCAGTTTATAATTTATAAAACAAGATAAAAGTGAAAGAGAGAGGGAGACAAGAAAGCAATGATGAAAAGAAGAGAGAGATATTATTAGGAAAAGATTGTGGAAAGAGATAGAAAGTCGAAAAGAACAAACATATTAAAGTCATAACTCATCAATTTTGATGACTTATTTCCACTTTTTTTTTTTTAATTCACTCAAATCTTTTAATCTGATAATGCTTTCACATGTATACGAAATTTCATATTATAAAAAAGTCAAGTATATTATCGGTGGATCGTCAACATTCTAGCTCTTGGATGCACGTAAAACAATCTCAATATAAAAAAGGTCAAATGCATGTTTCTTGAATTTCTTTGATTTTAAACTAATTATTAACTAAAACATTAAATTGTAACGCGGAAGGGTATATTATCGGATCATTTTTTATCATTATGACGATGATTTAAGTCAAAAGTATGTATTGAGAAAGTCAAAGTTTAGTTGAGATTCAAAAGAAAGAAGAGAGGTGAATTATTAGGACATGATTAGGTTGAATTTGATGAAGATGGCATTAGAGAGAGAGTGTGTGTGTGGGTGTCTTCACTTTTCACCATTCTCATTTACTTCACGTGACATTCACATGCCTCTCATGCCTCTTTGTCTCTCTCACCCACACATTTTTATACATTTTAAGATATTTTTAATATTTAGAATCAATGTTCAAAATTGCGCTAAGCGTTAGTCGGACGGTTGGATTAGGCCTAGCGCCTAGCCCAAAAATCGGAAATTAATTTTTAACTATTTTTTATTAAATTTATATTAAAACTATATATATGATGTTGAAATATAAACTATTATGTGGAAAATATGTATTAATAAATTATAATTTCAATAAATTAAATAATAAAACATAAGATATTAAGTAAAAGTTATTATAAATTCATGGAAGAATATATTGTACTAGGTGTTTAGCCCGCGCAAGGCGCGCTTGCGCGGGCAGAGAGTTTTTATCAAATAATCACATTAGTTAGATTACTAAATTTACAATCACTAATAAACCAAACAAAAATATAACAATAATGTAAGATATATGATTAACCAATCAAAAAGTAAAAACATAATAACCAACAATATTTATCTCTAGACACTAACGATGATCAATAATTGTACAAAACCCAAGCAAATAGATTAGATCAGAGCGTATGTAAACAACCCCTTTGGTAACTTTGATATCATGTTAAGTTTCATATCAAAATAAGTTATTTGTATACATTAAGTCTATGGATGATAATTCATTCTCCCTAGTCGGAACACTCTCCCTATTTTGCCGGAATCATCCTTTCTTTTTGTCGGTTCTTATCTCTCTCGCAAGGGTGGACACGAAACTATAGTATCCGGGCGTAGGTAAACAATCCATTTGGTAGCTTTGATACCATGTTAAGTTTCATCTCTAAAGTAGTACTTATTTTTATACATTAAGTTTATAAATTATTTTAATTCTTCTTTCTCCCTAGCCGGAACTCTCTCCATGTTTTGCCGGAATTGTCCTTATTTCTCGTCGGTTCTTATCTCTCTCGCAATGGCGGACACGAAACTATAGTATCAGAGCATAGGTAAACAATCATTTTGGTAACTTTGATACAATGTTAAGTTTCATCTCTAAAGTAATACTTATTTTTATACATTAAGTTTATAAATTCTTTTAATTCTTCTCCTTAGCCGGAACTCTCTCTATGTTTTCCCGGAATTGTCCTTCCTTCTCGTCGGCTCTTATCTTTCACGCAAACGTGGGCACGAAACTATGGTATAAGAGCGTAGGTAAATAATTCATTGAGTAGCTTTGATACCATGTTAAATTTCATCTCTAAAGTAGTCATTATTTGTATACATTAAGCTTATGGATTATTTTAATTTTTTATTCTCTGTAACCGTAAATCTCTTCTTATTTTTCGGAATCATCCTTTTTCTCGTCGGTTCTTATCTTTTTCGCAAGCTTATGGTTCTCTCTAAGTTTATGGTTCTTATATTTTTAGTCATCTTAAAAAAGAAATCAAATGTAAATGGTTCATCTATTAATTAAGAAGGGACCTCCCAATTCTTATTTGGTTATATTTATCCACCAATTTAGTTAACAAAACACTTTGTATGCTGATTTTATAGATTCAAATTAATATAATTAATTTTGCTGGAAGAAAAAAAAGCTACAAAATTATAACGGGCCTAAATAAACAAGCCCGTTATTACGATTTGGCCCATTATTTTGTTTTCCCCCGCCAAATTTACCCAAATTATCATCACCATTACAAATCTCAATCTCAAAATCACGGAACAAGATCAAACTACCTTGGAGAAATCTAAACCTTAATCATTTGGTACAATGCATTCTACGATCCAATCAAAGTTTTACTGCTGAGAATTAAACGTGAAAATCATCATGGAGAGAGAAGCTCTAAAATCAACATTGGATCTTACTGAAATTAATGGGCCTATATAAGTACGGGTTGGCCCATCCGTCTCTTCTTCTTCTTTCTTCTTTCCCGCCAAATTTACCCTAATTGCTTTCTTCTTTCCCGCTGAAATTGCCAAGAGCAAATTGCTTTCTTCTTCTCCGGTAAGCACAGCTAATCATCGCCTTCGAAAATCGTAAGCTTTCCGATCGATTCTTTCTTATTGTCTGAATCTGACTTCCTTTTTGGTATCAGTACATGATTCAATCCGATTACGATGTTTTTTTAACCCAGATTGTGAAGAACCCTTCTGTCTTGTGATGACGAGAGAGGAGACTGAAAACAGAGGAGAGGATATGATGATCGATGTACCAAAACCTAAAATCGATAATCCCGACGAATTCAATGTTCATTACCTCCGAATTTTCTACGGCAAGTTTTTTAGTCGTCTTCTCAAATCATTTCTTTCGGTTTCGCTCAAGTAAATGTATGCTTTGTTCATATATATTGCAGGAACTCTGTTTCCTTACACTGATATTCACAAATGGCTTTCGTACGGACACGGTACTTGTTTGTTTTGTCTTACTTTTTTGTGTTTTTTTCATTTCGTTCATGGAAGCTGTAATAATGCATCATGACTTTGGTATGTATATCAATTGTAATCTGTAGATGGGAAGCATCCTGGTTGCGATGAATTCTACTTTGGTCGAAGAGAATTCTCGTTTACGCTTGAAAACGATATTTATTTGCGGTATAAGTCCTTCAAGAATGCTTCAGCTATGGAAGACGCTATCAAAGGGAACTTTCCTTACAAGATTGATATCGGCGCTGTGTATAGCGTAGATGTAAGCGCGAAAAATCCGTTTTCCATCTTCATCATTGGTGTCATTTTACTCATTTGGGTTTTATGGATGTTTATATATTCAGCCAGATAAAAGACATGCCTATGCACAAAGTGGTACCAATGTGTTTACTCCAGTGGAGAGGGAGTTGGTCTTTGATATTGTGAGTTTTCATATCTTATCAACAATTCTCAGAACTGTTTTTTTTTATGCTGATGTTTTTTTGTGTTTTCTCAGGATATAACTGATTATGACGACGTTAGATATTGTTGCTCGGGAGCCGATGTTTGCTCCAAATGTTGGCCTTTAATGACAGTTGCTATCAAAGTCATTGATACTTCCTTAAGAGGTGCCACAAAGTTTTCTTAAATTTCAAATAGATACAACTAGCATTATGTAGTGTTCCTGAGACTTTCCATCTCTATGAATTTTTTTGGTAATAGTTCTTTGCCAATGTGCAAGACTGTTTGGTCTTGTCTTAGGAAGAACAATGTAGTAACTCATTTTGCTCTTGCCAATTGCAGAGGATTTTGGCTTCAAACACATCCTCTGGGTCTTCAGCGGGCGTCGTGGAGTTCACTGTTGGGTTTGTGATGCTAAAGCTCGAAGGTGAAACAATCACTGAACTGACCGCTAACACTCTCTGCATTTCATCTTCTGCGTTATGAAATGAAATTCCGTGTGATAACATCCTGCAGGTTGACTAATGAACAAAGATCAGCAGTTTCTGAATACTTCCGTGTTTATAAGGTGGTGTTCTCAAGAGCTAAATTGTGGATTCTTTTGTTGGTTTCTGGCATTAAGAAGTTCTCTTAGGTTTGATTATTGTTTATGTGACACAGGGAAATGAAAACAATGCAAGAAAAGTCGCTCTTATGGGTTATTCTCTTCATCCGTTTCTTGCGTACGGGTTTCCTCCATCACCATCACGTTTGCCTTTCTGATTTCAAAATCACTATTTCTGCTACTAATTTCATCTTGGGCTTTTCAGGAGATCGTATGTGTATTTTCTCAAGGATTTCTTTGAGGATGAGTTACAAGCAACTCAAAGTATATTCTCAAGCAAAGAAAAGTATGAGAAGATACTTGAGATGATTTCAGATGAAGGTATGGAAGTGTGATGGTGTATTTTTCCAGCTTACTCGAGGTCATAACCTTTGTTTGGTCACTTACAATAATCTACATCTTCACAACAGATATTCAGTCAGAGCTCAGAGAAAAGTGGGAGAGTTCTGCTAGATCATCTTTATCAGAAGAAGCCATCAGCCGTACAAGGTGGGAGCAGCTTAAAAACACGCTTCACTCGAAGAAACATAAGGTGTGTAATGTTTTTGATTAGATAGAAAAAAAGATCTATGTTAAGTGTTTTGAAAAGCTTATCTCTCTTTCAGTCAGCTTTTACCTTGATGAACTTGAAATCCTGGATCTGCTCATCTTCAATCTTTTATCCAATGTTTCAGGATCCAACACTGCGGATGTGCGTAGAAGAAATTGTCTTCACCTTTACGTATCCTCGAATTGATTTGGAGGTTTGTTATAATTTATGCTACAATTTTCATAAACCCGCAGTGCGATTATGGTAGATATTTCCTTGATGTATAAGATCTTAGAGCTACTTATAAGTTAATTGACTGTTTAGTTGTATGGTTCCTTCTTTGATTACAGGTCTCAAAACAAATGAACCATTTGCTTAAGGCACCCTTCTGTGTCCACCCAAAAACAGGTCCCTTCCGTCGATTCTTGAATATATAGCACCAGTTGATAATAATCATGTTCATACTTAGGAAATATCTTCTGCTTTCCAGGTCGTGTCTGTGTTCCGATCGACCCAAATAACTGCGATGAGTTTGATCCATTGGCAGTTCCCACACTTTCACAGGTAAAATAATTGACAGTATGTGGTACATTAGAATGTGGATCTGAATTAGTTCATCACAAAGATATTTTGTTCCTTAAGCTTATATTTCATTTTCTAACGATTATCAGCTAATAGAAGAAATCAACTCAGGAGGCTCCAAAATGGATGTGGATGATGATGGTACGTTCTTAAATACAATCAATGTTGAGATGTTTCGGATTAGCCTTTTACCCTTTACTAGCATAAATCATTTTAGTTATTTAACACCTGCCAGATTCAGAGAGAAGTTTACTTGGGAAATCAATCAAGTTCTTCAGATCCTCATTTCTAGAACCTTTACTAAAATCCTGCAAGGTAAATCTCTCATTGCTCTAATTCTCCCAAAGCTTTTTGAATATTGGAAAATATGTAAACGGGCTCTGATGCAGCTGTTGGAAGAGTGATGATATGTTAATGAAATGTCTGCAGGAAGAGATAGAGAGCTCATACAAAACCAAAATTGGGAAGTCTAAGGATTCATTCAGCTGGTAACTAAGGTGTTGAGTTTCATTCGGTTTACAGTCCGGTTATTTGGTCTAAGTTTCAATTTCAGTTTGTTTCATTTTGTAATGTATGATCTTCACTAAGCTTTAGAATCTATATCAGTAGAGTAGTCTATATCTTGTTGTGCTTTTTCCTAAGAAAATTATTCCTTATTAGGGAGTGATTAACGCGCAAGACATGTGATTGAGTATATTTATATGGTTATGAATTACGATTAATAATCAAAGATTGTTAAGGTAACGAATGTTGAAAGGTGTAGCCACAGTTTGGTCCCCATCAAGAAGTGCTTTGGCAAGAATAAGATTGGCAGCTTCGGTTGGGTGATACGCGTCCCAGAAGACAAACTTGGAGCGGTCATCACAAGCGGCTTGGCTTGAGTTCTGGTTTGGTCCCTTGAAGCAAGCAAACGGTGGAAAGTAGCCGCCACAACATGGCTTGTCTGCGTTCTCCAACCCTTCCAAAAGCACCAAACCAAAACGTTACATTAGGATTATAATCAGTAAAATCAGTGACAGGTCGTTACAAGAATTAGTCAAAAACACTAAATCTTACCGAATTGGCGATAGTTCAAAACCAGTTTCAAGAATAGGTCGTAAGAGTTGGCGTAGACAAATGCAGTGTTGTGATCTTCGGATCTTAACTCACTGTTCAATGTGATAAGAGAGTGTCTAAGCTTCATGTTATAGCCTCGGACTATTTGGTTGACTTGGTCGGAGCATTTTCCGGCCGGTATTAGATTCAATGCACGAGCAAACGGTATGCAACCGAGTGGCCCCACTCCGACCACCACAAACTTTCTAGCTCCTAGTTGATGCAAACGCTGTAAACACGCAATAGTATTGACTTAGATCGTGTTTGTGTTTACGTTTACATTTTGATGTTGACTCAAACAATATCCGAATTAATGCACTAGTTTGATTACCTTAAGATGTGTGGTTAATTGGAATACCATGGAGTCTTGCAAGACATCAATGGGGAGCTTGTCTTGAGAGAAGAAAGGTATAGATGGTTGGATATAATTCAATATATCATTTGACCCAATTGTGATTGTGAACATTGCCTTCTTCAACATCTCTTTTGTACCATTTTCACCAATCATTTCAACCATATATTCTCTACTCTTCTCAAAATAACTCACTTGTTCTCTTAATGGAACTCTCCCGATCTGTCAACAATCATTAAAGATATTCTATCTGTTCTTATAACAAAAAATATTTCACAAAAAAATATTCATTTATTTTCAGAAATTTTATTAAAATGTTTTTTATCTATTTTATTAACAAAAATAGAGAAAAATAAAATGTGTAATAAATAGTAGTAATAAAAAATTAATCTGCTACTCTTAGTATAAGTTGTATCGTTTTAGTGATTAATATAATAAATTTTCATACGAAAAAAAAAGAAAGAATGATGCTTACGAACAAAAGGCCAGTGTCGTCAAAGATTCCAGCCGCACCAGAAGCATAATTGATTCCATTGTGAATTGTGTTAGCTTCACTGTTTGGTTCAAGATATGGAGTTGGTGCTGACTTTGCTCCTAAGCCTTCACCTGTTTTTTTAACTTTTAATTTATTAGATCATGTGTTAAGACAATTAATTACAGATTAATTAGCATCATCTAAATTTTCAAAACCAACATTATGTGATCCAAGAGACGACCAATTCAGAAGAATATAATAAATCAAAACAGAACTCCTTAACAAACTCCATCAATGTAGCCTTTTGACTTCTCCACATTTCAATTTTTTTTTTCCATTACTATTTTCAATTTGTCGGTCCAACCCAATTCTGACTTTACATGCTTCAAAACGAGTCAACTTATCGATGGTCGACTACAAGTGTGTTTGTAAACTAAGGAGGTGTCCTCTTCTATTAAATCGTTGTAGCTAACCATTACATCAAGGTACATTTATATCTAACTATGTAGTAACCACTTTAACATACACAATAAATGTTGTTTTACTTTTTAATTTTGTTTCAAATTAAAATAGTATCATTTTATTATTGAAAATGTAATTTATCTCTACTTATCTCTACTTACCTACTTACCTACGATATCAGAAATGGTTCGACCATTAGTGAATCTTCTATCATGACCATTAGACTCTAAAACACTACAAAATAGTAAAAATACTCTATAAAACGGACTTATATCATAGTCTAAAAGGGATAAAAACCATGATATATCACTAACCATTACATCAAGGCACATTTATATCTAACTATGTAGTAACCACTTTAAAATACACAATAAATGTTGTTTTACTTTTTAATTTTGTTTCAAAAATAGTTATCATTTTATTATTTAAAATGTAATTTATCTCTACTTACCTACGATATCAGAAATGGTTCGACCATTAGTGAATCTTCCGGTCGGTTGGCCATTGGAAGGTCCAAAATCGATGCCATAAGGAGAAGAATCAGCTTTCGACAATGTAAAGAGATAGTTGTTGTTTCCAACATCTACCAACGAGTCTCCAAATATGAAATTTGTGAAAGATTGAGCAGCCTGAAAATGTGATATCCAAAGAAGATGAAGAAGAAAGGTGAAGTTAAAAGGCTTGAAAGAACATCTGTATGCGATCTCCATTTTTTTTTAACTTTGTCGAATCTTTACCATTGGAAAGAGATGTAATGTTTTGGTTAAATAAAGTTAAGGTTCGTGAGTACATTAAAACTTTTGAACCATTCATCTTGCTTACGTATGTTACATTAGGACTTGTTCAAAAGATAGCACATGGTTCTTCTACGTACACTATTATACTTCATGTGTTGGTCGAGTAGTAACACAAAGATTGATTTCTCTTGAGTGCATATATTGTTTGGAATTTTACATTAGGAATTTAGGACTTGTTCAAAAGATAGCACGTCGTTTTGTAATTAATATTATGACAAAATAGAAATAGGACAACAAGCTATGCTAGGCTGTCTTGTTAATATTCAAAGACAATGATGATGCAAAGAGTTTTATTAATTGCACATGTGACACATCAACCACACTTGACATTTCATATCTGGCGCGTTCTCTAACAAACATTATATAACTCTCTATAACTATATTTTTGGATAAATTTATATATTTACTAGGTTTTGCATCTACGCGTAGTGTGAATTTTTTTTTTAATATTATTTTGATAAAAAATTTATGCGATCAATTATATTTATTGAGATATTATTTTGTGTATATTGGTGATTGTAATATTTATATAAAATATTGTAGTTTTAACCTCATAAATTATATATAGTTTGTGAGGTTTCAACGGTTTTATTTTAAATTTATATATGTCCCGTTTGAAAAACGTATTATTTGGTCGAATACTTATAAGTTAGTATACCAATCCAACTAAAAATGTTAATTAAATGCTAATGAAGCCTAATCAATTTTTTAGTTTAATTAACGGCGAGGAAGAGGTTTAGGAAAAAGGTTTTTTCTTACAATAGAGAAAAGTTAAGTTTCTAATTATTATTTTTTTTTTTTAAAAAAACTCTAATAAGAAAAAAGGAAAATTGCCACTTAAAAAAAGGAAAAATGGGCATTGAGTAACGTTCGAATCATAGAATCTCTATAATATTACTTAAGAATATATTTTTTTAAATGAATTTTGTTTTGTAAGTTATTACATTACATATCATTACAAATAACAAATAATAATTGAAATAGGAAAATATATAATAGTTTTTTAAAATTATTGATTAGAATATGGAAAGTATATATTTTGCACTTAAGAAGTTATTTATTATTTAATTTCTTAATTATTTTTAATACTATATATTTTAAAATAATAATTCATTCATATATATTCAAAGAAAAAAAATCTATTCAAAATCTTGCTATATTTTCAGTATAATTTATTATATTTTATTTGAATATATATCAAAACAAAAGTTCAAAAATATTTTACTAATTTTATAAAAAGTTAAACACAATAAAACTATTTATTTTTTAAAAGTTCGTAAACTAACCACAAAAACTAGAGTTATTTAACGATGCATATTAGAGTTATGTTTTCAATATTTTAAGTTTTTGTGGGTTAGCCCGAATAATATTTTAGTTCACTGCAAAACGGGTTAAATAGACAAATTATTATAAATTGACAGATTTATCTATAATCATTAGTTAGCTATATTGTAAAATTCAGTAATTTTTTTAAATTTTAAAACAATTTCTTTTTTTTATAAATACTCTGCGTTATAATTAGCGCGGGTTAAATCCTAGTTAAGAGTTAAGTATAAAGACGTAACCATCTAAACTAAAAAGACTTATGTAAAATGTGGCCCAAATTTTTTTTTTTGTTATAATGTGTGGCCTAAAACCAATGCTTGTTTGTCTGGTAGTATATTGATGGTGGTAACTTTTAAATGATTTTTAATGATTATACCTTATTTTTTCAATCAGAGTGAATAATTTTTTTCATCATATTTAGTTGCATTCTCATTATATATGTTTTCTATGAAAACAAAAAAAAAACAAGATAGTCAAAAACTATTCTCTTTCCTTAACTACTTTAATCAGTATAAATTTTTAATTTAATCTACAAATCGAAAAACAAACTAATAAGCACAATTCTTGCTCTCGTATCTATGAAAAAAATAATTTTAAAACCACGACGATATATGAATATGAAATGAACTTTGAAACAACTTTATAATAACAAAAAAATTGAAACAAATTGGTATCAGACGTTCGATATTTCAGGATTATTTTTGGATGCATTGGGTTTTATCATACGGTATGCAAATTGGAGTTTTAGCCAAAAGATACTAGCCACACACACTTCGCATCATGGGAATATCGAATACAGAGAAAGAAAATAACGATTTAAATAATATGTTAGCGAGTAAGACTTTTTTACGAAAATCATCGTTAAATTAACTTATTTTGTTGTATCAGCCTCATTATATAACACATATATCTGTTTATGTTATATTTTGTTTTCCGATAGTTCAGTATACTGATTTTATAAACTTGATTTAATATCAATGAAATTGTTAGACGAAAAAAAACTGACAAAGTAAATATAATTTTTGTAAGTTTCATCTTGAAAAGATAGAAACCGGAATTTTTTCCGGTGACATGTTGGTTGTGGTAACTTTTTAATGGTGTTTCGATGAGATCATAAACCTAAGCGATGATGATTTAATTCTCATACTTAGAGGTCAATGTAAAGAATATTAAAATAACAAATATTATTTTATATCTGAGAAAATTAGTTTACACATGGTCATTTTTTCTTCGTTTTAGTCGTCTTTCTCAGTCCATGGGTGAATTCTTTTTCATGCCGTTCTTTAGTCTTTTTATATTCCATCAGAGCATATATTTGATCAAAAAGACAATTAAGTAGGCAAAATCAATACAACTTACATAAAAATTGAAAAATATGAATAACAAACAGAACAACTCAAAACAAATAACTAATACATTGATCTATGGCAATCCCAAACCGAATATAAAAATGTAATTTCTTCAATCCGTTCTACACTATCTATTCCATGCGATCGTGAGAGATTTTATGGATATATGACAAAAATTTAGATGTTAATGTAGATTATAATTATTGGTTAATTAAAATTCTATGTGAAAAGACTTAGAATCAAGTATGGGTGTCAAAATAGGTCATTTGTCATGGGTCGATCCAATTTGACTCATGACCCATGACCCTAATGGGTCAATTTTTTTGACCATAATGGATTGATGGGTCAAATGGGTCATGGGTCAAATAGGTCAATTTGTAATGGGTCTTGGGTCAAATGGGTGACCCTTTTGACCCATCATCATGACATCATCATACATAATTATGACATCATCACACATTATTATGACATCATCAAGACATTATTATGACATCATCATGACATCATAACAATATTACCTATAATACCATCATTTTTCTCAAAAAGCAATAATCCATCATTTCCCCCCCCCCCCCCCCCCAAAACGCGATTTCACATTTTCCCGCCAAAAACGTGATTTCACATTTTTCCCGCCAAAAACGTGATTTCACATTTTCCCGCCAAAAATGTGATTTCACTTTTTTCCCGGAAAAAACGTGATTTCACATTTTTTTAATTTTCTCATTTTTTAAAATTATTAATAATATTTATTTAAATAAATATTTATTTTTCTTGGGTCACCCATTTGACGCATGTCTCATCTAATTACATGGGTCATGGGTCATCCATGACCCATCACTCATGGGTCATGGATGATCCATGACCCATTTACATATAACCTATTAGGGTCATGGATAATGGGTCATGGGTCACCCATTTGACCCATTTTGACACCCCTAGAATCAAGTAACTTCAACTTTTATAACTAACATATATATATTTATAGATAAGAAATCAGTTTATGACAAAAATAGCGGTAAAATGATTCCATCATAATAAACCAATTGTTATCTAACGTGTGCACATACACACTTGTAAATAGATTTTATTATCATATTTATTCTTAATTATTTATATAATTTAGACCATTATTTTAAATTAGAAAAAAATCCTACTTTAATATCATGTTGTTTTTTTTGTTAATGGAAATTTTTCCTATTTTAATATTATGTTGGGTTTTTGTTGTTAATAGAAATTTTATACATAATTTTCTTATCTTTTATGTTTTTACTAACAATAATATTAAAATTTAATTTTGAATATTGACGTAAACCAATAAAATTGAGTGTTTAAAATCTTATGTGGACACCTTTAAACGCATTAGCATCAACTTTGTTTAGTATATGATGATATATATGTTATATGGATTACTCTCAACTAAATATAATACTCACTTACGTAAAGATTGAAACAAAACACAAGAAAAGAAAGTTGATTAGGAGATTAAATTAGATCAAATGTTACATTTTTTGTCATCAGAAAACAAATTTAAAACAAATATACCACTATTAATGTTTTTTTACACACTACAATTTTGTAAAACAAAATTAAAGTCTGGTATATTTTTAAATTGCCTCATTCTCAAATTGGTAAATAACATCAAATTTATTATTTTACTAAGCTAAATTATTACTGTATTTATTTATATTATTAAAAATCTTGGATATAACTGTATTATATATAGAATTATTAGAAAACTAAAAGATATATACATTGGTTTAACCTTAATAAATAGCACTTCTTTCCACATTTCGGTTTTTTTTCTTCAGCACATTCCAAATTATAAATATAATAATATATATGAACAATTATAATGAACATTAAATAGTTAACTATAGGGTTTGCCCACCCAAAAAATGATTCAACCACCACCCAATTTCATCACTTAGGACAGCAAACTATGTTAACTGAAACAATAAATTTATATATCTGTCATCTGCTATATATGACCCTCTCTCTCTCTCATATATCATCAATTTATATAACACTCTCACATCCACAAAATTCAAATAAAACCACTTCATTCTTCATCACCACCACACATCATGGCCATGGCACGGTGGCTCAACCGCACCGTGGGCTTTTTCGTCTTCTTTTTCCTCGACATTGTCGAATTCTTGCTTTGTTTTACTTACAAGACTTTAGATTTCTTCTTCGAATCCAAGTGGAAACCTTGTTATTGCTCTTCTCCACTAGAGGCTCAAGCCAAGACCAAGAAGATCATAGTGTCGGAGCGAGGAGAGTACTCAAAGGTTGTGTCTATGACAAGAACAAAGATACATTTCGATGAGATCTCGGACACACTTTACTCACGTGGTCCTTCGCTTCTAGTGAGGCTCTCCAAGCTCGTGAGGTCCGTGAAATGCTTCAATTATAAGGGTTTGATCATGAAGCCCAATGTGGTGGAGTCTTGTGATCATTATAATGATCAGTGTAAGAAGAAGATTTGTGGTGGTAATAAAAAGAGATTAATGACTTTGAATTCTACGGTCATTGAGAAATCTCCGACAACACCAAGATGGTCGGATTGTCATTGCAGTTTCTGTGCTTCTTGGCTTTCTTCTTCCAATAAAGATTCTCTCTTTGTCAAAGTTCAACAACCCAAAGGTAAAATTATAATCTACTATTTCCAAAGAAATTCCTTTATTTATTTGTATTCTATATATATACACATTTAGAAAATTTGGATTCTTGGGTACATTAAATTAACTCCTGAGAGATGAAAGTTAGTTCGTTGTTATAAAAATAGTAAAATGAGCTTAAGACAATAAGAATCACCAAAAAATAGCTAATTAGACATATAGGGAAACAAATAATATTTTGCTTTAAACCAAAAAATAATATTTTGCATTGAAAAAAAGCAAAACTTTTTTAAAAATAAAACAAATGTTTTTGACTAAAACAAACATCAATTAATATGAGTATTTTACGAAAACAAAATCACTTACAAGAATTATAATATATATATATACTCTTGTCGTCATCTCATACACTAGAAGCTTTCTTATATATATTATATGTGCAGATAACAAGAAGGCACCAGACAACGTTGTGTTCATACACGGTTTCTTATCATCATCCTCCTTTTGGACAGAGACTCTCTTCCCAAACTTTTCTGATTCAGCCAAATCGAATTATAGGCTCATAGCAGTCGATCTTTTGGGTTATGGAAGAAGTCCAAAGCCAAACGACTCGTTGTATACATTAAGAGAACATTTAGAGATGATTGAGAAATCGGTGATCTCTCACTATAAACTCAAAAAGTTCCACATAGTGGCTCACTCTTTAGGCTGCGTTTTGGCTCTTGCGCTCGCCGTTAAACACCCTGGAGCTATCAAGTCCCTCACTCTCTTGGCTCCTGTAAGTCCATCTTCTAGCTATTCGATATTTTTAGGAATCATGAAGTTCCAGTTCAAAACAATTGATAATGAGTAGAAATTAAGGTCTTATATCGTTCGGTTCCTCATAATTCAGTTCGGTTCGGTTCTTTCGATTCCGGATAATTTGTGCATGCCTAATATATATGAAAAGTTTGGTTAACTAAATGAAGTCTCATAAAATGGCAGCCATATTACAAGGTGCCAAAAGGAGTACAAGCGGCGCAATACGTGATGAGGAAAGTGGCTCCTAAGAATGTTTGGCCACCGATGCAGTTTGGTGCATCGCTAATTAGCTGGTACGAGCACATTGGCCGCACCGTTTGCCTTGTACTCTGCAAAACCCATAACTTGCTTGAGTCCCTCACTCGTCTCCTTACCCTAAACAGGTAAATATTTAAATATCATACAACATTAAGCTATGATATGATTTATTTATGTATTTGCATTTTTCATATCTCTATATTATTTAAGAAGATATTTTTAAAAATGAACTTTGTTTTGTAAGTTATTATATGAAATTCCATTATAAATAAGAAAAGATAATTGAAAGAGAAAATGATATAATTGTCTTTTAAAATTATTGAAGAGATTATGGAAAATATTTATTTTCCATTAAAGAGATTATTTACTATTTAGATTTTTAATTATTATAATATTACTAAATAATAAACAATTCATTCATATTCAAAGAAATGATTATTATATTTTATTTGAATATATGTCAAAACAAAAATTTGAAAAATATTTTATTAATTTTATAAAGAGTTAGACATGAAAAAATTAATTTTTTAAAATTTTGTGGACTGACCACAAAAACCATAATCATTAAACGGTGAATATTAGAGTTATGTTTTCAAAATTATAGGTTTTTGCTGGTTATCCCAAATAATATTTTAGTTCATATCAAAACGGGTTAAGTAAACAGGTTAGTTCATTTTGGCATCTCGAAATATAATCATTAGTTAAACATATTATAAAATTAAGGTAAAAATAAATTTTCTTAAATTTCAAAACAATTTTTAAGAAAAAATTATTTCGTGCTATAGTTAGCGCGGGTTAAGTCTTAGTTGTAGTATATTCTAAATCATTATAAGGAAAAACAAAACGCAAACATATAAACTGAAAGAAGGAATCGTGACCTTAATCACATTTCAATTCAATCAGACGACGATCGATCGTACGTTTACGTCCACAAATTCTTTTGTTGAAAATTGAATAAGCAAGCGCACGGTGCATGAGATTAGGGGAACACCGAAATGTTTAAAAGTCTATAAGTTTTAATGAACCAACCACTCTACTCCTACTCTTCTTCAATATCTTGAAATTGACGTTCCGGAATTGTTATACAAAGTTTCTAATAGTAAGATGTTGATTGGTTCACTTATGTAATTTTTACATAAAAAATGTGTGATACCATATTAGGGAATGTGAGAATGCAGTTAATAGCTTTATGTAATAGAAAATGTCTTTGAACATAGAAAGCGATTTATATCGACCGTGTCTCCTCCATTATTTGACCCCATTAAATTCCATTTTGGCATTTTATATGACATAGAAAGTGAGATACAAGAATAAATAAAATTATTTTGAGTTTAAAAATCGAAATTTAAAAGCTAAAGGGTTATTAGGAGGTTGATTTCTGAAGAAAAAAAAAATTAGAGTTTAAGATTCTACTATTATTGGTTTCTGGATTTTTACATGTTTAATAGGTTCTACTGTTATTCGTTTATGGAGTATAACATTCATTTATAAATCCATTGTAATTGGTTTAATGACTTTAAAATTCTAATCAAAATAGATTGTTATTCAAAAAGTTTAGATTTTAATGATTACGTAATTATGTTAAAATCTAGTGTTATTAGGATATGAATTCTTAATAATTTAACTTATATAACATAAGTTTCAAAATACTATGCATATCCCTTGGATTTTCAAAATTTGTTATAATAGAATTTTTGTATGCATTTTTTAAATACACAAAACTCTATGCATTCTGTACGTAAGTTTAATTTTTTTTATACATATTCAACAAAATTATATGCAAATTTGACAAATCTCTTGACTTTTAAAATCAATCAACTCTATATAAATCTAATTCCCAATAACTCTCTTGAGTTTGGGGGTTCTATAGTTTTTGGTGGTAATTTTGGAAGGAGAAAAAAAAACATAGAATGTTGTTTATATTAAATTTGAATAAGCTAAATTAAAGAATTTGTGCAGGATGCGAACGTATTTGATAGAAGGATTTTTATGTCACACGCACAATGGGTCGTGGCACACATTACACAACATCATCTTCGGGTCAGGAGGCAAGCTCGAGTCGTATCTTGACCATGTCCGTGACCACGTGGACTGTGACGTCACCATATACCACGGTGGCAGAGACGAGGTCATTCCTGTGGAGTGTAGCTATAGTGTGAAGACCAAAGTGCCACGTGCCACTGTACACGTCATCCCTGACAAAGACCACATCACCATTGTCGTTGGCCGACAAAAAGACTTTGCTCGAGAGCTTGAGCTCATTTGGCAAAGATCATCATCCACTACTCAACTCATTAAGTGAAAAACAAAAAAAAAACTCATTAAGTGAATATACACACATATGATGAAACTGAAACCTTTTTTCTTATGAAGTATATAATACTATTTAAACAAAAATATAGATGTATTTTCGTTTTATATATTTAGTTAAGATTTTGTTTTATTTTTGGTTCTATCATTGAAGAAAAAATGGCAAGACTCTAATTTTATTTTCCTTTTTATAAAAAAGAAAATTAGAGTGTATGTAGCCTCTTGTATAGCCACTTAAATTGATATATCTTCTTTTATAAAAAAAAAAGAAAAATGAATAATAAGTGGTTGTGTGTGATCGAATAGTCTATTTGTCGATGTCATAACAATTTCCGTGACTAAAAGAAAAACATGAAACTTTGAATTTGTTTTGTTTTCTCAATGAGATCAATGAGAAAAACAACACAAAGAGGGACTCATAAAGTGGTAACTTTTTATCATTGTGATTCCATTCATAGTAATCATTAATTAGGTGTACTATTTTATCATTGTGAAATCATCTCATAGCTATTAACTCGAATATTAAATGAAGTGGACCGACCACATCTTAAGACGTGGGTTTAGTTTACTCCTCAACTTGTCTCTGTCAGACAGTTGAATGCATTCACAAAAAACAAAAACAAAACACATTCTCCATTTCAAATGGTAGAATATGCGTTAATTAAAAATATTTATAAAATTGTATGGGATCTCTTCGGTTTAGTGTGGTTAAACAAGAGAATAATGTTTCTACATTAGGTCAAAAAATTATACATGGAAAAATGGATATTCTAAGACTTAATTCCGTAGGTTACATACTTACATACTAAGACTTAATTAGCGGTATAATTAGCGCAGAGTAATTTAAAAAAAAATTATTTTGAAATTTTTAAAAAATTAGTTTTATTTGAATTTTATAATATGTCTAACTCATGATTATTGATGGAGTTGTCAAACGAAATAATTTGTTTTTAACCCGTTTTGTAGTGCACTAAATTATTATTCGGGCTAACCCGTAAAACCTATAATCTTGAAAACATAACTCTATTATGCACCGTTTAATGATTCTAGTTTTGTGGTTAGTTCACAAACTCTTATAAAAATTAATTTTCTTATGTCTAACTTTTTATAAAATTAGTAAAATATTTTTCATTTTTTATTTTGATATAAATTCAAATAAAATATAATAAAAATATATAGTAGATAACATTTTTAATGCAAAATAAATATTTTTCATATTCTTATGACTAATTGTAAAAGACAATTATATCATTTCCTATTTCAATTTTTTATTTATTTGTAATAATATTTCATGTAATAACTTACAAAACAAAATTCATGTGCAAAAATGTCTGCTTAAATAATATTATAGAAATATGACACGTAAAAAGATTTGTCCAGTCGTAGACAATAAATAATTGATTATTATGTGTAACATGAAAAAATCAAAATATCTAGTTGATGATTTAAAAAAGGAAAAAATGTCAAAGTTCTCTATATTTTATAATTATTGACAAAAATAATAATTATAAAGTTTAGAAATAAACTTTGAAAATGAATTAACATTTTATACTGAAATTATAAAACGTTTTTATTTAAAATATTATTACTAAGACACCATTTATAATCAATAAAGTAAGACACCATTTATAATCAACTGAATCAATAAGGTTGTAGATTTTTTTTTTTCAGTTAAAATATATACTTATTGGCTTATTTCTATGGTGACCGCAACCTTATTGATTCAATCTAATAATTAAATGGTTCATTGAATTTTTTTTTTGTTCAAAGATAATATTATTTGTGCTGATTCGGTTATAAAATAAGACAATAGATATTTAGGGATGTGGTGAATTTTTACATCAAATTCATCACATAAATTTACCTTTTTACCGTTTTTTTTGTTTTGTCAACAATCTAGGGATGTTAATCGGGCTGGCCCGGCCCGGCCCGGCCCGAAACTTGTAAAACCCGCATATATTTGAGTTCGGTCCGGTCCGGTCCGAAAAAAAATTGGGCCTATATTCTAAAGCCCGGCCCGATCCGGACAGAGCTTTAGAGCTTTTCGGGTTTTTCGGGCTTTTCTTTGCAAACACAAAAATTCACAATTCTCAAATGAAAAATAATTAAAACAAAATATTTATCAAAATAAATCTTAATTAAAATGTATTATATTAAATCCAATTAAATTTAAAAGCAAAAGTTTGACAAAAAAAACAAATAAAATTCAAATAAATTGTATTACCAAATAAAACATAAAATCAAAATATTTAAATCTAGATAGTAGAGTTTATATTTGAATTTATTTCATCGTCTTCTAAATCTTCATCCCCATCAAGAGCTACTAGATAAAAAAAAATTATATTAAGTTTTGACATGTATAAATCATATATAAATGTCGTTGAAAATTTATAGATAATGATTTTAAAAATATGAATTAAATATGGATGAATGATAATGGTACCTGGATCACGAAATGTAAACTCATCAAACCAAGTGCGTGTACAAATCAGTGCTTCAACATTTCTTGGTAAAAGACGATTTATATATTTATTCAAAGACATGCGCACCAATACTAAATGTAGATTTCGAACCGGTAAAAATATGTCAATTTATTATCTTAAGAAAGATAATTTTTTAAATAAAATCTCTAAATACTTAAAATGTAAATTTTCGGAATTTTCGGGCTAAGCCCGAAAAAATACACTAGCCCAAAAGGCACGATTTTTTCGGACTTATATTTTTAAGCCGAAACCCGCTGTTTTTCATGACCGGGCCGGACCGGACCCTCGGACTTTAACCCTAATTGACACCCTATAGATACTAGATTCGGTGTATTTTGCTATTAAAATTTATATAGTAAAAAAGGTAAATTTATGTGATGAATTTGATGTAAAAATATAATTTAGCAATTTGTTAGAATGGCAACGTTTGGAAACGTTTATACTGTATAAACTGTCATATGTGTTAGTAAAATCAAATGTGATTGGCATGAGATTATATATACAAATGATCATTTATAGTATATATAGTATATAGTTTAGGTAGAATGTATATTATCATATTAACATTAATCGTTTTTGGGTTTATATGATTTATATAATTGAACTATATATGTATCCTACGGTTTTGATAAAATGATATCCATTTAATTATATAGAATAACCAAACCAAAAAATATATATATATATATATTATTTTTTTGTCAATACCGAACTATATCATGTTATTTCGGTTTGGTTCGGTTAAATTTTGCCAAATTGAACACTCTTATGTAACAAATCAGGACTTAATTCGTGTTGTCCGTAAAAGTAACTTTTTAAACAACATTTTAAAGTTTTATTTAAAATAATTCGGCCGTGAAGGTGATATAATGTTAATGTATATGCATTTACATATAATATTATGAATTAGTCTAATATCTATATCACAGTATGCAGATTTGTAAACTTTGTCTATCGCAATCGAGCCAAAATGTATTAATATATTTGATGTGTTTTGTATATTTTATAATTATAAAGAAAATTCCGAAAATGATATAAATTATGTATATTTACATGTAAACTAGTAAAGTATCTATCTTCTAGTAAAGTAATTGGATTCCTGTGCTAAGATATAAAGAGTGTTTTTATAAGATAAGATATATAGAGTTACAAAATACAAATGAAAAAAAATCTCTATAATATTATTTAATAAGACATTTTTGAAAATGAAATTTGTTTTGTAAGTTATTACATATTATGCCATTACAAATATAAAAATAATTGAATCAGAAAATGATATAATTGTCTTTTAAAATTAATGATAGGAATATAGAAATTATTTATTTATCATTAAAAAGTTATTTACTATTTAGTTTCTTAATTATTTTAAAAATGATATACTTTTAAATAATAATCAATCCATATATATTCAAAAAACAAATCTATTCAAAATCTTGCTATGTTTTTTTCAATATTTTATTTGAATATATATCAAAATAAAGTTGAAATTTGTATTACTAATTTTATAAAAAATTAGACAAAAAAAATTAATTTTATTAAAAAGTTCGTGAACTAACCACAAAACTAGAGTCATTAAACAGTGCATATTAAAGTTATGTTTTCAAGATTATAGGTTTTGCGGGTTAGTCCGAATAATATTTTAGTCTACTACAAAACGGGTAAATAGACAAATTATTCCGTTTGACAACTCTATTATAATCATGAGTTAAACATATTATAAAATTCAAATAAAAATAATTTTTCTTCAATTTCAAAATAATTTCTTTAAAAACAATTACTTCGCGCTATAATTAGTGCGGGTTAAATCCTAGTATATATATAAACCTAAAAATGAGACGGATTTTTTGTTTTTGCCTAAGATGAGACGAATGTTAGTAAGTACATGATTTTATAAATATAAGAGAGAACTAATTGCTAAACCCTTTTTGGGCCACCCTATTTGAGTTAACAAACGAGACTTTGATATCATATTAAATGTAGACTTATGAAGTTCTAACTCAAAACTAATTAGTAATGAGTGAATTGGCTCGTATCCCTATATTAGTGTTGGTCATATTTCCAATGTGAGATCCTAACACGTCCCCTCGAGATGATGACTCTTATCGGTTCATCTCGAACTAAATCCCACTTTATGATCGGTAATAAACCCTTCTTGGGGCACCCTGCTTGGATCAACAAACGATGTTTTGATAGCATGATAAGTTTCATGGCCTTTTAACTTCCGATGTGGGATATTCTCACACGCTCCCTCGAGATAATTATCCGGGGTTGACTCTGGTACACTACATGTAATATACAGATTCCTCGGTATACACTATAGACTTTTCGTCTCTATTATATACACCCTAACCAAATTTATTATTTACTAAACATCACGAACTTTACATTCTCTTATAATTGCAACATACCGAATTAATCTCGTGATTGAGTTTAGAAAACCGGGAAATCGCGTTTAAAAATCATGATTATGGTAATCTGACCCGACCCAAAATCCAATCACAATTTCTAGTCGTTATGTTTAAATTATAAGAGAATGCAAAGTTCATGATGTTTAGTAAAGAATAAATTTGTTTGGGGTATGTAGAAAAGAGACGAAAAGTCTATGGTTTATATCGAAGAAGCTATATACTACATGTAGTTTACCAGAGTCAACCCTAATGGCATGTATATCCATTAATCTCGACAATATCCCATCATAAGATTAATTTCGGGTTAGATCGGCATGCCTAATTCAGGTCGGACCAATTTCGGTTAAGATTGATCAGGTCTCTTTCGATGGACCGGATCAATTTCGGTTCGGATTGGGCAGCGTGTGTTTAAGCTCTGATACCATGTTAAATATATTATATTTATTATCTATTATTTATTATTTATAGTGTAAACGGGTTTATACGGGCCCCGCTTATTTTGATTGAAAACTTTTTTATTATATGGGTCTAAATATTTAAATCCATTTATTTCATGACTCATTTAGATCTCTGAAATCTGTACCCATGACAACATCCCTAATGTGGACTTATGGGCTTCCAACTCAAAATCAATTGGTAATGGGTGGATTGGCTCATATCCTTTATATATTAGTATTTGTCTTTTTATATTTCTGATGTGGGATCCTAACAATGTGTATCATTAAATTTGATATGTATTAATAAAATATTTTGATTGGTTCATATTTTAAATGATGTGTAAGCCTTAGAATACATAAAAATGATGATGTGTTGAGGTTTTATTGTACTGATTATTATATTTAAGATTGGGTAGAGTTTAAGATTGGGTAGAGTTTACTATAATTGAATTAGCTCTAAAGTATTTTATGTTTGATTTTCTTTATGTGATATGGAAGAAATATTAGAGCGATTCGATTTTGTGGTGTAATTTTTTGGTTTTAAAGTTAACATAACATAATTATAGAAAATTAATAAAGAAAACAAATTGAACTTCGTTTTGGTTTTAAAACATCTAAACTTGAAAAACCCTTTTAGATGAACAAAACACACACATCAAATTGCTGGCCTAATTTTATTAACGAATAATTGATCAAAGTTTACTATATATATTGAAAAATTATTCTTAACCGTGTTGACTACTATGATTATGATCTTAGTGAAGTAAATAATTCTTTATTCTAAGAATATTCAATGTTTCATATCAAACATAACATAGCTATATGTTTTATAAGGGGGTATGCTTATTTGTAACCAAACATTTAAGTTTCATTAATTTAATGTGGGATCCTAACAATGTATATCACTAAATTTGATTTATATTAATAAAATGTTTTGATTGGTTTATATTTTAAATGATGTGTCAGCTTTAGAAAACATAAAAATGATGATGTGTCGATGTTTTATTGTATTGATTATTATATTTCTATAACGACTTCAAAGTAAGTATCAATGACACAGGGACATATTTCTGGAACTACACTGTACGTCTGTAATTTCCCAAAAAGACCTGGGAGACTAGATTTTTTTTTTTAAAACAATTCTTTATATAGAAAAGAAAACGAAAGCTTAAAAAAAACTATATATTATATATATATAGAGAATGTTGGGTATGGTAAAAAATGTTATAAGGTTTATGTTTTTTTTAATACGTAAAAGTTCTCGCAAAATTTGCAACTGGTGAATATACGATTGTAGTGGGGTGGTTTTTATTTGGGGTGAGTTTCGGTTATGTTGGTCTAGGCTGAGGATCGAATCTTTCCCGTATGCGGAATTATCACACTAACTCTTGGTCAAATGGAGCATTATAAGTGAGCTGTGTCACTCCCGATCGAGAGATTAATTTGAATCTGTTAAGAGTCTGAGATTCTTTCGAGTTTAATAATAAAAAAAAAGCCTCAAATATTTCCTTTTAAAAATCGAATATGATTCCACACTATCGCTATGCATGATTCAATGACACTCGTCGCATCTTAAGGCATATAAACACTGAAAAGAGAGATAGAGATACCAACCATGAATGGTATAAACGTTGCAGTAATAAAGTGTGTCAAATCAAAACATAACAATCGTATATACTATTATTTGTGATCGGTATTAAATGCCAATGGTGACACGAGCATTTCACGGAACCTCACAAAACTTTTTGTCACACGAGCAATATCCAATAATCAATATATTGAATAGTGAATTCATATACTCTTTCTTTTTTATAATAAATGTCGTTTAAATTTTGTTTTTTATGTTTTATAATAAGTATTATTTTAGATTTTTAATGCAAATTTTGGTACAAAATACCTAATTTAACCTCAGTTCTAATGAAAAATTCCAAAAGTTATTATATATTTTAAAAGTATAATTGAATTTTTAATATGTTTTATTAATTTGTGTGTAAAGTGTCAAAACGATACTTATTATGAAACGAATGGAGTAGTGTTTATAGAAGAAAAGAAAAGTACAAAAAAAAACTTTAAACCATGTTCAACTATTCATAAAAGTTAGAATAATCGAAACGAATTTTTTTTTTCCAGTCTAATCTCAATCATTTCAAATCAAATTATACAAAGTTATATAGAAACTACGAAAACAAAATATTATATACGCATATATATGCATCATATACTCAAAATAATTTTTAAAAAAACAAGTAAATTGGCAATGCCTTTTGTTAAAACCTTACTTGTAAACAAATTATTAAATCTGTTATATTCCTTACTAGTAACCGATCTTCTTATAGGAATGTTTTGCTTGATCTTCTTTTCTTCGTCGAGATTTCTAGTCGCATATTACATGATAAAATCCATTGTTTTCAACGATAGTTTTAAATTTTTGATCATCCGATACCAATAATTCTGTATGAGAGTCATTTTAAAAAAGTAACTGTAATATTTAGAACATTCTTATTTATATAATTTTTGTTTTCCAAAAAACAACTGAAACAATATATTATTGGTGTGGTTGTGGCGGTGCCACACTTGATGCTGCGGTGACCAAACTAAATGAGTATAACCAAATGTGACATAGCTATATGTCATTGCAATATATATAGAATGAATGTGAACAGTAATATACTTGTGCTTATTAATTAATTACAACCGAATTTTTTTCATTTTTTGTTGTTGTTGTTGCGGTGAACACACCTACTAAACATAATTTATAAAATGAGTGAAATAGGATTGATTCTGTAGTTTTTCACCCTTTGTGAATGATACGCCTCCATAGATATAAAGGCAAAGTAAAAATGCAACAAGAAAGAGAATTCATTCTCTCTCTCCAGTCACTCATTTTGTATTAAAAGTCATTTTTTGTAAAGCTCCACTTGTCCTTCTTTTTTTTTTTTCTAATTCTTTCCACAATTATAAATGTTTGTGAAACCATAATAAATATAACTAGATAATGAAATTATATAAACGAATTCGTGAACAACAAAAATAGTATTTTTAAATATTATTTTTACAAAATAATTCTCCAGAGCTAACGAATTATATATAGCCTTAATAATGGATCTTAAATTTGTTTGATTTTTTTATTTGTATAATTAAAAATTCGGGTTGCTAATAATATTCAAAAATGATAATTTCTTTGTACATAGAATACACAAAGTATGAATCTGCTAGCTCTTGCTTTCTTCTAGATACTTAACTCGAATTCAACTATCAACTTTACTAATTCATCCCTCGAGATTTGGCAACTCCAAAAATTCCCAGCAAGAACAACCAAATGTTTTGAGCAAAAACAAGAATACGTGAGAGAAGATAAATGAAACTAACCTGGAAATCACTTGAAGGTGGATCGAAGCGATGTAATTGAGAGGAATGAAGCCTGGTCCGACGTCATTAACCATAAAATAAATCGATCATTCATGAATATAAATGGTTATCAAGAAGAGAATATCAACAATAGTAGATCTGAGTTAAGGGCCTCGTGCCAGACAACATTCCCCTCAAAAGAAAAAAGCTTTAGTGATGAACATGGAGTCCATAAGAAAACCCTAGCTTTTACAAGAGAGATGATGATCAGTTTATAATTTATAAAACAAGATAAAAGTGAAAAAGAGGGAGACAAGAAAGCAATGATGAAAAGAAGAGGGAGATATTATTAGGAAAAGATTGTGGAAATGTAGGGAGTAAAATATAGTAAGAAAAAAGCGAAATAAAAAAGGCAATTCGAAAAAGATAGAAAGTCGAAAAGAACAAACACATTAAAGTCATAACTCATCAATTTTGATGACTTATTTCCACTTTATTTTTGGTTATAATTCACTCAAATCTGATAATGCTTTCACATGTATACGATATTGCATATATTATTAAAAAGTCAAATGTATTATCGGTGGCTAGACGCGCCTTTCGAACCAGTCTTTATAAACCTGAACTTCATTCATCAGAGAGATGCATATATTGCTGGTCAAATGCATGATTCTTGAATTTAACAAAGTATTTTTGGTCTAGTGGTAGTAGTCAAATTGATCTTCCTCCCTGGATTTTTGCATAGATTCGAGTGTGTTTTGCCATCTAAGAAAACGTAGAATGCAAGCGGACCTCGTGGGATTAGTATTTAGGTCTAACAAACCTTTAGGTTATAAAAAAAAAAGTTTCTTGAATTTCTTTGATTTTAAAATAATTATTAACTAAAACCTTAAATTGTAACGCAGAAGGGTATATTATCGGATCATTTTTTAATCATTATGACGATAATTTAAGTCAAAGTATGTATTGAGAAAGTCAAAAGTTTAGTTAAGAATTTTTTTAAAAAAGAGAGGTGAATTATTAGGACATGATTAGGTTGAATTTGATGAAGATGGCATTAGAGGGAGAGAGTGTGTGGTGTCTTCACTTTTCACCATTCTCATTTACTTCATGTGACATTCACATGCCTCTTTCTCTCTCTCTCTCTCTCTCTCTCTCTCTCTCTCTCTCTCTCTCTCTCTCTTACTCACCAACACATTTTTATACATTTTAAGATATTTTCAATACTTACAGTAGAATTAGTGGGTGACAACTGACAAATACAAATATTCTCAATAGTTAGCATAAATAAATAAGTGATATGGAAAGTACGGAACAAACATAAGTGTAATTAAACGGACGGAACAAGCGAACAAACACGATCAAACACGCAAGGGATTATCAGTTTTAACCCTTTTTGTCGGCTATCAATTTTAACTTCTAACTAGTTTTTATTAGCACTTGATTAACCGAAGTAACATTTTTTGTTGACTTTTGACTTTCCAAGTCGCTCTCCCAATACACTGAAGGAATGAATAAGTCAAATTGCACTCTACATTTCTTTTGGAAAGGCTTAATGAAAGGCTTAAGCACATTGAGCACAATAAAAGCAAAAACGCAGTAAGAAAACTTAACCAACCTGAAGTGGATCAACTCGAAGTATGTAAAGAGAAAAAATAGTTGATGCGGAAAGCTTAGTTGTTAGGCTTTTTCAAGACCATGTCCAACTCCTTTGATAGCCTTTACTCATTGCTTAATTGAAACACGATCATTGAGGATAGTTAAGATCCAGATCATCTAATATAGTATAAGGAGCGAGCAAACCCAGAGATATAGCAAGAGATAATTTGTGGAAAGGCTTAAATGATGTCTTAATGTAGAAAGCCTAAATTCACTTCTCAAAGATCTTAATAGAAAGCAAAAAACCATGTTTGTTTTTCCCCATTTAACCACCATAAAATCGATAAAACCATTTTACATATGGAAGTTTAACATACCATCCACGAGTTTGATCAAGCCCTTCAGCCATAAAATGACCAGGGAAGTTCTTCTCAAAAAGCTCCTTGTTTTCAAAAGGATAATAGATGTACGCATAAGGCATTGACCCACTAAGTGTGGTTTAACACCCCATACAATCGCGGACTAGAGATTAAATGAAAGAGAATTGGATCCATCTTACGTCTTCTACACGACGGAACACACCAAACTCATGCCCACGGCTAGATGGGATTGTAATCTAATCAATATGGTGATGATGTACATCAAAGACATGCACCATAAATCATCAGAAAAACAAAATGAGCATCAGTCATTTTGACATCTAAAACGCTCTAGTAAAAAGAAAAAAAACAATGCCCTATAAGATGTCATAAACTTTAACCGAACATATTAAGAAGACTTGCTTGATGTCCCCTGGTTGTTGCTTGTGCTCTAGCTAATATTGCTTCTGCTTCACCTTGAGATCGAGCAATAAAAAAATTGTTGTGAAGAAACAATTTGACGAATGGCTTGACATCTTATTATGATGTGTTCATGTTGTTGAACTATTTGCTTGCTAAATAGTTTATACTAACATGTTGCTCGATTGACTTGCTCCATCCTTGCAGCTATTAAAGAATTTAAACGACATGCGCTGTATCAAGCACATTGTTTAATCACATAACATAAGTTTGCAAGGATAAGCCAATGTAGATTTACCTTTCGACTCGAGAATCTGGGCTCTCTTTCTACGTTCAGCTTCAGTTTGCACCGACATCCCACTTCGAGATCCATGGGCCCGATTATCTTCATAATCCACCTAGTAATATACATACATACAAAAAAAGAGCATTAACATAACAAAAAACATTGAAAACCCTAAACTCGAGGTTCTTTTTTTGCTTGGGTTTCTCTTTGAATAGTGCATTGGGCCTCATATCCATGTCGATGGAGAAAAACTCAGAAATGAGGTATTGAGGGTTTTTTAAACATGTATAATCGCCCTCCTTCTTTCTTGTGCCAGCAAGTACTATCAACATCATATCGGTTGAAACCAAGATATATCCATCATTAGCATTATGAGTACCATTACGTACTGAATTTGCACTTAATCACAATTTCCCCCTCAAACTCTTTGCATGCAAGCATCAACACTTCATGTTGACCTTCGTATTGAGCTCCTTCCTTAGGGCCACAATATATTCCTTCGTCGTCCCAACCTAAAACACGTCAATGTCGCAGCCACTGGATGTGGTCTCAGGCGTTTCAAAGCTTGCTGCAAAGTCTCATACTTGAAGACACCTGTTATTTTGTGCATTTTTCATTGGTAGGAGCTAAACGTGGAACATAACAGTTACCAGGTAATACCAAATCCATGTCAGTTACTTCTGGTATACCGTGTTTCAAAACATACCATAATGCCGTTTTTATGTCATAATCATAGCAGCTATGAACACAATCACCACCCTCTAAATCGTCACCACTTACGATATTTTTTCCATAGTGCTCTTTATCAACGTTCTGACAAAGGTATAACTGGCTCAATGGCTTATACTCTTTTTCAAATCCATGCAACACTAGTGAAGCACTCACCATGTCACATAGTATAAATGCCCAACAGAGGAGATGGAGATCTTGGTCTCGAACCTTACCAGCAGCAGCCTCATGTCTTTTTATTGTTTTTCTCAGCGATATAAATTTTTGATCCAGTCTTTCTGGTTTCCAATGTATAAAGGTTCAGCCTGCATAATCCACGAGTTTGTATCTGCCTCTAGCTAGACATTTTTTTGCCACATTTTAGCTTATAGACATTGATACCTTCTCTCTCAAAAGCTTTATCAAAATTTCTGCTAGTTTTTTCAACTCGAGAGACCTTCTAGGTTATCTATGTAGTAATTTTCTATGTCGTCATCACCCTGACATTTGAAAGGTTAGAAACAAGAAAAAAAAATAGTTTGTGCACAAATTATGAATATGAAATTTTGATCAATCGTCACATTTTCCTACACCAATAAATGTATAAAAATTGGCTCTTTAAAAATTTATAAATTCAAAAAAAATATTTATAAATTTATAAATGTAGAGGTGTTTAATCGGAATATTCAAATTCTGATCACTGTGCTCATCATCTATGCTTCGGGATATGTGTCTTGGGGATAATATCTATGAGTGATATATTTATTTATTTTAAAGTCCAATTGCTGTCATTGAATAAATTGGTCAAACTATTAAGTATGTGATTAGAAAAGAAAAGCATATATAGGAAATGCTAGTATGGGAAAAAAACAATACGAGGGTGGGCCTAATCCTAATCCTAGAAGAACCAAAGGAAATGTTTAATGAGAGACACAATTGACCGAGCTTTTGGAGCATTGAAAGAACGATATATGGCTTGTGTATTGCACAACTATGTCACTTGGAGAAAGCAGATGATTTCGTGTTTAGAAATGGTTCTTAAAAAAACAGAGAAAGTGACAGAAATAGAGGAAGACAGAGGAGTGGCATTAGAGCAATACATGGACATGAACATGGCTCGTTTAGACAAGAGTATATAGTGGCAATAGAGGAGGAATAAATTACCAGGTTCAGGTTGAGCACTTAGGAAATAGTATTTAGTGAAGGATTAGTCTTTTGGTTTTATAAGTTAGCTTCAATTTCTTTCTTTATTTGATTTAATATTATTACTCCATCCGTTTTCTAATAAATGATGTTTTAAAGGTTTTTTTTTGTTTTCAAATAAGTGATATTCTTACAAATCAATGCAAAATTAAATAATTTTAATTGTTTTTTACCCTTTGTATTTTGCATATTGTTTTTTTATTGGTTGAATTGTGTTTAAATGTACAATAAATTATGTTTTTAGTATAGAAAAAATAAAAATTAAATGAATCTTTAATTGGTGTGCAAAAACCTTAAACATTATTTAATATAGAACAGAGGGATTATTATATTTCGAGTTTTTACGTTCACAAACAGCACTTGATTGATTACATGTTATCAGGTTTAACCCCTTTTTTGTCGGTTATCAGTTTTAACTCTTAACTAGTTTTTATTAGCACTTGATTAACCGAAGACTTCCGTCCGAAGTAATATTTTCAGATAGAATCTATATTGGTAGATAAAATTAGCTTGTATATTTGTGATTTTGTTCTAAACTATTTTGAAAACAATCAAAATTCATTTTACACCTGATGGGATCATAACCAGAGTAAACCGATATTGATTTGGTCAAAGATTGAATGAGAGATGGCAACTTAAAGTGGAAAAGATGTTTCGCCAAAGTTTCATTAGTCATAAACTCTTCTACAAGTGATATCTCTTCACCTTCAAAGCAACATCCAAGTAGACTTGCCATCCTATGATTCCGTAAGTAACTGACCAACAGCTTTGGCTTCTTCCTAATCTCACAGATTAAAGCCAAAGAGGTTAGAGTTTCTTATTACAAATTGTTTAGCTTTTAGCAAACACAAATAGGTATGAAAGAAAACAAGTAATCCAGAATATAATCTGATCGCATCTAGACAACAACCTAATGAATGGTTATTGACGTAGCACAAGAAGCTTCACCAGATAAATCAATATTCTCATCAAGCTTCCCTTTATAGACAACATTTGGAGCAAATAATCCGATTGATCACCTCTCCTTTCCTCGTCTGGATTAATCCAAGTCATAAGAATTTCAATCATCAAAAAACCTTAAAAAGTGTTTATCAGTGTTGATGAGTCGCAGCCATATATTTATTAGTTATATTCTTTTTTCCGCGGTTAATTTACAACTGGGAAATATAAAAGTAAGAAGAATGTTAAAATTATTCAAGCAGAACACACTTAAAAACTACACAATCAACCTAACAATTCAAACGCACCAAATAACTTAGTCGACCATGTTTATTATTATTATCTGATCCACATATTCAAATGGATCTTGTCTTGTGCAGACGAAGAAGACGCCAACGGTTTCTATATGCCTTGCGTCCCCTAGAACTAGATAACCGCCACGGTTTGTGGACGCTTAAAACCCGCCTAAACAAAAGTTGCGCACGCTTACTCTTCCTTGTTTTTGTTGGTATTATAGTGTCTGAGCTCTGGATCCGACCCAAGATGTACGTCCTCTCTTGCAAGACTCTTCTGACTATAGCTATGCGATCAACATCCTTACCCTCGCACGAGTCCTTGTACCTTATGTACAAGGTTGCATCATAGGCCCTAAGTCCCTCATGCGGCTTCAGGTCTTGTGTAGTTTCGATAGCCACTTTCAAAATCTTCAAGTTGGACAGATCATGATGATGATCATTGGAGTCCCTATTAGTTGTGGCGACTGTAAGTTTTGTTGGAACCAAATTTATAAGAGTTTGAGGGCTTTATAAATATGTGTATGTGTGAATTATAACGAGACATTTGGACTAAGTAAAAAAGTCTTGTGAATGTAAAAAGGAAAAACCTTTAAAAAAAAGGAAAAGCCTTAAAAAAGGAAAAGCCTACAAAAAAGGAAAAACCTAAAAAAAGGAAAAGTGAGGGACATGTAAAAAGTCTCACATCGCTAGTTGGAAATAATTTCCTCTATGATCTTCTCCTATATATAGGATCGCCTTTCTTGAGAGAAATGCATCCAATCACACACAGAAAACACACTTACAAAATAAAAAGTTCCTTCAATTCTCTACAGCTTAGAGTAAGTCTTTATTCGAGAGTATCGTAGTATAATGTTCGATAGATCTGATATCAAGTGTAGATGATACAGATTACTTTGGTTGTATCCTGGGACTCATGGATCTATTAAAACCCGTCGCACTACGGGAGATTCTTAGAGTTAAGGAAAGAGATTCATCTCGCCTCCTTAGATTTATTTTATTGCTTTATCGTTTTATGAATCATCTGTTCCTTACTGTTTATTTATATATATCGTGATTAAATCTCTCATGTCTATTGTACGATAATTTTGGTCCTACAATCTTAACTCTAAGAAGATCCAATTTTTGTTATTACTTCAATTGGATCTTTAATCACGAGTAAATAAACGTTTTCAAACAGTTTTCTAAAACGATTCTTCTACTGCTGATGATACTCAAACGTTATCAAAAAGCTTCTTCGCAACTTGAAACGTGTAGTAGAGGCAATCTCCATCTATTCTATTTTTAAGAAGATGTTAATCTGCTAGTGATACTCAAACGTTATCAAAAAGCTGTTTAGCAACTTGAAACGTGTAGTATAAGCAGTACTGCTTTAAACATCTTCTAAATACCGTCTTTAATTACGATTAATGAACGGTAGAATCAACGAACACAAATCATGTTCTTGATAGATTCGATTGCGATCGAAGCCTTGTGAGTATCGATCGAAACCTTATGGTATCGATCGATACTAGACAAAATTGTATCGGTCGACACTGAGGTGCATCGATCGATACCATGCAAATAGTTGTATCATATGACACTAAGGTGCATCTATTGATACTTTGCATCGAGTTGTATCAATCGACACTGAGGTGTATCGATCGATACTGTGCATCGACCTAGTTGGGTCTATGTTGATCGATACTGTGTAATATTAACATGCATCGATCGACACTGTGGTTTATCGATCGATCATGTGTAAAAATTCACTTGCATCGATCGACACACAGGGTGCATCGATCGACACTATATGTGTATCGATCGACACAAGCTGAGCATCGATCGACACCGAGGTGTATCGATCGATACAAGCTGATCATCGATCGACACCGAGGTGTATCGATAGATCTTATGCAAAACTCACGTGCATCGATCATCACCAAGGGTGTATCGATCGACACTGAGTGCATCGATCGACACCATATGGGTGTATCGATAGACATTGTGTGTGTATCGATCGATACCAAGGAGTATCGATCGACACCAATGCGATTTAGTTCGATATTAAAATTGCGATTCTTAAAGTTTATATATCGATACTAATTGAAAGTTGTTTCTTTTGTCTTAACAGAATGACAATTGATGTGGAAAACAACTCTGGATTGGTGGAGAAAACCAGTGAGAAGGTTGAATCGACTGCGAGTCAGATCGAGACGGTCAAAGTTCCATCTGAGAACCATGTCGCTCCTCCAACCAAGTTTGATGGGACATCATTCAAGATGTAGAAAAGGAATATGTTTTTCTATCTGACAACATTGAATCTGCAGAAATACACCAGTGAGGTGAAACCTGTTCTCCCAGAAGATAACACTGATCCACGTGCGCTTGCGAGTGTCCACGCCTGGGAACATGCTGACTTCTTGTGCAAGGGCTATATTCAGAATAGCCTTTCGGACTCTCTGTTTGGGGTGTACGAAAATGCTGAGACATCTAAGGATCTGTGGGATTCCTTAGACAAGAAGTACCGCATTGAAGATTCTGGTACTCATAAATTCACTGTGGCGAAGTTCGAGCAGTACAAGATGGTGGATTCAAGACCACTAATGGAACAAGTCGATGAGGTGCAGAGGCTCCTACACGATATCTTTGCTGAGGGAATGCGGCTGTGTGAAACCTATCAAGGTTGCTGCATCATTGAGAAGCTACCTCCTGGTTGGACGGACTTCAAGAACTACCTCAGGCTGAAGAAAAAGAAGATGAGCCTTGAAGATCTGATTGTTAAGCTCCGCGTAGAGTCTACGAATCGGGAACAACATATCAATGTAGGTGTGAAAATTCGCGAACACAATGCGAACATGGTTGAACACCAAAACCCCAATCAAGGCAAGTGGCAGAACAAAGGTCGCCTTAACAAAGGCAAAGGGAAGATGCCACCAAAGAACTTCCAAAAGTGCAATAACAAGAGTGGTCAGAATGGTCAGACTTCTCAAAGGTTCTTAGGATTGTGTAACATATGTGGGAAGCAAGGACACAAATCCGTCGATTGTTGTAGCAAGAAGGCTCAAGCCAACTTGACAGAAGCTGACATGTGTGATGTGGTCACTGAGGCCAATGTTGCTGAAAGCCATCCAAAGACTTGGTGGTTCGATACTGGTGCAACCAGACACATCTGTATGGATCGAGAGATGTTCTCCACATACACAAAGACCAAGAATGGTGAAAAACTCTTAATGGGTAATTCAGCCTCGTCGACAATTGATGGTCACGGGAAAGTTGTTCTGAAGCTCACCTCTGGACAGGAACTGGTTCTCACGAACGTCGTCCATGTGCCAGATATGCGCAAGAATCTGATCTCTGGATCGCTCATAAGTAAGCATGGATTCTCTGTGAAGCTGGAAGGTGATAAGCTGATCATAACAAAGAATGGGATGTATTTGGGTAAGGGTTTTGTTTGTGATAATCTGTTTAAGATGTCTGTTGAGGCAGTAATCCGAAAGGATAATGTAACCGAGGCTTCCACCTCGAAAAACCCTAAGATTAATGATAAGAAACCAATTGCTTATCTCGCTGAGTCTTTTAATATTTGGCATGAACGATTAGGACATGTTAATTTCAAGTCTATGAGTAGATTAATGAACATGAACATGATTCCTAAATGCAAATTAAGCAAAGACAAATGTGAGGTTTGTGTCCAAGCCAAACTCACTAAAACGCCATCACCCAGCGTTCAAAGAACAACAGAACCTCTAGGTTTAATTCACACAGATTTATGTGATTTGAAATATATTCAAACCAGAGGAGGCAAGAAATATTTCGTGACTTTCATAGATGATTGCACAAGATATTGTTACATCTTTCTACTGCGAAGTAAAGATGAAGCCTTTGACAAATTTAAATAATACAAGCTGGAAGTTGAAAACCAACTCGGCAAGACCATAAAAAAGGTCAGAAGTGATAGGGGTGGTGAATATAGTGAACCATTTGATGCATTCTGTAGAGCACATGGCATTATTCATCAAACAACTGCTCCCTACTCACCGGAATCCAATGGAGTTGCTGAAAGAAAAAACAGAACTCTCAAGGAAATGATGAATGCAATGTTGCAGGAATCTGGGTTAGCCCAAAACATGTGGGGGGGGGGGGGGAAGCTCTGCTTACCTCTAATTATATCCTGAACAAAATTCCACACAAAGTCACAGGAAAAACTCCTTATGAACTTTGGAAAGGTAATGTACATTCATATGTATACCTGAAAGTGTGGGGGTGCCTGGCAAAAGTTGCAGTACCACTTCCGAAAAAGGTCACCATCGGACCTAAAACGGTAGATTGCATTTTCATCGGATACGCGCACAATAGTAGTGCCTATCGATTTCTGGTACATAAATCAGATATACCAGACATTCATGTAAACACAATAATGGAGTCAAGGAATGCATACTTCTTCGAAAATGTGTTTCCATGTAAGGATAGAGGAAATACTAAACGAACTCGTGATGAACGAGATGCTAGCAATGAGGCAAGCACTTCAGGCACTTCTACAGAAGTAGAAGAAGCTGAACCGAGACGAAGCAAGAGAGCTCGTAAGGAGAAGACATTTGGCTCTGAGTTCATAATGGCATTCCTAGCGGAAAGTGGTCCAAGAACTTTCATGGAAGCGATGTCTACACATGATGCACCTTTCTGGAGGGAGGCATCTAACAGTGAAATCAACTCAATTATGCAAAATCATACTTATGAGTTGGTAGACCTACCTCAAGGTTGTAAACCTCTGGGCTGTAAATGGGTCTTCACCACTAAGCTAAAAATTGATGGCTCTATAGACAAATATAAGGCCAGGCTTGTGGTACAAGGATTTCGTCAAAAGGAAGGATTGGACTTCTTTGACACTTATTCTCTAGTGACGAGAATTACTTCGATTCGCATGTTAATTGGAATCGCAGCTTTAAGAAACCTTGAAATACATCAGATGGATGTTAAGACTGCTTTTCTAAACAGAGATTTAGAGGAAGAGATCTATATGAATCAACCTGAGGGTTATGTTGCTCCCGGACAAGAGAAGAAAGTCTGTAGACTTGTCAAATCGCTATATCGACTCAAGCAAGCTCCGAAGCAATGGCATGAAAAATTTGACAGTGTAATGATGTCAAATGGCTTTCACATCAATGAATGTGATAAGTGCATCTATATCAAAAGTAATTCACAAGGTTATGTGTTGTTGTGTTTGTACGTAGATGACATGCTAATCATGGGAAGCAACAAAGATATAATCATTCAAACAAAGAACATGCTAAGTGGAAAGTTTGATATGAAAGACATGGGATTAACTGATGTAATTCTAGGGATTAAGATTATTTGAAATTCAAAAGGAATAATTATGTCTCAAGATCATTACGCTACAAAAATCCTAGAGAGGTTTAAGACCTACTCCAATGGGACTGCAAAAACTCCACTTGATCCTCATCTTCACTTGACAAAGAATTCAGGTGAAGCAGTGTTACAAGTGGAGTATGCAAGAGTCATCGGGAGTCTAATGTAATTAACGAATTGTACTAGACCCGATTTAGCACACTCGGTAAACGTACTAAGTCGTTACACGAGCAATCCATGTCATACCCATTGGAGAGCCATAACTAGGGTATTAAATTATCTAAGATACATTAAAAGTTACGGGCTACACTTCGGTAAAGAACCAGCAGTGCTGGAAGGGTACAGTGATGCCAATTGGATTTCAGATTCAAGAAACTCCAAATCCACGAGTGGATATGTCTTCACTCTTGCTGGTGCAGCAATATCCTGGAAATCTTCCAAACAAACACTCCTGGCCAGATCAACCATGGAGTCAGAGTTTGTGGCTTTAGACAAAGCTGCTGAGGAAACAGAATGGCTTCGAAACTTTTTGGAAGATATCCCGATGTGGGAGAAACCAGTGCCAGCATTACGTGTACACTGTGATAGTCAGTCGGCTATCTCTCGGGCACTGAGTAATCTATATAATGGCAAGTCTCGTCATATAAGAAGACGACATAAGACCATTAGACAATTGATCTCAACTGGTGTAATAACGATAGATTACATCAAGTCGGCTGATAACCTAGCGGATCCGTTTACCAAAGGTTTGCCGCGAGATCAAATTGTAAAATCATCAAAAATAATGGGGTTAAAGCCTATAGAAAAAGATGATGTTTGACAGATACCCCACCTATGTGACTGGAGATCCCAAGATCTAGGTTCAAAGGGAAACAAAATTAAACTGATTCGAATTGAGCACTGTGAGACTATGTCTCTGCCCAGTTCCTAGGATGATATAACAGTGCTACCTGTGGATAGTAAGGATAAGCGTTGGCTTTTAATGATTGCATAACTATGTAGATAGTGGAGTGTGACAGGACACTTCTGAAAAACAAGCTAATAAAATATCATCTAGTGAAGTGTGAAATGGGGCCGTTTCTAGGAGAATGAAAGAGAATGCTATATTCTCCAAATTCACTCACGAATACCAGGAATGTTCAAGGCCAAAATGAACACAATAGAGAACAAAGTTCTACGAGAAGATGTCTCTGTGCGATACCTGTTGTCTAAGTTTACATAAAAATCCGGGCGGTTCAAGACATCATGTTCACCTCCTGGCCGAGTAAACTCGACAGATATTAAAAATGTTTGGTTCAAAGCTGGAAAATGCTACCTCTCAGATACAGTTACATTTTCGTATACTCTCGAAAGTCTGTCTACGTCTAGATGAGTCTAGTCAAGTATGTCTAGTCTGTTCAATTTTCATATGTTTAGAGTCATTTCTATTCATGTGGGGGATTGTTGGAACAAAATTTATAAGAGCTTGAGGGCTTTATAAATATGTGTATGTGTGAATTGAAATGAGACATTTGGGCTAAGTAAAAAAGCTTTGTGAATGTAAAAAAGAAAAACCTTAAAAAAAGGAAAAGCTTTAAAAAAGGAAAAACCTACAAAAAAGGAAAAACCTTAAGAAAAGGAAAAACCTAAAAAAAGGAAAAGTGAGTGACATGTAAAAAGTCTCACATCGCTAGTTGGAAATAATTTCCTCTATGATCTTCACCTATATATAAGATCGCCTCTCTTGAGAGAAAGGCATCCAATCACACACAGAAAACACACTTATAAAATAAAAAGTTCATTCAATTCTCTACAGCTTAGAGTAAGTCTTTATTCGAGAGTATCGTAGTATAATGTTCGATAGATCTGATATCAAGTGTAGATGATACAGATTACTTTGGTTGTATCTTGGGACTCATGGATCTATTAATAGAAATTTTATACATAATTTCCTTATTTTTTATTAATCATAATAGAATTAAGAAACTTTTTAAACTTTACATGTTGATGTAGACCAATAAAATAGGAAACTAAGACATGATTTTCTTATTTTTTAAACTCATTATTTTGATTAATTTCTATTATTTGTCGTTTTGCGTTTTTCTTTTTTATATTTGGCAAGTATGAATTTATTCTAAACGTTGATGTGGATCAATAAAATCGATTTTTAAAATTATATATGGACAGTTTTAGAGACTTATAATATCTACTTTTATTAGTAATAGATTATATTTTAGAGTAAAATATTCTCTATCATACTTTATGTCCAAGTCCAAAATAGAGTAAAGAATAGTATTACTCCAATATATAGGCAAATGAATATAGGCAAATTGCAAGCTAAAAGTACTAAATAGTGAAATCAATCGGTTTATAAAAGAAAAAGTTCGGTTAAAACATTTTGAGGTTGGTTCCGGTTTGATTTTTCGGTTAATAGAAAAAGATTGGTTTGTAGGAAAAGACAAAAAGAAAGTGATGGAGCTGTTACGCTCACAAACAGCACTTGATTGATTATAGCGAAAGGCAGGGAATGTTAGAGAAAACATCCAAATCCAAAAGACTATCTTGTCTTCTCTCTGCAAAAATCCTGTCATTACTCTCTTAAACCCTTTCGCCTTTCGAATCTCCCTTTTTTGTCTCTCTTCTTCTTCTTCTTCCTTCTTCCTTCTTCCTTCTTCCTTCTCTCTTCAATGATTCCTCTCTCAGAATTTTCCCATGACTGCAAAACGTATCGACAGAGATTTCCCCTCTTCCCGCGCCGTTAAACGCCGTAAAGACCTCCACTTTGCCCAAGATACCACACTGGAAGACGACGGCGCCGCAATCAACCTCCTTAGCCTACTGCTCCAATGCGCCGATTACGTCGCTACGGATCATCTCCGTGAAGCCTCGACCCTCCTCTCCGAAATCTCCGAGATATGCTCTCCGTTCGGCTCCTCTCCGGAGCGAGTCGTCGCCTACTTCGCCCAGGCGCTGCAGGCAAGCGTGATCAGCTCCTACCTCGCCGGAGCGTCAGCTCCACTCTCCGAGAGTCCGCTCCTCACCGTTTTCCAGTCCCAGAAGATCTTCGCCGCCTTGCAGACGTTCAACTCCGTGAGCCCTCTGATCAAATTCTCACATTTCACGGCCAATCAAGCAATCTTCCAGGCGATTGACGGCGAGGATTCCGTCCACATCATCGATCTCGACGTGATGCAAGGCCTTCAATGGCCTGGACTCTTCCACATCCTCGCTTCCCGTCCTCGAAAACTCCGATCGATCCGAATCACCGGTTTCGGCTCTTCCTCCGATCTCCTCGCCTCCACTGGCCGGAGACTCGCCGATTTCGCAGCTTCCGTATCCATCCCGTTCGAATTTCATCCAATTGAAGGCAAAATCGGAAACCTAATCGATCCGAGCCAACTCGGGACGAGACCCGGCGAGGCTGTGGTTGTTCACTGGATGCAGCACCGGTTATACGACGTCACCGGAAGCGATCTGGATACACTAGAGATGCTACGGAGGCTGAAGCCGAAGCTGATAACGATGGTGGAGCAAGAATTGAGCTACGACGATGGAGGAAGCTGCTTTCTAGGGAGATTCGTCGAGGCGTTGCATTATTACAGCGCCTTGTTCGACGCGCTTGGAGATGGATTAGGCGAGGAGAGTGGAGAGAGATTCACGGTGGAGCAGATTGTGCTTGCGACGGAGATAAGGAACATAGTCGGAGGAAAGAAGAGGATAATGATGAGGTGGAAAGAGGAGCTGAGTCGGGTCGGGTTTCTACCCGTTTCGCTTCGGGGCAACCCGGCGACGCAAGCGGGTTTGTTGTTGGGTATGTTGCCGTGGAATGGATATACGCTGGTCGAAGAAAATGGAACCCTCCGTCTTGGCTGGAAGGATCTCTCGCTTTTGACTGCTTCCGCCTGGCAATCTCAGCCGTCCGATTGATTTTAAAATTTCCATGTTTATTTTTACATTTTTTTCCTTCCTTTCGTGGATGATGATGTTTGTCAAAACTCAAATTTGAAACTTTTGCCATCTTGTTGGAGGTGGGCTTAGCACCCCCAATTAGCTGGGTTCATCTCAGCAAACAAAGCCCGCCTGAGCTCGCACCCCGAGCTTCCATCCCGAGCTCGCACCCCGAGCTTCCATCTCGAGCCCGCACCCCGAGCTTCCATCCCGAGTTCGCACCCCGAGCTTCCATCCCGAACCCGCACCCCGAGCTTCCATCTCGAGCCCGCACCCCGAGCTCCCATCCCGAGCTCGCACCCCGAGCTGACGTTGACGCCACGCGAAGATGCGTTGTTCACGACATGCACACACTGTTCACGGGGCACTGTTCACGACATACCTCGCACTGTTCACGATGTGCCTTGCACTGTTCACTTGCACTTTTCACGACGTGTCTTGTCAACATCACGACATCCCCGAATCGCGGAGAGCCGTCTACGCGGTTCTTGCTATATATACCTCCTCACGCACCTTCACTTGGAGATATCTGGACTGGGACCCCCGACCGTGGAAGGATCCCGCAGTTATCACTCTCTCGCCAGATTAAATACACCTCGATGTCATTAAGGATGATAGAATTTTGTATCTCACCTACCACAAGTTACCCGACCTCTCTCTTTTTGTAACAAGACAGCAATTTAGAACGCCGAACTGGACGTCCTTCGGAACCAGTTCGTAACTCTAAATTGTTCACTTCCCTCATCATAAAGAAAAGAACACGGCCCACGGCCTGCCCAAAAAATATTCCCGACCTGCTTTTGATTGTGGTTAACTAGCTCTAATTAACGAAAATCTCACCTCTCATCTCCTAATCACCCCTTAATCTTTATTAGTGATCCCCGGAATCAACACTTCTTCTACCATAAAAATGTTCGATGGGGCCAGATATATCTATCAGTGTGAAGAAGAAACACAATTTTGCTCGATGAATATGTTTTTGTCTTTTATGATAGTTATATTACTAGTGGAATCTGATTAGAGCTTTCATTTCAAGGATTTCTAATGCGTTTTTCTCATTCTTTAATCTTTATGTTTACTAATCATATGCTAATTTACCATGTGAATAGATTAAACAGATGTCTGAAACATTCCGATAAAACAAATGACTATAAACTCATTAAAATCCGCATTTAAAAATGGGTAAATTGCTGTTTTTACCCTAAAATTTCGTTTTTATGACAAAAATACACTGTCATTTCAATCAAATGCTGCGCTACACTTTCGGGGTGGAAAATTACAGTTACCCCAAAAAACGCGAAACCGCTATTACCATTTTAACCTTCGCGACATGTCAGACTTCTATAGAGATATGACATTTAGACTCTAATAAAAGTCTGACTGATTTCTCTTACCAGACTTCTCTCAGACATATTCGAGAAGTCTGATACATATTAAAATAGTACATTTAAATTTAAAAATTAAAAAAAAAAATTTGTTAAAATTTTTTTCTACAATAATTAAATATAGACGATTTTTATGTATAGAAATTAATATTTCATAAAATTGAATCAAATTAAACAAGGTTAGTTAATTATGCTATACCTCAATAAATATCACACTTCTCGAAGAAGTCTGATACAAATTTAATTAGTAAATTTAAATTTAAAAATTATAAAACATTATTTTGTTAAAAATTTCTTATACATAAATTAAATATAAACGATTTCGAAGTATTAAAATTAAATTTCGTAAAATTGAATCAAATTAAAAACATGTAAGGCAAAGTAGGTTGTAAACCTCAAAACATGCTTTGTAATGGAAACATTTACATATAACTTTAGGGTTAGATTCATGGTTTACCAAATTTACATTTGAAATTTTAAATTTGCACATATGTGTTGTAATGTGCATATATTTCACGAATTTGATGCTTTCTAGAAGTTATGTTTTAATATTGTCACTCATAAGTGCTAAATATTAGATTTAGGGTTACTCGGACTTATCGGAGAAGTCTGAGAGGATCGGGATTTCTCAGACATCTCAGAGATTACCAGACTTCAATTTAATCTAATTTTTTAAAAGTCAATTGCAAAACTACCCTCTCGTTGACCATATGAGTTTCATCAGACTTCTAAAGCAGTCTTAGTATACAACTCATATATGAAAATCGACGATATGAAAAAATTCGTACCTATATCCTTTTAGAGTTTGTTTTCACCCTCGTCGAGCGCCCATGACGTCTAATATCACCGAAATCCCGCAAGCCCAGTCGTGTTTTGCCGTTTTTATGCCATAATTTCCGATTTCGGTACGTTTGAATCGGAAAATCAGTGGAAAAATGGGAAAAATCGGAGAGAGAAGTCGCAAAAAGTGTTTACGAGCTCTATTCTTGAGCTTTAATGGCCGAAAAAACGGGTTAGTTAATGCATTAACTCGTCGACGATGGTGGTTTTCGTGGTTTCTCAGACTTCTCATATAATCGGGGTTTCTCAGACTTCTCAGAGAAGTCTGAAACGTATTTAATTTGAAAATTTAAATTTAAAAAATATTAAAATTTTAGTTTTTAGAAATTTTTACTACATAAATTACACATACTCATTGTTGTTGTATATAAATTAAAAGTATATAAAGTCTGAAATTATACTTTCATTTAATTTGAGTTTGTACGAATTAGACTTGAGAAGAAGTCTGAAATTAGACTTTTCCGAATTAGACTCTTTTAGAAGTCTGAATTTCGACTTGATTTTAAATTGAGACTTCAGATAAGTTTGATAAACCGAAAAAATTAACCTAACCGGGAATTTTATCCCATCATATATAAAGGAAGTAACCCTAATTATGTAAAAAAATCTTACCTTTCTCAAACGGCGCTCTCTCTCTCTCTCCCTCGCCTCTCTGCGCTCTCTCTCTCTCGCCTCTCTCTCTCTCGCCCGCTAAAGCTCCACCGGCAACTTCTCTCCGCTCCACTCTCTCGCATCTCTCACCATTAACCTACGGCCTCTCCATTCTTGTCGGTTGTCGTAGTGGTAAGTCATCGGTCTTCTTCTTCTTTCTTCATCTCTTCTGACACGTCTTCATCTCCCCGTCTTCATCTCTTTCTCACTTCTTTATCCTATTGTTGCAGATCTGAGGTCAGCTTATGGAGAAGGTCTCGACGACCACTGATTCAGAAGATCCATCTCAGATCTGGAGAGGGAATCTCTGCGAGAGGTTTTGTTTCTCCAGAAGCTGGAGCTTGGCCTGTCGTCGCTGCCGGGAGGGCGAAATCCATTCTCTTCTCCGATGACGGGCTGCGAGGTAGAGCTAGCATTGGAAGATGCGAGGCAGAGCGAGCGGTGGAGGATGCGAGGCAGAGCCGCCGTTGAAGCAAAATACATGACGAAGTATATGGATGATCCTAGTAACATTTTATTTATTCCATCGTCGTTGGGGAAGAGATTATGCATTGAAGTCTTGGGCCGTTAGGTACTAAGCTGTGATTTGACTGATCCATGTGTGGTATAATCTGTGTTTAGATAAGTAATTGGTCATTAGAATGAAATTAGTCAATGTAAATTTTTGATCGAGAGAAATCTTTTGACTCTGTTGATTACTTTAGGTGAGTGGATGAACACTTCAGCTGGACTTGCTTTTGCACCTCATGTTATCAGTGTTAGCGCAGGAGAAGTAAACTCTCAAAAACTATTCTTGATTACTATCTTGCTTTTGCACCTCATGTTAAGGATGTAAGGCTATGACTGGGTTTACTACTCTTCTTGATTACTATCTTTATTGTTCAGATATTTACTAGACCGTGATATGTATATGATTGTAGTATCCAAAGCATGGTGCTGACAAGTGGAAGTCTTTGACTGAGGAAGTGAGTTGCTCTATTCTTTGCCTTTTCCCTGAGTTTCATTGGGATTTGCTTATTGTGTTTTTACTCTGGCTGTGCTCTTTTATCATTTAGGAGAAGAAAGTTTATTTGGATAAAGTTGCTGAACTAAAGGCGGAATATAACAAGTCACTGGAGAACGATGCTAATGAGGAAGTATGTATTTTTTTATTATCAATGGTTTGTGTCTCCTTATTACATGGACTCTTGAGTCCTAAGATTATATGGTGATTCTTTCAAGAGGAGGATGAGGAGAAGCAATCTGATGCTGATGTTGTTCGACATAACGTTTGATGGTCACTGTTATTATTGTAACAATGTAAAAAAAATCTCTTCCCCAACGACGATGGAATAAAGGAAATGTTATTAGGATCGAATATATGTAACAATGTAAGAAAAATTAATCACTTACATTAGTCAAAGTTAATTTTTGATGCAATTTAACCTTAGACCAAAAGACAAGAAAGAAGCACAGAAATTTCAAATCAGAACTAGCACACGTAATTAATCAAATTCAAAAAAAGGAAGAAAAAGAAGTAACTAATCTTGTATCTATATAATACAAACCCCATCACCTAAGGCAGCACATTTTATATCTGAAGACGCTCAAAGCCACCAACATGCATGTAAACGTATTTCCTAAGGCAGAATTTTTAAAATCAACGAAATTCATCACAAATATACAAAAAAACGGTTTAAAAAATTTGTCAATCCAGACTACCATAGAAGTCTGACAAACAATACGTCAGACCTCTATGGCAGTCTGAAAAAGAGGGTATTTTTGCAATTAGAATGTTACAAAGCAGATTGCGGATGCCGTCTGACGAAAAGTTATCAAAGCAGACTTCTATCGCAGTCTGACAAAAATGGTATTTTTGCAATTGACCCAAACTTTGACATTTTTGTCAGACTGCATTAGATGTCTGAGAAAAATAAAAAGGTATTTCTGAAATTGACCAAAATTTTGACTTTTTTGTCAGACTTCACGGAGAAGTCTGAAAAAATTATGGGGTAGTTTTGCAATTGACCGAAATTTGACTTTTGTTCCCAGACTTCCAGGGCAGTTTGACAGAAATTGGTGTATTTTTTTGCGTTGACCAAAATATTCGATATCAGACTTCTTTAGTAGTCTGAAAGATTTCATCATTTTCAGACTGCCATAGAAGTCTGATACTTTTTCCCTCCTATTCAGAATGCCAAAGAAGTCTGATACTTTTTCCCCCATTTTGGTCAACTTTTGAAAATTTTCGGTCAATTATTACTAGTACCCTGTTTTTTTTTCAGACTTCTGATTCCGTCTGAAAAAACAGTCAACTTTCGGTCAAAGTCGCTCATTTTTCCTTCATACTGGATATGAAGTCTGAATAAAAAGTCAAGTTTTCGATCAATTGCAAAACTACCCTATGCCTCAATTAGATGATTTTTCTTGATTTTTTTTGTTTTCAAAGGAAATTGCCAAACTTCAATTTTAATCTGAGTATTTAAAAGTCAATTGAAAAACTACCCTCTCGTTGACCATGTGGGTTTCATCAGACTTCTAAAGCAGACTGAGTATACAACTCAGATCTGAAAATCGACGATATGCAAAAATTCTTACCTATATCCGTTTAGAGTTTGTTTTCATCCTCGTCGAGCGCCCAGAACGTCTAATATCACCGAAATCCCACAAGCCCAGTCGTGTTTTGCCGTTTTTATGCCATAAAAATGATTTCGGTAAGTTTGAATCGGAAAATCGAGGGGAAATGGGAGAAATCAGAGAGGAGAACTCGCGAAAAGGAAGTCCGAGCTCTATTCTTGGGCTTTAATGGCGAAAAATGGGTCAGTTACTGCATTAACTCGTCGACGATGGTGGTTGTCGTGGAGGTTGAGAATTGATGGCAATGGCATTTCCGTAATTAAGTTAGATCTGAAATTTTTTTTTGTCTTTTGAAAAAAACGTTAGACTCTAACAGCAGTCTGAGGAATGGCATTTGCGTGAATACCCAAATTCTTTAAGAATAATTCATAGAATTCTGAAAAATAAGAGAGTAATAAGGCATTTTTATCTTTGACTTTAAATTGTAGGGTATTTTAGCAAAAACTACTTTAAAAATACGTAAATTTTACAATCTATTAAAATCTATGATCCAATAAACTTTTAACACTAGACGACGATGTTTGTGTATGAAGGCCCATTAAAGAAAAGGGCCCAATTCGTATAAACCACCTTCGACTTTTCCGTAATCAGAACTTCATTTAATTTCGGTGTGGAGAATAATAATAAGCTTAGCAAATTGCCATGATTACTCTGAGAAGCAGATATCTTGGAGCAAAAAAGTGAGCGAATCCCTAGTTTGGGGATGATGTTTGGACGACTACGATTGACGAAGACCGAGAAAGTGGCGGCTACTCGGTCCGTCGCATCGCCGGCATCTTTCGTCGCCGTGGTCTTCTTCTCGCTGATCCTCGGCGGGAGATGGATCGTCTTTGCCGATGGCAGCAGCGGTGGCGCCGCGAGGAGCGGCTACTCAGGCGGATTATGGTCGTCGGCTGTTGCTCCTTCCAATGTTGGTTTAGCTGTCGCAGTCACCGTCATGGCCGGTCTCGCCGTGGCTTTCACCGTCGTCTACTCCCGTAGGTATATTATTGTATACATTGGATTCGGAAATGAAACACCAAAGATCTGACTATGTTCTTATCGAGAGAAGCAAAGCTTGTTCACTTCTTGTCATGCTTAGTTTAGCAGTCGTTTGGTACCCATAGATTTGATAGGGGAAGAAAAATCATATCGGTTCATGTCTAGTTGATTCTTTGTTACTTTCACCATATTCTGCTGATCCCTGATTCTCCATTATTGTACGCTTATTCCAACTTTTGGAACACTGAGACTAGATCCACATGTCTTTCTTTAGCCAAGAATTCTCAGCAAATTCGCTTATGTGAGCTGTTAGTTAGATTGTCTTGATTGAGCTCTTGGTCCAGTATTAGTTAACTCGGACTATCACTACCAGTCTTCCTGTCTTGTAAGACTCGCAGGCTGATCATTGTCTCTTGGTCCAATATTCATAGACTCTGATACGTATAATGGTTTTGAGGGTCCAATCACCAAAGCCTTTGGTAATATAATTAGAAAATAATGTAACCAATCTCTAATGTTTACTTTTAGGTTGTTTGTTGGGTTTTCTTTTGAATGGTGTGTGGTTTGCTATGCTCTCTTGGTCTATAAAGAACAAGCGGAGGGTTTTTCTAAGAAAGGAAGCTTGGTTTTTGTGTTCCTAGGGGCAAGTCTGGAACTTCCATGAACAAACTCCTCGCAGAACTCTCGATACTGAACTCCCCAAGCTTTGTATTTGTGTTTCTTGTTTTGCAGTATTATCAGACACACAAGCTTGTCATTTTTAAATCTCTTACCATCGAAATCCCTTTGCATTGTTATGATTCTTTGCAATTAATCTACTTTGTTTAGGTTCTGCATCATCAAAACTTTGTAAGTGATGCATACCACCAACACTTGAAACGTTAAGTGCAGCCTGAATTAGGCTATACGGTCTTGTGCCTTCTGGTTCTTTTAAATTTCTTCCAATTCGTGGTATCTCTTGGGCTGTTTTTGTTTAATTAGTAATGAAGTGGTTAAGAGTCTTAGGTCTTCTGATGTGCGTTGAACTCCATTGACTCTTGCATATATATATATTTTTAACGTATATGAACATAGGACATAACATGTACGATTTAGCCTGTCTTATTTGTTCGAAGAAAGCTTTTTATCACCAAATTTTGGTTTTATGTAAATTTTTCCTTTCTACATTTACTAAGTGAAGTTACTCATTTTCTGCTCATCCACTTCTTCAGAGGAAGCATTGGATCACCTTGGTCACTGAAGAGAAGAAAGCATGCTCTTCAACCTAAACAGTGGAATGATTTTTTTACAGAGGAAGGGCGACTCAGTGATGGAGGTGTCAAATTTCTGAAGAAAGTTCGCAGTGGGGTATGTTGCTAAATAAGAAAACTATCTGCTTCAATGAGTGTTGCTGCATTTTGATAACCTTTTGACACTCTGATTTTAACCAAAATTTTCCCATTATGCCTTTAAATATTAATTCCTATCTTATTTTCAGGGTGTGGATCCAAGCATCAGACCAGAAGTTTGGCCGTTCCTCCTTGGAGTGTAAGAATCAGCATCTTTGTCATTGTTCCTTCTTTTACGTATCTAATGCTGAAGTAGGATTCGACACAATTATATATTTTGTGGCTACCATGGGAATTTTTCTGTTCGGCCTTAGGTTTGTTACTCATGCATGTTTTAAATGTTGAAGTGTAAATTTTTCTCTGGGGTTGGTTATGGATGTTATATAGGTTTAAGGTAGAAGAAATTGCACAGCAGTAAACTATTTATTAAATAGGAGTGAGGAGATTCAAATGGGACGGGAGAGTCTCAGAGTCGCCTTTATGTATTTCTTCCCAGAGATTTATAAAACTAGTCCTAGCTTCTCCGTACCAAAATTCCAACGGCCATCACTATATATCCAGTTTACTTTGATAATGAACCCTGTGTAGGTTATTAATCATCTGGCACATTGTAACCTTATTCTACTTAACTCTCACAGGTATGACTTAAACAGCACCAAAGAAGAAAGAGAGTCTATCCGACAGCAGAAACAGTACGTTCGCTTATACTTATGGAGAGTTTCATGGCTTCTCAACTTTCTACCAGTATTAAGTTTCCCATTTTTCTCTGTTCCTGTTAGGTGGCAGCTGGTTAGTGACTTGCTCAATGTGTCCATAAGACTAGGAATAAGAAATAGTAGTTTGGGAACTCCTATCACTTAGATTTTGTGTCAGTTTGTAAGTGGCTTCTTATATATATATATATATATATGTAAATCCTGCAGGAAGGAATATGAAAACTTGAGGAGACAATGTCGCGAGATTCATGATCGCAATGAAAATGGCTGTGACTCAAAGCTTACAGCTCAGAGCAGCAACACCGAAGACAGTCAGGTTCTTGATTCCCATCATATTGAAGAAGTCAATAGTTCCACAAGATCCATCCCAGTAGAAGAATCAGAGAAGTTGAATCCCGAATCGGTTCTACAGGATGGGGACTGTGAAAAGAGTGATGTCACCACTGAAGATACTGCTGCTAATGACTCAGACTCAACCAACTCTGAAAAAACCGAGACTTCGCCGCTTCTGGCGAACGAAGAAGCAGAAAGCCACAATTCCGTTAACCAAGACAAAGACAATCCGTCTCCATCAAAGCCAAAAACTCAGGTAGATGAGGATTTCGTCACAACGTGGCAGAGAATTATCCGCCTGGATGCAGTGAGAGCAAATGACGAGTGGGTGCCCTACTCACCGTCTCAAGCTGCTGTTTCTGAGACAAGAGCCCAGGGAATAGCCACACAGGTTGGTCTCAATGACTACGACCACTTGGAGTCCTGCCGGATCTTCCACGCAGCCCGCCTGGTCGGGATCCTTGAAGCCTATGCAGTCTATGACCCAGAAATCGGTTACTGTCAAGGAATGAGCGACTTACTATCTCCGTTAATTGCAGTAATTGAAGACGACGTCTTAGCATTCTGGTGCTATGTTGGGTTCATGAGCAAAGCACGGCATAATTTCCGGCTAGACGAGGTTGGAATCAGGCGACAGCTCTCAATGGTGTCAAAAATCATAAAATTCAAAGACATTCGCTTGTACCGACACTTGGAGAACCTTGAAGCAGGAGACTGCTTCTTTGTATACCGTATGGTGGTGGTTCTATTCAGACGAGAACTAACCTTTGAGCAGACGCTTTGTCTTTGGGAGGTAATGTGGGCGGATCAAGCAGCCATACAAACCGGGATTGCAAAGGCGACTTGGGGGAGAATCCGGTTACGGGCACCGCCCACGGAAGATTTGTTGCTTTATGCGATTGCGGCAAGCGTGCTGCAGAGGAGAAAGACGATCATAGAGAAATACAGTGGGATGGATGAGATAATGAAGGAATGTAATAGCATGGCTGGTCGTCTTGATGTTTGGAAACTTCTTGACGATGCTCATGACTTGGTCGTCAATCTTCACGACAAGATCTGAGTGACTTAATCTCAGTTCTTTGCCTCTTATCACTTTACTTGTTGCACTTTTTGTTAGTGTTCAATTGTTATTGTAACTTAAAATGTGAAACAAAATGGTCCTAAAACACTTGTAAACGTATTCATCGCTGTCGTTTGACTTAATCTAAATTAAACAAATCTGTCACCAGATTAAGTCAAAATTTGTTTTGGTTTTTAGGAAAGACTTTTGTGCCACAGACCCGCTGAAGCAAACAGAGGGGTTTGACTTTATCTGGTTTCAGGAGCCTCTAAGTGACCTAGAGGTATAACTGTAAACAAACCATCCTTCGGTTCCCATGACAACTAGAACAGATCTCTTCTTCTTCTTCTTCTTCTTCTTCTTCTTCTTCGATTTGGATTTCTTTTTTTGATCAGTCTCTCCGACTGTGCAACCATGGCGGATACCGTTGAAGATCCTCATTTGCATAATGGAGAGGCACCAGCTGAGTCCGAAACCGAGCAACATCCGACTGCGGAACCACAATCCGACCACGATCACCAACTCCAAACTGAGGCCAAACTTGCCGACGAAATTCCGGAATTAGAAACCGATGCGAAGCCGGAGGCAGTACAATCTGAGGTAACCGATACGAATCCTGAGGAAGTACAATCTGAGGTGACGGATGCGAAGCCGGAGGTAAAGGATGTGGATCTGTCGCCGGGAGGATCGGAGGAGATCCCGATCCGGTCGATGGAGGTCGATCAGGAATCTTCTACAACCCACTCCGTTATCAAGAAAGAAGATGAAGGTAACAAGACATTTACCATGAGAGAGCTTCTCAGCGAATTGAAAAGTGAGGAAGGAGACGGGACTCCTCAAAGTTCTGTTTCTCCCTATAGGTCTCTCTCTCTTTCTCTTTATTTCAAACCATTTCAGCTGATTTGAGCTCAAAATCAGCTTGATCATGTCACTACTTTTCGGAAATTTTGTTAATTTTGTTTGTGAGATTTTGCATTTTCGTTAACTCTCGTTTTCCTCTTTGGTTGTTCCAGTCGAGAGAGTGCTTCTCAACCAGCGGAGAACAATCTTGCAATGGATCTGATTAATAGGATCCAAGTTAACGACGAAGAGGGCCGATCTCGCCAGCGTGTTCTTGCATTTGCTGCCCGCAAGTATGTAACATTTATGATCTCGTGATATGGAATCATGCTTTAGTGGTTCATGAAAAGTTTTTTACTTTCTTTCAAAGTTAGATGATTGACCAATGAATTAGATTGTAGTTTTTTACAGAGATTTAGTGAAAATAGTTTCATTGAGCTTATTGCTCACTCAAGGCTTTATCTTTTTATGTTCCTGCTATTTGGGCGCTGCATGCTGTTATAAGTCATTCTGCAACATTGTAGGTATGCTAGTGCGATAGAGAGAAATCCAGAAGATCATGATGCATTATACAACTGGGCACTTATTCTCCAGGTCTGATTTCTTTACTTTATAGTGTTGACAAGTTCTCTCTCTTTCTCTTTCTCTCCCTCTCTCTCATTTGTGATTGGCTTTGGTTGACATATTCATATGGAAGTGATTAAGGAGGTGAATTTGATCCGGCCTAGAACTTTCTTGCAAGTGTCGAAAGATAACTGAAATAAGATGCTGAAACATACATCCAAAATTCATAAAACACTAGGCATTAGATTATAAGTATTTCTGTAAGAACTTAGACCTGTCTGTCTTTGGGGACTTTTTTTGTTCATATGCTTTTTTTACTGGAAATATTTCTAAAATTCATCACAGGAAAGTGCTGACAATGTCAGCCCAGATTCTGTTTCACCTTCTAAAGATGATTTGCTCGAGGAAGCTTGTAAGAAGTACGATGAGGCAACCCGTCTCTGCCCGACGCTTTATGATGTATGTATTGATAGGATTATAGATCTGTTAGTTTTGTTTCTGATTTATGCAAAATGCAAGATAATTGTTACTTTCAGTATGTAAATGACTTTCAACTTTTATGTATGACGTGTGTGATTCTTTGACAGGCTTACTACAACTGGGCTATCGCAATCTCTGATAGGGCGAAGATGCGTGGCCGCACAAAGGAAGCTGAAGAACTATGGGAACAAGTAAGTAATATTGCATATAGTATCAGGACTGACGGGACCTTATCCTACTAATTGTGAAAAACTGAAATTATTGTGGTTTGATCTCAACTTCTAATACTAAAGAAGTGTGTGTTCGGCATTTTCATTTCAGGCGACTAATAACTATGAAAAAGCTGTCCAGCTCAACTGGAACAGTTCCCAGGTATGGTCCTTCATATGATGTAAACTTCACAATATCGTTTGTTTGAACCCAAACCTTTGTCAACTATATGATGTCCTTTTTTAAGCGTGTGTCGTTTATCAGTTAGCTCTTTTGATTAACTGACTTATGATATAAGCTATCAATTATCTGCAGGCGTTAAACAACTGGGGACTGGCGTTGCAGGTAACTGAGTTACATGTGTTTTTATCTCCATGATGTACCTATCTAGAAAAATTACAATGCAAATAACTTAGAATATTCTCTGGGTTTTTCATTAGGAACTCAGTCAAATTGTTCCTGCTAGAGAGAAGGAAAAAGTTGTCAGAACTGCCATTAGCAAGGTGCTTACTCGTCTCTCTGACTAATGTAAAAATTGCATTGATATGCATGATTGCTTTCTTATTATTCCTTTTCACACGTTTTTCCATACAGTTTCGGGCCGCAATCAGGTTGCAATTTGATTTCCATCGAGCCATATACAATCTTGGAACTGTTCTGGTCAGTTATGCTTGACAGTCCTTTCACAAAACTCTTTTACATGCAGGATTATAGTTTCAATCCAGTTAATTGACCACTGTGGATTCTTCTCTGTATTACAGTATGGATTAGCAGAAGACACGCTTAGAACCGGGGGTTCAGGCAACGGCAAAGACATGCCTCCCGGTGAGTTATACAGCCAATCTGCCATCTACATTGCTGCAGCTCATTCGTTGAAGCCAAGTTATTCGGTAAGCTTATTGTCTCCATTTTGTGCTGGAATCAGAGATGTTTGAGTCATATTGCTATTAAATAAGATTGAGTGCCAGAATTAGATCCATTGCTTCAAGGCTGATCTTTTCCCTGGTCCAGGTTTACAGCAGCGCTTTGAGGCTCGTTCGTTCCATGGTACTTTTTGATGACCCATCAGTTCACACAATCAAGTTGATATATATATATATTTGTGGAAATGACCATCAAAAGTAAAATTGTAATAAATTTTGGCAGCTACCTCTACCGCATCTTAAAGTTGGATATCTAACGGCACCACCCGTGGGCAACTCACTCGCTCCTCACAGTGATTGGAAACGCTCGGAGTTTGAGCTCAATCACGAGAGGCTTCTACAGGTAGTCTCAATTAGAGTTTCCTCCATCATAGAGAAAGTTTTACTCTCAAAAAGATGGATAGTGTATTCTGGGTTTAAAATAGCGACCGCTCTCAACGCTATAGCGCGGAGCGACGTGAAGCGATGGCTTCGACGCCTCAGTACACAGTAGCAGAGCGATTTACAGAGAGCGACCGCTTTTACCGCCTGAAACCGCTTTTGCGGTGAAGCAAGGAGCGACGGAAGCGATCACTTTATGTATTTCTCGTTATTTCTAGTTGCTAACCATAGAAACAGGTTAACCATATGTCGTCGAATCTCGGAAGATTCCGACGATAATTGTCGAGTTCTCAGCAAATGAGAAATTCCCGGAGATATTGACAGTAATTGAACATTGCTGTGTCTCAGACCGCCTAGGTCATACAAATCGGCGACGCTGCTTACACGTGTAAACCAACGCCGACACGTGGAATCCATCGAGCCAACGCCGCCTAGGTCATCGACACAGGAAACCGACGATTCGTCATCATCCAGGAAAGTCCCCGACGCCGGAGAAGGTGTCGGCGGATTGTGATATCGCTTTATAATAAAAAAAAAAAAAAACAGCGTAAGGCTATCCATAGCGATCGCTATAGCGCTAAGCACTAAGCGAGCCCCTTGTCGCTTTAGGGCGCTATGCGCTATTTAAAACCCAGAGTGTATTCTAGAGAGATTTAACAGCAAGAGTAGTAATAACCGCATGGGGTCTGTGTAGGTACTGAAACCTGAAGCAAGAGAAATGGGGAGAAACCTGTCAGGAAAATCAGAGGCAATGAACACAAACGTGGAGAGGAAGACGGTAAAAGTGAAGATTACAGAGATAGTGTCAGTGACGCCTTGTGCTGATCTAACTCTACCTCCTGGTGCTGGTCTCTGCATAGATACCGTTCATGGCCCAGTTTTCTTGGTAAGTCTCCTAGATACATAACCAGTTAAGAGAATAAGCTTTAAAGATTCGTAACTCTCAAATGAATGAAAACTTGAGCAGGTTGCAGATTCATGGGAGTGTTTAGATGGATGGCTGGATGCGATTCGTTTGGTTTACACAATTTATGCGAGAGGGAAGAGTGATGTTTTAGCCGGTATTATCACCGGTTAATCTTTTAAACTTATCTATTATTTTGCCATAGTGTTCTGTATGACCCCATAGCTCGAGATGTTTTATGATTTTTAACAGTTCTGTTGGTCTCCACAATTGTAATCTGAATCTTTTGACAACAAAAACTGGCAACTTTAATATCCTTTTATCAAAGAAAGAAATTTTCAATTATTGGAGGACCAACAGATAAATATTCCAGAATATCCCGTTGTTGGGCTAATGGGCCAGGCTTGAACGGCTCTATGATTATGTTTCTGGGCCTTGTCTCTCTCTCTCACACTGGTAATCAATCATCATCATCTGTCACTTTCCCCAATACTAGGAGGGAGGATCGTGTTAAATTCACCGAACCGAGCTCGAGCTCAGAATCCATGGCGATTTGCTGGCTTTCTCTCCCCGGCTCTTTCTACACCAAGCCCCGTCTTGTTTCTTCTTCTTCTTCTTCTTCTTCGTCGCTTCCTACTGTTTACTATCCCCTACAGAACCCTAATAAGGTTGGTTAGGTGAGATCGATCCTTGAATTTATGTTTCTCTTCGATATTTGTGCCAACATTTTTGTTTTCGTCAGGGGAAGGTTGAGCGAGTAATCTGCAGAGCGGAGTTTTCACAGGACGCGCCGCTCGCGTCGGCCATTGGCGCGTGCATCCTGAGCTCGTTTGTTTTCCCGGTGGCGAAGCGAGTCGACGAAGATGAAGAAGAAGAAGAGAACTCTGCGATTGTCTCAACAGATATGAGATTAGCCGCCATGGGAATCATCAGCTTCATCCCTTACTTCAATTGGCTGGTTTGTTCCATTTCATCCTCCTCTAATCCTTTTGAGAAGAAGAAAAAACCCTAAAAAAAACAAATTCTTCTCCAGAGTTGGGTCTTCGCTTGGCTTGACACCGGAAAAACGCGTTACGCTGTGTATGCTCTCGTTTATATTCTCCCCTATTTCAGGTATCTCGTCTTGTGATGAACATTTTGTTACATTGGTCTCTCTGATGATGCAAATCTGCAACAAGCTGTTTGTTTAAGTATTTTGTCAATTGGGTGTTGTTCATATTCAAAATTTTGCAGCTCAAATCTATCCATTTCACCGGAAGAAAGCTGGTTGCCCATTACAAGCATTGTCTTGGGCATCATTCATGTTCAGGTTCTGATTCTGATTCTGATTCTGATTCTGATTCTGATTTCTTCAACGGGTAACACACTGTGTGTTTCATCATCTCTTGTCCTTTTCTTTTTGTTGTAGCTTGAAGCAAGCATTGCAAATGGTGATGTTCAGACGCTTCGATTCTTTAGAAAAACGCATGATGATGATGATGAGTAGTTTTGTAAGAGACCCTAAATCCTTGAATAAAAAAGAAATATTAATCCACTATAATCGGTAAAATCTCTAAGAATCCACCACAGTGCAACAATGGTGCCCAAGATTCAGCAGCCAACGAGACGGAGTGGATGACACAGGAAGGAACCGAGTCTAAGACAATTTCACTACTCCGAGTCATATAATGCAATGCTTTAGTTTCAAGTCTTTGAATTGTTCTCGTCTTATACTACAAATTTGATACTACCTAGTACGGTTCAATATGAGTTTACAAGTAGAGTTGAATCGAAGAAGAAATTACCTAGCATTCTTTAAAACTCAAGTAGCAATTACAAGGAGTTAAAATGCAGGCCCATGGGCCCAGAATTTTTATATAACTTATAAAAGGTAGTAAAGAGGCCCATTTGACATCTATCAATTTCGTCATGTTTCCGGTAACGAAAGGTTTAATCAGCAGAAGCTTGTCGTTCCATCTTCGTCTCCCTCTCCCTCTCGTAGCAGCAGCAATGGCTTCTCCCGCCGTCGTTAGGGTTTACTCTTCTACTCCTATCTCTCCTCCTTCTCCTTCTGAGGTTTCCGTCAAGAGAGTTGGTACTCATAATGGAAGCTTTCACTGCGACGAGGCTCTCGGTTGCTTCATGATCCGCCTCGCCGATAAGTTCTCCGGCGCCGATATTGTCCGTACCCGTGACCCTAAGGTAACGCAAACAAACCTGAGCTGTTTTTGGAGCTCACATATATATCGTTGAAGTAGAAATGGGTAAGGTGAAAGATTTTTTAGTTGCTAGAAATTGACTGCTTACTTTTGATGCAATTAGGGTTTTTTTATATTGTAAATCTGAGGCGTTTCTCTGCATTTACATGATGCAGATATTGGCAGAACTTGATGCAGTGCTTGATGTTGGAGGTGTTTATGATGCGGACCATGACCGTTATGATCATCACCAGAAAGGGTTTGAAGAGGTCTTTGGAAATGGCTTTAACACCAAGCTCAGTAGTGCTGGTCTCGTTTACAAGGTAAACAAACCTACGCGATGGTCTTTGCTCTAATTCTCACTCAGACTTCTCTGAAATATGTCAATATTACATTCTTAATGTTGTTGTTTTACTTTAGCATTTTGGAAAGGAGATCATAGCTAAGGAACTCAATGTTGATCAAGATCACTCGGATGTTCTTCGATTGTTTTTAGCTGTCTACAAGAGCTTCATGGAGGTCATTTTCCATTTTCCAACTCAATTTTAGTTTCCTTCTATTATTGTTGGCTCGCAGTCTAGGCATTTGTGCTGATTGATTATTCCTCATATCTCTTTTCATTATTGTTTCTTAACTTTGACAGGCAATTGATGCTGTAGACAATGGAATAAATCGGTATGATACTGATAAGCCTCCACGATACGTGAACAACACACATCTGTCTTCAAGGATTGGAAGATTAAATCTTGATTGGATAGACCCTGACCAGTCGCAGGAGAAGGAGAATGAGGCTTTCCAACGTGCAATGGCTCTGGCTGGAAAAGAGTTTCTCGAAGTAAGATTTCTAACTGTTCAACCGCAAATATATGTTCTCAGAGACATAACAGGTTTCTCAAACGAGCATAAGCTTATGGTAGCTTGTTCTTACATTGCGTTGTAGAGTGTACGATTTCATGCAAGATCGTGGTTGCCTGCTCGATCAATTGTGATGCAATGTCTTGAAGAAAGATTCAAAACAGACCCAAGTGGTGAGATCATGGAATTGAAGAAATTTTGCCCTGTAAGTAATCCACGCTCCATTTCTCTTATAGATACTAGTATGTACTATCTGAGTCTTTAAGATTATAACTCTGGTTCTCTGGTGAGCAGTGGAAGCTTCACTTGTTCGAGCTTGAGCAAGAGATGAAGATCGAACCCCTCATCAAATACGTCATCTACCAGGTTACCCTTTAAGCACCATATTAAGATATGCTTGTAGGATATCAGATATCCGTCAATGCAGTTCCTACATTGGGGATTAAATAGGCACTTTTTTATATGATGGTTTTCCATATGAAATGTGAATGTAAAACAGGACGAGCGAGGAAACCAGTGGAGAGTTCAAGCAGTGGCGGTTGCACCAGACAGGTTTGAGAACCGAAAGGCTCTTCCTGAACAATGGAGAGGCCTTAGAGATGAGGAACTCTCTAAAGCTGCTGAGATCCCCGGTTGCGTCTTTGTCCACATGAGCGGCTTCATCGGCGGAAACCAATCCTATGACGGAGCTTTATCCATGGCTCGAACCGCGCTCACTCTCTGACTTAGCACCGGCTCAATAGAGAGAGAGAGAGTTTAACATTGCTTCTTTATGTTGTACAATTTATGTTTTCAAGTGAGTGACCAATTCGTCATTGTCTTTTTTTTTATGGAATCACATCTTTACTATCTTCAATATATTTCGAATTCTTCTTCTTAGTTCATTTTATCCAACACAAAAGATCTGTGAATAACCTATTCTTCATGAAATAATAATTCTGGAAAATACTAACTCTCACAAAATAGATATATGGAAATTCAAAGCTTTGTTTTTTTTTTAATTGTCTAAAATATTATCAATTACAAATTATGAGAACAAATACATAGATAATTTTATCCAGATAATGCTATCGGTCTACAAAGATCCACGATACTCGTAATGGAATATTTTACATTTGAGACACCCACGCTGAAATCTTCTGAAAATTTGCCTTCTTCTGTGACTCGAACTCTCTACCTCCGGGAGAGGCTATATGTAAAGAAAAGAAGAAGAAAAAAATCAGTTTGTTGTAATCGTTTTACCCTAAACAGACATTCCGTCGAACACATGGAGGGCAAAAACACACGATATTGATCCATTGCCTCCACTTTTCCTTTGATTTCGAAATTATCTTCCATTGTTGATTTGCAGATCTAGATCCCACTTCTCTCTCGCTTCTATTATGCAGATCTCCGACAAAGAAGAAGAAGCTGCTACGAGTTGTATGCCCAAAGAAGTAAGCACTGTCCCAATTTCAGGTGGTGACAAGTTCGTATACCAAATTCTCAATGGTCCAAACGAACATTGTCTGGAGAATTTCCGAATGGACAAGCCTGTCTTCTACAAGCTATGTGATATCCTTCAAACCAGAGGCTTGTTACGTCACACGAATCGAATCAAGATCGAGGAGCAACTAGCCATCTTCCTCTTCATCATCGGTCATAACCTTCGAACTCGAGCTGTTCAAGAGTTGTTCAGATACTCTGGGGAGACAATCAGCCGCCATTTCAACAACGTGTTGAATGCAGTCATGGCAATCTCCATGGATTTCTTTCAGTCAACTCCAGATTCTGATGAAACCCTAGAGGACGATCCTTGTTTCAAAGACTGTGTTGGAGTTGTTGATTGCATACACATACCAGTCATGGTTGGAGTCGATGAGCAAGGTCCGTTCCGCAACAACAATGGACTCCTTACACAGAACGTTCTCGTAGCTTCTTCCTTTGATCTCAGGTTCCACTACGTGTTAGCTGGTTGGGAAGGCTCAGCTTCTGATCAACAAGTTCTCAATGCAGCTTTGACTCGGCGTCACAAGTTACAAGTCCCTCAAGGTATATATATATTCTCTTGTTTGATTTTCTTGACAAGAAGAAGAAGATGTGAATTCATCAAAATCGATTGCAGGAAAATACTACATTGTGGACGGAAAGTACCAGAATCTTCCAGGCTTTATCGCGCCATATCATTGTGTTTCAAGCAGCAGCTCAAGAGAAGAACCAAAGGAGATGTTCAACGAGCGGCACAAGCTGTTGCATCGAGCCATTGACCGGACTTTTGGAGCCTTGAAAGAACGATTCCCGATCCTACTATCAGCTCCTCCGTATCCTCTACAAACACAAGTGAAGCTGGTGATTGCGGCGTGTGCATTGCACAACTATGTGCGCTTGGAGAAACCAGACGATTTCGTGTTTAGGATGTTTGAAGAAGAAGACACAGTGGAGGAAGACAGAGGAGAGGCATCAGAGGAGAATCAAGGAGAGATGGAGGGACATGGACATGGCTCGTTGTTTAGACAAGAAGAAGTGGCAGATTGTTTGAGGTTAAGAGATGAGATCGCATCTCATCTATGGAACCATTATGTCCAAAATCTGCCTACCTTCTAAACTTGGCTTCTTTTAACAGTTTTTGTGCTTTTATTTGTTAGAGATAATAATACAAGTCAAATCGTTTATTGAAGCAAATATTTGCTAGGATTTTAGTTTTAATGAAATTTTAGATGATTTTGGATTTAATTAGGGACCATGTTATGATTTGTTGTTAAAATTCTCTCTAATTTCACCTAGTAATTATATCACCTAAAAAAACTTCACTAAAAAATCTTGAAGTCACTAAAGATCTATTAAAATCCTTAAAATATTTCCAATATAAAGGTATATTTTTAAATCACTAGTCCAATAACAAAATATTACTTTTTAAAATTCAATTATGAATAATATAGAATTTGTGATTTTATTACAAACCATTTTAAATTCTTGATTGAATACACCTCCAAAGAGTCACCCAAAATTATGTATTTTCTTAAAAAAAAATTGTTTAAGCTTTTTGGGGTGATTTTGTTTTGTTTTATAATGAATCTCTTCAGTGATTTAGTTATATTTATTATTTTATTTAAAAACGATAAATTAATCTATTTCTTTGGTTTTAAATTAGACTAATTCAAAATTTAACACAATTCAAAAATACTAGTTATTATCAATAGATAATAAACCAAAAGTAAAATACTATTCCAAACATTACACTAAGAAAGGGATTAGGATTAGTAATCCCAATGGTTGGATTAGGATCAGTAATCAAGGTTTCTCTCTTATTATACTATGTCAAAATTGGACATTCGGTTATTTGGTTCAAATTTGATAAATTTTTGGTTCCATTCGTTTTTTTTTTGGAAAACGATTTATTTCTCCAAAACTTGAATTAAAGGTATATTTTTAAATCACTAATCCAATAACAAAAGATCTTAAATGACTTTTTTAAAATTCAAGTTTGAATAACATAGAATTTGTCATTTTAATACAAACCATTTCAAATTCTTGATTGAATACACTTTCAAAGAGTCACCCAAAATTATGTATTTTCTTAAGAGAATTTGTTTAAGTTTTTTTGCGTGATTTTTTTTTATATAATGAATCTCTTTAGTGATTTAGTTATATTTATTATTTTATTAAAAAAACACGATAAATTAATCTATTTCTTTAGTTTTAAATTAGAGCAATTCAAAATATAACACAATTCGATAAGACTAGTTATTATCAATAGATAATAAACCAAAAGACTATTCCAAACATTTCACTAAGGAAGGGATTAGGATTAGAAATCCCAAGGATCAGTAATCAAGGTTTCTCTGTTATTATACTATGTCAAAATTGGACATTCGGTTATTTGGTTCATATTTGATGAATTTTTGGTTCGATTCGTCTTTGTTTTTTTGGAAAACGATTTATTTCTCCAAAACTTGAATTAAATTTATATTTTCAAATCACTAATCCAATAACAAAAGATCTTAAAAGATTTTTTAATATTCAAGTTTGAAATTTGTCATTTTAATACAAACAATTTCAAATTCTTGATTGAATACACCTACAAAGAGTCATCCAAAATTATGCATTTTCTTAAGAGAATTTGTTTAAGTTTTTTTGTGCTTTTGTGCTTTATTTGTTAGAGATAATAATAATGTAGGAACGCATATTCTACAATAGGACAAACTGATAAATTTGTAAAGTAAAATACATAAATAAATCGATGATCATAATATTAAAATGATACCGATACAAGAATTTGGAGAAGAATGGATTTGCAGAGGCGAGACACTCTTTCCTTAATTCTGAAAACGCCATGTAGTGTGACGGTTGCGTAGCGTTCCGAATCCCAGGATACAACTGTATTTTTCTTATGATTCGCATCACCCAAAATCATAAGCTTTCAAACCATTTTTTTGTGTTGTACTCTCATGGAGAAAAACCATAAGACAAGAGAAGAAAAAGAAAGTGATGATTCATCTTCCTTCATATGAGAGATTGTTCATCTATATATATAAAGTTACATTTGCTCTCTTCTCCTTCCGCCACCTCAGCGTCCACATTGGCGAAGAGAGCAAAGATTTTAATGATTTACTTCTACATCAAATGGTCCAATGGATTGCTTTAATCATTCTCACATCAAGACTTACGATCTAATAGATAAGAACAAGCTGATCTCATCCCACCAATCTACCAGGCTTCACAAACACAAACCAGAAAGCATGAAGATCAGATTGTTCTAAATATGTGTAACAGGAATGAGTTCTACCAGTAAGTGTCTGAGCTTGGTTTGTGAATAGGAAAGCTTAATAACGAGCTTAGCAATGGTGAACCTCCACAAATTTCAGGAACAAATTCACTTCATAGTTCTTATAATCTTTTAAAAATGCAATAAGATCGAGTTGAATAACAAGCACTTTCAAGAATCTAAAGACATGATGAAGAGCATAGAATCAAAATACATGTGACAATATAGGCATTTCCATAATCTGGTCTCAAAATTCTCATCACTTCATCAACATCTCAAAACTAAATCATGTAAACCTCCTACTCGATGAAATGTAAGTAGTAAAATAACAAAATTGAGCTCTGAAAACCCTAGCATCGTGAGTTTTGTGTTCAACCTGACAGTAAAAGGAGAAGACTGCGTACGGAGGAGGAAGAGAATAGCACTGCCTAGGCCTGGGAATATTACCCGAACGGAAATTTCCGAACCGAACCCAGCCAAGTTTTGGAGATTTCGGGTTCAGATTCGGTTATTGACAGTGAAGAATCTTCGTCGAACGGAACTGTTAATCAAAATATCTTCGTCCTCTGCTTGCCGTCGCCTCCATTATTTAGGATTTTCAGTTGACTGCTTTGTTAGGTTGAAGAAGGTGTCGATAGAGGTTGAAGATGGTTGAAACGCATCGATTTTGTCGTGGTTTTTCTTTATGAGATTGTGGATTTGGGCCATTAATAAAAGTAAAAAGAGAAATAATTTATTGGGCCAAACAGCCCAAAAATAAAACAATTAAATGAATTCATTAAAACATACGATCATCTTCTTAAACCTATTTATTAAAAAACCAAAAAATTAAAAACTTAACAGCCGCCATGGGTAGAAACAATACATATAAAAAAAATTGCAACAATTTTCGGTCTAAATCGACGTTAGGAGACGGGGACATCAGTAGCGTTGGGTGTACCTGCAGATTTTGGGTTATTGGTAAATATGAAATTACCGAAATAACCGTAAATTGAACCGAACCGAACCAAAATTTTTATCGGTTAATATCGGTAGAAAATATTTAAACTAAAATTACCGAATAAACCGATAAATTAAGTAAGGTTTACCTGAACTCAAAGGCCTAGCACTACCCAATTCGTAATTATATATGGAGATAGTGTTTAAAAAAAGGACTTCAGAATAAAAATAAAAATCGATAAATATGATTCAAATCGTAGGTAAACAATATTGGGGAAAGAAAAAAATTTGGGGAAAAAAACACAAGATTAATCGAGGAAGTTGAGATTAACGATCCTAAAATCATCTGCAACTATCTACATCCCTACGCATAATATATGACCCTATATGGACGATAAATTCACCACAAGCGAAGGAGGTTTCAGATACCCGCGTCTAGGCCTACATCCGCCTTAATCCCCCCCAAAAAAATAAAATCGATAACCGCTAAGATCTATTATCATTCATCAATAATTTCAATAAAGAAAAAAAGGAAAGCTTTAGATTGACGTATTGTTTAAGACTCTTATGGTTTTAAATTTAAAATAACAAATTTTTCCGTTAAAAACTATTAATGCTTGCTGTTTTATTGGTATGAAGAAAGATTTTAAAGTTAATCAATAGCATGTAACACTAACTCATACTAATATGATGACTAAATATATAAAGTTATTTCACAAATAAATTTGAAATACCATGTGTGTACTAATATATAGATTAAATATTAATCCATTTACTAACACATACGAGTTGCGTTAAAACAAGAGATCTATAGTAAACAATTATAAGAAATTAAGGAACTAATAACAAAGAACAACTAAAAAATATACGATTCCCAAAACTTTCAAATGACAAAAACTTTCCTTTTAAAAACCAAGTAATTGAATAAATAGACAACCAACGAAAAAAGAATATAAAAATGTGCATCATCCAATAGAAAAAAAGAAGATAAAAATGTGCATCATCCACTAAACAAAGAAATAAATAAACATAAATTTAAGAAAGGAAAAAAAAATCCACATTTCTTAAGCTAATAGAGACAAATCAATTACCTACTATACTAAAAGTAAAAACAATATTAAACAATAATTTTTAAAAAAAAATTGTGTTAACATCCGCGCATAACGCGGATCACACACTAGTATATATATAAAATGAGAGATGAGTCACAAGACTTTTGTGGTCTCCATTTTCTAGGAGTAATACACAATTAATTGCCAAATTAATTTGTGGTAATAAAGGACAAGGAGGAGTTATAGAATTGACCACATCAATTCTCAAATAATGATGATAATTATTCATTATTATATTTTGACCAAATATATAATTTATGTAGTGATCAATTACACAAATAATAATTTGATGCAAAAAAAAATGGGTTATTGGGTCAAGACCCATCTACCCTAACTAACACTCAAACCCAAGTCCAAGCTCGACTCGACTTGACTCGCTGCGCGCGCATGCATATGGTTTAGTGTGAGTTTGGTCTTCTCCCCACAAAGTGGTCATAAGGTTTTGAACCTTGTTGGGACTTCTCCAATATATATACAAGAGAATTTCACCTCAAATTTCCAATGTGGGATATTTGCTAATTTTTACACTTACCCAAATTTTGAAGCATTTCAAGCTTTCAAAATCATCCACTTTGGATCTCCATTTCTTATTCAAATCAAATCAGATTTTGACAAGTGAATACACTATATTATAGTGCTCACGGCAGCGATTTCATCGTGCCCGAAATTCGGTCATTCCGACAAACGTCTCCGCCGGAAAATCCACCGGAAAAGTGGTCAATGCCACTTCGTCAAAAACGAGTTCCAACAAATAATACAAGCCAAATCGTGTATTGAAGCAAATATTTGGAAGGATTTGAGTTTAAACAAGTTTTTGGATGATTTTGGATTTTAATTAGGGAACATGTTATGATTTGTTATTAAAATTCTCTTTAATTTCACCTAGTAATTATATCACCTAAAAAAACTTCACAAAAACACCTTGAAGTCACTAAAAATCTATTAAAATCCTTAAAATATTTCCAATATATAGGTATATTTTTTAATCATTAGTCCAATAACAAAATATTATTTTTTAAAATTCAAGTATGAATAATATAGAATTTGTGATTTTAATACAAACCATTTTAAATTCTTGAATGAATACACCTCCAAAAAGTCACCCAAAATTATGTATTTTCTTAAGAAAATTTATTTAAGCTTTTTGGCGTGATTTTTTGTTTTTGTTTCATAACGAATCTCTTTAGTGATTTAGTTATATTTATTATTTTATTTAAAAAATGATAAATTAATCTATTTCTTTGGTTTTAAATTAGACTAATTCAAAATTTAACACAATTCAAAAGACTAGTTATTATTATAGGCAATAAACCAAAAATCAATATACTATTAATAATTACATTTCACTAAGAAAGGGATTAGGATTAGTAAATCCCAATGGTGGGATCAGTAGGGATGTTAAAATGGGCCAGAATTTTGCGGGGCTAAACGGACCTGTTTATAAAAATTAGTCCGTTTAAGCCCGTTTATCATATAATCTTAAACGGGTTTAAACGGACCAGCCCGTTTATCATATAATCTTAAACGGGTTTAAACGGGCCAGCCCGTTTATTAAACGGGTTTTGACATAGTTAAACGGGCAGCCCGTTTAAGTTTTTTTTTAATTAATAACATAATACAAATATTATATAAATTGGTTATTAAAAAAACTAATTTGCACACTAATTTTTTTTCAAAATGGATATTCATATCATAGAAAAGTATATGCAAGGATTTTCTAATTGGTTATTAAAAAAACTAATTTGTAATTCGGTTTAACTTGAATAAAAACTTGGATCATACGATTTCTACCTAAAAATTGATTTGCATTGACATAAAATAGTATATACATATATTTTTGTTTCATTTATATATTTTTATGCAAACATATATTTTTATGCAAGTATATACATTTTTATGCAAGTACATATATATATATATATATTTTAGATTTAGATTTTGAACTTTAACAAAAAATTTGGGTTTTTTTTTATATTTAGTTATTTTTTTCGATTTTTAAATTTAGTTATATTATAGTAAAAATATACCTAAATTTTAAAAACCATATATAAAGTATATATTATTTATAACATAATAATTAGATTCATATAATTATTTAAAAAAAAATCCCAAATTTTAAACGGATCTAAACGGGTCTAAAAAGATCTAAACGGACCACACTAATTTTAATGGATCTAAACGGATGGACCTAAACGGACTAAAAAATAAACGGGCTTAAACGGCCGGGCCTAAACGGGTCGGGCCTAAACAGGCTGCCCGTTTTAACATCCCTACAGATTAGGATCAGTAATCAAGGTTTTCTCTGTTATTATACTTTGTCAAATTTGGACATTCGGTTATTTGGTTCAAATTTCATATAGTTTTTTTTTAATTATTATTATTATTTTTTATATAAATTACTCATAACATTTAAAAACTACAAAAGTAAAAAAAAAGAGAGACCTAAATTGAGCTACATATGCTTAAAAAAAATAAAAATAAAAAGTAAATTAGGTTTAAAGAGGATTAGATATTTATAATTTGGTATAATAATGAGGTTTAAAGAAGATGATGAAGTGGTTTGTTGTTTGATAAAGACAGATCATTTGACTTTCCGATTTGGCCGCGAACCATTATTCTCTTCTTCCCCAAATTCTCTTCATTGATCAATTCTTCATCATCCTTGGAAACATGGTGGTGGATCAATGGAAGGTGATCGGATAAAAGAGACGGGACGGAATCACGGTGGGGATCGGGATATCGGATCATCGGAGATGGGGATTCCCTTCGCCGCCAAACTCCGTTTCCGATCTCGGTTTCGATCTTCAATCGACTCTTACTGCTTCGCTCGTGAAGCCTTCTCCGATTTCTTCTTCTTCTTCTTCTTCTTATAGCAGCCTCTCTTTTTGTTGTTGTTGTTGTAATCTCTCGCCTTTCTTTTCTACAAATCAAAAACAAAAACAAAAAAAAACTCTTGTGTTCCGTTTCCTTCTTCTCGTTTCTCTCTTTGGTCTGCATATGGCTTCTGGTTCTGGGTATTTAGGTCAGATTTCGGGGATGGAAGAAGCTGAGTTCGCCGAGAAAGATCCAACTGGCCGCTACATCAGGGTACGCCACCGTCTCTGATTCTCCATCAGATTATGCAATTCCACTTACTTTGGATTGCCTTCGTTGATTCAGTCTCGTTTGATTTAGCATTTTGATCTTGTTTGATTTAGCTCTCTCTGGTTTATTGGCTTTTAGGGATGAGTTTGTTGTCATGTGTCTCAATCAAGCTTAAGATCATTTTAGTTGCATTGCCAATTTGTCTAGTATGAGTGTGTTTTCATTTTCGTTTGTTTTTTCATCCTTCAGTATGATGATGTCCTGGGGAGAGGAGCCTTCAAGACTGTGTATGGTTTCTACACACCCTTATTGCTTTACTAGTTGCAAAAGGCAAATTATTCATATGATTGTTTGTTAACTTTCTAATAAATCAGATATAAGGCGTTTGACGAAGTAGATGGGATTGAAGTCGCCTGGAACCTAGTGTGCATTGAAGATGTAATGCAGATGCCTGGTCAGCTTGAAAGGCTATATTCTGAAGTTCATCTGCTAAAAGCGCTCAAACATGAAAACATCATCAAACTCTTTAACTCTTGGGTCGACGAAAAGAACAAGACTATTAACATGATCACTGAGCTTTTCACCTCTGGTAGTCTCAGGCTGTAAGTATCTCCTCAGTTTTCCTCTGTTTCATTTTTTTTCTTCTGTTCTGTTTTTCATCTCATTGGCTGACTCTATTTCTTTGGATGCCAAGGTATCGTAAGAAGCATAGGAAGGTTGATCCCAAGGCCATCAAGAACTGGGCAAGGCAGATTCTTAAAGGATTGAACTATTTGCATTCTCAGAACCCTCCTGTAATTCACCGGGATCTAAAGTGTGACAATATATTTGTCAATGGAAATACTGGAGAGGTCAAAATCGGAGATCTGGGGCTCGCAACTGTACTGCAACAATCCACTGCTCGAAGTGTGATAGGTAACACCATTAAACACCTCCACTCCTGGGCCATGGCATATCTACTGTAACTGAACATAATAGGTGTATTCACTATTCAGGTACTCCTGAATTCATGGCCCCTGAGCTGTATGAAGAGGAATACAGTGAGCTTGTGGACATTTATTCTTTTGGCATGTGTATGTTGGAGATGGTGACCTGTGAATATCCATACAACGAGTGCAGAAACCAGGCTCAAATTTATAAGAAGGTCACCTCGGTAAGTCTTCCACCATCTTGATTTTCACCGAAATTATTTTCGAAGCTGGGCTCCTCTTTGAAACTATTATGCATTTTCAGGGTATAAAGCCTCAATCTCTCAGCAGAGTTGATGATCCTCAAGTTAAGCAATTCATAGAGAAATGTCTTCTTCCTGCCCCTTTGAGACCAAATGCTCTTGAGCTTTCGATGGACCCGTTCCTTGCAAGAGATGGAGGCAAGGACTCTGTTCTTCTTGCTTCATCAAGCACCGCATCTAAGCCTGTCAGAACACCACAGCTTGAACATCTTCCCATGGATGTGGATCATAACGAGAATAAAAGTGTCTCCATCTGCTCCTCTCGGAAAAGCAACGAAGAATACCTGTGGTGCCAAACCATTGAACTTCAGAGATTTGGAGAGAATAAAGAGTTCAGGTTGAGAGGAGAGAGGAACGATGATATCACAGCGTCAATGCTTCTGCGCATCGCTGATTCATCTGGTTCGTTTTTTTAAGAATGGTTTTTCTATCCAATTCATTCCTCTCACTGTTTTCATTTGCTGAGTGGATTAAATGTCCTAGTACAGGTAGAGGAAGAATCGTACACTTTGCATTCTATCTGAGTTCAGACACAGCAACAGCAATCGCTGAGGAAATGGTTGAAGAACTGCATCTAACAAGCCAAGAGGTTATTGTGATAGCTGATATGATCGATGACTTGATAATGCAGCTAAACTCTGACCGCACCTCATCGCATCCAAATCAAAACTCTCCACGTCTAGCCTCCCAAGAGGATCATGAAGCAGCAAATCAGCAAACTGTGAACTCGAAAGATGAGGAAGCTGCAGGAGAATCAATGAAGTCAGGCATATCAGCAGACTATTACTTACCCTTCTCCTCAAACGAAAGTGGTGCCATGGAAGCTGGTCAGGAGGCAGAGTCAATGAGCTCGTTTCTGGATTCGTGCTCAATGATGTCAACGCTTTACTCTCTTTCCATTTCAGACAACGATTATCCAGAAGATCTGAAGACAGAACTGAACCTGATCGAGTCACAGTTTAACCAGTCCTTCCAAGATCTTCTGAAACTGAAAGAAGATGCTATAGAGAACGCAAAGAGAAAATGGATTATGAAAAAGCAAAAAGGTTTGATCATCTCCTGATTCAAAGCTTTTGGTACTTATTCTTTGGCCTTCTCTCTCTCCCCTCAGATTGGTGTGATGATGATGAAACATTTTTTTGGTTTGGATATTTGATTTGATGATGTAAAAGCTTTGTTTTTTTTTGTTTTTGGGTACTTAACAAACATAAAGTAGTGTTATTTGACTTACATTATTTCTAACAAATAAAACACGAAACTGTTAAAAAGAAGGTACTAAGTTTAGAAGGTAGACAAAATTTGGTCTCATCTCTTAACCTTAAACAATCTTCCACTTTCTTCTGGTCTAAACCCATGTTCATGTCTCTCTCTCTCTCTGATTATATTTCTCTCATCTCTTATATTTGTCACTTTTTTATATATTTGTCTTAACCTTGAACAATTATTTATGTATTGCTTAAATGAGTATGTTACATCGATGAGATGACATGCAGATCATTTGCAACCGAAACCAAAACCAAAGAATTTGATAATTTCATGAACTATCAATAATCTTGGAGATTTGAAAGGGCCTATCTATATAGATGCAAAAAAAAAAAAAGCCCAATAAAACATGAGTGGTTGGTTTGTTTATTGACCGAGGCAGGGAGAAGTCAAATGATGATTATTATTATTAGCCATTAAGGCTCAGATCGGTGAGCCACCCACCCAACCACCTCCCTCTTTTGTTTCCAAACATTAATTTAAAAAAAAAAATATATATATATATATATATATATAAATTGAGGATAAAAAAAAAGAGTTATCAGAAAAAAGCCCAGAAAGAGCCCAAAGGTTGTTAAAGCGAGAGAGAGAGAGAAAGAGGGACGATCTCCGGCGAAAGAGGATGTACGTTCGAGCGGTTCCGACGACGGATGTGAATCGGAACACGGAGTGGTTCACGTATCCTGGTGTGTGGACCACTTACATCCTCATCCTCTTCTTCTCATGGCTCCTCGTTCTCTCCGTCTTCCACTGCTCCCCTGGCATCGCCTGGACCATCGTCCACCTCGCCCATTTCACCGTACGTTTTACCCTGGATCTGTCTTGTTTCGATTTCGATTTGAAGAATGAATCGATCCTCTTCTTCTTCCTCTTCTCTAGGTCACGTATCATTCCTTCCACTGGAAGAAGGGAACGCCGTTTGGTGATGATCAGGGAATCTACAATCGCTTGACTTGGTGGGAACAGATTGACAACGGCAAGCAGCTCACTCGCAATCGCAAGTTTCTCACCGTTGTTCCCGTTGTCTTGTAAGCTCCTCCTCCCAGACAATAGGGTTGTTTTCACAATCTCATTGGCATGTTTTATCATACACAACAGACTAGATTTTCTGATTCTTGACAAGACAATCTGCATAGGATTATTCATTGGCATGTTTTATCATACACAAGACTATGTTTGATTCTTGGTTTGTGCTTCAAATCATGTGTTATTGACTGATTAGGGGTTGGATCTAAGTTCCACTTTGATATTAGGTAGATTTTGAGATTGCTGCTGCATCTCTCTGATGAGACTTTTTGCATTCAGGTACTTGATAGCCTCTCACACAACAGACTATCAGCACCCGATGCTCTTCCTCAACACACTCGCCGTATTTGTAATGGTTGTCGCCAAATTCCCACACATGCACAAGGTCCGCATTTTTGGAATCAATGCAGACCAATGAAACCCTTGACAAGACAAGACAGCGATTTGAGCATTTGGAATCTCGAATCCAATCACAAATGCCATCATCGAATCCCGACCGCGACGAAATGCGTTGTATACAAACCTTTCTACTCTTTTCTATCTGGTCTCTCACTTTCTTTTATTTGTAGTATCCCAAAAGCTGGTTATAAAGATAGCTAGCAATCTAGGATTTGAATGAATAGTTGGGCAAGGGTCTATGGAATATATACAACTCTTCTTCTGGTTTTTAGATTATTCATTATATTAAGATTATGATTATTCATTGCTAAGATGTGAAATCGAGAGATTCATTGTTAAGATGATTCATTTTGTATATAATTGCCATGATTCATCACTAAACATATCACTCCAGAACCCAGCTGATCGGTCTTCTGCTGCTTCTTCTTTGTCATGTGCAAGAAGATCATCACTATATCTTTTGCTATGATAATTATACTCAATCCCACCGTTTGAGCTTGGCGATGAGGATGGTGGTGGTTTCAGGGTTTCAAACGGCAACAAAGGCATCTCACTTGTAGTACCTTCTTCTTGGTTCAGAGGATCACCACCATCAAGAGAGAAGAAACCCAAAGCTGGTCTTATGAAGTCGCCAAACCCAGATGATGATGCTGCATCATCTGGAAAAGCCGCCATGGAAGAAGTATTGTCTTGATCAGCTTTAGCTTCAAGAGTAGTAGGTAGTGGAGGAGGGAGAAATAAAGGCGGTTTGTTCTTTGAAGAAGATCTGGTGGTCTTGTGCTTCCGGGAGGTACCAGTACCACCACCACCGACGGGGATGGTGCGGAGGGAACCACCGTGTGTCCAGTACCGACGGCAAGTCTTGCACAAGTACCTAGGCTGTGTGAGGCTGTAGTTATTGTAGTAACAGAACTTTGTGTGCTTGGAGTTGCATCTTGGACAGTACTTGTTCAACGGTTCCTCCGATCTCTTTCTTCTCCTCTCCATCTCATTTGTTGGCTTCCCAAAGTCCCAAACCAAAGCCATAAGCAATTCATCACAATGAAGATTCACGTTAACTAATATACACCACATATATATATATATATATATATCAACTCAAGCATATATAAATGATAAACCTGAGGCCACTGAGCCGTGTCCATGGCTGTGAATCAGAAGCTGGTCAGAAACAATATAAGGAGAAGGAGAGAGAGAGAGGAGTGTTGTTATATATATAATATAATAAATAGGAGTGTGTAGTATGAAGCTTAATATATTGCTTTGAAGGGACCAAGGCAGAGTCAATCCACACTAACTTTCCATCTAACAGGAGAAACAAAACCGTCAAATGTGCGGGAGATATGGATATATGGAACCTGGCAAGCTGTAGGACCCACCCACAAAAGAATCTCTTACAAGATGTGGACCCTACAGCGAGTTGGACGGTGATGGATTAGTCATTCGTGGACCCCACCATGCTTCTCGTTTTTCCTTTCGAAACTCAATCTCAGCCGTCCAATACCCTCCCACGTTTTTGTAACCCTTAATTTTTAATTAAATTCAATATTAGGGTGAACATATTACCAAAACCAAGAGGAATTTGATCTATGTTAATTAGATTCAAAATAAATGTTTGTTGTAAACTTTGATCTATGTTTTCTCTTAGGAAGGAGGAGAAGAGGAATTTTTTTTTTTTTTTTCTAATTGGTGTTGAGTTAATGGACCTGTTGTTTAGATTTTGTGTGTTTGTAAATTATCCAATAGAAATTCACACGCACATATTTAAGAGCTCATCTTAAGATTTGACAAAGTTACGTGACACATTAGTGCTAATGGGCCAAGAAATTCTTAGATTTGTTTGGGCCAAGAAACACATTAGTTATGTGACAAAGGCTAGATAGAATCGAGCGTCTTTTTTTGTGATTAACTTAAAATAGATTAGATAGATTTTTAAATAGGTAGGGTCCATTAATTGATGAGTTTAGTGCTGATGTAGACAGTTTAGAATGAGAGAAAACTCTGTCATTATTGTATAGATTCAAAACCAATACTTGTGAAAACGTGAACCAAGCTAAACCGAATCAACTCGTTTAAGTGGGAGGGTGAATGTGCTTCTTGCCAAGGTGGAGGAGATTTCAGAAAGGCCAATAATTGGGCCTTTAATCGAAACCTCAAATAATAACGAGTAGAAGCCCAACAAAGGGCTGAGACTAAAATATTCTTTTAACAAGGTTTAGTTAGGGTTGCAAGTTGGTGCAAGTATCTTAGTTGAATGTTTTAAAATTACTAATGTAACGCCCGCGTTCCGGAAGAATTAATTATTTAGGAGAAAAATAATTAATTCGGGTTGTTTCGGGAAGTATCGATTGATACTGGGCTGTATCGATCGATACCCGTCGGGATTTCTCCTTATAAGTCTTCTTCCTCTTCTCTTCTTGCGCGTGGAAACCATTTCTTTTGGGAAAGTAAAGTCTTGGTCGCGAGAGAGAGAGAGAGAGAGAGAGAGAGAGAGAGAGAGAGAGAGAGAGAGAGAGAGAGAGAGAGAGAGAGAGAGAGAGAGAGAGAGAGAGAGAGAGAGAGAGAGAGAGAGAGAGAGAGAGAGAGAAGGAGAGCGTGAGAGAGGTGGAAGCTTGGTGAAGCTTGGATCTTGCGAGATCGAGAGAGATTCGAGCTTGGGAGAAGCTTGAAGAAGAGATCGGAAGGGTTTGGTTTTGGTGAGCTAAAGAGAAGCGAGAGAGGTCTTCTAGAGCTCGATCCAGCCGATTTAAGGTGAGTTGGGACCAAAGGTTAGCAATTAAGCTTGTGTGGTGCGTTGTTTAAGCTTGATTGATGATTTTCGTGGTTGGTCTTGGCGATTTCTGGGTTTAGATCTCGCGGAGGTTGTGTTTTGCAAGTGAGTATCGATCGATACCAGGTGAGTATCGATCGATACCAGTTTTTGTCGGTAGACTCGTGTTGAGTCGGTATCGATCGATACCAGGGGTGTATCGATCGATACCAGCCGTTGCCTGTGAGCATGTGTTTTGGGTATCGATCGATACCAAGGGGGTATCGATCGATACTGGTTGTTGGATGTGCCTGGAAAGCGTGTTGTGTGTTTACCTTTCAGGCTTTGTGTCTAGCTCTTCTTGGGATAGAATTGCTAGGCGTTGGTATAGTTTTTCATGGTGATGAATTGCTATTTGTGTGGGAAGTTTTAATTGGCGTTAATTAATTCTTCGTATTGATAATTGTTGATTGTTGTGCTTGTTGTTTAGCCTGTTGTTGGGATGATCTCTCACTCAGCGTTTGGTTAGCCAAATGTTGATGCATCACTTTTGTCGATGCATGTAAAGATAAGGTGTGATCGTGGAATCGAGGCAGTGAAGAGGGGATGATTAGGACCCGGGATTTTTATTGTTGTTGTTGTTGCTTTTATTGTTATAAAACTGTAGAACTTGTGTAAGCTGTTGAATTGGTATTGTTCTTGTGTTGTTTAATTTTAATTGCAAAAAAAAAAATACGGTCGTTTCAACTAACTAATTCGACACATGTCAAATTAATCTATAATTTTTTTTACATTTTTTATAAAAAAATTTAATGAAATTTTGATACATAATATTAACAATAAAAAAAAATTATAAAATGTAAATTTATCATTAAAACCGAATTTAATTTTGTTTTTTAATTGAAAATTCGGATACATTTATAGATGATTTCTAATCCTAAGGTAAAAGTTACTAAATAGAAAGCAAAAATAGAAAATTTAATTTTATCCTTAAAAGTAAAGTTAATTAAAAAAGGAAAAACAAAAAGTTCTTTAATTTTTTTCCATTTAAATCAAGGAAATCTAGTTATTATATATAGGGTAAACTCTTTTTTTTTTGTTTTTGTTTGTTTTAACTTGGCCGTCTCCTCCTAAGCATAAGCAAGCATCGATAATGGAGAAAACTTTCATCATGATCAAGCCCGAACGTTTCACTTTCTTCCTTTTCTTTCTTTTTTTTTCTTTGTATTTTATAAATATTGAGTGTGATGCAAGGCAGGGATGAATATTGGTTTTGTTGTTTCAGTTCTCTGCGTTGTTTATGCCTCTGCTTTGCTTGACAAAGATTACATATATGTTGGTGTTTCAGATGGCTGAAATCATCGGCAGGTTTGAAAGGAAGGGTTTCAATTTGAAAGGTACTTGATTCCAAACTTGCTTGAGTGATTTTGTTTTAAGATTATTATTTGATTCAGTGAACTGAGTCGTCTGAATGGATGTACATCGCCTGAAGCTGATGAGTGTTGAGCGGAGTTTAGCTGAGAAGCACTACGAGCACCTGTCTGCCAAAGGCTTATACATGCATCTGGTTGATTACATTGTACAGTCCGGGCCTGTTGTTGCAATGATATGGGAGGGGGAGAATGTTGTGGAGACAGTGAGAGAGATGATTGGAGAGACAAACAACCCATCACGCTGCTCTGATGAAACCATCCGTGGGGAATTTGGAATTGACAAGGTCAGGAACGTGATCCATGGGAGTGACTCAGTCGAGAGTGCAAACAAGGAGATTGCTTTGTGGTTCCCATAAGGACCTGTCAACTGGGACAAAAGCCTCAATAACTATTGGATCGACTTCGATTGGTAGTTGTTGTTGATCTCATTTTTATGGGTTAACGATCTATTTCTCTACTATAACTTTCATATAATAACACATTTACATAAAATTTATCATTAGTGATATTTCCACGTCATTTTTAATTCATTCATATATTTCTTTGACTATTCAACAAAGTTGCAGTATTATGGACTCGTTCCTGTTTGACTATTTTTTTTGTTTCTTGGGTCAAACAATATAGTAATGACAACAATTAATTTGTGATATTTTGGTTTTGGAAGTGGTAGGTTTGATATTTGACGATATGTAATTGAAATTCTACATTCTTATTTTTCTAAGCTAAACTGATCAACAAAATACTAAAACCACCATGTTGGGAAAAAATCTAATTAATATCTATGACCAGTTGGTTTCCATAGAACCATGTTTCTTGCCAAGAAGAGTCAGTCAGGCTCAGACTTTTATATATATAAAAAATATAATCACAATTTTAACGGAAGAACAGAAAAAAACTGTATTACTTTTGCATGAGAAAGAAGAAACATCACACATTCCATTATTTCTTTAGTCTTTTCATTTCGAAGTACTTTTTTTTTAATGAATTGTTCTTCTTTTTTTTTCTTCAATAAAAAAATAGGGAAATTTATGGTCTTTCAATACATAATCTTATAAATAAAACAAATACTTTAATTATCTTTAGAGTTACTTAAATCCAATGATTTTGTTGATTATTCGTTAACAAGGACATTTTAGCACACGTACGTGAGGTGTGTATTGAGCACAAAAGGGCAATTGACAAAGTCGCGATCCCACCACCTAAGTATTGTAATTTGTGTTATTGTTAGTGTGTCACTCAATGAATTAATTAGGATTTAGATGACACATCAAACCAAATCAAAATGATATAAAAAAATAATTTAATTTTGCAAGTAGGTGGGTCACTTATATTCCAAACCAAATTTGGCTACCTCTGATATTAATCGGAAATCATTCCAAACTTAAAACATGCAAGATGATCGTCAATTTAGAGCTCATAATGTCTGTTAAACCGTTAAACGTTTTTATCGGAGATGACCATATTAGCCAATAAAGTATACATATATATAAAAAGAAGTAGGTGGGTCACATTAATATCGCTCACGTCACGACATACCTATAATTTGTTCATTTATCTATCAGTAGGAAATAATAATAGAACAAACGATGACTAAATCAAAATGAGACCCCAAAACAAAAACAAAACAAAAAACGAGAAAAATCAATATATGTATAATTTAATTTATCTCAATTTCAAAGTCTGGAGAAGAAAAGTAAAAGTTCATGACTTAGGGGTGGGCAAAAAAATCGAACCGAACCAAACCAACCGAACTTAAACTGATCCAAACCAAACCATATTCTATATATAATCCAATCGGTTGAAGTTTTTCTCAACCGAACGGTTCGGTTCGGTTTTAAACCCAATGTGTTTTTGTTAATTAGTTAATTAATAATATTACAAATATAAATACATATGGTGGAATTTTCGGCTCTTCGCCTAAAACCTTTAGGATAAAGATCTTAAACCCACATTTTTCTTTTTTTGTTTTCAACTTCTATTTTTTTCTAAGTTTTGCTAAGGTAAATGATTTTCTTATAATAGTTCTATATTAATGTTACAAACCTATAATGGCTCATATAAGAGATCAATAAACATTGGTTTGTATAATTAACTTATATTTAAATTATTGACTTGTTGGATGTTCATTTTAGTGGCATGGGAGAGTTGAAGCCATGAATTTTTTCATTTTTGTTATTTTGATCAAGTGGGATAATTTCAGTTTGGTTTTCGATTTTTAGGGAATGATTTTTTTATGGTTTCGTTTTGTTTACGTTTCGTTAAGATTCTTGTTTTTGTAAGTTAATTTTTTAAAAACCGAACAAAAACCAAACTAAATTACAACCGAACCGAACTAAACCAAACCGAACTAAATCCAAACCGAACACAAACCGAACCAAACTTATTTTGGTTGAGTTCGGCTAGAGTTTTATACAACCCGAATCAACCGAACCGAACCCAAATCCGAACCCGAAATTAAACCGAAATGCCGACCCCTGGTACATGTATCAAAAAAGAAAAGAAAAATAAATCTAACATATGGTTATATTATTGAAATGAAAGTAAGGATTAGAAAAGGCAAGATGAATAGTGTAACATCCCGATTTCTTGTATATGCGGAGAGGCTTATAAGAATTGATTTGGCTACCTATGTCACCAAAGTGCACTTACCTTTTCCGATCACTTGCCCGAAAGAACTCCAGAGTTAAGCGTGCTTGGGCTGGAGTAGTCTAAGGATGGGTGACCTTCCGGGAAGTGATTCGCGGTAGCGTGTGAGTGAGGACAAAACACGGGGAAAGGTCACGTGGTGATTGCAGGGTCAGTAAACAAGTCTTACGAGCCTCCTGGACTAGCGCATCGGCCGTCAGACGAGGGTGGGCCCACAGGCCGAGCGAGGGCGTGGGGCCCACTGGTAGGGGCGGTCGGGGCGTTATAAGTGGTATCAGAGCCGAACCCAAACACGTGTGTGGAGTCAGGTGGGCTCACACCGTCTAGGGTGACGATCCTGGTGCGCAACGAGGACGTTGCGCTCTATGAGTGGGGGTGATTGTAACATCCCGATTTCTTGTATATGCGGAGAGGCTTATAAGAATTGATTTGGCTACCTATGTCACCAAAGTGCACTTACCTTTTCCGATCACTTGCCCGAAAGAACTCCAGAGTTAAGCGTGCTTGGGCTGGAATAGTCTAAGGATGGGTGACCTTCCGGGAAGTGATTCGCGGTAGCGTGTGAGTGAGGACAAAACACGGGGAAAGGTCACGTGGTGATTGCAGGGTCAGTAAACAAGTCTTACGAGCCTCCTGGACTAGCGCATCGGCCGTCAGACGAGGGTGGGCCCACGGGCCGAGAGAGGGCGTGGGGCCCACTGGTAGGGGCGGTCGGGGCGTTATAAGTGGTATCAGAGCCGAACCCAAACACGTGTGTGGAGTCAGGTGGGCTCACACAGTCTAGGGTGACGATCCTGGTGCGCAACGAGGACGTTGCGCTCTATGAGTGGGGGTGATTGTAACATCCCGATTTCTTGTATATGCGGAGAGGCTTATAAGAATTGATTTGGCTACCTATGTCACCAAAGTGCACTTACCTTTTCCGATCACTTGCCCGAAAGAACTCCAGAGTTAAGCGTGCTTGGGCTGGAGTAGTCTAAGGATGGGTGACCTTCCGGGAAGTGATTCGCGGTAGCGTGTGAGTGAGGACAAAACACGGGAAAAGGTCACGTGGTGATTGCAGGGTCAGTAAACAAGTATTACAAGCCTCCCGGACTAACGCACCGGCCGTCGGACAAGGGTGGGGCCCACGGGCCGGGAGATGTCGTTGGGGCCCACAGGTAGGGGCGGTCGGGGCGTTATAAGTGGTATCAGAGCCGAACCCAAACACGTGTGTGAAGTCAGGTGGGCTCACACCGTCTAGGGTGACGATCCTGGTGCGCAACGAGGACGTTGCGCTCTATGAGTGGGGGTGATTGTAACATCCCGATTTCTTGTATATGCGGAGAGGCTTATAAGAATTGATTTGGCTACCTATGTCACCAAAGTGCACTTACCTTTTCCGATCACTTGCCCGAAAGAACTCCAGAGTTAAGCGTGCTTGGGCTGGAGTAGTCTAAGGATGGGTGACCTTCCGGGAAGTGATTCGCGGTAGCGTGTGAGTGAGGACAAAACACGGGGAAAGGTCACGTGGTGATTTCAGGGTCAGTAAACAAGTCTTACGAGCCTCCCGGACTAACGCACCGGCCGTCGGACGAGGGTGGGGCCCACGGGCCGGGAGATGTCGTTGGGGCCCACAGGTAGGGGCGGTCGGGGCGTTATAAACAGGTGCCGACTAGAGCTGGGCATAAAACTCGTACCCGCCGGATTCGATCCGACCCGAAATATTGGGTTCTGTTCTGTTTTGGTTTATGTGTAAAACCCAAACGGTTCTTGTGTAAATCTAATTCGGTTCTCGAGTCGGTTCATGTATAATCCGAAACCTGATCGGGTACCAGAAAATTATAAATATATCATATTATGTATATATCACATATACATATGCATATATAATATATACATATATTCAGGTTATTTTAGATTATTCGGATTATTCAGATTATTTTGGGTTATTTCGGATACGTTTTTGAGGGTAATTCAGGTTCAAAACCGATTCGAATTTATTTTTGCTTCCATATCGGATTTCATTTAAAATCCTACAACCAATCCGAACTCGATAAGACCCAAACCGAACCGAACTGAAATTTTTTTGGATCCTAAACGGGTTCTATTTGCTCCAAATTTGGGTACCGAAAACTTTTGTCAACACTCATCAGCTTGAGAAAAAATCTAATTAATATCTACGACCATTTGGTTTCCATAGCTGACGTAGACTCAGCACCATGTTTCTTGCCAAGAAGAGTCAGTCAGACTGAGACTTTTATATATACTAGGTTTTGCATTCACGCTACACGTAAATATTGTTTTTAATATTATTTTGATAAAAATTATATGCGAACAATTATATTTATTGAGATATTATTTTGTGTATAATGGTGATTGTAATAATATATATTTAAAATATTACAATTTTAATCTCAGTAATTATATATAGTTTGTGGGGTTTCAATGGTCTTTTTTTAAATCTATATATGTTCCGTTTAAAAAACTTATTATATGATCGAACATTTATAAGTTAATATACCAAAGCCAACTAAAACTGTAAAAAAAATAATCAAATGCGATTTAATAACCATAGTATTGACACAAGATAAAATATTATATATCACTTTTTTAAATCAAGAAATATATTTATTTATTTTATCACTTTCAGTTTCATCTTCGTTATATATGTTTTCTAAGAAAACAACAAATAAGTAATAAAATTAAAAGTTATTCTCTTTACTTAACTAATTTCACCAATACAAATTTCTGATTTAGTCTACTAATTTCACCCCTACGAGAATTCGTTTTTTTCGAGTAAATACATAAAATAATAAAACTAATCCTCCTTTTCTATTTCTAAAATACTAAACCATATTCCAACGCTATATTAATGCTAACTTAACTAATTGTAAAGGTTTTTTAGTAAATTTATTCATTTTTTAAGAATTAATTTGATAAACCTCCTATACGCCCTAAATCGGTGGACTATTAGATCTCAATTTTATAGAGAAGCGGAGATAATTAGGGACCCAAACCTATGTGATCTAGTTCCTATATCCATAGAATATGCGTCTATGTATTAGAACAAGAAAACAAAAATATTCAAAATTATCCCAAAATAAGTGGACTAACCCCTACCAGAATTCCATTTTTTCGAGTAAATGCAGAAAATAATTCTCCTTTTCTATTTCTAAAATACCAAACCATATTCCAACGCTATATTAATGTTAACTTACCTAATTTAATGGGTTATTGGCATATTTATTATTTTTTTAAGAAGTAATTTGATAAATCTTAATACGCCCTAAATCTGTGGACTAACCCCTATGAGTTTTCAATTTTATACATAAGCGGGGACAATTAGGGACCCAAACCTATGTGATAAATTTCCTATATCCATATAATATGCGTCTATGTTTAAAATAAGAAAACGAAAATATTCAAAATTATCCCGAAATAAATGTACGAACACCTACGAGAATTCGATTTTACGAGAATTCGATTTTTTGAGTAAATGCAGAAAATAATGAAACTAATCCTACTTTTCTATTTTTAAAATACCAAACCATATTCCAACGCTATATTAATGTTAACTTAACTAGTTTTGATGGTTTGTTGGTATTTTTATTATTTGTTTAAGAAGTACTGTGATAAGCCTCATATACGCCATAAATCGGTGGACTAACCCTTTGAGATCTCAATTTTATAGAGAAGCGGAGACAATTAGGGACCCAAACCTATGTGATCTAGTTTCTATATCCATAGAATATGCGTCTATGTATTAAAATAATAATATTCAAAATCATCCCAAAATAAGTGGACTTAACCCCCTTACGAGAATTCGATGTTTCGAGTAAATGCAGAATATAATGAAACTAATCCTCTTTTTATTTTTCTAAAATACTAAACCATATTCTAACGCTGTATTAATGTTAACTTAACTAATTGTAAAGGCTTTTAGTATATTTATTCATTTTGAAGAAGTAATTTGATAAACCTTCTATACGCCCTAAATCGGTGGACTATGAGATCTCAATCTTATAGAGAAGTGGGAACAATTAGAGACCCAAAACTATGTGATCTAGTTCCTTCATCCACATAATATGCGTCTATATGCATTAAAACAAGAAAACAAAAATATTAAAAGATATCCCAAAAGAAGTGGACTAACCCCTACGAGAATTTGATTTTTTTCGAGTAAATGCAGAAAATAATGAAACTAAGCACCAAACCATATTGCAACGCTATATTAATGTTAACTTAACTAGTTTTAAAGGGGTTTTAGTATATTTATTCATTTTTAAGAAGTAATTTGATAAACCTCCTATACACCCCCTAAATCGGTGGACTAACCCCTATGAGATCTCAATTTTATAGAGAAGCGGGGACAATTAGGGACCTAAACCTATGTTATATGGTTCCTATATCCATAGAATATGCGTCTATGTATTAAAACAAGATAACTAAAGTATTCAAAATTATCCCAAAATAAGTGGACTAACCTCCTACGAGAGTTCGATTTTTTCGAATAAATGCAGAAAATAACGAAACTAATCCTCCTTTTCTATTTCTAAAATACCAAACCATATTCCAACGCTATATTAATGTTAACTTAACTAATATTGATTTTTTTATTAATTTTTTATGAAGTAGTTTGATAAACCTCCTATATGCCCTAAATATGTCAACTAACCTCTATGAGATCTAAATTTTGTAGAGAAGCGGGGAAAATTAGGGACTCAAATCTATGTGATCTAGTTCCTATATCCATGGAATATGCGTCTATGTATTAAAATAAAACAACAAAAATATTCAAAATTATCACGGAATAAGTGTACTTAACACCTACGAGAATTCGATTTTTTCGAGTAAATGCCGAAAATAATGAAAGTAATCCTCATTTTCTATTTCTAATTCTTAACTAATATTGAGGGTTTGTTGGTATCTTTATTAATTTTTAAGAAGTAATTTGATAAGCCTCCTATACGCCTTAAATTGATAGACTTAACCCTATGAGATCTCAATTTTATAGAGAAGCGGGGACAATTAGGGACCCAAACCTATGTGATCTAATTTCTATATCCATAGAATATACATCTATGAATTAAAACAAGAAAACAAAAATATTCAAAATTATCCCAAAATAAGTGGACTAACCCCCTATGGACTTAACACCTACGAGAATTCGATTTTTCGAGTAAATGCATAAAATAATAAAACTAATCCTCTTTTTCTTTTTCTAAAATACTAAACCATATTCCAACGCTGTATTAATTTTAACTTAACTAATTGTAAAGGTATTTAGTATATTTATTCATTTTGAAGAAGTAATTTGATAAACCCCCTATGGACTTAACACCTACCAGAATTCCATTTTTTCGAGTAAATGCAGAAAATAATTCTCCTTTTCTATTTCTAAAATACCAAACCATATTCCAACGCTATATTAATGTTAACTTACCTAATTTAATGGGTTATTGGCATATTTATTATTTTTTTAAGAAGTAATTTGATAAATCTTAATACGCCCTAAATCGGTGGACTAACCCCTATGAGTTTTCAATTTTATACATAAGCGGGGACAATTAGGGACCCAAACCTATGTGATAAATTTCCTATATCCATATAATATGCGTCTATGTTTAAAATAAGAAAACGAAAATATTCAAAATTATCCCGAAATAAATGTACGAACACCTACGAGAATTCGATTTTACGAGAATTCGATTTTTTGAGTAAATGCAGAAAATAATGAAACTAATCCTACTTTTCTATTTTTAAAATACCAAACCATATTCCAACGCTATATTAATGTTAACTTAACTAGTTTTGATGGTTTGTTGGTATTTTTATTATTTGTTTAAGAAGTACTGTGATAAGCCTCATATACGCCATAAATCGGTGGACTAACCCTTTGAGATCTCAATTTTATAGAGAAGCGGAGACAATTAGGGACCCAAACCTATGTGATCTAGTTTCTATATCCATAGAATATGCGTCTATGTATTAAAATAATAATATTCAAAATCATCCCAAAATAAGTGGACTTAACCCCCTTACGAGAATTCGATGTTTCGAGTAAATGCAGAATATAATGAAACTAATCCTCTTTTTATTTTTCTAAAATACTAAACCATATTCTAACGCTGTATTAATGTTAACTTAACTAATTGTAAAGGCTTTTAGTATATTTATTCATTTTGAAGAAGTAATTTGATAAACCTTCTATACGCCCTAAATCGGTGGACTATGAGATCTCAATCTTATAGAGAAGTGGGAACAATTAGAGACCCAAAACTATGTGATCTAGTTCCTTCATCCACATAATATGCATCTATATGCATTAAAACAAGAAAACAAAAATATTAAAAGATATCCCAAAAGAAGTGGACTAACCCCTACGAGAATTTGATTTTTTTTCGAGTAAATGCAGAAAATAATGAAACTAAGCACCAAACCATATTGCAACGCTATATTAATGTTAACTTAACTAGTTTTAAAGGGGTTTTAGTATATTTATTCATTTTTAAGAAGTAATTTGATAAACCTCCTATACACCCCCTAAATCGGTGGACTAACCCCTATGAGATCTCAATTTTATAGAGAAGCGGGGACAATTAGGGACCTAAACCTATGTTATCTGGTTCCTATATCCATAGAATATGCGTCTATGTATTAAAACAAGATAACTAAAGTATTCAAAATTATCCCAAAATAAGTGGACTAACCTCCTACGAGAGTTCGATTTTTTCGAATAAATGCAGAAAATAACGAAACTAATCCTCATTTTCTATTACTAAAATACCAAACCATATTCCAACGCTATATTAATGTTAACTTAACTAATATTGATTTTTTTATTAATTTTTTATGAAGTAGTTTGATAAACCTCCTATATGCCCTAAATATGTCAACTAACCTCTATGAGATCTAAATTTTGTAGAGAAGCGGGGAAAATTAGGGACTCAAATCTATGTGATCTAGTTCCTATATCCATGGAATATGCGTCTATGTATTAAAATAAAACAACAAAAATATTCAAAATTATCACGGAATAAGTGTACTTAACACCTACGAGAATTCGATTTTTTCGAGTAAATGCCGAAAATAATGAAAGTAATCCTCATTTTCTATTTCTAATTCTTAACTAATATTGAGGGTTTGTTGGTATCTTTATTAATTTTAAGAAGTAATTTGATAAGCCTCCTATACGCCTTAAATTGATAGACTTAACCCTATGAGATCTCAATTTTATTGAGAAGCTGTAACATCCCTAATTCAATTTTGAGGTTGAAATTGAATAATTAGAAGTTGGGGGTTAATTTCGCGTAAATCAATTTTTCCGGGTGGGTTTAATTGATAATTTTGGGAGTTTGGGGTCAATTGGGAATTCAAAAAAAAATGGATCCCACACACATAGGTTTATATAAGCGTATGTATCTCCCTCTCCGACCTTGGTGCGTTTAACCTAGCCGTCAAGTCCTCGTCGCCACGGTAAGAACCCTTCTCTCTCTCCTTAGTTTTTTCTTGCGGGCGGGGTGGACCGGAGCTGTGCGGTGGTGAGCGACGGTGCGTGGGTTTGGAGTCGGATTGTGGATCGGAGTTTTGAGCCGTGGTGAGCTTCGGTGGTGGGCGACGGTGCGTGGGTTGGAGCCGGGATTGGGGATCGGAGGTTGGGCCGTGGTGAGCTTCCGTGGTGAACTCCGGTGATGAGCACTCGCCGGCGTGTGAGTTTGGAGTCGGGATCGTGGATCGGGGTTGGGCCGTGGAGAGCTCCCGTGGTGAGCTCCGGTGGTGAGCTCCGGTGTGGGTTGGAGTCGGGATTGCAGATCGGAGGTTGGGCCGCGGTGAACTCCGGTGGTGACGTCGTTGCACCGGCAATGGTGAAGACGGGAAGTTGTCTACCGGTTTAGACCGGTTCAATTATCATATCGAGTGTGTGTTCGATTTGTTTGATTATTTTATTATTTTGTTATTTTAGGTGGTTTAATTGAAGGTTATTCATCCCGGGGAGTTCTAGAAAATTGCTGAATTTTCTCGTGAAACTTTCTGTGCGGGAATAAGGTGAGTGCAGGACCATAGGCGTAATTTAATAATTTTGATAATTGATGTGGTTTCGTGATAATAGGCCGTTTACGATCTCGGAGGGTCTAGATCGAGTGTTTCATGAAATGTTTGATTTATTCGGTATTTTTCGTGATAGTCTATATTAATTATCTTAATTATTTGTTAGCCTGTAGATGGGAGGATTGTCTCACTAAGTATTTATCGAAATACTTATGCATCTCTTATATTTTAATTGATGCAGGAAATGAGAAAGTGTGACCGTGGAATCAGGGCGAGGAAGAGGGGGTGATCTAGACTTGTCGTTTAATTGAGTATTTAATTTAATAATTTATGATCTGCATTGTTCGGATTTTTAGTCTTGAACCGGGAATTAATTGGTGAGGTTCAGTTATTGTTTATGGGATTTTAATGATTATTTGCAAAAAAAAAAAAAAAAAAAATGGGTGCGGTTGTTTCAATTTGGTATCAGAGCATTTACGGTTCTAGGACGGTTTTAAAAAAAAAAATTTCGCTATTAGAACTGTCTATGTAAGTTAGTCAATTGTTGAGCTTGAAGTTCTAGATCATCCTCTTCGAGCCTTCAATGAGATTCCACGGTAAGACTCGTGTTTGTTTTACTATTGCGGTTGTCAATTAGTAACAAGTGGTTATTGAAGATGGTTGATTCTGATAGCGTTGGGCAAGGTCTCAGAGGTCGGGGTGGTCGCGGCGGCCGTGGTCGGGGCGGCAGAACAGGCCGTGGCGGCAGAGGTGGTAGAGGTGGTAGAGGTGGTAGAGGTGGCAGAGCAGCTGCGAATGTGACGCAGAGTGTCACGGTAGAGCAGGGGGCGTATGATCACGCCGAGGGGGAAGGTCAGTCGGAGCCAGCGGCCGTGTATGGTGCGATGCCGGCGCCGGGTGGTGCTCAGGCGGGTGCGGGCCCGAACCCGATGGCGGCTGTTTTGGGCATGTTGGCCCAGCTCTTGGAGAGGTTACCTGGTGTGGTACCGGCTCCAGCTCCAGTGGCGCCACAGGGGGTTGCCGCGATGCCGGGTGTTGTTGCTCCGGGAGTTCCGGGAGTGGTTGCTGAGGCTGAGCCAGTGGTTCCGTCGTACCTGAGGGTGATGGAGCATATGCAGAGGTTGGGCACCAAGTTTTTCAGTGGTGGTGCTCGACCGATTGAGTCTGATGAGTGGAGGTCCAGGTTGGAGAGGAACTTCCAGTCGATCAGATGCCCTGAGGAGTATAGGGTTGACTTGGCGGTGCATTATCTGGAGGGAGATGCACATGAGTGGTGGCAGGGTGTTGCTGCGAGGAGGGCGGGAGTAGTGTTGTCTTGGGACGAGTTCCGGAGGGAGTTCGATCTCAAGTATTTTCCGCGGGAGGCGCGCGACAGGTTACAGGCGGAGTTTCTGTACTTGTCACAGGGGATTCGTTCGGTCCGAGAGTACGAGGCCGAGTTTAACCGGCTGAAGCGGTTTGCTGGTCGGGGTGCAGATACCGAGTATGAGTTGATTGGTGTTTTCATGCGAGGTATGCGTATCGATCTCAGGAATCGGTGCATAGTCCGCAAGTTCGAGTCGGTATCCGAACTGGTGGAGTGTGCAGCGCAGCTTGAGGAGGGGATGAGGCAGGAGGCTAGTTTAAAGGCTGCAGTACCAGAGGTTCCGCGACGGCCTCAAAGTCAGAGTGTTGCTCCGAGCAAGGGCGGTAGGTCTGGTCAGCAGCAGGGACAGAAGAGGAAGTGGGAGGATACTTCCAAGGAAGCGGGTTCTGGGCCACGTTGTTTCGGGTGCGGAGCCCATGGACATCGCGTGGCGGATTGTTCTCGAGGGGGCCCGGTGTGCTTTCATTGCAAGGAACCCGGTCACCTCAGGAAGGATTGTCCGAAGTTGGCTCAGCCATTTGTGAGGATCGAGGCACCGCCTCCGAAACGGGCCGCAGTGGCACCGAGGGTGTTCACCATAGGCGCGGAGTCAGGCGAGGCGAGCGGCAGCAGACCGATTACTGGTTAGTTACCTTAATTATGTTCTTGTTTGATTGTAATTCCAGTTACTCGCTCTGTAATTGGTGTTTGCTATTTGCCGTGAATCCTTTTCGTGCTTAGGGACCCTTAATGTGGCTGGGGTAGAGTCACATGTGTTGTTTGACTCCGGGGCGTCCCACAGTTTTGCCACACCGGATTGGGTGTCGGGGAGCGGTATCCAAGAGGTGTTTGGGGACCACTCGGGTGTGGTGAGAGTTGCTGGGGGTCGCTTGTTGAGGACTCAGGGCTGTGTGGAGAATGTCGACATTCTTATCGCCGGAGAGCTGATGCCAGCGGATTTGATAGTGTGCCCAGTGGAACTCTATGACATCATTTTGGGTATGGACTGGCTGGGAAAGTTCAAGGCTCATTTGGATTGTCGCCGGGGTCGTGTGGTTTTCGAGCATGCTAACAGAAGACTGGTTTATCAGGGAGTGAGACCGGTGCCGGGAGGCATCGTCGTTTCCGCGGTTCAAGCGGAGCGTCTGATCGAGCAGGGTTGTGAGGCCTATTTGGCTACCATTTCGATACCTGGGGAGGTTGGGGAGTCAGCGGTGCGGGATATTGAGGTGGTCTGGGAGTTCGAGGATGTGTTCCAGCAGTTGAGCGGGTTACCACCATCCAGGTCGGATCCTTTTACCATTGAGTTAGAGCCGGGGACGACCCCGTTGTCTAAGGCTCCTTACAGGATGGCTCCAGCGGAGATGGCTGAGCTTAAGAAGCAGCTCGAGGAGTTGTTGGAAAAGGGTTTCATTAGACCGAGCAGTTCTCCGTGGGGTGCACCGGTACTGTTCGTCAAGAAGAAGGATGGGAGCTTCCGGTTGTGCATTGATTATCGGGGGCTGAACCGGGTTACTGTGAAGAACAAGTACCCATTACCGAGGATCGATGAGTTGTTAGATCAGTTGCAGGGTGCTTCGTGGTTCTCTAAGATTGATTTGGCATCGGGTTATCATCAGATCCCGATAGCGGAGTCGGACATCAGGAAGACGGCTTTCAGGACGAGATACGGGCACTACGAGTTTGTGGTGATGCCGTTTGGGTTGACGAATGCACCGGCTGCGTTTATGAGGTTGATGAACGGCGTGTTCCAGGAGTATCTGGATGAGTTCGTCATCATTTTTATCGACGACATTCTAGTGTATTCGAAGAGTCCTGAGGAGCACATGGTTCACCTGAGGAAAGTTCTGGAGAAGCTACGGGAGCAGAAGTTGTTCGCTAAGCTGAGCAAGTGTAGTTTCTGGCAGCGGGAGATCGGATTTCTGGGGCACGTCGTATCTGATCGTGGTGTTTCAGTGGATCCGGAGAAGATTCGCTCGATTGAGGAGTGGCCGAGACCGAAGAATGCCTCGGAGATTCGCAGTTTTCTGGGTCTGGCGGGTTATTACAGGAGGTTCGTCAAGGGGTTTGCTAGTATGGCGCAGGCCATGACCAAGTTGACCGGGAAGGACGTTCCTTTCGTGTGGTCGGACCAGTGTGAGGAGAGCTTTGTGAAGCTCAAGGAGATGCTGGTGAGTACTCCGGTGTTAGCCTTGCCTAAGCAGGATGAGCCATATGTTGTGTTCACAGACGCGTCCAGGCTGGGGCTCGGTTGTGTATTGATGCAGCAGGGTAAGGTAATCGCATATGCTTCCAGGCAGCTGAGGAAACATGAATGCAATTATCCTACTCACGATCTTGAGATGGCTGCAGTGGTGTTTGCATTGAAGATCTGGAGGTCTTATATGTATGGCGGTAAGGTTAGGGTGTTCACAGACCACAAAAGTCTAAAGTACATCTTTACCCAGCCGGAACTGAATCTGCGACAGAGGCGATGGATGGAGCTTGTTGCGGATTATGATCTGGAGATAGCTTACCATCCCGGTAAAGCGAATCTTGTAGCCGATGCTTTGAGCAGGAAGCGGGTTATTTTAGACACTGAGCGAGATACAGAAGCGTTGGTAGGCATGGTGAGTGCCCTGAGACTGTGTGCTGTGTCTGAGGAACCTGAGCCGTTGGGTTTAGAGACGGTGGATCAGGCGGACATTCTGACTAGGGTGCGGGTAGCACAGCAGTTGGATGCGGAATTAATGCAGGCTGGCAGGGCAGAGCGGTCTGAGTATGAGTTATCCAGCAATGGAACGATCCTTTTGAGGGGCAGGGTGTGTGTACCGAAGGACGAAGTGCTGAGGCAGGAAATCCTGAGGGAAGCACATCAGAGCCGTTTCTCTATTCATCCAGGAGCTACCAAGATGTACCGTGACCTCAAACGGTATTACCAGTGGGTAGGGATGAAGAAGGATGTTGCCAACTGGGTTGCGGGGTGTGATACCTGTCAGTTGGTGAAGGCTGAGCATCAGGTTCCGAGCGGGTTGTTGAGGAGTTTACCCATTCCGGAGTGGAAGTGGGACATGATCACCATGGATTTCGTGGTGGGTCTGCCGGTTTCGCGAACCAAGGACGCTATTTGGGTCATCGTCGATAGGTTGACCAAGTCTGCGCACTTCTTGGCCATAAAAAAAACCGACGGTGCGGAAGTGTTGGCCAAGAGGTACGTCAGGGAGATTGTGAAGCTGCATGGGGTACCGGTGAGTATAGTGTCAGATCGAGATCCGAAGTTCTCCTCGCTGTTCTGGGGCGCTTTCCAGAAGGAGATGGGCACTAAGGTACACATGAGTACAGCTTATCATCCCCAGACCGATGGGCAGTCGGAGAGGACTATCCAGACGTTGGAGGATCTGTTGAGGATGTGTGTGTTGGATTGGGGTGGACATTGGGCGGATCATCTGAATCTAGTGGAGTTTGCGTACAATAACAGCTACCAGGCTAGTATCGGCATGGCACCATTTGAGGCGTTGTATGGTAGGCCTTGCAGGACCCCGTTATGTTGGACACAAGTGGGGGAGAGGAGCCTGTTGGGAGCTGACTTTGTGCAGGAGACGACTGAGAAAGTCCGGATTGTGAAGTTGAACATGAAGGAAGCTCAAGATCGTCAGAAAAGCTACGCAGATCGGCGTAGGAAGGAGCTGGAGTTCGCAGTTGGCGATTTGGTCTACCTGAAAATGGCCATGTTGAGGGGTCCGAACAGGTCCATTTCCGAGACGAAGTTGAGTCCGCGATATATGGGTCCCGTCAGGGTGCTGGAGCGGGTCGGACCGGTGGCTTATCGGTTAGAGTTGCCGGAGTCCATGCAGGCATTTCACAAGGTGTTCCACGTGTCGATGCTGAAGAAATGTTTGCACAAGGATGATCAGGTGGTCACGGGGGTGCCATCAGATTTGACACCGAGCATGGTGGTGGAGGCGAGGCCTCTGAGAGTCCAAGATCGTCGGGTGAGAGTGATCAGGAGGAAGAAGGTTCCTGAGATGCAGGTGCTGTGGGACTGCAATGGAGCCGAGGTGGTGACTTGGGAGCCGGAAGCGAAGTTGAAGCGCAAATTTCCCAAGTGGTTCGGCAAACTGGAGGGTTAGCCGGGTGTTCCCATATCGTTGTAACCATGGTGTTGGGATTTTGGGAGTTATTGCGTTGTTGTACTCGTCTATTTTTATGGTGTTATAACTACTCGATGTACTTTGGAGCTTTTGATTATTCAATAAAAAGGTGTTTTCATTGAATATGTTGAGCGGTGGGTTTACTAGAGGATTAGTAGACAGGTTGGCGGGCTACTAGTGGTAGTGGTCCGATAGCGGGGGTGCGGATACTAGGTGTTTAGTAGCTGCATAGGGCTGATAGATCCGGATTGGTTTGGCACAGGGTGGTGACCCGTATAGCGGCATCGGAGTGCACTGGTGAGTCACTGCCGAGTGTACCTGGCCGGTTGGGTTTCGACGTGATTCCTGATTGGTGAGACAGGTCACTAGAGAGATTGCCGTTGTCTGGCTCTCTATGCGTTAGACAGATCGATCCATGGTGTTGGGTCGTGAAGTCGTTATACTCCCGGGCGTTGGAGTGGTTGGCCAAACCAAGTAGGGAACTATGGCACTATGGTGTTGAGCCGTGATACCGTTGTTGGTAGAGTTGGAAGAGCGGTCGTGCGACGCTGAGTTGGAATAGCGGTTGTGCTATGTTGTGGATGTTAGCTGGATGTTAGATTCGAGGACGAATCTATGTTAGTGGGGGAGAATTGTAACATCCCTAATTCAATTTTGAGGTTGAAATTGAATAATTAGAAGTTGGGGGTTAATTTCGCGTAAATCAATTTTTCCGGGTGGGTTTAATTGATAATTTTGGGAGTTTGGGGTCAATTGGGAATTCAAAAAAATGGATCCCACACACATAGGTTTATATAAGCGTATGTATCTCCCTCTCCGACCTTGGTGCGTTTAACCTAGCCGTCAAGTCCTCGTCGCCACGGTAAGAACCCTTCTCTCTCTCCTTAGTTTTTTCTTGCGGGCGGGGTGGACCGGAGCTGTGCGGTGGTGAGCGACGGTGCGTGGGTTTGGAGTCGGATTGTGGATCGGAGTTTTGAGCCGTGGTGAGCTTCGGTGGTGGGCGACGGTGCGTGGGTTGGAGCCGGGATTGGGGATTGGAGGTTGGGCCGTGGTGAGCTTCCGTGGTGAACTCCGGTGATGAGCACTCGCCGGCGTGTGAGTTTGGAGTCGGGATCGTGGATCGGGGTTGGGCCGTGGAGAGCTCCCGTGGTGAGCTCCGGTGGTGAGCTCCGGTGTGGGTTGGAGTCGGGATTGCAGATCGGAGGTTGGGCCGCGGTGAACTCCGGTGGTGACGTCGTTGCACCGGCAATGGTGAAGACGGGAAGTTGTCTACCGGTTTAGACCGGTTCAATTATCATATCGAGTGTGTGTTCGATTTGTTTGATTATTTTATTATTTTGTTATTTTAGGTGGTTTAATTGAAGGTTATTCATCCCGGGGAGTTCTAGAAAATTGCTGAATTTTCTCGTGAAACTTTCTGTGCGGGAATAAGGTGAGTGCAGGACCATAGGCGTAATTTAATAATTTTGATAATTGATGTGGTTTCGTGATAATAGGCCGTTTACGATCTCGGAGGGTCTAGATCGAGTGTTTCATGAAATGTTTGATTTATTCGGTATTTTTCGTGATAGTCTATATTAATTATCTTAATTATTTGTTAGCCTGTAGATGGGAGGATTGTCTCACTAAGTATTTATCGAAATACTTATGCATCTCTTATATTTTAATTGATGCAGGAAATGAGAAAGTGTGACCGTGGAATCAGGGCGAGGAAGAGGGGGTGATCTAGACTTGTCGTTTAATTGAGTATTTAATTTAATAATTTATGATCTGCATTGTTCGGATTTTTAGTCTTGAACCGGGAATTAATTGGTGAGGTTCAGTTATTGTTTATGGGATTTTAATGATTATTTGCAAAAAAAAAAAAAAAAAAAAAATGGATGCGGTTGTTTCAGAAGCGGGGACAATTAGGGACCCAAACCTATGTGATCTAATTTCTATATCCATAGAATATACATCTATGAATTAAAACAAGAAAACAAAAATATTCAAAATTATCCCAAAATAAGTGGACTAACCCCCTATGGACTTAACACCTACGAGAATTCGATTTTTCGAGTAAATGCATAAAATAATAAAACTAATCCTCTTTTTCTTTTTCTAAAATACTAAACCATATTCCAACGCTGTATTAATTTTAACTTAACTAATTGTAAAGGTATTTAGTATATTTATTCATTTTGAAGAAGTAATTTGATAAACCTCCTATACGCCCTAAATCAGTGGACTATGAGATCTCAATCTTATAGAGAAGCAGAAACAATTAGGGACCCAAAAATATGTGATCTAGTTCCTTCATCCACATAATATGCGTCTATGTATTAAAACAAGATAACTAAAATATTCAAAATTATCCTACAATAAGTGGACTAACCCCCTACGAGAGTTCGATTTTTTCGAATAAATGCAGAAAATAATGAAACTAATCCTCCTTTTCTATTTCTAAAATACCAAACCATATTCCAACGCTATATGAATGTTAACATAACTAATTTTAAAGATTGTTTTAGTATATTTATTCATTTTAAGAAATAATTTAATAAACCTCCTATACGCCCTAAATCGGTGGACTAATCCCTATGAGATCTCAATTTTATAGAGAAGCAAAGACAATTAGGGACCCAAACCTATGTGATCCAGTTCATATATCCAGAGAATATGCGTCTATGTATTAAAACAAGAAAACAAAAATATTCAAATTATCCCAAAATAAGTGGAACCCCTACGAGAATTCAACTTTTTCGAATAAATGTAGAAAATAATGAAACCAAATCCCAACGCTATATTAATGTTAACTTAACTAATATTAGTATATTTATTCATTTTTAAGAAGTAATTTTATAAACATGCTACACACCCTAAATCGGTGGACTAACCCCTATGAGATCTCTATTTTATAGAGTAGCGGGGACAATTAGGGACCTAAACCTATGTGATATAGTTCCTATATCCATAGAATATGCATCGTATTAAAACAATATAACAATTATATTCAACATTATCCCAAAATATGTGGACTAACCCCTAAGAGAAATCGATTTTTTTTCGAGTAAATGTAGAAAATAATGAAAGTAATCCTCCTTTTCTATTTCTAAAATACCAAACCAAATTCCATAGCTATATTAATGTTAACCTAAATAATTTAAAATATTTTTAGTTTATTTATTCATTTTTTAAGAAGTAATTTAATAAACCTCCTATACGCCTTAAATCGGTGGACTAACCCTATGATATCTCAATTTTATAGAGAAGCGGGGATAATTAGGGACCCAAAACTATGTGATCTAGTTCCTATATCCATAGAATATACGTCTATGTATTAAAACAAGAAAAAAAAATATTCAAAAATATCCCAAAATAAGTGGACTACCCCCTACGAGAATTCGATTTTTTGAGTAAATGCATAAAATAATGAAACTAATTCTCCTTTTCCTTTTCTAAAATACTAAACCATATTCCAACGCTGTATTAATGTTAACTTACCTAATTGTAAAGGTTTTTAGTATATTTATTCATTTTGAAGAAGTAATTTGATAAACCTCCTATACGCCCTAAATCGGTGGACTATGAGATCTCAATCTTATAGAGAAGCAGGAACAATTAGGGACCCAAACCTATGTGATCTAGTTACTATATCCATATAATATGCGTCTATGTATTAAAACTAGAAAACAAAAATATTCAAAATGATCCCAAAATAAGTGGACTAACCCCTACGAGAATTCGATTTTTTCGAGTAAATGCTGAAAATAATGAAACTAATCCTCCTTTTATATTTCTAAAACACCAAACCATATTCCAAAGCTATATTAATATTAACTTAACTAATTTTAAAGGTTTTTAGTATATTTATTCATTTTTTAAGAAGTAATTTAATAAACCTACTATACGCCCTAAATCGGTGGACTAACCCCTATGAGATCTCAATTTATAGGGAAGCGGGGACAATTAGGGACCCAAACCTATGTGATATAGATCCTATATCCATAGAATATGCATCTATATATTAAGAAAAAGATAACAATAATATTCAAAATAATTCCAAAATAAGTGACTAACCCCTACGAGAATTCAATTTTTTCGAGTAAATGTAGAAAATAATTAAAGTAATCCTCGTTTTCTATTTCTAAAACACCAAACAATATTCCAAAGCTATATTAATGTTAACTTAACTAGTTTTAAAGGTTTTTAGTATATTTATTCATTTTAAGAAGTAATTTAATAAACTTCATATACGCCCTAAATCGGTGGACTAACCCCTATGAGATCTCAATTTTATAGAGAAACGGGGACAATTAGGGACCCAAACCTATGTGATCTAGTTCATATACCCATAGAATATGCGTCTATGTATTAAAACAAGAAAACTAAAATATTCAAAATTATCTCAAAATTAAGTGGACTTACGAGAATTCGATTTTTTCGAGGAAATGCTGAAAATAATGAAACTAATCCTCCTTTTCTATTTCTAAAACACCAATCCATATTCCAAAGCTATATTAATGTTAACTTAAATAATTTTAAAAGTTTTTAGTATATTTATTCATTTTTAAGAAGTAATTTAATAAACTTCCTATACGCCCTATATCGTTAGACTAACCCCCTATGAGATCTCAATTTTATAGAGAAGCGGGGACAATTAGGGACCCAAACCTATGTGATATAGATCCTATATCTATAGAATATGCATCTATGTATTAAGAAAAAGATAACAATAATATTCAAAATAATTCCAAAATAAGTGGACTAACCCCTACGAGAATTCAATTTTTTCGAGTAAATGTAGAAAATAATGAAAGCAATCCTCGTTTTCTATTTCTAAAACACCAAACCATATTCCAACGCTATATTAATGTTAACTTAAATAATTATAAAGGTTTTTAGTATATTTATTCATTTTTTAAAGAAGTAATTTGATAAACTTCCTATAGGCCCTAAATCGGTGGACTATGAAATCTCAATTTTATAGAGAAGCTGGGTCAATTAGGGACCCAAACCTATGTGATATATTTCCTATATCCATAGAATATACGTCTATGTTTTAAAACAAGAAAATAAAAATATTCAAAATTATCCCAAAATAAGTGGACTAACCGCAACGAGAATTCGGTTTTTTTGAATAAATGCAGAAAATAATGAAACTAATCCTCCTTTTCTATTTCTAAAACACCAAACCATATTCCAACGCTATATTAATGTTAAATTATAAACTAATTTTAAAGGGTTCTTAGTATATTTATTCATTTTTAAGAAGTAATTTGATAAACCTCCTATACGCCCTAAATCGGTGGAATAACCCATATGAGATCTCAATTTTATACAGAAGCGGGGACAATTAAAGACCCAAACATATGTGATCTAGTTCCTATATCCATAGAATATGCGTCTATGTATTCAAACAAGACAACGAAAATATTCAAAGTTATCACAAAATTAGTGGACTAACCCCTACGAGAATTCGATTTTTTTTGCGTAAATGCAAAAAATAATGAAACTCATCCTCCTTCTCTATTTCTAAAATACCAAACCATATTCCAACGCTATATTAATGTTTAGTAAATTTTTTTCATTTTTAAGAATTAATTTGATAAACCTCCTATACGCCCTAAATGGGTGGACTCTGAGATCTCAATTTTATAGAGAAGTTGGGACAATTAAGGACCCAAACCTATGTGATCTAGTTCCTATATCTATAGAATATGCGTCTATGTATTAAAACAAGAAAACAAAAATATTCAAAATTATACCAAAATAAGTGGACTAAACCCCTACGAGAATTCGAGTTTTTCGAGTAAATGTAGAAAATAATTAAACTAATCCTCCTTTTCTATTTCTAAAACACCAAACCATATTCCAACACTATACTAATGCTAACTTAACTAATTTTAAAGGTTTTTAGTATATATATTCAAAACTTTATATGAGATCTAAATTTTGTACTAAAAAACATATGTGATCTAAATTTTATAGAGAAGCGGGGACAATTAGAGACCCAAACTGAAAGGACCGCATTTTTTTTTTGCATATAATTAAACAATAATTAATTAAAACACAATTAATTAATTATTACAACACAACACAACAGCTTCACACAAGCTAACGATTTCACAACAGTAAAAACAACTGGTATCGATCGATACTCCCATAGTGTCGATCGATACCCCAACAACAAGAGCAAACCCCGGGTCCTAATCATCCCTTCTTCACTGCCTCGATTCCACGATCACGCCTTATCTTTACCTGCATCGACAAAAGTGATGCATCAACATTTGGCTAACCAAATGCTGAGTGAGATTGATCATTCCAACAACAGGCTACCAATAAGCACAATCAACAATTATCAAGAATTAATTAACATCAATTAAAACCTCCAGCACAAAGCCACAACTGGTATCGATCGATACTCCCATAGTGTCGATCGATGCCCAAACAACACACTCTTCCCGACAAGGGACTGGTATCGATCGATACTAAACCAACACCTGGTATCGATCGATACAACCACAACTCAAGTCCACCAACAAAGGACTAGTATCGATCGATACACACATGGTATCGGTCGATACTCACGAGACCTAAACACAGGAATCGCCATACAAGCCATAAAAATGCATCAATCAACTCAACCAAAGCCTCAAGCAAGCTCAATTGCTAACCTTTGGTCCCAACTCACCTTAAACACGATGGATCGATCTCTAAAACCAACTTCCCGAGCTCAAGATCGATCTCCCTCTCTTCTCACAAGTTCCCGCCAAAACCAAGCTCTCCCAAGCTCCTTCGAGCTTCTCTCCAAGCTCAAACACTCTTGATCTCGCAAGATCCAAGCTTCGCCAAGCTTTTCTTTCTCTTCTCTCTTCTTCTCTCTCTTTCTCTCTGTAACATCCCGATTTCTTGTATATGCGGAGAAGCTTATAAGAATTGATTTGACTATCTATGTCACCAAAGTGCACTTATCTTTTCGGGAACTTGTCCAGAGAGAACTCCAGAGTTAAGGGTGCTTGAGCTGGAGCAATTTAAGGATGGGTGACCTACCGGGAAGTGATTCGCGGTATCGTGTGAGTGAGGACAAAATACGGGGAAAGATCACGTGGTGATTGCAGGGTCAGTAAACAAGTATTACAAGCCTCCCGGACTAACGCACCGGCCGTCAGACAAGGGTGGGGCCCACGGGCCGAGAGAGGGCATGGGGCCCACAGGTAGGGGCGGTCGGGGCGTTATAAGTGGTATCAGAGCCGAACCCAAACACGTGTGTGGAGTCAGGTGGGCCCACACCGTCTAGGGTGACGATCCTGGTGCGCAACGAGGACGTTGCGCTCTATGAGTGGGGGTGATTGTAACATCCCGATTTCTTGTATATGCGGAGAGGCTTATAAGAATTGATTTGACTATCTATGTCACCAAAGTGCACTTATCTTTTCGGGAACTTGTCCAGAGAGAACTCCAGAGTTAAGGGTGCTTGAGCTGGAGCAATTTAAGGATGGGTGACCTACCGGGAAGTGATTCGCGGTATCGTGTGAGTGAGGACAAAACACGGGGAAAGATCACGTGGTGATTGCAGGGTCAGTAAACAAGTATTACAAGCCTCCCGGACTAACGCACCGACCGTCGGACAAGGGTGGGGCCCACGGGCCGAGAGAGGGCATGGGGCCCACAGGTAGGGGCGGTCGGGGCGTTATACTCTCTCTTTCGCGACCCTTCTGAACTTACTCTTATCATATCCTCAAAAGATAGGTTTTATACTCGAAAGAGATAAGAGAAGAAGACAACCAGGAGAAAAACCCGGCTGGTGTCGATCGATACATGCCGGTATCGATCGATACCACCCCCGGAACAAAACCCGAATTAATTATTTTTCTTCAATAATCAATTCTTCCGGAACACGGGCGCTACAATTCTCCCCCACTAACTTAGATTCGTCCTCGAATCTTCGTTACCGTTCATCTCCCATGAACCTTAATCGTCGCAAAGATTCCAAAAATCATGGCCAACCCGGCCACTCAACACTCACACGAGGTTCAATACCAACCTCCGAGGTTCCCCACTCAGTCCTTATGCTTATGACACCGCGGCATCATATGTACTTATTGCTCAACACACACGCCAACCCCATCACTCAAGACACCGCATCATCTCTGAGTTCCGAGCGTCAGCCATATCCCGCAGGATATCCACCATACCTCGCAAGGTATCAACCATACCACATCACCCAAGACACCGCAGCATCTCCGAGTTCTGGGTATCTGCCGTACCACTCCCCTCGGTAATATAACCTGAGAGAGTCTCGATACCCCATACCACTCAATTCTAGAGAATATATTCTACGTCTAGGATATACTCCTTACGAATCCACGGTATCACGTATCACTCTAGGCTATAAACCTCCCGAGTCTGGGTACATCGCCACTCAAACTCTCAAGACACACCGTCCTACGAGCTATCGGCACCAGAGGAACCAGTCCTCTCAACGAGCAATAAGTCACATATCTCTAAGCATCTCGACTGAACTACCTCCCGTGATCCGTGTAAATCCTCGCAAGGCAACACCGGCATCACCCATATTCCATACCCAGAATATCTGGCGTGCATAACCAATAACCCGGCCATCGCACCGCCCAGCTGGTATCGATCGATACTAAAACCAACACCTGGTATCGATCGATACAACCACATTAATAAGATCATCCATCCTATCACTCTCTCGCATTAACGCTTTTACTCCAAACGTAATGCAAAACCGTGACTCCCAAAGTCACCAATAATAAGAAATACTCATCTTATTACACATCATAATGTAACATCGTTCTACACAACGGTAATACAAAATGATACACATAGCATACAACTATAACCGAAACTGGAACCTCTCGATGGAACTCAAGCCGCAGCTTGCTTCTGGAACCACTTCTGGAACCTCGCTTCCATCCTAGCCTCTGGCTCCCAAGTTTCCTCCTGCACCCTGCCACAGTCCCACAGAACTCGCATCATCGGAATCTTCTTCCGACGAAGCTCCTTGACCCTCCGCTCGAGAACTCTCAAAGGTCTCGCCTCAACGGTCATATTGGGCTGGAGATCTGGCGGAATCTCAGCCAATACCTCGTCACCCCTATGCAAACACTTCTTCAGCATCGACACATGGAAGACCTTATGAAATGCTTGCATAACCGCGGGTAACTCCAACCGATACGCTACCGGTCCAACACGCTCTACAATCCGGAACGGCCCCAAATACCTCGGACTCAACTTAGTCGCAACAATGGACCTGTTCGGACCTCTCAGTAAAGCCATCTTGAGATACACACTATCTCCCACCTCAAACACAAGCTCTTTCCGCCTCTTATCAGCATAACTCTTTTGCCGATCTTGGGCCTCTTTCATGTTCAGCTTCAAAACCCGAATCTTCTCCGTAGTTTCCTGAACAAAATTCGCACCCAAAGTGCTCCTCTCCCCCACTTGTGTCCAACACAAGGGGGTATGACATGGCCTCCCATACAGAGCCTCATATGGTGCCATCCCAATACTTGCCTGGTAGCTATTGTTATACGCAAACTCTACCAAGCTCAAGTGATCCACCCAGTGACCACCCCAATCCAGCACGCACATCCTCAACAAATCCTCCAGAGTCTGGATGGTCCGCTCGGACTGCCCATCTGTCTGAGGATGATACGCCGTGCTCAAATGCACTTTCGTGCCCATCTCTGCCTGAAACGCATTCCAGAACTCCGATGTGAACTTAGGATCCCGATCCAAAACAATGCTCACCGGTACTCCATACAGTCTCACAATCTCCTGCACGTACCTCCTAGCCAAAACTGCTGCCCCATCGGACTTCCTAATGGCCAGAAAACGCGTACACTTGGTCAATCGATCAACGATGACCCAAATAGCATCCTTGGTCCGAGAAACTGGTAAACCCACCACGAAATCCATCGTGATCATATCCCACTTCCACTCTGGAATGGGTAAACTCCGCAACAAACCACTCGGGACCTGGTGCTCCGCCTTCACTAACTGGCACACGTTGCACGACGCAACCCAGTTAGCCACATCCTTCTTCATCCCGACCCAATGATAGTAGCGCTTGAGATCGCGATACATCTTAGTCGCTCCTGGATGAATCGAGAACATACTCGAATGAGCCTCACTCAGGATCTCTCGCCGCAAATCCTCATCCAAAGGTACGCATACCCTCCCACTAACAAGGATAGTGCCGTTCGCAGATACCTGATACTCAGAACCCTCTGCTCTCGAAGCCTTAACCAAAGCCTCCTCTTTTTCCTGAGCCAACCGAACTCTGCTCAAAAGATCCGCCTGGTTAGCCGCCTCTAAGCCCAAAGGTTCATGAGATACAACACATAAGCGCAATGTGCTAATCTCGCTCACAAGGACTCAACCTCGCGTTCCCGAGCCAAAGCCACCCGCTTCCGACTCAACGCATCCGCAACCAGATTAACCTTACCAGGATGGTAAGCTATCTCCAGATCATAATCGGCCACTAGCTCCATCCAGCGCCTCTGCCTCAAATTCAACTCAGGCTGAGTGAAAATGTACTTCAAGCTCTTATGATCTGTGAATACCTGCACCTTTCCGCCATAAAGATAAGATCTCCAAATCTTCAAAGCGAAAACCACTGCAGCCATCTCCAGGTCATGGGTAGGGTAGTTGCCCTCATGCTTCCGCAGCTGCCGCGAAGCATAGGCAATAACCTTCCCCCGCTGCATCAACACACAACCAAGGCCCACACCCGACGCATCGGTGTACACCACGTAAGGCTCGCCCGACACTGGCAACGCCAATACTGGAGTACTAGTCAACATGGCCTTCAGTTCCGCGAAACTCTCCTCACACTCCGAGGACCACACGAAAGGAACATCCTTTCCCGTCAGCTTCGTCATAGACTTGGCTAGACTCGCGAAACCCTTGACGAACCGCCGATAATACCCTGCTAACCCGAGAAAACTCCGAATCTCAGTAGCATTCCTCAGCCTCGGCCAAGTACTAATGGCCTGGATCTTCTCCGGATCTACCGATACTCCCTCCGCAGAGATAATGTGACCCAGAAAACCGATCTCCCGCTGCCAGAAGCTACAATTGCTCAGCTTAGCAAATAACTTCTGTTCCCGCAGCTTCGAAAGAACCACACGCAGATGCACCTCATGCTCCTCCCGGTTCCCCGAATACACCAAGATATCATCGATAAAGATGATCACGAACTCATCTAGATACTCCTGGAAAACGCGGTTCATCAATCTCATAAATGCAGCCGGTGCATTCGTCAACCCAAATGGCATCACCACAAACTCGTAATGGCCATAACGAGATCTGAAAGCCGTCTTCCGGATATCTACCTCATCGATGGGAATCTGATGATATCCCGACGCCAAGTCAATCTTGGAGAACCAAGTAGCCCCTCTCAACTGATCCAACAACTCATCAATCCGAGGAAGAGGATACCTGTCCTTCACTGTGACTCGGTTAAGTCCCCGGTAATCAATACACAACCGAAAACTCCCGTCCTTCTTCTTCACGAACAACACTGGCGCTCCCCACGGTGAAGAACTCGGGCGAATAAACCCCTTGTTCAACAACTCCGCCAGCTGTTTCTTCAGCTCTGCCATCTCTGCGGGAGCCATCCTATAAGGAGCCCTGGATATCGGTGCCGTCCCTGGTTCCAACTCGATCGTGAAAGGATCCGACCTAGATGGTGGCAACCCCTGCAACGACTGGAACACATCCTGGAACTCACGAACCACCCGAATATCCTGCACCCTGGCCTCTCCGACGGCCTCTGGCAAAGAAATCGTAGCCAAATACGCCTCGCAACCCCTCTCGATCAGACGCTCCGCGTGCACAACCGAGATCACGAGACTCCCGAAAGTCGATCTCACACCCTGATACACCCACTTCCCTTCTCCTCGGTCGAACTCGACCCGCCCTCGGTGACAATCCAGATGCACTCTGAACTTCCCGAGCCAATCCATGCCCAAGATGACATCGTACAGCTCCACGGAACAGATAATCAAATCGGCAGGCATAGACTCTCCTGCTACCTGAACATCCACGTCTCGCACCCGACCGTGAATTCTCAGGAGCTTCCCTCCGGCAACCTCCACGAAACCCAAACTCACACCGGGCTCGCTTCGAAGATTAGCCTTTTCGGCCAACTCCGGGGAAACGAAGCAATGCGATGCTCCCGTGTCAAACAACACATGACACTCCACACCTCCAACACACAAGGTCCCTGCACATACACATGTGCCGAGAACCTTAACACCCCGACGAGCACGACATTCCCCGACACAGAATTAAACTTAGATGAGTCTAAGAAAATACCTGTGATCGGCCTGGAACTCGGCTCTCCAGACTCGGCGATGGAGTACACTCGAGGCGCTGATGCCACCTGCCTGATGGGCTGCACCACCGTGGTCTCACTCTGCCGCAACTGGGGACACTGAGGCCTAATGTGACCCGCCTCCTTGCAGTGATAGCACACTCGAGAATCCACTCGCACTCCGCCCTTCTGAGGACAGTTCGCCACTCGGTGATCCATGCTCCCACAACCAAAGCAACCCGGACCACCACGACTACCTCTCGAAGCGCCCTCTCGCTTCCGCTTCTGTCCTTGCATCGGCTTACTGCTTCTGCTCGGACCGGACTGCTGCTGCACAGATCTCGCCTGAAAGCTCGGTGTAACCGCTACCACCTCGTCCTTCAGACCCTCCTCAAGCAAAGCCGCAGTCTCAACCAACTCATCAACCGTGCAAAAAGCCCTCACCATGCAACGGTTCCTCAAGTCAACCCGAAGACCCATCAGAAACTCTGCACACGGTCCGACTCACTCTCAACCGCTCGTCTAACATAAGACCTGAGCCGGTTGAACTCCACCTCATACTCGCGTACCGACCGATCCCACTGAGTCAAACTCGCAAGCCTCGACTGGATCCAATTGAACGCCTCCTGAGGGAAGTACTTGGAGTTAAACTCCACAAAATCCGCCCAAGACATCGCGGCCTGAACTCTCCGTGCTGCCACACCCCTCCACCAGAGATGCGCATCACCTTCCAGATAATGGACCGCAATGTCCACCTGGTATCCCGCGGGACACCTACTCGAGAGGAAATTCCTCTCCACCCTTCTCAACCACGCACCCGCGTCCTCCGGATTAGCACCTCCAGAGAAGAAACCGTGCCAATCCTCTGCATCTGCTCCACCATCCTAAGGTAGGATGGGAGCTCCTCAGCAACCACATCTGCCACCTGAGGCTGAGCCTCCCCAACCGCCGGGACCATAGGAGCCTGAGCCGGTACTCTCTCTGGTAACCGCTCCAACAACCTCGTCAACAGATCCGCTATGCGATCATCTCGGGCCCGAGCATCACCCGCTGCTACACCTGCAGCACCCGCTGGAACACCAGCCACACTGGCACTCACGCCAGCCACACCCTCAGACCCAACCTGACTCGCACGTGACTCCTCAACCTGCTCCTCCGGCACACGGCCACGACCTCTACCACGCCCTCTAGCCATCTGCACACGTGCAGAAGCACAGGCTTAGAGAACTAGAAACAATCATCACAATAAAGATACTCACCGTGGAATCTCACAAGGCTCGAAGAGGATGATTCTACGACCCCACACAACACCCAATTATTCTAGAACCACCTAGGCTCCTAGAACCGCATAGGCTCTGATACCACAATTGAAAGGACCACATTTTTTTTTTGCATATAATTAAACAATAATTAATTAAAACACAATTAATTAATTATTACAACACAACACAACAGCTTCACACAAGCTAACGATTTCACAACAGTAAAAACAACTGGTATCGATCGATACTCCCATAGTGTCGATCGATACCCCAACAACAAGAGCAAACCCGGGTCCTAATCATCCATTCTTCACTGCCTCGATTCCACGATCACGCCTTATCTTTACCTGCATCGACAAAAGTGATGCATCAACATTTGGCTAACCAAATGCTGAGTGAGATTGATCATCCCAACAACAGGCTACCAATAAGCACAATCAACAATTATCAAGAATTAATTAACATCAATTAAAACTTCCAGCACAAAGCCACAACTGGTATCGATCGATACTCCCATAGTGTCGATCGATGCCCAAACAACACACTCTTCCCGACAAGGGACTGGTATCGATCGATACTAAACCAACACCTGGTATCGATCGATACAACCACAACTCAAGTCCACCAACAAAGGACTAGTATCGATCGATACACACATGGTATCGGTCGATACTCACGAGACCTAAACACAGGAATTGTAACATCCCGATTTCTTGTATATGCGGAGAGGCTTATAAGAATTGATTTGGCTACCTATGTCACCAAAGTGCACTTATCTTTTCGGTCACTTGTCCAGAGAGAACTCCAGAGTTAAGGGTGCTTAAGCTGGAGTAGTGTAAGGATGGGTGACCTACCGGGAAGTGATTTGCGGTACTGTGCGAGTGAGGACAAAACACGGGGAAAGATCACGTGGTGATTGCAGGGTCAGTAAACAAGTATTACAAGCCTCCCGGACTAACGCACCGGCCGTCGGACAAGGGTGGGGCCCACGGGCCGAGAGAGGGCATGGGGCCCACAGGTAGGGGCGGTCGGGGCGTTATAAGTGGTATCAGAGCCGAACCCAAACACGTGTGTGGAGTCAGGTGGGCTCACACCGTCTAGGGTGACGATCCTGGTGCGCAACGAGGACGTTGCGCTCTATGAGTGGGGGTGATTGTAACATCCCGATTTCTTGTATATGCGGAGAGGCTTATAAGAATTGATTTGGCTACCTATGTCACCAAAGTGCACTTATCTTTTCGGTCACTTGTCCAGAGAGAACTCCAGAGTTAAGGGTGCTTAAGCTGGAGTAGTGTAAGGATGGGTGACCTACCGGGAAGTGATTTGCGGTACTGTGCGAGTGAGGACAAAACACGGGGAAAGATCACGTGGTGATTGCAGGGTCAGTAAACAAGTATTACAAGCCTCCCGGACTAACGCACCGGCCGTCGGACAAGGGTGGGGCCCACGGGCCGAGAGAGGGCATGGGGCCCACAGGTAGGGGCGGTCGGGGCGTTATAGGAATCGCCATACAAGCCATAAAAATGCATCAATCAACTCAACCAAAGCCTCAAGCAAGCTCAATTGCTAACCTTTGGTCCCAACTCACCTTAAACACGATGGATCGAGTTCTAAAACCAACTTCCCGAGCTCAAGATCGATCTCCCTCTCTTCTCACAAGTTCCCGCCAAAACCAAGCTCTCCCAAGCTCCTTCGAGCTTCTCTCCAAGCTCAAACACTCTTGATATCGCAAGATCCAAGCTTCGCCAAGCTTTTCTTTCTCTTCTCTCTTCTTCTCTCTCTTTCTCTCTCTTTCGCGACCCTTCTGAACTTACTCTTATCTTATCCTCAAAAGATAGGTTTTATACTCGAAAGAGATAAGAGAAGAAGACAACCAGGAGAAAAACCCGGCTGGTGTCGATCGATACATGCCGGTATCGATCGATACCACCCCCGGAACAAAACCCGAATTAATTATTTTTCCTCAATAATCAATTCTTCCGGAACACGGGCGCTACACAAACATATGTGATTTAGTTCCTATATCCACAGAATATGCGTCTATGTATTCAAATAAGATAACAAAAATATTCAAAATTATCACAAAATAAGTGGACTAACCCCTACGAGAATTCGATTTTTTTGGAGTAAATGCATAAAATAATGGAACTAATCCTCCTTTTCTATTTCTAAAATAGCAAACCATATTCCAACGCTATATTATTGATAACTTAACTAATTTTAAAGGTTTTTAGTATATTTATTCATTTTTAAGAAGTAATTTGATAAACCTCCTATACGCCCTAAATCAGTGGCCTATGAAATCTCAATTTTAAAGAGAAGCTATGATAATTAGAGACCTAAACATATGTGATCTAGTTCCTATATCCACAGAATATGCATCTATGTATTCAAACAAGATAACAAAAAAATTCAAAATTATCACAAAATAAGTGGACCCATACGAGAATTTGATTATTTCGAGTAAAAGCAGAAAATAATTAAACTAATCATCCTTTTCTATTTCTAAAATACCAAACCGTATTCTAACGCTTTATTATTGTTAACTTAACTAATTTTAAAGGTTTTTAGTATATTTATTCATTTTTTAAGAAGTAATTTGATAAACTTCATATACGTCCTAAATCGGTGGACTATGAGATCTCAATTTTATAGAGAAACTGGGACAATTAGGGACCCAAACCTATGTGATCTAGTTCTTATATCCATAGAATATGCGTTTATGTATTAAAACAAGAAAACAAAAATATTCAAAATTATCCAAAAATAAGTGGACTTAAATTTCTACGAGAATTCAATTTTTTCGAGAAAATGCATAAAATAATGAAAGTAATCCTCATTTTCTATTTCTAAAATACCAAACCATATTCCAACGCTATATTAATGTTAACTTAACTAATTTTAAAGCTTTTAGTATATTTTTCATTTTATAAGAAGTAATTTGATAAACCTCCTATACGCCCTAAATCGGTGGACTATAAGATCTCAAATTTATAGAGAAGCGGAGAAAATTAGGGACACAAACATATGTAATCTAGTTCCTATATCCATAGAATATGTGTCTATGTATTAAAACAAGAAAACAAAAATATTCAAAATTACCCTACGAGAAATCGATTTTTTCGAGTAAATGTAGAAAATAATGAAAGTAATCCTCCTTTTCTATTTCTAAAATATCAAACCATATTCCAACGCTATATTAATGTTAACTTAACTAATTTAAAAGGATTTTTAGTATATTTATTCATTTTTAAGAAGTAATTTGATAAATCTCTTATACACAATAAATCGGTGGACTATGAGATCTCAATTTTATAGAGAAGCGGAGACAATTAGCGACCCAAACCTATGTGATCTAGTTACTATATCCATAGAATATGCGTCTATGTATTAAAACAAGAAAACGAAAATATTCAAAAATATCCCAAAATAAGTGGATTAACCCTTACGAGAATTCGATTTTTTCGAGTAAATGCAGAAAATAATAAAAGTAATCCTCCTTTTCTATTTCTAAATACTAAACCATATTCAACGCTAAATTAAAGTTAACTTAACTAATTGTAAAAGTTTTTTTATTATATTTATTGATTTTTAGAAGTACTTTTATAAACTTCTTAGACGCCCTAAACCAGTGGACTAACCCCTATGAGATCTCAATTTTATAGAGAAGCGGGGACAATTAGGGACCCAAACATATGTGATCTAGTTACTATATCCATATAATATGCGTTTATGTATTAAAACAAGAAAACGAAAGTATTCAAAATTATCCCAAAATTATCCTACGTGAATTCGATTTTTTCGAGCAAATGCAGAAAATAATGAAGTTAATCCTCCTTTTCTATTTCTAAATACTAAACCATATTCCAACGCAATATTAATGTTAACTTTACTAATTTTAATGGTTTTCTAATATATTTATTCATTTTTAAGAAGTAATTTGATAAACCTCCTATACGCCCTAAATTAGTGGACTAACACCTATGAGATCTCAATTTTATAGAGAAGAGGGGACAATTAGGGACCCAAATATATGTGATCTAGTTCCCCTATGAGATCTCAATTTTTAACTAATTTTTTTAAAAATGAAATTTTGTCCTATAATGCTTAATTAGAGTCCCCTTTACCACAAAATAGTGTTGAACCAATTTTTTTCCGCTTTTCACAAGATTCATTCATCTTTAGGGAATAACGTCAAAATGCACTAAAATTTTGAAATATGTGGGCTAACCCCTATGAGTTTCTTAAAATATTAAAAAATGAGTATTCTCATGGAACCCTTCATTAGAAACCCCTTTACCACGAAATAGTGTTGAAACAACTTATTTCCTCTTTTTCACATATTTCATTCATCTTTCAGGAATAACCTCAATACGCACTAAAATATTGGAATATGTGGGCTAACCCCGATGAGTTTATTAAATTTTGAAAAAATTGGAAATTTCTCCTAGAATGCTTCATTAGAAACCTCTTTACCGCGGAATAGTGTTGAAACAACTTATTTTCTGTTTTTCATATGTTTCATTCATCTTTCAGGAATAACTTCAAAACGCACTCAAATATTGTAATATGTAGGATAACCCCTATGAGTTTCTTAAATTTTAGAAAAATTGGAAATTTCTCCTAGAATGCTTCATTAGAAACCACTTTACCGCGGAATAGTGTTAAAACAACTTATTTTCTGTTTTTCATATGTTTCAGTCATCTTTCAGGAATAACCTCAAAACGCACTGAAATTTTGGAATATGTGGGCTAACCCCTATGAATTTCTTAAATTTTGGAAAAATTGGAAATTTCTCCTAGAATGCTTCATTAGAAACAACTTATTTTCTGTTTTTCATATGTTTCATTCATCTTTCAGGAATAACCTCAAAACGCACATAAATTTTTGAAAATGTGGGCTAACCTCTATGAGTTTCTTAATTTTTTGAAAAATTAGAATTTTCTCTTAGAATGATTCATTAGAAACCCTTTACCACGAAATAGTGTTGAAACAACTTATTTTCTGTTTTTCATATGTTTCATTCATCTTTCAGGAATAACGTAAAAACGCCCATAAATTTTGGAATATGTGGGCTAAACCGTATGAGTTTCTTAAATTTTTGAAAAATTGGAAATTTCTCCTAGAATGCATCATTAGAAACCCCTTTACCGCGAAATAGTGTTGAAACAACTTATTTTCTGTTTTTCATATGTTTCATTCATCTTTCAGGAATAACCTCAAAACGCACATAAAATTTGGAATATGTGGGCTAACCCCTATGAGTTTCTTAAATTTTTGAAAAATTGGAAATTCCTCCTAGAACGATTCATTAGAAACCCCTTTACCGCGGAATAGTGTTGAAACAACTTATTTTCTGTTTTTCATATGTTTTATTCATCTTTCAGGAATAACCTTGAAACGACCGCATTTTTTTTTTTTTTTAAACAGAAATAATTAAACAAAACAGCACAATACACGTTATACAGCTTACACAAGCCAACAGTTCTAACCGCAAAAGCAACAACAACAATAAAACCCCGGGTCCTAATCATCCCCTCTTCACTGCCTCGATTCCACGATCACGCCTTATCTTTACCTGCATCGACAAAAGTGATGCATCAACATTTGGCTAACCAAACGCTGAGTGAGAGATCATCCCAACAACAGGCTAAACAACAAGCACACAATCAACAATTATCAATACGAAGAATTAATTAACACCAATTAAAACTTCCAACACCATATAGCAATTCGACTCCATGAAAAACTATACCAACGCCTAGCAATTCTATCCCAAGAAGAGCTAGACACAAAGCCTGAAAGGTAAACACACAACACACTTTCCAGACCCAACCAACAACCAGTATCGATCGATACCCCCTTGGTATCGATCGATACCCAAAACACATGCCCACAGGAAACGGCTGGTATCGACCGATACACCCCTAGTATCGATCGATGCCAAGGCAACACACGCCACAGGCAACGGCTGGTATCGACCGATACACCCCTAGTATCGATCGATGCCAAGGCAACACACGCCACAGGCAACGGCTGGTATCGATCGATACACCCCTGGTATCGATCGATACCGACTCAACACGAGTCTACCGACAAAGGACGGGTATCGATCGATACTCACCTGGTATCGATCGATACTCACCTGCAAATCACAACCTCCCCGAGATCTAAACCCAGAAATCGCCAAGACCACACACGGAAATCACCAATCAAGCTTAACAAAGCATCACACAAGCTTAATTGCTAACCTTTGGTCCCAACTCACCTTAAATCGGCTGGATCGAGCTCTAGAAGACCTCTCTCGCTTCTCTTTAGCTCACCAAAACCAAACCCTTCCGATCTCTTCTTCAAGCTTCTCCCAAGCTCGAATCTCTCTCGATCTCGCAAGATCCAAGCTTCAGCTTCCACCTCTCTCACGCTCTCCTTCTCTCTCTCTCTCTCTCGCGACCAACTCTATTTTTCCCAAAAGAATGGTCTTCCACGCGCAAGAAGAGAAGAGGAAGAAGATATAAAGAGAAATTCCGACTGGTATCGATCGATACAGCCCAGTATCGATCGATACTATCCGGAACAAACCCGAATTAATTATTTCCCCCAAATAATCAATTCTTCCGGAACGCGGGCGTTACAATTCTCCCCCACTAACTTAGATTCGACCTCGAATCTTCGTTACCGTTCATCTCCCATGAACCGTTCATCTCCCATGAACCGTTCATCTCCAATGAACCTTAATCGTCGCGACGATTACACAATCCTTGGCCAACCTGGCCATCTCAACACTCACACGAGGTCCAAAACCAACCTCCGAGGTTTCCCACTCAGACCCTATGCTTATGACACCGCGGCATCATATGTACTTATTGCTCAACACACGCCAACCCCATCATTCAAGACACCGCAGCATCTCCGAGTTTCGAGCATCAGCCATATCCCGCAGGATATCCACCATACCTCGCAGGGTATCAACCATACCACATCACCCAAGACACCGCATCATCTCCGAGTTCTGGGTATCTGCCATACCACTCCACTTGGTAATATAACCTATAAGAGTCTCAATACCCCATACCACTCAATTCTAGGGAATATATCCTACATCTAGGACATACTCCTTACGAATCCACGGTATCACGTATCACTCTAGGCTATAAACCTCCCGAGTTTGGGTACATCGCCACTCACACTCTCAAGACACACAGTCCTGCGAGCTATCGGCACCAGAGGAACCAGTCCTCTCAACGAGCAATAAGTCACATATCTATAAGCATCTCGACTGAACTACCTCCCGTGATCCGTGTAAATCCTCGCAAGGCAACACCGGCATCACCCATATTACATACCCGGAATATATGTCGTGCATGACCAATAACCCGGCCATCGCACCTCCCTTGCGCACCTTCCAGTGTCGGCTTGCTTTAGAAAGACTTGTCAAGACAACTATGACTAGGCTACCTTTAACACCCAACAACTCTCTGCAGTAGGTCATCAATACAAACGTAATAAAACAAACAAGTACCATACGCCTGCAATCCGACCCACCACACAGAACCGCTAAGTGAAATAACCCGGTCCCGTCACTTGACTCATTTTCCCGAACAAGCTTAACTGAAAACACGCAACGCTCACAACAGCAATAAGAACACCCATCTTATTACTCTCTCGCATTAACGCTTTTTTTTTACCCCAAACGCAATGCGAAACCGTGACTCCCAAAGTCACCAATAATAAGAAATACTCATCTTATTATACATCATAATGTAACATCGTTCTACACAACGGCAATACAAAATGTGGGCTAACCCCTATGAGTTTCTTAAATTTTTGAAAAATTAGAAATTTCTTCTAGAATGCTTCATTAGAAACTCCTTTACCGCGGAATAGTGTTGAAACAACTTATTTTCTGTTTTTCATATGTTTCATTCTTATTTCAGGAATAACCTTAAAACGCACATAAATTTTGGAATATGTGGGCTAACCCCTATGAGTTTATTAAATTTTGAAAAAATTAAAAATTTCTCTTAGAATGCTTCATTAGAAACCCTTTACCGCGGAATAGTGTTGAAACAACTTATTTTCTGTTTTTCATATGCTTCATTCATCTTTCAGGAATAACCTCAAAACGCACATAAATTTTGGAATATGTGGGCTAACCCCTATGAATTTCTTAAATTTTTGAAAAATTGGAAATTTCTCCTAGAATGATTCATTAGAAACCCCTTTACCACGGAATAGTGTTGAAACAACTTATTTTCTATTTTTCATATGCTTCATTCATATTTCAGGAATAACCTCAAAACGCACATAAATTTTGGAATATGTGGGCTAACTCCTATGAGTTTATTAAATTTTTTAAAAATTGAAAATTTCTCCTAAAATGCTTCATTAGTAACCTCTTTACCGCATAGTAGTGTTGAAAAAACTTATTTTCTGTTTTTCATATGTTTCATTCATATTTCAGGAATAACCTCAAAACGCACATAAATTTTGGAATATGTGGGTTATCCCCTATGAGTTTATTAAATTTTGAAAAAATTGAAAATTTCTCTTAGAATGCTTCATTAGAAACCCCTTTACCGCGGAATAGTGTTGAAACAACTTATTTTCTGTTTTTCATATGCTTCATTCATCTTTCAGGAATAACCTCAAAACGCACATAAATTTTGGAATATGTGGGCGAACCCTTATGAGTTTATTAAATTTTGAAAAAATTGAAAATTTCTCCTAGAATGCTTCATTAGAAACCCCTTTAACGCGGAATAGTGTTGAAACAACTTATTTTCTGTTTTTCATATGCTTCATTCATCTTTCAGGAATAACCTCAAAACGCACATAAATTTTGGAATATGTGGGCTAACCCCTATGAGTTTCTTAAATTTTTGAAAAATTGGAAATTCCTTCTAGATTGATTCATTAGAAACCCCTTTACCACGGAATAGTGTTGAAACAACTTCTCTTTTTCATATGTTTCATTCATCTTTCAGAAATAACCTCAAAACGCACTGAAATTTAAGAATATGCGGGCTAACCCCTATTGAGTTTCTGAAATTTTGGAAAAATTGGAAATTTCTCTTAGAATGCTTTATTAGAAACCCTTTTACCGCGGAATAGTGTTGAAACAACTTATATTCTGTTTTTCATATGTATCATTCATCTTTCAGGAATAACCTCAAAACACACATAAATTTTGGAATATATGGGCTAACCCCTATGAGTTTCTTAAATTTTGGAAAAATTGGAAATTTCTCTTAGAATGCTTCATTAGAAACCCCTTTACCGCGGAATAGTGTTGAAACAACTTATTTTCTGTTTTTCATATGTATCATTCATCTTTCAGGAATAAACTCAAAACACACATAAATTTTGGAATATGTGGGCTAACCCCAATGAGTTTCTTAAATTTTTGAAAAATTAGAAATTTCTCCTAGAATGCTTCATTAGAAACCCCTTTACCGCGGAATAGTGTTGAAACAACTTATTTTCTGTTTTTCATATGTTTCATTCATATTTCAGGAATAACCTCAAAACGCACATAAATTTTGGAATATGTGGGCTAACACCTATGAGTTTATTAAATTTTGAAAAAATTGAAAATTTCTCCTAGAATGTTTCATTAGAAACCTCTTTACCGCGGAATAGTGTTGAAATAACTTATTTTCTGTTTTTCATATGTTTCATTCATATTTCAGGAATAACCTTAAAACGCACATAAATTTTGGAATATGTGGGCTAACCTCTATGAGTATATTAAATTTTGATAAAATTGAAAATTTCTCCTAGAATGCTTCATTAGAAACCTCTTTACCGCGGAATAGTGTTGAAACAACTTATTTTCTGTTTTTCATATGTTTCATTCATATTTCAGGAATAACCTCAAAACGCACATAAATTTTGGAATATGTGGGCTAACCCCTATGAGTTTATTAAAATTTGAAAAAATTGAAAATTTCTCTTAGAATACTTCATTAGAAACCCCTTTACCGCAGAATAGTGTTGAAACAACTTATTTTCTGTTTTTCATATGCTTCATTCATCTTTCAGGAATAACGTCAAAACGCACATAAATTTTGGAATATGTGGGCTAACCCCTATGAGTTTATTAAATTTTGAAAAAAATTAAAATTTCTCCTAGAATGTTTCATTAGAAACCTCTTTACCGCGCAATAGTGTTGAAACAACTTATTTTCTGTTTTTCATATGTTTTATTCATCTTTCAGAAATAACCTCAAAACGCATTAAAATTTTGGAATATGTTGGCTAACCCCTGTGAGTTTCTTAAATTTTGGAAAAATTGGAAATTTCTCCTAGAATGCTTCATTAGAAACCCTTTTACCGCGGAATAGTGTTGAAACAACTTATTTTCTGTTTTCATATGTTTCATTCATTTTTCAGGAATAACCTCAAAACACACTGAAATTTTGGAATATGTGGGCTAACTCCTATGAGTTTCTTAAATTTTGGAAAAATTGGAAATTTGTCCTAGAATGTTTCATTAGAAACCTCTTTACCGCAGAATAGTGTTGAAATAACTTATTTTCTGTTTTTCATATGTTTCATTCATATTTCAGGAATAACCTTAAAACGCACATAAATTTTGGAATATGTGGGCTAACCTCTATGAGTATATTAAATTTTGATAAAATTGAAAATTTCTCCTAGAATGCTTCATTAGAAACCTCTTTACCGCGGAATAGTGTTGAAACAACTTATTTTCTGTTTTTCATATGTTTCATTCATATTTCAGGAATAACCTCAAAACGCACATAAATTTTGGAATATGTGGGCTAACCCCTATGAGTTTATTAAAATTTGAAAAAATTGAAAATTTCTCTTAGAATGCTTCATTAGAAACCCATTTACCGCGGAATAGTGTTGAAACAACTTATTTTCTGTTTTTCATATGTTTCATTCATATTTCAGGAATAACCTCAAAACGCACATAAATTTTGGAATATGTGGGTTAACCCCTATGAGTTTATTAAATTTTGAAAAAATTTAAAATTTCTCCTAGAATGCTTCATTAGAAACCTCTTTACCGCGGAATAGTGTTGAAACAACTTATTTTCTGTTTTTCATATGTTTCATTCATATTTCAGGAATAAACTCAAAACGCACATAAATTTTCGAATATGTGGGCTAACCCCTATGAGTTTATTAAATTTTGAAAAATTTCAAAATTTCTCCTAGAATGCTTCATTTCATTAGAAACCTCTTTACCGCGGAATAGTGTTGAAACAACTTATTTTCTGTTTTTCATATATTTCATTCATATTTCAGGAATAACCTCAAAACGCACATAAATTTTGGAATATGTGGGCTAACCTCTATGAGTATATTAAATTTGGAAAAAATTGAAAATTTCTCCTAGAATGCTTCATTAGAAACCTCTTTACCGCGGAATAGTGTTGAAACAACTTATTTTCTGTTTTTCATATGTTTCATTCATATTTCAGGAATAACCTCAAAACGCACATAAATTTTGGAATATGTGGGCTAACCCCTATGAGTTTATTAAAATTTGAAAAAATTGAAAATTTCTCTTAGAATGCTTCATTAGAAACCCCTTTACCGCGGAATAGTGTTGAAACAACTTATTTTCTGTTTTTCATATGTTTCATTCATATTTCAGGAATAACCTCAAAACGCACATAAATTTTGGAATATGTGGGCTAACCCCTATGAGTTTATTAAATTTTGAAAAAATTTAAAATTTCTCCTAGAATGCTTCATTAGAAACCTCTTTACCGCGGAATAGTGTTGAAACAACTTATTTTCTGTTTTTCATATGTTTCATTCATATTTCAGGAATAAACTCAAAACGCACATAAATTTTCGAATATGTGGGCTAACCCCTATGAGTTTATTAAATTTTGAAAAATTTCAAAATTTCTCCTAGAATGCTTCATTTCATTAGAAACCTCTTTACCGCGGAATAGTGTTGAAACAACTTATTTTCTGTTTTTCATATATTTCATTCATATTTCAGGAATAACCTCAAAACGCACATAAATTTTGGAATATGTGGGCTAACCTCTATGAGTATATTAAATTTTGAAAAAATTGAAAATTTCTCCTAGAATGCTTCATTAGAAACCTCTTTACCGCGGAATAGTGTTGAAACAACTTATTTTCTGTTTTTCATATGTTTCATTCATATTTCAGGAATAACCTCAAAACACACATAAATTTTGGAATATGTGGACTAACCCCTATGAGTTTATTAAAATTTGAAAAAATTGAAAATTTCTCTTAGAATGCTTCATTAGAAACCCCTTTACCGCGGAATAGTGTGGAAACAACTTATTTTCTGTTTTTCATATGTTTCATTCATATTTCAGGAATAACCACAAAACGCACATAAATTTTGGAATATATGGGCTAACCCCTATGAGTTTATTAAATTTTGAAAAAATTTAAAATTTCTCCTAGAATGCTTCATTAGAAACCTCTTTATCGCGGAATAGAGTTGAAACAACTTATTTTCTGTTTTTCATATGTTTCATTCATATTTCAGGAATAACCTCAAAACGCACATAAATTTTGGAATATGTGGGCTAACCCCTATGAGTTTATTAAAATTTGAAAAAATTGAAAATTTCTCTTAGAATGCTTCATTAGAAACCCCTTTACCGCGGAATATTGTTGAAACAACTTATTTTCTGTTTTTCATATGCTTCATTCATCTTTCAGGAATAACCTCAAAACGCACATAAATTTTGGAATATGTGGGCTAACCCCTATGAGTTTATTAAATTTTGAAAAAATTGAAAATTTCTCCTAGAATGCTTCATTAGAAACCTCTTTACCGCGAAATAGTGTTGAAACAACTTATTTTCTGTTTTTCATATGTTTTATTCATCTTTCGGGAATAACCTCAAAACGCATTAAAATTTTAGAATATGTGGGCTAACCCCTATGAGTTTATTAAATTTTGGAAAAATTGGAAATTTGTCCTAGAATGTTTCATTAGAAACCCCTTTACCGCAGAATAGTGTTGAAACAACTTATTTTCTGTTTTTCATATGTATCATTCATTTTTCAGGAATAACTTCAAAACACACATAAATTTTGCAATATGTGGGCTAACCCCTATGAGTTTATTAAAATTTGAAAAAATTGAAAATTTCTCTTAGAATGCTTCATTAGAAACCCCTTTACCGCGGAATAGTGTTGAAACAACTTATTTTCTGTTTTTCATATGTTTCATTCATATTTCAGGAATAACCTCAAAACGCACATAAATTTTGGAATATGTGGGCTAACCCCTATGAGTTTATTAAATTTTGAAAAAATTTAAAATTTCTCCTAGAATGCTTCATTAGAAACCTCTTTACCGCGGAATAGTGTTGAAATAACTTATTTTCTGTTTTTCATATGTTTCATTCATATTTCAGGAATAAACTCAAAACGCACATAAATTTTCGAATATGTGAGCTAACCCCTATGAGTTTATTAAATTTTGAAAAATTTCAAAATTTCTCCTAGAATGCTTCATTTCATTAGAAACCTCTTTACCGCGGAATAGTGTTGAAACAACTTATTTTCTGTTTTTCATATATTTCATTCATATTTCAGGAATAACCTCAAAACGCACATAAATTTTGGAATATGTGGGCTAACCTCTATGAGTATATTAAATTTTGAAAAAATTGAAAATTTCTCCTAGAATGCTTCATTAGAAACCTCTTTACCGCGGAATAGTGTTGAAACAACTTATTTTCTGTTTTTCATATGTTTCATTCATATTTCAGGAATAACCTCAAAACACACATAAATTTTGGAATATGTGGGCTAACCCCTATGAGTTTATTAAAATTTGAAAAAATTGAAAATTTCTCTTAGAATGCTTCATTAGAAACCCCTTTACCGCGGAATAGTGTTGAAACAACTTATTTTCTGTTTTTCATATGTTTCATTCATATTTCAGGAATAACCACAAAACGCACATAAATTTTGGAATATGTGGGCTAACCCCTATGAGTTTATTAAATTTTGAAAAAATTTAAAATTTCTCCTAGAATGCTTCATTAGAAACCTCTTTATCGCGGAATAGTGTTGAAACAACTTATTTTCTGTTTTTCATATGTTTCATTCATATTTCAGGAATAACCTCAAAACGCACATAAATTTTGGAATATGTGGGCTAACCCCTATGAGTTTATTAAAATTTGAAAAAATTGAAAATTTCTCTTAGAATGCTTCATTAGAAACCCCTTTACCGCGGAATATTGTTGAAACAACTTATTTTCTGTTTTTCATATGCTTCATTCATCTTTCAGGAATAACCTCAAAACGCACATAAATTTTGGAATATGTGGGCTAACCCCTATGAGTTTATTAAATTTTGAAAAAATTGAAAATTTCTCCTAGAATGCTTCATTAGAAACCTCTTTACCGCGAAATAGTGTTGAAACAACTTATTTTCTGTTTTTCATATGTTTTATTCATCTTTCGGGAATAACCTCAAAACGCATTAAAATTTTAGAATATGTGGGCTAACCCCTATGAGTTTATTAAATTTTGGAAAAATTGGAAATTTGTCCTAGAATGTTTCATTAGAAACCCCTTTACCGCAGAATAGTGTTGAAACAACTTATTTTCTGTTTTTCATATGTATCATTCATTTTTCAGGAATAACTTCAAAACACACATAAATTTTGCAATATGTGGGCTAACCCCTATGAGTTTATTAAAATTTGAAAAAATTGATAATTTCTCTTAGAATGCTTCATTAGAAACCCCTTTACCGCGGAATAGTGTTGAAACAACTTATTTTCTGTTTTTCATATGTTTCATTCATATTTCAGGAATAACCTCAAAACACACATAAATTTTGGAATATGTGGGCTAACCCCTATGAGTTTATTAAATTTTGAAAAAATTTAAAATTTCTCCTAGAATGCTTCATTAGAAACCTCTTTACCGCGGAATAGTGTTGAAACAACTTATTTTCTGTTTTTCATATGTTTCATTCATATTTCAGGAATAAACTCAAAACGCACATAAATTTTCGAATATGTGGGCTAACCCCTATGAGTTTATTAAATTTTGAAAAATTTCAAAATTTCTCCTAGAATGCTTCATTTCATTAGAAACCTCTTTACCGCGGAATAGTGTTGAAACAACTTATTTTCTGTTTTTCATATATTTCATTCATATTTCAGGAATAACCTCAAAACGCACATAAATTTTGGAATATGTGGGCTAACCTCTATGAGTATATTAAATTTTGAAAAAATTGAAAATTTCTCCTAGAATGCTTCATTGGAAACCTCTTTACCGCGGAATAGTGTTGAAACAACTTATTTTCTGTTTTTCATATGTTTCATTCATATTTCAGGAATAACCTCAAAACACACATAAATTTTGGAATATGTGGGCTAACCCCTATGAGTTTATTAAAATTTGAAAAAATTGAAACTTTCTCTTAGAATGCTTCATTAGAAACCCCTTTACCGCGGAATAGTGTTGAAACAACTTATTTTCTGTTTTTCATATGTTTCATTCATATTTCAGGAATAATCACAAAACGCACATAAATTTTGGAATATGTGGGCTAACCCCTATGAGTTTATTAAATTTTGAAAAAATTTAAAATTTCTCCTAGAATGCTTCATTAGAAACCTCTTTATCGCGGAATAGTGTTGAAACAACTTATTTTCTGTTTTTCATATGTTTCATTCATATTTCAGGAATAACCTCAAAACGCACATAAATTTTGGAATATGTGGGCTAACCCCTATGAGTTTATTAAAATTTGAAAAAATTGAAAATTTCTCTTAGAATGCTTCATTAGAAACCCCTTTACCGCGGAATATTGTTGAAACAACTTATTTTCTGTTTTTCATATGCTTCATTCATCTTTCAGGAATAACCTCAAAACGCACATAAATTTTGGAATATGTGGGCTAACCCCTATGAGTTTATTAAATTTTGAAAAAATTGAAAATTTCTCCTAGAATGCTTCATTAGAAACCTCTTTACCGCGAAATAGTGTTGAAACAACTTATTTTCTGTTTTTCATATGTTTTATTCATCTTTCGGGAATAGCCTCAAAACGCATTAAAATTTTAGAATATGTGGGCTAACCCCTATGAGTTTATTAAATTTTGGAAAAATTGGAAATTTGTCCTAGAATGTTTCATTAGAAACCTCTTTACCGCGGAATAGTGTTGAAACAACTTATTTTCTGTTTTTCATATATTTCATTCATATTTCAGGAATAACCTCAAAACGCACATAAATTTTGGAATATGTGGGCTAACCTCTATGAGTATATTAAATTTTGAAAAAATTGAAAATTTCTCCTAGAATGCTTCATTAGAAACCTCTTTACCGCGGAATAGTGTTGAAACAACTTATTTTCTGTTTTTCATATGTTTCATTCATATTTCAGGAATAACCTCAAAACGCACATAAATTTTGGAATATGTGGGCTAACCCCTATGAGTTTATTAAATTTTGAAAAAATTGAAAATTTCTCTTAGAATGCTTCATTAGAAACCCCTTTACCGCGGAATATTGTTGAAACAACTTATTTTCTGTTTTTCATATGCTTCATTCATCTTTCAGGAATAACCTCAAAACGCACATAAATTTTGGAATATGTGGGCTAACCCCTATGAGTTTATTAAATTTTGAAAAAATTGAAAATTTCTCCTAGAATGCTTCATTAGAAACCTCTTTACCGCGAAATAGTGTTGAAACAACTTATTTTCTGTTTTTCATATGTTTTATTCATCTTTCGGGAATAACCTCAAAACGCATTAAAATTTTAGAATATGTGGGCTAACCCCTATGAGTTTATTAAATTTTGGAAAAATTGGAAATTTGTCCTAGAATGTTTCATTAGAAACTCCTTTACCGCAGAATAGTGTTGAAACAACTTATTTTCTGTTTTTCATATGTATCATTCATTTTTCAGGAATAACTTCAAAACACACATAAATTTTGCAATATGTGGGCTAACCCCTATGAGTTTCTTAAATTTTTGAAAAATTAGAAATTTCTCCTAGAATAGAATGCTTCATTAGAAACCCTTTTACCGCGGAATAGTGTTGAAACAACTTATTTTCTGTTTTTCATATGTTTTTGTTTATCTTTCTTTGCTACCTTGCTAGATCTTTTTGATGTTTTTGTTGAGCATGCATAGGGGTCCAAAGGCAAAAAGTTGAATACCGAGCAGTGACACCGAGGAGTGTCCTCGGTATGGAATTACCAAGAACAATACCGATGTCACAGGTCGGTATCACAGCTCGGTATGGAACCAGGAGGAAAACCTCCTTAACACCGACGAGTGATACCGAGGAGTGACCTCGGTATCGACCGATACCGAGCAGTGACACCGAGGAGTGTCCTCGGTATTCCGTATAAAAACAAGGACCAATACCGACGTCACAGGTCGGTGCCACAGCTCGGTATGGAGACAGGGGAAAAACTTCCTTAACACCGAGCAGAAATACCGAGGAGTGTCCTCGGTATTGATCAATACCGAGCAGTGACACCGAGGTGTGTCATCGATGTTCGCCGAAAATTTTGAAAAATTCGGACCCGATCCAGGTAAGATCCGACCCGACCCAGGTAAGTCTCCTTCTTCTTTCTTTTTGACGCGACCAGACCCTTATTTCTCACCACATTTTCGCGATTCAAGAGCAAAAATTTTCCCCATCTCCCTCTTTTCTCAACCAAATTTGGTGATTCAAAGCCCCATAATCTCGAATTTCACTGCTCTTTTTGGATTTATCATCATTTCAAGCATCTAATCCAAATTCCCCAAGGTATTATTCAATTAAATTTTTGAAAACCATGATTTTGTTCTTGAAGAAACATTGCTTGAATATGGTTTGATATTGTGGTTCATTTGTGCAAATACCTTGGGGATGGTTTATCTATGCTTAAACTTGTTGATTCATATGAGAAATTGGGATTTTGAGAAATTGGGATTTTGAGAATTAGGGATTGTGAATTGGGATAATTTGTTTGTTAGGTGCGAATTGTGACCTTCGTTCATTGCTCTAAGATCATCTTTTGGTAATCCCTTGTTGATTTGATAAGAAATTGTGCCTATGCTCATGAATAGTCTCAAGCATATTTGTAGGTACAATGTCGGACAAGGGAGCTCCATCGACACGGGCACGGGCCAAGGTTTCAACAAAAGGGAAAGGAATTGCCCAAGCTACGGCCGCGGAAAAAGGAAAAGGGATTGCCAAAGCTAGTGCCAAGGCAAAAGCTAAACCCACGGCCGCGGCAAAGGGAAAAGGAAAGAGTGCCGAGGAAGAGGTCGAGAGAGAAAACGTCCCCATGCCGGGACGGACAAAGCCAAGTGAGCAACAGTACTTCGACAAATTTTGCCTAATGAAATCCGAGCAAGGCAAATTTGTCGATACGGAGACAATGGAGAGAATGTGAAACGACCGCATTATTATTATTTTTTTTTTTGCAATTAAAATTAAACAACACAAGAACAATACAAATTCTACAACAGTGAAAGCAACAACAATAACGAAAACAACAACAACCACAAACCCCGGGTCCTAATCATCCCCTCTTCACTGCCTCGATTCCACGATCACACCTTATCTTTACCTGCATCGACAAAAGTGATGCATCAACATTTGGCTAACCAAACGCTGAGTGAGAGATCATCCCAACAACAGGCTAAACAACAAGCACAACAATCAACAATTATCAATACGAAGAATTAATTAACGCCAATTAAAACTTCCCACACAAATAGCAATTCATCACCATGAAAAACTATACCAACGCCTAGCAATTCTATCCCAAGAAGAGCTAGACACAAAGCCTGAAAGGTAAACACACAACACGCTTTCCAGGCACAACCAACAACCAGTATCGATCGATACCCCCTTGGTATCGATCGATACCCAAAACACATGCCCACAGGCAACGGCTGGTATCGATCGATACACCCCTAGTATCGATCGATGCCAAGGCAACACATGCCCACAGGCAACGACTGGTATCGATCGATACACCCCTGGTATTGATCGATACCGACTCAACACGAGTCTACCGACAAAGGACGGGTATCGATCGATACTGAAAGGACCGCATTTTTTTTTTTTTTTTTTTTTTTGCATAGATAATTAAACAATCATAATAATTATACATTAATTATTACACAACAACAGTACAACGCAAGTACTACAGCTTAAACAAGCTAACGATTTAAAACAGAAAACAACGGGTATCGATCGATACACCCCTAGTGTCGATCGATACAAACACAACAAAAGCAAGCCCCGGGTCCTAATCATCCCCTCTTCACCGCCTTGATTCCACGATCACGCCTTATCTTTACCTGCATCGACAAAAGTGATGCATCAACATTTGGCTAACCAAATGCTGAGTGAGATTGATCATCCCAACAACAGGCTACCAATAAGCACAAACAACAATATCGACAACCATACAAGAATTAATTATCCACAATTAAAACTTCACAAAACCAACCGGTATCGATCGATACTCCCCTGGTATCAATCGATGCCCAACAACACACAATTCCCGACAAGGCACTAGTATCGATCGACACCCAAACACAACACTTGGTATCGATCGACACAACACGGTTCAAGTCTATCACCTCGATACACTACAACTCGAGACCACCGCCTATGGTCTGGTATCGATCGATACACACATGGTATCGATCGATGCCCACGAGACCTAACACAGGAACCGCCATACAAGCCATAAAAGCATCAACCAAGCTTTAACAATGCACCACGCATGCTCACTTGCTAACCTTTGGTCACAACTCACCTTAAACAAGAAGGATTGAGCTCCTACACGACTCCTCAAGCTTAAGAAGACCTCTCTCTCTTCCCACAAGCTCACGCCAACACAAAGCTCGTCAAACCTCTCCTTCGAGCTTCTCACCAAGCTTAACTCTCTCGATCTCGCAAGATCTAAGCTTACAAAGCTTCTTTCTCTCTTTCTCTCCTTCTCTCTCTCTCTTTCTCTCTTTCACGCGACCAGCTATGGTCTTAACCTCAAAGATATCCTTTTTATACTCGAAAGAAGATAAGAGAAGAAGATAACCACGAGAAAAAACCCGGCTGGTATCGATCGATACTGCCCAGTATCGATCGATACTGCCCGGAACAACCAGAATTAATTATTTTCTCCTTAATAACCAATTCTTCCGGAACACGGGCGCTACAGATACTCACCTGGTATCGATCGATACTCACCTGCAATTCACAACCTCCGCGCGATCTAAACCCAGAAATCGCCAAGACCAACCACGAAAATCATCAATCAAGCTTAAACAACGCACCACACAAGCTTAATTGCTAACCTTTGGTCCCAACTCACCTTAAATCGGATGGATCGAGCTCTAGAAGACCTCTCTCGCTTCCCTTAGCTCACCAATACCAAACACTTCCGATCTCTTCTTCAAGCTTCTCCCAAGCTCGAATCTCTCTCGATCTCGCAAGATCCAAGCTTCACCAAGCTTCCACCTCTCTCACGCTCTCCTTCTCTCTCTCTCTCTCTCTCTCTCGCGACCAACTTTATTTTTCCCAAAAGAATGGTCTTCCACGCGCAAGAAGAGAAGAGGAAGAAGATATAAAGAGAAATTCCGACTGGTATCGATCGATACAGCCCAGTATCGATCGATACTATCCGGAACAAACCCGAATTAATTATTTCCCCCAAATAATCAATTCTTCCGGAACGCGGGCGTTACAATTCTCCCCCACTAACTTAGATTCGACCTCGAATCTTCGTTACCGTTCATCTCCCATGAACCGATCATCTCCAATGAACCTTAATCGTCGCGACGATTACACAATCCTTGGCCAACCTGGCCATCTCAACACTCACACGAGGTCCAAAACCAACCTCCGAGGTTTCCCACTCAGACCCTATGCTTATGACACCGCGGCATCATATGTACTTATTGCTCAACACACGCCAACCCCATCATTCAAGACACCGCAGCATCTCCGAGTTTCGAGCATCAGCCATATCCCGCAGGATATCCACCATACCTCGCAGGGTATCAACCATACCACATCACCCAAGACACCACAGCATCTCCGAGTTCTGGGTATCTGCCATACCACTCCACTTGGTAATATAACCTATAAGAGTCTCAATACCCCATACCACTCAATTCTAGGGAATATATCCTACATCTAGGACATACTCCTTACGAATCCACGGTATCACGTATCACTCTAGGCTATAAACCTCCCGAGTTTGGGTACATCGCCACTCACACTCTCAAGACACACAGTCCTGCGAGCTATCGGCACCAGAGGAACCAGTCCTCTCAACGAGCAATAAGTCACATATCTATAAGCATCTCGACTGAACTACCTCCCGTGATCCGTGTAAATCCTCGCAAGGCAACACCGGCATCACCCATATTACATACCCGGAATATATGTCGTGCATGACCAATAACCCGGCCATCGCACCTCCCTTGCGCACCTTCCAGTGTCGGCTTGCTTTAGAAAGACTTGTCAAGACAACTATGACTAGGCTACCTTTAACACCCAACAACTCTCTGCAGTAGGTCATCAATACAAACGTAATAAAACAAACAAGTACCATACGCCTGCAATCCGACCCACCACACAGAACCGCTAAGTGAAATAACCCGGTCCCGTCACTTGACTCATTTTCCCGAACAAGCTTAACTGAAAACACGCAACGCTCACAACAGCAATAAGAACACCCATCTTATTACTCTCTCGCATTAACGCTTTTTTTATACCCCAAACGCAATGCGAAACCGTGACTCCCAAAGTCACCAATAATAAGAAATACTCATCTTATTATACATCATAATGTAACATCGTTCTACACAACGGCAATACAAAATGAAACACACATAGCACACAGCTACAACCGAAACTGGAACCTCTCGATGGAACTCAAGCCGCAGCTTGTTTCTGGAACCACTTCCGGAACCTCGCTTCCATCCTAGCCTCTGGCTCCCAAGTTTCCTCCTGCACCCCGCCACAGTTCCACAGAACTCGCATCATCGGAATCCTCTTCCGACGAAGCTCCTTGACCCTCCGCTCGAGAACTCTCAAAGGTCTCGCCTCAACGGTCATATTGGGCTGGAGATCTGACGGAATCTCAGCCAATACCTCGTCACCCCTATGCAAACACTTCTTCAGTATTGACACATGGAATACCTTATGAAATGCTTGCATAACCGCGGGTAACTCCAACCGATACGCTACCGGTCCAACACGCTCCACAATCCGGAACGGTCCCATATACCTCGGACTCAACTTAGTCGCAACAATGGACCTGTTCGGACCTCTCAGCAAAGCCATCTTGAGATACACACTATCTCCCACCTCAAACACAAGCTCTTTCCGCCTCTTATCGGCATAACTCTTTTGCCGATCTTGGGCCTCTTTCATGTTCAGCTTCAAAACCCGGATCTTCTCCGTAGTTTCCTGAACAAAACTCGCACCCAAAGTGCTCCTCTCCCCCACTTGTGTCCAACACAACGGGGTACGACATGGCCTCCCATACAGAGCCTCATATGGAGCCATCACAATACTCGCCTGGTAACTATTGTTATACGCAAACTCAACCAAGCTCAAGTGATCCACCCAGTGACCACCCCAATCCAGCACGCACATCCTCAACAAATCCTCCAGAGTCTGGATGGTCCGCTCGGACTGCCCATCTGTCTGAGGATGATACGCCGTGCTCAAGTGCACCTTCGTGCCCATCTCCGCCTGAAACGCATTCCAGAACTCCGATGTGAACTTAGGATCCCGGTCCGAAACAATGCTCACCGGTACTCCATACAGTCTCACAATCTCCTGCACGTACTTCCTAGCCAAAACCGCAGCCCCATCGGTCTTCTTAATAGCCAGAAAACGCGCACACTTGGTCAATCGATCAACGATGACCCAAACAGCATCCTTGGTTCGAGAAACTGGTAAACCCACCACGAAATCCATCGTGATCATATCCCACTTCCACTCTGGAATGGGTAAACTCCGCAACAAACCACTCGGGACCTGGTGCTCCGCCTTCACTAACTGGCACACGTTGCACGACGCAACCCAGTTAGCCACATCCTTCTTCATCCCGACCCAATGATAATAGCGCTTGAGATCGCGATACATCTTAGTCGCTCCTGGATGAATCGTGAACATACTCGAATGAGCCTCACTCAGGATCTCTCGTCGCAAATCCTCATCCAAAGGTACGCATACACTCCCACTAACAAGGATAGTGCCGTTCGCAGATACCTGATACTCAGAACCCTCTGCTCTCGAAGCCTTAACCAAACCCTCATCCTTTTCCTGAGCCAACCGAACTCTGCTCAAAAGATCCGCCTAGTTAGCCGCCTCTAAGCCCAAAGGTTCCTGAGTTACAACACATAAGCGCAATGTGCTAATCTCGCTCACCAAAGACTCAACCTCGAGCTCCCGAGCCAAAGCCATCCGCTTCCGACTCAACGCATCCGCAACTAGATTAACCTTACCAGGATGGTAAGCTATCTCCAGATCATAATCGGCCACTAGCTCCATCCAGCGCCTCTGCCTCAAATTCAACTCAGGCTGAGTGAAAATGTACTTCAAGCTCTTATGATCTGTGAACACCTGCACCTTTCCGCCATAAAGACAAGATCTCCAAATCTTTAAAGCGAAAACTACTGCAGCCATCTCCAGGTCATGGGTAGGGTAGTTGCCCTCATGCTTCCGCAGCTGCCGCGAAGCATAGGCAATAACCTTCCCCCGCTACATCAACACACAACCAAGACCCACTCCCGACGCATCGGTATACACCACGTAAGGCTCACCCGACTCAGGCAACGCCAATACTGGAGTACTAGTCAACATGGCCTTCAGTTTCGCGAAACTCTCCTCACACTCCGAGGACCACACGAATGGAACATCCTTCCCCGTCAGCTTCGTCATAGACTTAGCCAGACTCGCGAAACCCTTGACGAACCGCCGATAATACCCTGCCAACCCAAGAAAACTCCGAATCTCAGTGGCATTCCTCGGCCTCGGCCAAGTACTAATGGCCTGAATCTTCTCCGGATCTACCGACACTCCCTCCGCAGAGACAATGAGACCCAAAAAACCGATCTCCCGCTGCCAGAAGCTACACTTGCTCAACTTAGCAAATAACTTCTGTTCCCGCAGCTTCGAAAGAACCACACGCAGATGCACCTCATGCTCCTCCCGGCTCCTCGAATACACCAAGATATCATCGATAAAGATGATCACGAACTCATCTAGATACTCCGGGAAAACGCTGTTCATCAATCTCATAAATGCAGCCGGTGCATTTGTCAACCCAAATGGCATCACCACAAACTCGTAGTGGCCATAACGAGATCTGAAAGCCGTCTTCCGGATATCTACCTCATCGATGGGAATCTGATGATATCCCGACGCCAAGTCAATCTTGGAGAACCAAGTAGCCCCTCTCAACTGATCCAACAACTCATCAATCCGAGGAAGAGGATACCTGTTCTTCACTGTGACTCGGTTAAGTCCCCGATAGTCAATACACAACCGGAAACTCCCATCCTTCTTCTTCACGAATAACACTGGTGCTCCCCACGGTGAAGAACTCGGACGAATAAACCCCTTCTCAACAACTCCTCCGGCTGCTTCTTCAGCTCTGCCATCTCCGCTGGAGCCATCCTATAAGGAGCCCTGGATATCGGTGCCGTCCCCGGTTCCAACTCGATCGTGAAAGGATCCGACCTAGATGGTGGCAACCCCTGCAACGACTGGAACACATCCTGGAACTCACAAACCACACGAATATCCTGAACCCTAGCCTCTCCGACGGCCTCCGGCAAGGAAATGGTAGCCAAATACGCCTCGCAACCTCTCTCGATCAGACGCTCCGCGTGCACAACCGAGATCACGAGACTCCTGGAAGTCGGTCTCACACCCTGATACACCAATTCCCTTTCCCCTGGTCGAACTCGACTCGCCCTCGGTGACAGTCCAGATGCGCTCTGAACTTCCCGAGCCAATCCATGCCCAAGATGACATCGTACAGCTCCACTGAGCAGATAACCAAATCGGCAGCCATGGACTCTCCTGCTACATGAACATCCACGTCTCGCACCCGACCGTGAATCCTCAGGAGCTTCCCTCCGGCAACCTCCACGAAACCCAAACTCACACCGGGCTCGCTCCGTAGATTAGCCTTCTCGGCCAACTCCGGGGAAACGAAGCAATGCGATGCTCCCGTGTCAAACAACACATGACACTCTACACCTCCAACACACTAGGTCCCTGCACATATACATGTGCCGAGAACCTTAACACCCCGACAAGCACGACATTCCCCAACACAGAATTAAACTTAGAGGAGTCTAAGAAAATACCTGTGATCGGCCTGGAACTCGGCTCTCCGGACTCGGTGATGGAGTACACTCGAGGCGCTGATGCCACCTGCCTGATGGGCTACACCACCGTGGTCTCACTCTGCCGCAACTAGGGACACTGAGGCCTGATGTGCCCCGCCTCCTTGCAGTGATAGCACACTCGAGAATCCACTCGCACTCTGCCCTTCTGAGGACAGCTCGCCACTCGGTGATCCATGCTCCCACATCCAAAGCAACCCGGACCACCCCGACTACCACTCGAAGCGCTCTCTCGCTTCCGCTTCTGTCCTTGCATCGGCTTACTACTGCCTCTGCTCGGACCGGACTGCTGCTGCACAGATCTCGCCTGAAAACTCGGTGTAACCATTACCACCTCGTCCTTCAGACCCTCCCCAAGCAAAGCCGCAGTCTCAACCAACTCATCAACCGTGCAAAAAGGCCTCACCATGCAACGGTTCCTCAAGTCAACCCGAAGACCCATCAAGAATCTATGCACACGGGCCGACTCACTCTCAACCGCTCGTCTAACATAAGACCCGAGCCGGTTGAACTCCACCTCATACTCGCGTACTGACCGATCCCCCTGAGTCAAACTCGCAAGCCTCGACCCTAACCGGTTGAACGCCTCCTGAGGAAAGTACTTGGAGTTAAACTCCTCCACAAAATCCGCCCAAGCCATCGCGGCCTGAACTCTCCGTGCTGCCACACCCCTCCACCAGAGATGCGCATCACCCTCCAGATAATGGACCGCAATGTCCACCTGGTATCCCGCGGGACACCTACTCGAGAGGAAATTCCTCTCTATCCTCCTCAACCACGCATCAGCGTCCTCAGGATTAGCACCTCCAGAAAAGAACCCCGTGCCAATCCTCTGCATCTGCTACATCATCTTAAGGTAGGATGGGAGCTCCTCAGCAACCGCAGCTGCCACCTGAGGCTGAGCCTCCACAACTACCGGAACCACAGGAGCCTGAGCCGGTACTCTCTCTGGTAACCGCTCCAACAACCTCGTCAATAGATCCGCTATGCGATCATCTCGGGCCCGAGCATCACCCGCTGTTACACCCGCAGCACCCGCTGGAACACCAGCCACACTGGCGCTCACGCCAGCCCCAACGACACTCACACCGGCCGCACCCTCAGACCCAACCTGACTCGCACGCGAATCCTCGACCTGCTCCGCCGGCACACGGCCACGACCCCTACCACGGCCACGACCTCTACCACGCCCTCTAGCCATCTGCACACGTGCAGAAGCACAAGCTAAGAAACTAAGAACAATCATCACAATAAAGATACTCACCGTGGAATCTCACAAGGCTCGAAGAGAATGATTCTAAGACCCCACACAACACCCAATCTATTCTAGAACCACCTAGGCTCCTAGAACCGTATGGGCTCTGATACCAAATTGACACGACCGCATTTTTTATTTTTTTATTTTTTTTTGCAATTAAAATTAAACAACACAAGAACAATACAAGTTCTACAACAGTGAAAGCAACAACAACAACGAAAACAACAACAACCACAAACCCCAGGTCCTAATCATCCCCTCTTCACTGCCTCGATTCCACGATCACACCTTATCTTTACCTGCATCGACAAAAGTGATGCATCAACATTTGGCTAACCAAACGCTGAGTGAGAGATCATCCCAACAACAGGCTAAACAACAAGCACAACAATCAACAATTATCAATACGAAGAATTAATTAACGCCAATTAAAACTTCCCACACAAATAGCAATTCATCACCATGAAAAACTATACCAACGCCTAGCAATTCTATCCCAAGAAGAGCTAGACACAAAGCCTGAAAGGTAAACACACAACACGCTTTCCAGGCACAACCAACAACCAGTATCGATCGATACCCCCTTGGTATTGATCGATACCCAAAACACATGCCCACAGGCAACGGCTGGTATCGATCGATACACCCCTAGTATCGATCGATGCCAAGGCAACACATGCCCACAGGCAACGACTGGTATCGATCGATACACCCCTGGTATCGATCGATACCGACTCAACACGAGTCTACCGACAAAGGACGGGTATCGATCGATACTCACCTGGTATCGATCGATACTCACCTGCAATTCACAACCTCCGCGCGATCTAAACCCAGAAATCGCCAAGACCAACCACGAAAATCATCAATCAAGCTTAAACAACGCACCACACAAGCTTAATTGCTAACCTTTGGTCCCAACTCACCTTAAATCGGCTGGATCGAGCTCTAGAGGACCTCTCTCGCTTCCCTTAGCTCACCAAAACCAAACACTTCCGATCTCTTCTTCAAGCTTCTCCCAAGCTCGAATCTCTCTCGATCTCGCAAGATCCAAGCTTCACCAAGCTTCCACCTCTCTCACGCTCTCCTTCTCTCTCTCTCTCTCTCTCGCGACCAACTCTATTTTTCCCAAAAGAATGGTCTTCCACGCGCAAGAAGAGAAGAGGAAGAAGATATAAAGAGAAATCCCGACTGGTATCGATCGATACAGCCCAGTATCGATCGATACTATCCGGAACAAACCCGAATTAATTATTTCCCCCAAATAATCAATTCTTCCGGAACGCGGGCGTTACAGAATGGGTATAAGCGACGAAGTGTGGGCTCTCTTTGAGAATATGGGGCTAAGGAAGTTCATGAGCATGAAATATGAAGCTACCAAGGCACTCACCGGCAAGTTCCTAGCTACCCTTCGAGCTAAGTTCTACGACACGGAGCATAGAAACTCCGTATTTGGAATTCTAAAGTTCAGACTCGAGGGAACAACCTACACCGTCAACTTCCACGAGCTTTGCGAGATATTCGGATTTAGAGAAGAAGGTACTTATGGCGGGCAATACTTTGACTACCCGGCAAATGAGCTCCGAAATCTTTGGGCAACAATTGCAAGCGGGGAATTTAGAGCCGGTGACTCCAAGAGTGCGAGCATAAGGCACCCGGCAATCCGGTATGCACACAAGGCGTTGGTCCACAATTTCTACCACAAGGTAGAGATTGACACGGTAACTACGGAAGAGATGGAACTGTTGGGGCTTGGTATAAAGCCTATCCTACCCGTTCTCGCAAACGGTAATGGTGAGACACTTGTTCCATTACCGGGATTGGGCTTGGAAGACAAAATCGAAGAAGTCGGCGATTTGCCTCGGAAGGGGATCAAAATAGCCCTTGGCCAATATGATTGGAAATCTTTGGATATGGCCTACCTTTCCAAGGTTAAGTTCTTCAAGGGATACATCGAAGGAAAGATGGCTTAAAACCTCCAACTCACCGAGTCATCCTTGGCACAAGTCCCTTTACCCAATCACGCAATCACAAATTTCCATGACCCAAGGAACGTCATGTTCATCCCTCCACAAGAGTGCCTCTACAACTCCACCGTCGACCCACCTATGCAAGCGTTCCGTAAGAAAACACAACGGAGAACCGCCGTCGAGGAGCCAATTGACATCGACGAGGGAGAAGCCAATGAGTCATCATCCGAGACCGTCTACGGTAGTGAGCGCTACCACTTTGATCCCTATGATGGGGCTATCACTAGCCAAGCCACAAGACACGCTCACCACCAAACTCGTCTCCTCCAACGAATCTGCAAGTGGCAAGACAAAATCATGAAGAAGATGGTCAAAACGATCAAGTCTTTGAAGAAGACGGTGAAAGCCATGGGTCGAACCATCAATGAGTTGAAAGACGGAGGTTGTGGAGCGAGCTCATCAAGAGCCGGTGAAGGTGGAGATGTTGTCACGGATGCTAACCTCGCACCTCGAGGAGATGATTGGGCGCTAGCCATTAGTTCTAACCGTCCCACAGCCCGAGCGGAAAGGGCAACAAAGAGGAGAGCGATGCGGTCTCCGTCTCCCGTCTCAAGTAATCCATCTTACTCAATGGGGTCTACATCCCCATCTCCAAGCTTCTAGGTACGATCCAAAATTTTTGTATATATTTTCTTTTAAGTCTTGCATTTTATAGCTATCTCTTGTTTTTGGTCCTTTCCTTAAGTTTATTTCACACCGAGATGATGTGATTTAAGTTTGGGAGAGGTACCGGTATCTAATAACATTTGTTTTTGTCTTATTTTATATTTTCATCTTGAGTCTCATGCATTCATCTAAGGCATAGAAAAACCAAACAAATTTGAAAAATTTTGAAAATGAAAAGACAAAAAGAAGTCATTTAGGATGCATTTGCACATCATATAGGATTGAGTCTAGAATACATAGCACGTAGACAATGCATTGCATGCGCATTAGGAGCTAGAATGATTCCCCTTTGCGAAGTATTGCTTTAAGAGTTTAAGTCCTATGCTCTAGATCTCGTGTGCGAAATTAAGGTCGAACCATGTTTGGATTTCATGTCTCATTACTTAGTTCTTAGCCAAAGCAAGTTGATTTGAGTCCATTCCTACTTAAGTGATAACCATAATTCGACATTGTAATTATCATGCTTGTGCATTGCATAGTGAATGCATGGTTACCACATACATATTTGGGCTATCTTATCCGCTTTGCCACTCTCTTGTTAGCCCGAATAGCCGATTCCCATCATTGGAACGGTTAACCACTCCCTTAACCCAACCTCTTTTCAAGCCAAATGCTACTTGTGAGTGATTGTGAGGCCTTTTTCGAATCAACTAGGCAAAAGGTGTTGAGTTTAGAACGACAAGGAAAAACTTCCGTGTAGAACTAGCTCGGCATAAATGAGCTAGACATAGGATAAGGCTAGATAGGTTGGGAACTTGGGACAAGGTAGAAAGAAGAGATTGCGGGAATGAGAAAAAGGGATGAAGAAGAATAGGGGATAAGCAAAAAGCTTGAAATGGTTGGCTATAGTCATTTATGGGAAAAGCTCTAAGTGAAAAAGAAAAGAAAATAGTCTCTAGTCTTCAAAAGAAAGAAAGAAAGCCAAAAATGCTAAAGCAAAGAAAAGTAACAAGAGAGACTAGAGAAAATAAAGAAGAGCTAAGTAAAGAAAAATGTTGAAAGCCAAACCGTTTGGTGAAGAAGGAAATCCCTTAGGTGTTTAAAGAGAGAAGGAAAGTGAGGTGATATGAGTAGTAAAAGCAAAACGCCTTGCAAAAAGGGTAGCTTAGGAGGATCTTCATTGGGGTTTAGAGATTAGGAGTCAAGTTCGATATGGGACATTTGGGTAGATGGAAGTCAACCTTGTATGCATCTATTGGGCTTTACTCTTAGCATTTTGCATTAGTTGATTCCTTTTGAGAGAAACCCTCGCTCGGAAACCGTCACTTGTATCGAGATCACCTTTATCTCGAAACCTCTACCCTAGCCAAATGCATTCGCTTGCCTTGCATAAGCATGATTCACTTGGAAAAAGTCTAATAAATGTTAAAGGATTGGATGATTTGAAGGCTTGTGTAGGTTGAGATTTGAGCTTGGTTCATGTAAGGATGAGCATGGCTAGCCCCTTTTGAGTAGACATGTTTGATCATACTTTAGAGTTTGCACTTGGACTTGAACGCTTTTAGTGATGATTTTGCTTGAAGACAAGCAAAGAAGTAAGTTTGGGGGAATTGATATCATCATATTTTGCATCATTCTAGCATCCGTTTCATATAGGTTTCGAGTCATTTGCATGTAGTTCAGGATATCTTTGTAGCATTTTAGTCATTTTAGGAGTCTAGTGTGTCCACATTTAGTCCTAGAGAGTTCTTGCATGTTTTGGATCGTATTTCAGGTGTTAACGAGGAGATTCGAGACCCGAGGAGAGGAGACAGAAACCGTACCGAGGTCACTGCTCGGTACTGGTGCTCGGTATCGAAAGCAGAGGGGTTGCACCGATGTCACTGCTCGGTGAAACTGATCGGTATTGCTAGACAGGGAAAAGCAAGCTCAATACCGACGTATAACACCGATGAGTGACATCGGTAACAAAGCTTCAGGGGATTACACCGATGTCACTGCTCGGTGTCACAGCTTGGTGCTGCCACAGGAAGAACCCGGGGGAAAAAGTCCTTAATACGGAGCAAAGATACCGAGGAGTGACCTCGGTATCCACTGAAGAACAATCGCCCCGGTACCGAGGCCACTGCTCGGTATTGGCTCGTCGGTGTGAAATACCCAGGCTCAATACCGAGGTGTTACACCGAGCTGTGACCTCGGTATCCATTTAAACCGGGTCGGTACCCGGTTTGTCCCGGGTCGATCCGGTTCGTCACTATTCACTATTTAAGCCCAAAAACCTAATTTGGAATGGCTAAGTCTTTTTCTTAAGCAAAAACCCTCTCTAAGAGTGATTTGTAAGAGATTGATCCTTTTAATTTATGCAAGTTGAGTATTGTTTTCTTGATTGAATCCATCTATCTTCTACTTTCTAATCATTCAATCATCTTGATCATGAGTTTTAACACTTCTTTCCTTGGACTTGTTAAACCCATGATGATTAGTGAGTAGTCTTAAGGACCTTGGGATAGGGTAGATTAGGGTGATCAAAGGTTTGATTAGTGGTGTTTAGGGTTAGATAATCTTATATTCCTTCTTGTCTAGAGTCCCTAATGCTAGATCTAACTTGAAAGAGTGGATCTAGATCACAAGGCATTTCATGAACACCAAGTGTTTGATGAAATGCCAAGACCAACTAGACAAGAGACTTATGTTCCTAACCTAAGACATTAGTTGTTTAGGGCATATCTTTGGTTGATCTTGTTATGATCCTTAATGCTTCCTAGTTGTTAATCCACAAATGATGATTTGCTAATGGACTTGACAATTAACATAGAGATTAGTTGCTTGAAAGAGAACTAATCTAGATTAGAGATCTATTGCCTAGGGATTAGCTTCTTGAGTAAATGAACACTGCTAATTGGACTTGGATCACCTTATATCATTAACCTTATCTCTTGCTCCGCTTTTGTTATTTGAATTACAAATTGTTTAGTTATTGTTTCGCTTAAATTGAACTTGAATACTTAATCACCAATTACCTTGTTTAGCTTAAATTACTTATGAACCTTGCATTCTTAGTGTTTAGAATAATCCCAATTATGGATTGATAACCTCCTTACTGCATCGTATTGGGGATATTGATACCTCCTAAGAGACTAAAAAGTCTTGTATCATGGGCTAACCCCTATGAGTTTATTAAATTTTGAAAAAATTGAAAATTTATCCTAAATTGCTTCATTAGAAACCCTTTACCGCGGAATAGTGTTGAAACAACTTATTTTCTGTTTTTCATATGTTTTATTCATCTTCCAGGAATAACCTCAAAACGCCCATATATTTTAGAATATGTGGGCTAACCCCTATGAGTTTCTTAAATTTTGGAAAAATTGGAAATTTCTCCTAGAATGCTTCATAAGAAACCCTTTTACGCGGAATAGTGTTGAAACAACTTATTTTCTGTTTTTCATATGTTTCATTCATCTTTTAGGAATAACCTCAAAACGCACATAAATTTTTGAATATGTGGGCTAACCCGTATGAGTTTCTTAAATTTTTAAAAAATTGGAAATTTCTCTTAGAATGATTCATTAGAAACCCTTTACCAAGAAATAGTGTTGAAACAACTTATTTTCTGTTTTTCATATGTTTCATTCATCTTTCAGTAATAACGTCAAAATGCCCAGAAATTTTGGAATATGTGGGCTAATCCCTATGAGTTTCTTAAATTTTTGAAAAATTGGAAATTTATCCTAGAATGCTTCATTAGAAACCCCTTTACGCGGAATAGTGTTGAAACAACTTATTTTCTATTTTTCATATGTTTCATTCATCTTTCAGGAATAACCTCAAAACGCACATAAATTTTTGAATATGTGGGCTAACCCGTATGAGTTTCTTAAATTTTTGATAAATTGGAAATTTCTCTTAGAATGATTCATTAGAAACCATTTACCAAGAAATAGTGTTGAAACAGCTTATTTTCTGTTTTTCATATGTTTCATTCAACTTTCAGGAATAACGTCAAAATGCCCAGAAATTTTGGAATATGTGGGCTAATCCCTATGAGTTTCTTAAATTTTTGAAAAATTGGAAATTTATCCTAGAATGCTTCATTAGAAACCCCTTTACGCGGAATAGTGTTGAAACAACTTATTTTCTGATTTTCATATGTTTCATTCATCTTTCAGGAATAACCTCAAAACGCACATAAATTTTTGAATATGTGGGCTAACCCGTATGAGTTTCTTAAATTTTTGAAAAATTGAAAATTCCTCCTAGAATGGTTCATTAGAAACCCCTTTACCTCGGAATAGTGTTGAAACAACTTATTTTCTGTTTTTCATATGTTTCATTCATCTTTCAGGAATAATCTCAAAACGCACATAAAATTTGGAATATGTGGGCTAACCTCTATGAGTTTCTTAAATTTTTGAAAAACTGGAAATTACTCCTAGAATGATTCATTAGAAACCCCTTCGCCGCGGAATAGTGTTGAAACAACTTATTTTCTGTTTTTCATATGTTTTATTCATCTTTCAGGAATAACCTCAAAACGCACTGAAATTTTGGAATATGTGGGCTAACCCCCTATGAGTTTCTTAAATTTTGGAAAAAATTAGAAATTTCTCCTAGAATGCTTCATTAGAAACCCTTTTACCGCAGAATAGTGTTGAAACAACTTATTTTCTCTTTTCATATGTTTCATTCATTTTTCAGGAATAACCTCAAAACACACTGAAATTTTGGAATATGTGGGCTAACCCTTATGAGTTTCTTAAATTTTGAAAAAATTGGAAACTTCTCGTATAATGTTTCATTAGAAACCTCTTTACCGCGAAATAGTGTTGAAACAACTTATTTTCTGTTTTTCATATGTATCATTCATCTTTCAGGAATAACCTCAAAACACACATAAATTTTGGATTATGTGGGCTAACCCCTATGAGTTTCTTAAATTTTTGAAAAATTAGAAATTTCTCCTAGAATTATTCATTAGAAATCCCTTTACCGCGGAATAGTGTTGAAACAACTTATTTTCTATTTTTCATATGTTTCATTCATATTTCAGGAATAACATCAGAACGCACATAAATTTTGGAATATGTGGGCTAACCCCTATGAGTTTATTAAATTTTGAAAAACTTGAAAATTTCTCCTAAAATGCTTCATTAGAAACCCCTTTACCGCGGAATAGTTTTGAAACAACTTATTTTCTGTTTTTCATATGTTTCATTCATCTTTTAGGAATAACCTCAAAACGCACATAAAATTTGGAATATGTGGGCTAACCCCTATGAGTTTCTTAAATTTTTGAAAAATTGGAAATTCCTCCTAAAATGATTCATTAGATACCCCTTTACCGCGGAATAGTGTTGAAACAACTTATTTTCTCTTTTTCATATGTTTCATTCATCTTTCAGAAATAACCTCAAAACGCACTGAAATTTTGGAATATGTGGGCTAACCCCTGTAACATCCCGATTTCTTGTATATGCGGAGAGGCTTATAAGAATTGATTTGGCTACCTATGTCACCAAAGTGCACTTATCTTTTCGGGAACTTGTCCAGAGAGAACTCCAGAGTTAAGGGTGCTTGAGCTGGAGCAATTTAAGGATGGGTGACCTACCGGGAAGTGATTCGCTGTATCGTGTGAGTGAGGACAAAACACGGGGAAAAGATCACGTGGTGATTGCAGGGTCAGTAAACAAGTATTACAAGCCTCCCGGACTAACGCACCGGCCGTCGGACAAGGGTGGGGCCCACGGGCCGGGAGATGTCGTTGGAGCCCACTGGTAGGGGCGGTCGGGGCGTTATAAGTGGTATCAGAGCCGAACCCAAACACGTGTGTGGAGTCAGGTGGGCTCACACCGTCTAGGGTGACGATCCTGGTGCGCAACGAGGACGTTGCGCTCTATGAGTGGGGGTGATTGTAACATCCCGATTTCTTGTATATGCGGAGAGGCTTATAAGAATTGATTTGGCTACCTATGTCACCAAAGTGCACTTATCTTTTCGGGAACTTGTCCAGAGAGAACTCCAGAGTTAAGGGTGCTTGATCTGGAGCAATTTAAGGATGGGTGACCTACCGGGAAGTGATTCGCTGTATCGTGTGAGTGAGGACAAAACACGGGGAAAAGATCACGTGGTGATTGCAGGGTCAGTAAACAAGTATTACAAGCCTCCCGGACTAACGCACCGGCCGTCGGACAAGGGTGGGGCCCACGGGCCGGGAGATGTCGTTGGGGCCCACTGGTAGGGGCGGTCGGGGCGTTATAAGTGGTATCAGAGCCGAACCCAAACACGTGTGTGGAGTCAGGTGGGCTCACACCGTCTAGGGTGACGATCCTGGTGCGCAACGAGGACGTTGCGCTCTATGAGTGGGGGTGATTGTAACATCCCGATTTCTTGTATATGCGGAGAGGCTTATAAGAATTGATTTGGCTACCTATGTCACCAAAGTGCACTTATCTTTTCGGGAACTTGTCCAGAGAGAACTCCAGAGTTAAGGGTGCTTGAGCTGGAGCAATTTAAGGATGGGTGACCTACCGGGAAGTGATTCGCGGTATCGTGTGAGTGAGGACAAAACACGGGGAAAGATCACGTGGTGATTGCAGGGTCAGTAAACCAGTATTACAAGCCTCCCGGACTAACGCACCGGCCGTCGGACAAGGGTGGGGCCCACGGGCCGAGAGAGGGCATGGGGCCCACAGGTACGGGCGGTCGGGGCGTTATAAGTGGTATCAGAGCCGAACCCAAACACGTGTGTGGAGTCAGGTGGGCTCACACCGTCTAGGGTGACGATCCTGGTGCGCAACGAGGACGTTGCGCTCTATGAGTGGGGGTGATTGTAACATCCCGATTTCTTATATATGCGGAGAGGCTTATAAGAATTGATTTGGCTACCTATGTCACCAAAGTGCACTTATCTTTTCGGGAACTTGTCCAGAGAGAACTCCAGAGTTAAGGGTGCTTGAGCTGGAGCAATTTAAGGATGGGTGACCTACCGGGAAGTGATTCGCGGTATCGTGTGAGTGAGGACAAAACACGGGGAAAAGATCACGTGGTGATTGCAGGGTCAGTAAACAAGTATTACAAGCCTCCCGGACTAACGCACCGGCCGTCGGACAAGGGTGGGGCCCACGGGCCGGGAGATGTCGTTGGGGCCCACTGGTAGGGGCGGTCGGGGCGTTATAACCCCTATGAGTTTATTAAATTTTGAAAAAATTGAAAATTTCTCCTAAATTGCTTCATTAGAAAAACCTTTACGGCGGAATAGTGTTGAAACAACTTATTTTCTATTTTTCATATGTTTCATTCATCTTTCAGCAATATCCTCAAAACGCACATAAAATTTGGAATATGTGGGCTAACCCCTATGAGTTTCTTAAATTTTTGAAAAATTGGAAATTTCTCTTAGAATGATTCATTAGAAACCCCTTTACCGCGGAATATTGTTAAAACAACTTATTTTCTGTTTTTCATATGTTTCATTCATCTTTCATGAATAACCTCAAAACGCACATAAAATTTGGAATATGTGGGCTAACCCCTATGAGTTTTTTAAATTTTTGAAAAATTGGTAATTCCTCCAAGAAAGATTCATTAGAAACCCCTTTACCGCGGAATAGTGTTGAAACAACTTATTTTATGTTTTTCATATATATCATTCATCTTTCAGGAATAACCTCATAACACACATAAATTTTTGAATATGTGGGCTAACCCCTACGAGTTTCTTAAATTTTTGAAAAATTAAAATTAGAAATTTCTCCTAGAATGCTTCATTAGAAACCCCTTTACCGCTGAATAGTGTTGAAACAACTTATTTTCTGTTTTTCATATGTTTCATTCATATTTCAGGAATAACCTCAAAACGCACATAAATTTTGGAATATGTGGGCTAACCCCTATGAGTTTATTAAATTTTGAAAAAATTGAAAATTTCTCCTAGAATGCTTCATTAGAAACCCCTTTACCGTGGAAGTGTTGAAACAACTTATTTTCTGTTTTTCATATGTTTCATTCATCTTTCAGGAATAAGCTCAAAACGCACATAAAATTTGGAATATGTGGGCTAACCCCTATGAGTTTCTTAAATTTTTGAAAAATAAGAAATTCCTCCTAGAATGATTCATTAGAAACCCATTCACCGCGGAATAGTGTTGAAACAACTTATTTTTCGTTTTTCATATGTTTTATTCATCTTTCAGGAATAACCTCAAAACGCACAGAATTTTGGAATATGTGGGCTAACCCCTATGAGTTTCTTTAATATTGGAAAATTTGGAAATTTCTCCTATAATGCTTCATTAGAAACCCTTTTACCGCGAAATATTGTTGAAACAACTTATTTTCTGTTTTCATATATTTCATTCATTTTTCAGGAATCACCTCAAAACACACTGAAATTTTGGAATATGTAGGCTAACCCCGATGAGTTTCTTAAATTTTTGAAAATTTTGAAATTCCTCCTAGAATGATTCATTAGAAACCTCTTTACCTCGGAATAGTGTTGAAACAACTTATTTTCTGTTTTTCATATGTTTCATTCATCTTTCAGGAATAATCTCAAAACGCACATAAAATTTGGAATATGTGGGCTAACCTCTATGAGTTTCTTAAATTTTTGAAAAATTAGAAATTTCTCCTAGAATGCTTCATTAGAAACCCCTTTTACCGCGGAATAGTGTTGAAACAACTTATTTTCTGTTTTTCATCTGTTTTATTCAACTTTCAGGAATAACCTCAAAACGCACTGAAATTTTGGAATATGTGGGCTAACCCCTATGAGTTTCTTAAATTTTGGAAAAATTGGAAATTTCTCCTAGAATGTTTCATTAGAAACCCTTTTACCTCGGAATAGTGTTGAAACAACTTATTTTATGTTTTCATTTTTCAGGAATAACCTCAAAACACACTGAAAATTTGAAATATGTGGGCTGACCCCTATGAGTTTATTAAATTTTGAAAAAATTGAAAATTTCTCCTAAAATGCTTCATTAGAAACCCCTTTAACGCGGAATAGTGTTGAAAAAACTTATTTTCTGTTTTTCATATGTTTCATTCATATTTCAGGAATAACCTCAAAACGCACATAAATTTTGGATTATGTGGGCTAACCCCTATGAGTTTCATAAATTTTTGAAAAATTAGAAATTTCTCCTAGAATTATTCATTAGAAATCCCTTTACCGCGGAATATTGTTAAAACAACTTATTTTCTGTTTTCATATGTTTCATTCATCTTTCAGGAATAACCTCAAAACGCACATAAAACGCACATAAAATTTCGCGGTAAAAGGGTTTCTAATGAAGCATTATAGGAGTATATCTGCTTGACTATACTCGTAAAATAAAATAAAGAGTATATCTATTCAAAAGAAGACACTTATCAACAAGACCAAAGGAGCCCACAACGGCACTATTCATTATTCACTATTCACTATTCACTATTCACGCTGCACTATTCATCAACGACACGCGCTCAAAGTGTCGGCACCATTAACACGAAGACACGTATCTACACACGCAAAGTCAAGTGTCGGCACCGTTCATCAGACGACACGTACCAAGCTACTATTCGCCTCATTCTTCTATAAAAGAAGACCTACCAACATCAAACGAGGCACGAGCGATCAATCACTCTTTCTCTCTCTAAAACCGCTCTAGCTTCTCTCTAAGATTTTCAAAGCTTTAAGTTTTTAATACTCTGTAATACTTCAATCGTTGTAATACAATAATTTTCAATAAAAGAAAAATATTCTACAAAGTTTATAAAAATTTCAAAATTGTATTTACAAGTTTTATAAATCAAAAAAATAATAAAAAGAAGTAGTTTTATGGTATCAGACCAAAACGACTTTAATAAAAATCATCGCAAAATCTTGCAAAGCTTTTCTTTATAGCGTTTTCAAATCAAAAGATTTCGTAAGTTTAAACTAGTTTAAACCCAGCTAAGCAGATCCCCACCTTTTTCTTCGAAACACAATCCCTGTAGGTGTTCCAGGCAGCAAGCCCTGAAAAGGCAGTGAGACCGTTGGTAAGCCGCAGCCGTGTCAACCTAGAATCGGGTTAGTATCTTTTTAGCATGTGTTTATCCCTAGATTAAAGTTATGGCATCCTCGGTTAGAAAATTCTTTAAACAAAAACAGGCAAATTCTGCGTTTAGCTTAACAATTAATTCAAGAGAAGTAATGTCAAAAATAACTTCTTTCAATGAATTAGCCAATAATAAACTACCAAAGGTTAATGCTGAAAATATATACCAAATTGGTACTTTTGACTTTAAAACAGCATATGCAAAAAAAGATCATGAACAAACAATATCTCTTCAAAATGAATTTGAAGAAATCAAATTATTATCGGACGTTTCCTTAGAAAAATATAGACAAAAGAAACTTAATTATATCCATTTTGGATTAATACAAATAGCAATAAAACCCCTCTCAAGAACAGGTATAGATTCGCCTATACTAATGCTATTAAGGGATAATACCCTATTAAAATTTGAAGACTCACTATTAGGAGCAATACAGTCCAATTTACATAATGGAGCTATTTATTTCAATTGCGCACCTAATTTCCAAGTAAGTTTACAAGATCCAACAATACTCAATACTCTAGTATTAAACGTTCATTTACCAGAAATGAAATTTCAAAATGAACGACATGGATATCTGCTAATGTATCGAATCTATTTCAAACTCTCAACATCCGAATTTAATCCTAGATGTTTATTACAAGATAATAAAGGAGAAACCACTATATTAACAGTACATAGCAAAGATACACCAAGTGCTACTTATACTCCTAAACAATTAAAATGGAATGAAATAACTATCCCAGATCAATGGAAAATTGAAATTACGCAACCAATAAGAAACTTCGAACAGAAAAATATTACAAAAATAACAGAACAAAGAGACGGAAAAATACTATTACAATTTGGATCTTTCAGAGATCCACTTCCACCTAGAATTAGTTCATATTATTCAAGAGCATCTAGCTCATACCCTTCAAGACATTCTTGTTCTGAATTCCGATCCGAACAACATAGTACGGACTCAGAAACAGAAAGTATAAATCAAAACGAAAAACAAAATGATTCAATAAAATTCAAAGCACCAATAGCCGCACCTAATATGTACCCAACATCACCTACTCAATCAGACTTTCGAGAAATTAATGTAATAACAAAAGAATATGAAATCAATAAACAATATATTAAAGAAGATTTTTATTCGATAAAAAACAATGAAAAACGAAATTGGTATTTTCAAACGTTCACTAAACAAGAAACGACAGATTACAGAGAAAAATGGTATAATTCTATGCAACTAAAACAATTAAATATACCATTCTTCGTATGGTTTGAAACATACTCTTTAGAAAATAACATTAACTACCCATTTAAAACAATTAATACAAGTTCATCACTAAGTCAAATATGGGAACAAACGGATGGAAATAAAATAAAATCTATCCATCCACCATTAAAAGATCTCAAAATTGGCACGCAAGACAGACAAATAATAGCCAGACCTTTTAAAACCGGAGCTAACAAAAATAACACTGACCCAGTAATTATGCAAGACATCAAATCAGTTTACGAACAAAATAATTATCAAAATCAACTATTACATACTATATCTCAGCAAATTGATCATATAGACAATAAAATGAATAATAAGGAAATACAAATACCTAATCAAGACAAATCTTTTACACAACACCCTTTTTCATCCGTAACATCGCCAATCTTTAAACCAATAACTAGAGAAATTAAATTTCCCACAAATGAAATATTAAAATCAATTTCCAACAGATTAGATAAATTAGATAAAGAAAAAGGAATAAATAATATAGACGAAAACGAAAATGAGTCTATTACGCAATCAGAAGATGATGTTCAAGAAGTAAATAGAATAAGAAATAATAGAACATTAAAATCTAACAAACCCTATTATCCACGACATACTCCACCAGATTTACTATTTGAAGAACATCATAAGTTCTCTAATAATGTATATACCGGTGAAGGTATATATGAATGGAATATAGATGGACGTTCAGAATACGAAATAATGAATTTATTTCAAGAAATGGGAATGGCCGCTATATCATATAAAGCAAGAAATAATACTGATAGACAAGCATGTGTATTATTAATATCCGGATTTAACGGAGCATTAAAATATTGGTGGGACAATTCTTTAGATACAATCACACAAGATTCAATTATTAACCACGTTGAAATAAGAAAAGTAGAAGACGAAGAAGGTCTCTACGAAGAAGTAGAACATCAAAATGCTGTAGAAGTGTTAATTTACACTTTAACAATGCATTTTGTAGGAAATCCAAATGAAGAATTAGAAAGTAAAAAAATTATACTAACAAATTTAAGATGCCCAACTTTAGGCGATTTCAAATGGTATAAAGATATTTTTATTACAAACATATTCCAAAGAAAAGATTGTAATCAACCATTTTGGAAAGAACGATTCGTCTCAGGATTACCATCTTTCTTAGCAGAAAGAATAGTCAATAAATTAAAAGAATATTCTGGAGGACAACCTATCAATTGGAGTACGATTACGTATGGTCAATTAATTGCGTTTATTAAAAAAGAAGGATTAGCAATATGTCAAGAGCAAAAAGATATCAAACGAAATGATAAGTTTAAATTTCGATTAGCCATGGGCTCATTCTGTGAGCAATACGGTTATAATAGACCTAATCCACCATCAAGAATTAAACAGATAAAATATAAACAAAAAAGAATGCATAGACATAATAATAATAATTATAATAAACCTTACCAAAAATATAAAAATTTCAAAAAACCAACCAATAATTATTATTCAAAGAACAATAATAAATCTAAACCATTTAACAAACAAAAAATTGTCTGCTGGAACTGCAAACGACCCGGACATAGGTCAACCGAATGTAAAATGAAGAAAAAAATAAATGAAATATTTCAAGATCAACCAGATATTCAAGAAAAACTAACCAAATTATTAATATCTGATTCCGAATTAGAAGAAGAAAGCAGTAGCGAACATTCAATAAATGATATAGAAAATTCAAGTGATTCCTCTACCGAATCACTAGAATTATCAGATAATTTATGCAATTGTAAACTAATCAACGTAATAACCAAAGATAACGATAAACAATTCCTACTAGATATAATAGATAAAATTGATGATCCCGACATCAAAAAACAATATTTGTTAAAATTAAAGGAAATAATAAATCAAGAAAACCAATTATCTTCACCACAACCATTTAGTCTAAACAAAATATTTGAGAAATATCCAACCCAAAGTCTATTCAAACAAGTAACAACAGGAGAATTACAAAATGAAGTTAAACAAATCAAATCCCAAATTAAAGAATTACAACTAACAATTAATCAGCAAAATTTAAAACAATTGCAGATAGATGCACGATTATCACTAATAGAATCCAAAGATAATACTAATGCATCCTCAAGTAATCAAAACACAGAAAATAATAATAACAATGACCAAGATAATGAAGACTATATTCAAATAATTAATAAAATAAATTATCAAAAATGGTATACCACTATTTCTTTACACATAGGTCATGATTTTAAAATAAATATAATAGCATTAATGGATACTGGAGCAGATTACAATTGTATCCGCGAAGGTATTATACCAACCAAATACTATGAAAAAACTACCGAACGATTAAGCGGAGCTAACGGTAGTAATCTAAAAGTACAATATAAATTACCTTGCGCAAAAATATGCAATCAAGGATATTGTTTCAAAAATCAATTCATACTAGTAAAAAATCTAACACAAGAAGTAATATTATGAACACCATTTTTTACACAAATCTACCCATTCAAAGTAACCCAAGAAGGTATTATCACAAAAGTAGTAGGAACTAAATTAGCATTTAATTTCCTATCACCGATCAAAACTAAAGAAATCTTACACTTACAGCAAAATTCCATAGAAAAAACAATCAATTTAATAAAAGGAAAACAAAATCATATTCAACATTTACAAGAAGAAATATCTTATAAAAAAATAGAAGAACAATTAAAAACACCCTATGTAATCGATAAAATAAAAACAATAGAAAACAATCTACTAAATCAAGTATGCTCTGACTTACCAAATGCATTTTGGGAAAGAAAACAGCATACAGTTGAACTACCCTACATTAAAGAGTTTAATGAAAGAAATATATCAACAAAAGCTAGACCTATACAAATGAACAAAGAATTAATGGAACATTGTAATAAAGAAATCAAAGATCTCTTAAACAAAAAATTAATTAGACCCTCTAAGTCTCCTTGGAGCTGTTCAGCCTTTTATGTAAATAATCAAGCTGAAAAGGAACGTGGAGTACCACGACTAGTAATCAATTACAAACCCCTAAATGATGTTTTACAATGGATTAGATATCCAATACCTAATAAAAGAGATTTATTAAAACGACTATATGATGCAAAAATATATTCTAAATTCGATTTAAAAAGCGGATTTTGGCAAATACAAATAACTGAAAAAGATAAGTACAAAACAGCATTTACAGTACCATTCGGACATTACGAATGGAATGTAATGCCATTCGGACTTAAGAATGCACCATCAGAATTCCAACACATAATGAATGACATATTCAATGATTACTCAAAATTCATGATAGTATATATTGATGATGTACTTGTCTACTCAAACTCTATAGACCAACACATTAGCCATTTAAACACTTTCACGACAATAGTAAAGAAACATGGTCTAGTATTATCAGCAAAAAAGATGTCTTTATTCCAAACAAAAATAAGATTCCTAGGACATAATATGTATCAAGGAACAATTACACCTATATCAAGATCAATAGAATTCGCAGAAAAATTTCCTGACGAATTAAGAGAAAAAACACAATTACAAAGGTTTTTAGGATGCCTTAACTATGTCTCAGATTTCCTACCAAACCTTAGACAAACCATCCAACCCTTATTTCAAAGACTCCAAAAAAATCCCAAACCTTGGACAAGCCAACATACCCGTCTAGTCCAACAAGTTAAACAGAAAGTCAAAACCCTACCATGTTTAGCGATACCAAATCCAGAAGCAGATATGATAGTCGAAACCGATGCTTCGGAAATAGGCTACGGAGGAATCCTAAAACAGAAACTCTCAGGATCTAACCAAGAGTCTATAGTTAGGTTCCACTCGGGTATCTGGTTAGGACCTCAACAGAAATATTCAACCGTTAAGAAAGAAGTACTTTCTATAGTAAATTGCATTTCAAAATTCCAAGATGATTTAATAAATAAAAGATTTTTATTACGAGTCGATTGTAAATCGGCAAAAGAAATTTTGCAAAAAGATGTCAAAAATTTAGTTTCAAAGCAAATTTTTGCCAGATGGCAAGCTATTTTATCAGTCTTCGACTTTGATATTCAATATATTAAAGGAAAAAACAATTCTTTACCAGATTTTCTAACAAGAGAATATTTACAGGGAAAAAATACAGATACTCAACAACGTATCCAAGATGAGTGACTCAAAAAACAAGAGACCAATGACAGCATTGGATTATATCAAGAACCAACCCCATCTACAAGGAAAACCTTTAACTATTCAAAATCCCTTCTCGGCACTCGCCGAATTTCCACCTCTCTCCTCCTCAAAAGCGGTTACCCCAACTACAAATACCCAAACAACCGAACCACCTACCAAATCGACCTATTACCTTAAACCAAACAAACAACATCTTATGACCACCCAATTCCTCAAGCCAATAAAACTCAAAGAACTTACTACCTATACCAACCGCGTATTCTACCCAGATAGCCTTTACCCTACAGATAATATCACCAAAAATAGAACCTTCTATGAGTATATTCTAGTAGACTCTAAATCTGCAGAAATTACTCATTATCCAGACAAAACCAACCCTAACCTCATATCCTATTCAACCTGTAAAATACATCGTATTTTTACTATCCAAGACCTCGGATTTATCCATCACCATACAACAAAACCTTTCTCTACTCCAGGTTACCATATTCAAGGATACACTTATATGGACTATACAAATGCTTTCTTTCGCACTTTTTATCTCAGGTCGTTTGACCATTCATGGTTTATATCCTTTGATACTAAGTGTCCTAAGAATTTACCCGGCTGGTTCGCCGAATGGTGGTACTGGTTTGGTCCCTCTACTCAAATTTACCCTCAAGAAATTACCAAGACTTCTCTACCTTACTATACAAAGAAAACCCCTCATTATCCTGTTGGTCCTTTGACCGTCATCTCTTTCCACATAGACATGGTAATACCATGTATATGTTCTTGGCACTTCAATCTTACCCTAGCACTCGAAAATATGCCATACTCCTTAATAAGAGAATACCGAGTCAAATGGTGGGATAAATACAACCTCGACCGTTGTTCACTCGCCAATATCCAAAAATACTTCCACCTTACCCAAGAACTACAAAATACAGTCCAAACCGTATCCAAGTCAATCCCTCTCCTTTTACCTAGCCAACTCTCAAAAGTTACCGTACCACCAGAAAAAACAAGTCAACCTATTTTAATCCCAGATAGTCCAACTAAATCCGTCAGTTCCTCTGGCTCAAGAACCACAAAAAAAAACAAACTCTCCAAAGATACCCTAAAACAGCTACTCGCAACAATCTCTCAACAGATGGAGTCATCCGACGAGGATGATAATATGCAAGAAGACGATCCCTTTGGCGGTCCGTTAGCACAGGACCCGTTCGAATAAAAAAAAAAAAAAAAAAAAAAAAAAAAAAAAAAAAAACCTAATAATGGTATTATGACTTTTCACTTTTGTATATTCTAGTAGACTCTGTATTTTATTTTGAACTTTTGATTACCTGCTTGACTATACTCGTAAAATAAAATAAAGAGTATATCTATTCAAAAGAAGACACTTATCAACAAGACCAAAGGAGCCCACAACGCCACTATTCATTATTCACTATTCACTATTCACGCTGCACTATTCATCAACGACACGCGCTCAAAGTGTCGGCACCATTAACACGAAGACACGTATCTACACACGCAAAGTCAAGTGTCGGCACCGTTCATCAGACGACACGTACCAAGCTACTATTCGCCTCATTCTTCTATAAAAGAAGACCTACCAACATCAAACGAGGCACGAGCGATCAATCACTCTTTCTCTCTCTAAAACCGCTCTAGCTTCTCTCTAAGATTTTCAAAGCTTTAAGTTTTTAATACTCTGTAATACTTCAATCGTTGTAATACAATAATTTTCAATAAAAGAAAAATATTCTACAAAGTTTATAAAAATTTCAAAATTGTATTTACAAGTTTTATAAATCAAAAAAATATAATAGTTTGGTCGTCGGGACGCCAAAAGGACCAAAGGCCAAGCTTGCAACACGCAAATGACTACCTCATTAAAAACCTTAACATAGAAAACCTCTTGGGATAAAACTATGTTAAGGGAAAAAGAGTATAGTCTTCACGGTTGCTTGATGTAGCTATGACCCCGGTTTAAGAAAAAAAAATTGAACCGGCTCCTTTCTCCCAAGTGTTTCCATTCCTTTAGTCCTTCTTGACTTGATTTCTCTTCTTATGGACCTCTTCATTTCATCTATAGCTTCTTTTTAGAATTTCCACGCATTCCTCCTTTCCTTTAAACCTTCATCATTCATGAGATGTAAAGAAAAAATTTAAAGTATATGTCGTGGGGTTTAAGAAATAAATAGATGAAACTTGAGTTTTTAAATGAGAGAATTACTAGTAATTAATCTATGGACTATTAATAAGGTAATGAAATTAAAAAAAATTGGGATAGAGTTTAGAGAGTAGCCTTTTGAGATGAAGAAGATTTTGAGATGCGGTTTGGTCATCTTGAGATTGATCTCCCCCGCAATCTTGACTTGTTCATGGTTTAAAAAACCATCTCTTGAACCTTGAAACCTTGTGCATATCCGATTCCATCAACTTTACACTAGCACACATGCATTGGACTAATTCAAAGTATCCCACCAGCTCGCCTCTCCACTAGAACTTCCACCATAGCCACCTTGGGGTCTGCTATCTTCAGGTCAGCCTCTTCGGTCCGCCATCTTCAAGTCAGCCGGGTGAAACTAGGTTGAGCTTGTCTTGTGGTCTCTGAAACTTGATGGTTACTGATTCAAGCTCCAAGCTTGGTTACTGTGTCTTCTTATGGCTTTCTTGAAGCCTTTAGAGTTTGAATCTAGCCACCAGCTGACCTCCTGCCCGCATGACTGATTCTGAATAAATTACACTCGCCATGTCTTCTTGAGACATATTAGAGAGTATGGAGAATAAATATGGGGTTTAGAGAATAAGTAACCAGAGAATAAGAAATCAGAGAATAAGTAACCAGAGAATGGGGTTTAGAGAATGGTGAAGAATGCAGAGAATGAGCGGAAGTATAAGAGAATGGAGAATGAAGAATTTGCTCAAGAGTTCAAATGGACAGAGATTTGCTCTGTTTTCTAGAGTTTTTCGGAAACAACAACAGCCAATAACCACAAGGTTTTGGTGTTTTTAATAGCTGTAACAAAAGGAACCATTGGATAATGAGTTTAACCACCAGTCAAAGACAAATACTCACGGAATAACACATGGAAAAAGAGTTTTCTGTGAGCTTTAAACAACAAGAACCACAAAATAACACAAGATTTAGTGTCTTCCATGGCTTAAACAAGAACAAGGGACTTGGATTCATCAAGGCCTTATGCTTGTACCCATAAGAGTCAAGCTTTACCATGGTTCTCTTCCCTTTAATATTTTTAAATAAAAGTAAGGGACTTGGATTCATCAAGGCTTTATGCTTATTCTTCAGAAGAGTAAAGCTTTACCATGGTTCTCTTCCCTTTGATATTTCTAAAAGACAAAAAAAAAACAAAAGATGACATAGAGATGAGAATGGAGCTTAGAGAGAATGAAAAAGTAAGGAGACAAGAATCACGGATCTAAGTGATCCATTCCCAAGGGAAGGCACTAAAGGGATCCATAGATGTATCAAGGCTTTCCTTCTTTCTCTCTCTTCTTTACGGTTCTTCACCACAACTACCATTTCTTTTCTCTTCACTGTCAAAAACGAATTTAACAGACAACTAATGACTAAGAGATTGAATGGAGCTTAAAAAATGGTTCTTCACCACAGCCGCCATTTCTTTTCTCCTCACTGTCAAATCTCTTGAGAAACGAGTTTATAGAGTCACCAAGAAAGATGCTCTGATACCATGTTAGAATTTGCGGAATTAGGAGAGGAGACAATCAACTTGTGATTGAATCCCCTTAACCTACACAAAACGAACTCGTTCTCAAAAGAGAGGAAACAACTTGTTTGAGACTAATCCTAGTATAGTAACACAACACTTAATGAGTTTGTGTACCTAATAAGGAGGATTAGAATCAGCAATCTAGTGTTTGTAGAGTGTTAATCATGTCTCTTATTATTGAAGAGCATGAAGAACAAGAGAGAGAGAGAGAGAAATCTCTTTGTGTTTGGTTTTCTTTGTTATTGTTTTGTGTTTGTTTTTGATGAATGATACATGGTTGAAAAAGTCGGCCAGACAGAGCCATGCGTTTATTACTAGGCATATAAAAACTATTTATATTGAGTAAAAATTTGATTGATCGTTTATTTTCGACACTGCCACATGTCCAACTATTTAGTTCTTTGGTGTACGATGCGATTTCTCAAAGAATTTTAGAAATTCCTGTGTGTGGTTTGTTCAAATCTCTGTCCATTAGAAATTCCTGTGTTAGAGAATAAGTAACCAGAGAATAAGAAATCAGAGAATAAGTAACCAGAGAATGGGGTTTAGAGAATGGTGAAGAATGCAGAGAATGAGCGGAAGTATAAGAGAATGGAGAATGAAGAATTTGCTCAAGAGTTCAAATGGACAGAGATTTGCTCTGTTTTCTAGAGTTTTGCGGAAACAACAACAGCCAATGTAACGCCCGCGTTCCGGAAAATAAATTAATTAAAGTAATTAATTAATTGTTTCGGAATTTTCCTTCGGGTTTTGAGCCTTAGACAAATCTGGAGAAATTAATTATTGGGGGAAATAATTAATTCGGGTTTGTTCCGGGGGTGTCATAAACCGATTCAGAAGTTGTGGGGTTTTCTCAAAGTTTAATCTTTTTCTTGTCTTCTTCTTCCTCTCATCTCTTGCGTGGAAAAAACCAGATCTTGGGGAAAAAAAAAAAAAAAAAAAAAAAAAAAAAGATTGGTCGCGAGAGAGAGAGAGAGAGAGAGAGAGAGAGAGAGAGAGAGAGAGAGAGAAGGAGAGCGTGAGAGAAGTGAAGCTTGGTGAAGCTTGGGTCTTGCTAGATCAAGAGAAATTTGGGCTTGGGAGAAGCTAGAAGAAGAGATTGGGTGAGTTGGTCTTGGTGAGCTAGAGTGAAGCGTGGTTAAAGAGAAGCGAGGGGAGGTCTTCTTGAGCTTGGGGAAGTCATCCTAGAGCTCGATCTATCCGATTAAGGTGAGTTGTGACCAAAGGTTAGCATTAAGCTTGTGTGAAGCTTGTTCTCCTTGTTGTTAAATCGCGATTCCTCTTGTTCTTCTTGTTGATGGATTCGCGACTCTTGCTTGCTTCTCGGTGGTTGATTTCGCGATTTCTTGCTGTCCTTATGGTTGTTGATTTCGCGATTATTGCTTGTTTTCTTGGATGTTGGTTCGCGATCCGAGCTTGGTTACTTGTTGTTGCGTTGCGATTTTCTTGCTTGCTCTCATGGTTGTTGATTGCGATCCTTGAGAGCTTAAAGGGGCGGTGTTGCTAAGTTGTGTGGAGTTGGTCCCCTTGTTGCGGTTTTGCGATCCGGGCAAGCTTGGCGGGAGCTTAAATTGCTAAGCTTGTGTTGGGTTATTTCCTTCTTGTGATTAATTGTTGATTATTGCAATAATTGTTGATTATTGTGAATAATTGTTGATTATTGTGATTAATTGTTGATTATTGGTGATTAATTGCTAATGGTGTCGGGATTTCTTTTAATTGGTGTTAATTAATTCTTCGTATGATTAATTGTTGATTGTTTGTGCTTATTTGGTAGCCTGTTGTTGGGATGATCAATCTCACTCAGCATTTGGTTAGCCAAATGTTGATGCATCACTTTTGTCGATGCAGGTAAAGATAAGGCGTGATCGTGGAATCAAGGCGGTGAAGAGGGGATGATTAGGACCCGGGGGTTTCTTTTTGTTGTTGTTATTATTGTGGTTGCTTGTGATGTTATAGAACTGCTAGTTGATATGAACTGTAGAACTTGGTTTGTTCTCGTATTTGCGTTGTTTAATTATTGTGTGATTTTATAAAAAAAAAAAAAAAAAAAAAAAAAAAAAATTGAGTGCGGTCGTTTCATTTTGGTATCAGAGCCCTTACGGTTCTAGGAGCCTAGGTGGTTCTAGAATAAATTGGGTATTGTGTGGGGGTCTTAGAATCATCCTCTTCGAGCCTTGTGAGATTCCACGGTGAGTATCTTTATTGTGATGATTGTGTTTAGTTTTCTTAGCTTGTGCTTCTGCACGTGTGCAGATGGCTAGAGGGCGTGGTAGGGGTCGTGGCCGTGGTAGAGGTCGTGGCCGTGTGCCGGCGGAGCAGGTCGAGGATTCGCGTGCGAGTCAGGTTGGGTCTGAGGGTGCGGCCGAAGTGAGTGCCGTTGGGGCTGGTGTGAGCGTCAGTGTGGCGGGTGTTCCAGCGGGCGCTGCGGGTGTAGCAGCGGGTGATGCTCGTGCCCGAGATGATCGCATAGCGGATCTGTTGACGAGGTTGTTGGAGCGGTTACCAGAGAGGGTACCGGCTCAGGTTCCGGTGGCTCCGGTGGTGGTGGAGGCTCAGCCTCAGGCGGCAGCTGCGGTTGCTGAGGAGGTCCCATCCTATCTAAGGATGATGGAGCAGATGCTGAGGATTGGCACGGGGTTCTTTTCTGGAGGTGCTAATCCGGAGGAAGCTGATGCGTGGTTGAGGAGGATAGAAAGGAATTTCCTCTCGAGTAGGTGTCCTGCGGGGTACCAGGTGGACATTGCGGTCCATTTTCTGGAGGGTGATGCGCATCTCTGGTGGAGGGGTGTGGCAGCACGGAGAGCGCAGGCCGCGATGGCTTGGGCGGATTTTGTGGAGGAGTTTAACTCCAAGTTCTTTCCTCAGGAGGCGTTCCACCGGTTAGGGGCGAGGCTTGCGAGTTTGACTCAGGGGGATCGGTCGGTACGCGAGTACGAGGTGGAGTTCGTCCGGCTCGGGTCTTTTGTTAGACGAGCGGGTGAGAGTGAGTCGGCCCGTGTGCAGAGATTCTTGATGGGTCTTCGGGTTGACTTGAGGAACCGTTGCATGGTGAGGTCCTTTCGCACGGTTGATGAGTTGGTAGAGACTGCAGCTCTGCTTGAGGAGGGTCTGAAGGACGAGGTGTTAGTGGCTACACCGCGTTCTCAGGCGAGATCGGTACAGCCGCAGTTCGGTTCGAGCAGAGGCAGTAGTAAGCCGACGCACGGACAGAAGCGGAAGCGGGAGAGCGCTTCGAGTAGTAGTCGGGGTGGTCCGGGTTGCTTTGGTTGCGGGAGCATGGATCACCGAGTGGCGAGCTGTCCTCAGAAGGGCGGAGCGCGAGTGGATACTCGAGTGTGCTATCACTGCAAGGAGGCGGGGCACATCAGGCCTCAGTGTCCCCAGTTGCGGCAGAGGGAGACCTCGGTAGTGCAGCCTCTCAGGCAGGTGGCATCAGCGCCTCGAGTGTACTCTATCACCGAGACCGGCGAGCCGAGTTCCAGGCCGATCACAGGTATTTTCTTAGACTCATCTAAGTTTAATTTTTGTGTTGGGGAATGTCGTGCTCGTCGGGGTGTTAAGGTTCTCGGCACATGTATATGTGCAGGGACCTTGTGTGTTGGAGGTGTAGAGTGTCATGTGTTGTTTGACACAGGAGCATCGCATTGCTTCGTTTCCCCGGAGTTGGCCGAGAAGGCTAATCTCCGGAGCGAGCCCGGTGTGAATTTGGGTTTCGTGGAGGTCGCCGGGGGGAAGCTCCTGAGGATTCACGGTCGGGTGCGAGACGTGGATGTTCAGGTAGCAGGAGAGTCAATGGCTGCCGATTTGATTATCTGCTCAGTGGAGCTGTACGACGTCATCTTGGGCATGGATTGGCTCGGGAAGTTCAGGGCGCATCTGGACTGTCACCGAGGGCGAGTTGAGTTCGACCAGGGGAAAGGGAAGTTGGTGTATCAGGGTGTGAGACCGACTTCCGGGAGTCTCGTGATCTCGGTTGTGCACGCAGAGCGTCTGATCGAGAGAGGTTGCGAGGCGTATTTGGCTACCATTTCATTGTCGGAGGCCGTCGGAGAGGCTAGGGTTCAGGATATTCGCGTGGTTCGTGAGTTCCAGGATGTGTTCCAGTCGTTGCAGGGGTTGCCACCATCTAGGTCGGATCCTTTCACGATCGAGTTGGAACCGGGGACGGCACCGATATCCAGGGCTCCTTATAGGATGGCTCCCGCAGAGATGGCAGAGCTGAAGAAGCAGCTGGAGGAGTTGTTGAGTAAGGGATTTATTCGTCCGAGTTCTTCGCCGTGGGGAGCGCCAGTGTTGTTCGTGAAGAAGAAGGACGGGAGTTTTCGGTTGTGTATCGACTATCGGGGACTTAACCGGGTCACAGTGAAGAACAGGTATCCTCTTCCGCGGATTGATGAGCTGTTGGATTAGTTGAGAGGGGCTACTTGGTTCTCCAAGATTGACTTGGCGTCGGGTTATCATCAGATTCCCATCGATGAGGTAGATATCCGGAAGACGGCTTTCAGATCTCGTTATGGTCACTACGAGTTTGTGGTGATGCCATTTGGGTTGACTAATGCACCGGCTGCATTTATTAGATTGATGAACAGCGTTTTCCAGGAGTATCTAGATGAGTTCGTGATTATCTTTATCGATGACATCTTGGTGTATTCGAGGAGCCGGGAGGAGCATGAGGTTCATCTGCGTGTGGTTCTTTCGAGGCTGCGGGAACAGAAGTTATTTGCTAAGTTGAGCAAGTGTAGCTTCTGGCAGCGGGAGATCGGTTTTCTGGGTCACATTGTCTCTGCGGAGGGAGTGTCGGTAGATCCGGGGAAGATCCAGGCCATTAGTACTTGGCCGAGGCCAAGGAATGCCACTGAGATTCGGAGTTTTTTTGGGTTGGCAGGGTATTATCGGCGGTTCGTCAAGGGTTTTGCGAGTTTGGCTAAGCCTATGACGAAGCTAACAGGGAAGGATGTTCCTTTCGTGTGGTCCTCAGAGTGTGAGAGGAGTTTCGCAGGGCTGAAGGCCATGTTGTCTAGTACTCCAGTATTGGCGTTACCTGAGTCGGGTGAGCCTTACGTGGTGTACACCGATGCGTCGGGAGTGGGTCTGGGTTGTGTGTTGATGCAGCGGGGGAAGGTTATTGCCTATGCTTCGCGGCAGCTGCGGAAGCATGAGGGCAACTACCCTACCCATGACTTGGAGATGGCTGCAGTGGTTTTTGCATTAAAGATTTGGAGATCTTATCTTTATGGCGGGAAGGTGCAGGTGTTCACAGATCATAAGAGCTTGAAGTACATTTTCACTCAGCCTAAGTTGAATTTGAGGCAGAGGCGCTGGATGGAGCTAGTGGCCGACTATGATATGGAGATAGCTTACCATCCTGGTAAGGCTAATCTGGTTGCGGATGCGTTGAGTCGAAAGCGGGTGGCTTTGGCTCGGGAGCTCGAGGTAGAGTCCTTGGTGAGCGAGATTAGCACATTGCGCTTATGTGTTGTATCTCAGGAACCTTTGGGCTTGGAGGCGGCTAACCAGGCAGATCTTTTGAGCAGGGTTCGGTTGGCTCAGGGAAAAGATGAGGGTTTGGTTAAGGCTTCGAGAGCAGAGGGTTCTGAGTATCAGGTATCTGCGAACGGCACTATCCTTGTTAGTGGGAGGGTATGCGTACCTTTGGATGAGGATTTGCGGCGAGAGATCCTGAGCGAGGCTCATTCGAGTATGTTTGCCATTCATCCCGGAGCGACTAAGATGTACCGCGATCTCAAGCGCTATTATCATTGGGTCGGGATGAAGAAGGATGTGGCTAACTGGGTTGCTTCGTGCAACGTGTGCCAGTTAGTGAAGGCGGAGCACCAGGTCCCTAGCGGTTTGTTGCGGAGTTTACCCATTCCAGAGTGGAAGTGGGATATGATCACGATGGATTTCGTGGTGGGATTACCAGTTTCTCGGACCAAGGATGCTATTTGGGTCATCGTCGATCGATTGACCAAGTGTGCGCGTTTTCTGGCCATTAAGAAGACCGATGGGGCGGCAGTTTTGGCTAGGAAGTACGTGCAGGAGATTGTGAGACTGTATGGAGTACCGGTGAGTATCGTTTCGGACCGGGACCCTAAGTTCACATCGGAGTTCTGGAATGCGTTTCAGGCAGAGATGGGCACGAAGGTGCACTTGAGCACGGCGTATCATCCTCAGACAGATGGGCAGTCTGAGCGGACCATTCAGACTTTGGAGGATTTGTTGAGGATGTGCGTGCTGGATTGGGGTGGTCATTGGGTGGATCACTTGAGCTTGGTTGAGTTTGCGTATAACAATAGTTACCAGGCGAGTATTGGCATGGCTCCATATGAGGCTCTGTATGGGAGGCCCTGTCGTACCCCCTTGTGTTGGACCCAAGTGGGGGAGAGGAGCACTTTGGGTGCGAGTTTTGTTCAGGAAACTACAGAGAAGATCCGGATTTTGAAGCTGAACATGAAAGAGGCCCAGGATCGGCAAAAGAGTTATGCTGATAAGAGGCGAAAAGAGCTTGTGTTTGAGGTGGGAGATAGTGTGTATCTCAAGATGGCTTTGCTGAGAGGTCCGAACAGGTCCATTGTTGCGACTAAGTTGAGTCCGAGGTATATGGGACCGTTCCGGATTGTAGAGCGTGTTGGACCGGTAGCGTATCGGTTGGAGTTACCCGCGGTCATGCAAGCCTTTCATAAGGTATTCCATGTGTCGATGCTGAAGAAGTGTTTGCATAGGGGTGACGAGGTATTGGCTGAGATTCCGCCAGATCTCCAGCCCAATATGACCGTTGAGGCGAGACCTTTGAGAGTTCTCGAGCGGAGGGTCAAGGAGCTTCGTCGGAAGAAGATTCCGATGATGCGAGTTCTGTGGGACTGTGGCGGTGTTCAGGAGGAAACTTGGGAGCCAGAGGCTAGGATGGAAGCGAGGTTCCAGAAGTGGTTCCAGAAGCAAGCTGCGGCTTGAGTTCCATCGAGAGGTTCCAGTTTCGGTTGTAGCTGTATGCTATGTATGTTTTCATTTTGTATTGCCGTTGTGTAGAACGATGTTACATTATGATGTGTAATCAGATGAGTATTTCTTATTAGTGACTTGTGAGTCGCGGGTTGCATTGCGTGTCTTAGTTACGCTTGTTCGGGAAAATGAGTCGAGTGACGAGACCGGGTTATTTCACTTAACGGTTCTATGTGGTGGGTTGGATTGCAGGCGTATGGTACTTGTTTGTTTTATTACGTTTGTATTGATGACTTACTGCAGAGAGTTGTTGGGTGTTAAGGATAGCCTAGTCGTAGTTGTCTTGACAAGTTTTTCTAAAGCAAGCCGACACTGGAAGGTGCGCAAGGGAGGTGCGATGGCCGGGTTATTGGTCATGCACGGCAGATATTCCGGGTATGGAATATGGGTGATGCCGGTGTTGCCTTGCGAGGATTTACACGGATCACGGGAGGTAGTTCAGTCGAGATGCTTAGAGATATGTGATTTATTGCTCGTTGAGAGGACTGGTTCCTCTGCTGCCGATAGCTCGCGGGACTGTGTGTCCTGGGAGTGTGAGTGGCGATGTACCCAGTCTCGGGAGATTTATAGCCTAGAGTGATACGTGATACCGTGGATTCGTAAGGAGTATGTCCCAGACGTGGGATATATTGCCTAGAATTGAGTGGTATGGGGTATTGAGACTCTTGTTGGTTATATTACCGAGTGGAGTGGTACGGCACAGACCTAGAACCCGGAGATGCTGCGGTGTCTTGGGTGATATGGTATGGTGGATATCCTGCGGGATATGGCCGATGCTCGGAACTCAGAGATGCTGCGGTGTCTTGAGTAATGGGGTTGGCCGGTATTTGAGCAATAAGTACATATGATACCGCGGTGTTATAAGCATAGGGACTGAATGGGAAACCTCGGAGGTTGGTATTGGACCTCGTGTGAGTATTGAGATGGTCGGGTTTGGCCAAAGGTTGTGTAATCGTTGCGACGATAAGGTTCATTGGAGATGAACGGTTCATGGGAGATGAACGGTATCGAAGATTCGAGGACGAATCTATGTTAGTGGGGGAGAATTGTAACGCCCGCGTTCCGGAAAATAAATTAATTAAAGTAATTAATTAATTGTTTCGGAATTTTCCTTCGGGTTTTGAGCCTTAGACAAATCTGGAGAAATTAATTATTGGGGGAAATAATTAATTCGGGTTTGTTCCGGGGGTGTCATAAACCGATTCAGAAGTTGTGGGGTTTTCTCAAAGTTTAATCTTTTTCTTGTCTTCTTCTTCCTCTCATCTCTTGCGTGGAAAAAACCAGATCTTGGGGAAAAAAAAAAAAAAAAAAAAAAAAAAAAGAAAAGATTGGTCGCGATAGAGAGAGAGAGAGAGAGAGATAGAGAAGGAGAGCGTGAGAGAAGTGAAGCTTGGTGAAGCTTGGGTCTTGCTAGATCAAGAGAAATTTGGGCTTGGGAGAAGCTAGAAGAAGAGATTGGGTGAGTTGGTCTTGGTGAGCTAGAGTGAAGCGTGGTTAAAGAGAAGCGAGGGGAGGTCTTCTTGAGCTTGGGGAAGTCATCCTAGAGCTCGATCTATCCGATTAAGGTGAGTTGTGACCAAAGGTTAGCATTAAGCTTGTGTGAAGCTTGTTCTCCTTGTTGTTAAATCGCGATTCCTCTTGTTCTTCTTGTTGATGGATTCGCGACTCTTGCTTGCTTCTCGGTGGTTGATTTCGCGATTTCTTGCTGTCCTTATGGTTGTTGATTTCGCGATTATTGCTTGTTTTCTTGGATGTTGGTTCGCGATCCGAGCTTGGTTACTTGTTGTTGCGTTGCGATTTTCTTGCTTGCTCTCATGGTTGTTGATTGCGATCCTTGAGAGCTTAAAGGGGCGGTGTTGCTAAGTTGTGTGGAGTTGGTCCCCTTGTTGCGGTTTTGCGATCCGGGCAAGCTTGGCGGGAGCTTAAATTGCTAAGCTTGTGTTGGGTTATTTCCTTCTTGTGATTAATTGTTGATTATTGCAATAATTGTTGATTATTGTGAATAATTGTTGATTATTGTGATTAATTGTTGATTATTGGTGATTAATTGCTAATGGTGTCGGGATTTCTTTTAATTGGTGTTAATTAATTCTTCGTATGATTAATTGTTGATTGTTTGTGCTTATTTGGTAGCCTGTTGTTGGGATGATCAATCTCACTCAGCATTTGGTTAGCCAAATGTTGATGCATCACTTTTGTCGATGCAGGTAAAGATAAGGCGTGATCATGGAATCAAGGCGGTGAAGAGGGGATGATTAGGACCCGGGGGTTTCTTTTTGTTGTTGTTATTATTGTGGTTGCTTGTGATGTTATAGAACTGCTAGTTGATATGAACTGTAGAACTTGGTTTGTTCTCGTATTTGCGTTGTTTAATTATTGTGTGATTTTATAAAAAAAAAAAAAAAAAAAAAAAAAAAAAAAATTGAGTGCGGTCGTTTCATTTTGGTATCAGAGCCCTTACGGTTCTAGGAGCCTAGGTGGTTCTAGAATAAATTGGGTATTGTGTGGGGGTCTTAGAATCATCCTCTTCGAGCCTTGTGAGATTCCACGGTGAGTATCTTTATTGTGATGATTGTGTTTAGTTTTCTTAGCTTGTGCTTCTGCACGTGTGCAGATGGCTAGAGGGCGTGGTAGGGGTCGTGGCCGTGGTAGAGGTCGTGGCCGTGTGCCGGCGGAGCAGGTCGAGGATTCGCGTGCGAGTCAGGTTGGGTCTGAGGGTGCGGCCGAAGTGAGTGCCGTTGGGGCTGGTGTGAGCGTCAGTGTGGCGGGTGTTCCAGCGGGCGCTGCGGGTGTAGCAGCGGGTGATGCTCGTGCCCGAGATGATCGCATAGCGGATCTGTTGACGAGGTTGTTGGAGCGGTTACCAGAGAGGGTACCGGCTCAGGTTCCGGTGGCTCCGGTGGTGGTGGAGGCTCAGCCTCAGGCGGCAGCTGCGGTTGCTGAGGAGGTCCCATCCTATCTAAGGATGATGGAGCAGATGCTGAGGATTGGCACGGGGTTCTTTTCTGGAGGTGCTAATCCGGAGGAAGCTGATGCGTGGTTGAGGAGGATAGAAAGGAATTTCCTCTCGAGTAGGTGTCCTGCGGGGTACCAGGTGGACATTGCGGTCCATTTTCTGGAGGGTGATGCGCATCTCTGGTGGAGGGGTGTGGCAGCACGGAGAGCGCAGGCCGCGATGGCTTGGGCGGATTTTGTGGAGGAGTTTAACTCCAAGTTCTTTCCTCAGGAGGCGTTCCACCGGTTAGGGGCGAGGCTTGCGAGTTTGACTCAGGGGGATCGGTCGGTACGCGAGTACGAGGTGGAGTTCGTCCGGCTCGGGTCTTTTGTTAGACGAGCGGGTGAGAGTGAGTCGGCCCGTGTGCAGAGATTCTTGATGGGTCTTCGGGTTGACTTGAGGAACCGTTGCATGGTGAGGTCCTTTCGCACGGTTGATGAGTTGGTAGAGACTGCAGCTCTGCTTGAGGAGGGTCTGAAGGACGAGGTGTTAGTGGCTACACCGCGTTCTCAGGCGAGATCGGTACAGCCGCAGTTCGGTTCGAGCAGAGGCAGTAGTAAGCCGACGCACGGACAGAAGCGGAAGCGGGAGAGCGCTTCGAGTAGTAGTCGGGGTGGTCCGGGTTGCTTTGGTTGCGGGAGCATGGATCACCGAGTGGCGAGCTGTCCTCAGAAGGGCGAAGCGCGAGTGGATACTCGAGTGTGCTATCACTGCAAGGAGGCGGGGCACATCAGGCCTCAGTGTCCCCAGTTGCGGCAGAGGGAGACCTCGGTAGTGCAGCCTCTCAGGCAGGTGGCATCAGCGCCTCGAGTGTACTCTATCACCGAGACCGGCGAGCCGAGTTCCAGGCCGATCACAGGTATTTTCTTAGACTCATCTAAGTTTAATTTTTGTGTTGGGGAATGTCGTGCTCGTCGGGGTGTTAAGGTTCTCGGCACATGTATATGTGCAGGGACCTTGTGTGTTGGAGGTGTAGAGTGTCATGTGTTGTTTGACACAGGAGCATCGCATTGCTTCGTTTCCCCGGAGTTGGCCGAGAAGGCTAATCTCCGGAGCGAGCCCGGTGTGAATTTGGGTTTCGTGGAGGTCGCCGGGGGGAAGCTCCTGAGGATTCACGGTCGGGTGCGAGACGTGGATGTTCAGGTAGCAGGAGAGTCAATGGCTGCCGATTTGATTATCTGCTCAGTGGAGCTGTACGACGTCATCTTGGGCATGGATTGGCTCGGGAAGTTCAGGGCGCATCTGGACTGTCACCGAGGGCGAGTTGAGTTCGACCAGGGGAAAGTGAAGTTGGTGTATCAGGGTGTGAGACCGACTTCCGGGAGTCTCGTGATCTCGGTTGTGCACGCAGAGCGTCTGATCGAGAGAGGTTGCGAGGCGTATTTGGCTACCATTTCATTGCCGGAGGCCGTCGGAGAGGCTAGGGTTCAGGATATTCGCGTGGTTCGTGAGTTCCAGGATGTGTTCCAGTCGTTGCAGGGGTTGCCACCATCTAGGTCGGATCCTTTCACGATCGAGTTGGAACCGGGGACGGCACCGATATCCAGGGCTCCTTATAGGATGGCTCCCGCAGAGATGGCAGAGCTGAAGAAGCAGCTGGAGGAGTTGTTGAGTAAGGGATTTATTCGTCCGAGTTCTTCGCCGTGGGGAGCGCCAGTGTTGTTCGTGAAGAAGAAGGACGGGAGTTTTCGGTTGTGTATCGACTATCGGGGACTTAACCGGGTCACAGTGAAGAACAGGTATCCTCTTCCGCGGATTGATGAGCTGTTGGATCAGTTGAGAGGGGCTACTTGGTTCTCCAAGATTGACTTGGCGTCGGGTTATCATCAGATTCCCATCGATGAGGTAGATATCCGGAAGACGGCTTTCAGATCTCGTTATGGTCACTACGAGTTTGTGGTGATGCCATTTGGGTTGACTAATGCACCGGCTGCATTTATGAGATTGATGAACAGCGTTTTCCAGGAGTATCTAGATGAGTTCGTGATTATCTTTATCGATGACATCTTGGTGTATTCGAGGAGCCGGGAGGAGCATGAGGTTCATCTGCGTGTGGTTCTTTCGAGGCTGCGGGAACAGAAGTTATTTGCTAAGTTGAGCAAGTGTAGCTTCTGGCAGCGGGAGATCGGTTTTCTGGGTCACATTGTCTCTGCGGAGGGAGTGTCGGTAGATCCGGGGAAGATCCAGGCCATTAGTACTTGGCCGAGGCCAAGGAATGCCACTGAGATTCGGAGTTTTCTTGGGTTGGCAGGGTATTATCGGCGGTTCGTCAAGGGTTTTGCGAGTTTGGCTAAGCCTATGACGAAGCTAACAGGGAAGGATGTTCCTTTCGTGTGGTCCTCAGAGTGTGAGAGGAGTTTCGCAGGGCTGAAGGCCATGTTGTCTAGTACTCCAGTATTGGCGTTACCTGAGTCGGGTGAGCCTTACGTGGTGTACACCGATGCGTCGGGAGTGGGTCTGGGTTGTGTGTTGATGCAGCGGGGGAAGGTTATTGCCTATGCTTCGCGGCAGCTGCGGAAGCATGAGGGCAACTACCCTACCCATGACTTGGAGATGGCTGCAGTGGTTTTTGCATTAAAGATTTGGAGATCTTATCTTTATGGCGGGAAGGTGCAGGTGTTCACAGATCATAAGAGCTTGAAGTACATTTTCACTCAGCCTGAGTTGAATTTGAGGCAGAGGCGCTGGATGGAGCTAGTGGCCGACTATGATATGGAGATAGCTTACCATCCTGGTAAGGCTAATCTGGTTGCGGATGCGTTGAGTCGAAAGCGGGTGGCTTTGGCTCGGGAGCTCGAGGTAGAGTCCTTGGTGAGCGAGATTAGCACATTGCGCTTATGTGTTGTATCTCAGGAACCTTTGGGCTTGGAGGCGGCTAACCAGGCAGATCTTTTGAGCAGGGTTCGGTTGGCTCAGGGAAAAGATGAGGGTTTGGTTAAGGCTTCGAGAGCAGAGGGTTCTGAGTATCAGGTATCTGCGAACGGCACTATCCTTGTTAGTGGGAGGGTATGCGTACCTTTGGATGAGGATTTGCGGCGAGAGATCCTGAGCGAGGCTCATTCGAGTATGTTTGCCATTCATCCCGGAGCGACTAAGATGTACCGCGATCTCAAGCGCTATTATCATTGGGTCGGGATGAAGAAGGATGTGGCTAACTGGGTTGCTTCGTGCAACGTGTGCCAGTTAGTGAAGGCGGAGCACCAGGTCCCGAGCGGTTTGTTGCAGAGTTTACCCATTCCAGAGTGGAAGTGGGATATGATCACGATGGATTTCGTGGTGGGATTACCAGTTTCTCGGACCAAGGATGCTATTTGGGTCATCGTCGATCGATTGACCAAGTGTGCGCGTTTTCTGGCCATTAAGAAGACCGATGGGGCGGCAGTTTTGGCTAGGAAGTACGTGCAGGAGATTGTGAGACTGTATGGAGTACCGGTGAGTATCGTTTCGGACCGGGACCCTAAGTTCACATCGGAGTTCTGGAATGCGTTTCAGGCAGAGATGGGCACGAAGGTGCACTTGAGCACGGCGTATCATCCTCAGACAGATGGGCAGTCTGAGCGGACCATTCAGACTTTGGAGGATTTGTTGAGGATGTGCGTGCTGGATTGGGGTGGTCATTGGGTGGATCACTTGAGCTTGGTTGAGTTTGCGTATAACAATAGTTACCAGGCGAGTATTGGCATGGCTCCATATGAGGCTCTGTATGGGAGGCCCTGTCGTACCCCCTTGTGTTGGACCCAAGTGGGGGAGAGGAGCACTTTGGGTGCGAGTTTTGTTCAGGAAACTACAGAGAAGATCCGGATTTTGAAGCTGAACATGAAAGAGGCCCAGGATCGGCAAAAGAGTTATGCTGATAAGAGGCGAAAAGAGCTTGTGTTTGAGGTGGGAGATAGTGTGTATCTCAAGATGGCTTTGCTGAGAGGTCCGAACAGGTCCATTGTTGCGACTAAGTTGAGTCCGAGGTATATGGGACCGTTCCGGATTGTAGAGCGTGTTGGACCGGTAGCGTATCGGTTGGAGTTACCCGCGGTCATGCAAGCCTTTCATAAGGTATTCCATGTGTCGATGCTGAAGAAGTGTTTGCATAGGGGTGACGAGGTATTGGCTGAGATTCCGCCAGATCTCCAGCCCAATATGACCGTTGAGGCGAGACCTTTGAGAGTTCTCGAGCGGAGGGTCAAGGAGCTTCGTCGGAAGAAGATTCCGATGATGCGAGTTCTGTGGGACTGTGGCGGTGTTCAGGAGGAAACTTGGGAGCCAGAGGCTAGGATGGAAGCGAGGTTCCAGAAGTGGTTCCAGAAGCAAGCTGCGGCTTGAGTTCCATCGAGAGGTTCCAGTTTCGGTTGTAGCTGTATGCTATGTATGTTTTCATTTTGTATTGCCGTTGTGTAGAACGATGTTACATTATGATGTGTAATCAGATGAGTATTTCTTATTAGTGACTTGTGAGTCGCGGGTTGCATTGCGTGTCTTAGTTACGCTTGTTCGGGAAAATGAGTCGAGTGACGAGACCGGGTTATTTCACTTAACGGTTCTATGTGGTGGGTTGGATTGCAGGCGTATGGTACTTGTTTGTTTTATTACGTTTGTATTGATGACTTACTGCAGAGAGTTGTTGGGTGTTAAGGATAGCCTAGTCGTAGTTGTCTTGACAAGTTTTTCTAAAGCAAGCCGACACTGGAAGGTGCGCAAGGGAGGTGCGATGGCCGGGTTATTGGTCATGCACGGCAGATATTCCGGGTATGGAATATGGGTGATGCCGGTGTTGCCTTGCGAGGATTTACACGGATCACGGGAGGTAGTTCAGTCGAGATGCTTAGAGATATGTGATTTATTGCTCGTTGAGAGGACTGGTTCCTCTGCTGCCGATAGCTCGCGGGACTGTGTGTCCTGGGAGTGTGAGTGGCGATGTACCCAGTCTCGGGAGATTTATAGCCTAGAGTGATACGTGATACCGTGGATTCGTAAGGAGTATGTCCCAGACGTGGGATATATTGCCTAGAATTGAGTGGTATGGGGTATTGAGACTCTTGTTGGTTATATTACCGAGTGGAGTGGTACGGCACAGACCTAGAACCCGGAGATGCTGCGGTGTCTTGGGTGATATGGTATGGTGGATATCCTGCGGGATATGGCCGATGCTCGGAACTCAGAGATGCTGCGGTGTCTTGAGTAATGGGGTTGGCCGGTATTTGAGCAATAAGTACATATGATACCGCGGTGTTATAAGCATATGGACTGAATGGGAAACCTCGGAGGTTGGTATTGGACCTCGTGTGAGTATTGAGATGGTCGGGTTTGGCCAAAGGTTGTGTAATCGTTGCGACGATAAGGTTCATTGGAGATGAACGGTTCATGGGAGATGAACGGTATCGAAGATTCGAGGACGAATCTATGTTAGTGGGGGAGAATTGTAACGCCCGCGTTCCGGAAAATAAATTAATTAAAGTAATTAATTAATTGTTTCGGAATTTTCCTTCGGGTTTTGAGCCTTAGACAAATCTGGAGAAATTAATTATTGGGGGAAATAATTAATTCGGGTTTGTTCCGGGGGTGTCATAAACCGATTCAGAAGTTGTGGGGTTTTCTCAAAGTTTAATCTTTTTCTTGTCTTCTTCTTCCTCTCATCTCTTGCGTGGAAAAAACCAGATCTTGGGGAAAAAAAAAAAAAAAAAAAAAAAAAGAAAAGATTGGTCGCGAGAGAGAGAGAGAGAGAGAAGGAGAGCGTGAGAGAAGTGAAGCTTGGTGAAGCTTGGGTCTTGCTAGATCAAGAGAAATTTGGGCTTGGGAGAAGCTAGAAGAAGAGATTGGGTGAGTTGGTCTTGGTGAGCTAGAGTGAAGCGTGGTTAAAGAGAAGCGAGGGGAGGTCTTCTTGAGCTTGGGGAAGTCATCCTAGAGCTCGATCTATCCGATTAAGGTGAGTTGTGACCAAAGGTTAGCATTAAGCTTGTGTGAAGCTTGTTCTCCTTGTTGTTAAATCGCGATTCCTCTTGTTCTTCTTGTTGATGGATTCGCGACTCTTGCTTGCTTCTCGGTGGTTGATTTCGCGATTTCTTGCTGTCCTTATGGTTGTTGATTTCGCGATTATTGCTTGTTTTCTTGGATGTTGGTTCGCGATCCGAGCTTGGTTACTTGTTGTTGCGTTGCGATTTTCTTGCTTGCTCTCATGGTTGTTGATTGCGATCCTTGAGAGCTTAAAGGGGCGGTGTTGCTAAGTTGTGTGGAGTTGGTCCCCTTGTTGCGGTTTTGCGATCCGGGCAAGCTTGGCGGGAGCTTAAATTGCTAAGCTTGTGTTGGGTTATTTCCTTCTTGTGATTAATTGTTGATTATTGCAATAATTGTTGATTATTGTGAATAATTGTTGATTATTGTGATTAATTGTTGATTATTGGTGATTAATTGCTAATGGTGTCGGGATTTCTTTTAATTGGTGTTAATTAATTCTTCGTATGATTAATTGTTGATTGTTTGTGCTTATTTGGTAGCCTGTTGTTGGGATGATCAATCTCACTCAGCATTTGGTTAGCCAAATGTTGATGCATCACTTTTGTCGATGCAGGTAAAGATAAGGCGTGATCGTGGAATCAAGGCGGTGAAGAGGGGATGATTAGGACCCGGGGGTTTCTTTTTGTTGTTGTTATTATTGTGGTTGCTTGTGATGTTATAGAACTGCTAGTTGATATGAACTGTAGAACTTGGTTTGTTCTCGTATTTGCGTTGTTTAATTATTGTGTGATTTTATAAAAATAAAAAAAAAAAAAAAAAAAAAAAAAAAAAATTGAGTGCGGTCGTTTCAGCCAATAACCACAAGGTTTTGGTGTTTTTAATAGCTGTAACAAAAGGAACCATTGGATAATGAGTTTAACCACCAGTCAAAGACAAATACTCACGGAATAACACATGGAAAAAGAGTTTTCTGTGAGCTTTAAACAACAAGAACCACAAAATAACACAAGATTTAGTGTCTTCCATGGCTTAAACAAGAACAAGGGACTTGGATTCATCAAGGCCTTATGCTTGTACCCATAAGAGTCAAGCTTTACCATGGTTCTCTTCCCTTTAATATTTTTAAATAAAAGTAAGGGACTTGGATTCATCAAGGCTTTATGCTTATTCTTCAGAAGAGTAAAGCTTTACCATGGTTCTCTTCCCTTTGATATTTCTAAAAGACAAAAAAAAAACAAAAGATGACATAGAGATGAGAATGGAGCTTAGAGAGAATGAAAAAGTAAGGAGACAAGAATCACGGATCTAAGTGATCCATTCCCAAGGGAAGGCACTAAAGGGATCCATAGATGTATCAAGGCTTTCCTTCTTTCTCTCTCTTCTTTACGGTTCTTCACCACAACTACCATTTCTTTTCTCTTCACTGTCAAAAACGAATTTAACAGACAACTAATGACTAAGAGATTGAATGGAGCTTAAAAAATGGTTCTTCACCACAGCCGCCATTTCTTTTCTCCTCACTGTCAAATCTCTTGAGAAACGAGTTTATAGAGTCACCAAGAAAGATGCTCTGATACCATGTTAGAATTTGCGGAATTAGGAGAGGAGACAATCAACTTGTGATTGAATCCCCTTAACCTACACAAAACGAACTCGTTCTCAAAAGAGAGGAAACAACTTGTTTGAGACTAATCCTAGTATAGTAACACAACACTTAATGAGTTTGTGTACCTAATAAGGAGGATTAGAATCAGCAATCTAGTGTTTGTAGAGTGTTAATCATGTCTCTTATTATTGAAGAGCATGAAGAACAAGAGAGAGAGAGAGAGAGAAATCTCTTTGTGTTTGGTTTTCTTTGTCTAGTAAACTGTCTAATTCAGACCAAAAACGGCAATATATGGCCAAAATGCTAAGAACGGACCGTTATGGAGTAAAACAGACAATATGGAGTGCTGAGACTATAAATGGGAACTAGAGCCTCCTAAAAGAGGAATTAGAAGCATCCATTACTTGTTTACTCATTTCTTTGAAGAAACCTCAAAGTCCCTATGAGAATTTGAAAAACGGGATTTCGTCTAGTAAACGGTCTAATTCAGACCCAAAACGGCAATATATGGCCAAAATGCTAAGAACGGACCGTTATGGAGTTAAACAGACATTATGGAGTGCTGAGACTAGAAATGGGAACTTGAGCCTCCTAAAGGAGGAATGAGAAGCATCCATTACTTGTTTACTCATTTCTTTGAAGAAACCTCAAAGTCCCTATGATAATTTGAAAAACAGGATTTCGTTAGGTAAACGGTCTAATTTAGACCCAAAACGGCAATATATGGCCAAAATGCTAAGAACGGACCGTTATGGAGTAAAACAGACATTATGGAGTGCTAAGAACGCACATAAAATTTGGAATATGTGGGCTAACCCCTATGAGTTTCTTAAATTTTTGAAAAATTGGAAATTCCTCCTAAAATGATTCATTAGATACCCCTTTACCGCGGAATAGTGTTGAAACAACTTATTTTCTCTTTTTCATATGTTTCATTCATCTTTCAGAAATAACCTCAAAACGCACTGAAATTTTGGAATATGTGGGCTAACCCCTATGAGTTTATTAAATTTTGAAAAAATTGAAAATTTCTCCTAAAATGCTTCATTAGAAAAACCTTTACCGCGGATTAGTGTTGAAACAACTTATTTTCTATTTTTCATATGTTTCATTCATCTTTCAGCAATAACCTCAAAACGCACATAAAATTTGGAATATGTGGGCTAACCCCTATGAGTTTCTTAAATTTTTGAAAAATTGGAAATTTCTCTTAGAATGATTCATTAGAAACCCCTTTACCGCGGAATATTGTTAAAACAACTTATTTTCTGTTTTTCATATGTTTTATTCATCTTTCATGAATAACCTCAAAACGCACATAAAATTTGGAATATGTGGGCTAACCCCTATGAGTTTCTTAAATTTTTGAAAAATTGGAAATTTCTCCAAGAAAGATTCATTAGAAACCCCTTTACCGCGGAATAGTGTTGAAACAACTTATTTTATGTTTTTCATATATATCATTCATCTTTCAGGAATAACCTCATAACACACATAAATTTTTGAATATGTGGGCTAACCCCTACGAGTTTCTTAAATTTTTGAAAAATTAAAATTAGAAATTTCTCCTAGAATGCTTCATTAGAAACCCCTTTACCGCAGAATAGTGTTGAAACAACTTATTTTCTGTTTTTCATATGTTTCATTCATATTTCAGGAATAACCTCAAAACGAACATAAATTTTGGAATATGTGGGCTAACCCCTATGAGTTTCTTAAATTTTTGAAAAATTGGAAATTCCTCCTAGAATGATTCATTAGAAACCCCTTTACCGCGGAATAGTGTTGAAACAACTTATTTTCTCTTTTTCATATGTTTCATTCATCTTTCAGAAATAACCTCAAAACACATTGAAATTTTGGAATATGTGGGCTAACCCATATGAGTTTCTTAAATTATGGAAAAATTGGAAATTTCTCCTAGAATGCTTCATTAGAAACCCCTTTACCGCGGAATAGTGCTGAAACAACTTATTTTCTCTTTTTCATATGTTTCATTCATCTTTCAGAAATAACCTCAAAACGCACTGAAATTTTGGAATATGTGGGCTAACCCCTATGAGTTTATTAAATTTTGAAAAAATTGAAAATTTCTCCTAAAATGCTTCATTAGAAAAACCTTTACCGCGGATTAGTGTTGAAACAACTTATTTTCTATTTTTCATATGTTTCATTCATCTTTCAGCAATAACCTCAAAACGCACATAAAATTTGGAATATGTGGGCTAACCCCTATGAGTTTCTTAAATTTTTGAAAAATTGGAAATTTCTCTTAGAATGATTCATTAGAAACCCCTTTACCGCGGAATATTGTTAAAACAACTTATTTTCTGTTTTTCATATGTTTTATTCATCTTTCATGAATAACCTCAAAACGCACATAAAATTTGGAATATGTGGGCTAACCCCTATGAGTTTTTTAAATTTTTGAAAAATTGGTAATTCCTCCAAGAAAGATTCATTAGAAACCCCTTTACCGCGGAATAGTGTTGAAACAACTTATTTTATGTTTTTCATATATATCATTCATCTTTCAGGAATAACCTCATAACACACATAAATTTTTGAATATGTGGGCTAACCCCTACGAGTTTCTTAAATTTTTGAAAAATTAAAATTAGAAATTTCTCCTAGAATGCTTCATTAGAAACCCCTTTACCGCTGAATAGTGTTGAAACAACTTATTTTCTGTTTTTCATATGTTTCATTCATATTTCAGGAATAACCTCAAAACGCACATAAATTTTGGAATATATGGGCTAACCCCTATGAGTTTATTAAATTTTGAAAAAATTGAAAATTTCTCCTAGAATGCTTCATTAGAAACCCCTTTACCGTGGAAGTGTTGAAACAACTTATTTTCTGTTTTTCATATGTTTCATTCATCTTTCAGGAATAATCTCAAAACGCACATAAAATTTGGAATATGTGGGCTAACCCCTATGAGTTTCTTAAATTTTTGAAAAATTAGAAATTCCTCCTAGAATGATTCATTAGAAACCCATTCACCGCGGAATAGTGTTGAAACAACTTATTTTTCGTTTTTCATATGTTTTATTCATCTTTCAGGAATAACCTCAAAACGCACAGAATTTTGGAATATGTGGGCTAACCCCTATGAGTTTCGTTAATATTGGAAAATTTGGAAATTTCTCCTATAATGCTTTATTAGAAACCCTTTTACCGCGAAATATTGTTGAAACAACTTATTTTCTGTTTTCATATGTTTCATTCATTTTTCAGGAATAACCTCAAAACACACTGAAATTTTGGAATATGTAGGCTAACCCCGATGAGTTTCTTAAATTTTTGAAAATTTTGAAATTCCTCCTAGAATGATTCATTAGAAACCCCTTTACCGCGGAATAGTGTTGAAACAACTTATTATCAGTTTTTCATATATTTTATTAATCTTTCAGGAATAACCTCAAAACGCACAGAAATTTTGGAATATGTGGGCTAACCCCTACTAGTTTCTTAAATTTTGAAAAAATTGGTAATTTCTCCTAGAATGCTTAATTAGAAACCCCTTTACCGCGGAATAGTGTTGAAACAACTTATTTTCTGTTTTTCATATGTTTCATTCATCTTTCAGGAATAATCTCAAAACACACATAAAATTTGGAATATGTGGGCTAACCCCAATAAGTTTCTTAAATTTTTGAAAAATTAGAAATTCCTCCTAGAATGATTCATTAGAAACCCCTTTACCGCGGAATAGTGTTGAAACAACTTATTTTCTATTTTTCATATGTTTCATTCATCTTTCAGAAATAACCTCAAAACGCACTGAAATTTAGGAACATGTGGGCTAACCCCTATGAGTTTCTTAAATTTTGGAAAAATTGGAAATTTCTCTTAAAATGCTTCATTAGAAACCTTTTTACCTCGGAATAGTTTTGAAACAACTTATTTTCTGTTTTCATATGTTTCATTCATTTTTCAGGAATAACCTCAAAACACACTGAAATTTTGGAATATGTGGGCTAACCCCTATGAGTTTCTTAAATTTTTGAAAAATTAGAAATTTCTCCTAGAATGCTTCATTAGAAACCCCTTTATCGCGGAATAGTGTTGAAACAACTTATATTTTGTTTTTCATATGCTTCATTCATATTTCCGGAATAACCTCAAAACGCACATAAATTTTGGAATATTTGGGCTAACCCCTATGAGTTTATTAAATTTTGAAAAAATTGAATATTTCTCCTAGAATGTTTCATTAGAAACCCCTTTACCGCGGAATAGTGTTGAAACAACTTATTTTCTGTTTTTCATATGTTTCATTCATCTTTCAGGAATAACTTCAAAACGCACATAAATTTTGAAATATGTGTGCTAACCCCTAAGAGTTTATTAAATTTTGAAAAAATTGAAAATTTTTCCTAAAATGCTTCATTAGAAACCTTTTTAACCCGGAATAGTGTTGAAACAACTTATTTTCTCTTTTTCATATGTTTCATTCATCTTTCAGGATAACCTTAAAACACACATAAAATTTGGAATATGTGGGCTAACCCCTACGAGTTTCTTAAATTTTTGAAAAATTGGAAATTCCTCCTAGAATGCTTCATTAGAAACCACTTTACCGCGGAATAGTGTTGAAACAACTTATTTTCGGTTTTTCATATGTTTCATTCATCTTTCAGGAATAACCTCAAAATACACATAAATTTTTAAATATGTGGGCTAATCCCTATGAGTTTCTTAAATTTTTGAAAAATTGGAAATTTCTCCAAAATGATTTATTAGAAACCCTTTACAACGAAATAGTGTTGAAATAACTTATTTTCTGTTTTTCATATGTTTCATTCATCTTTCCGGAATAACGTCAAAATGCCCTGTAATTTTGGAATATGTGGGCTAACCCCTACGAGTTTCTTAAATTTTTGAAAAAGTAGAAATTTCTCTTAGAATGCTCATTAGAAACCCCTTTACCGCGGAATAGTGTTGAAACAACTTATTTTCTGTTTTTCATATGTTTCATTCATCTTTCAGGAATAACCTCAAAACGCACATAAAATTTGGAATATGTGGGCAAACCCCTATGAGTTTCTTAAATTTTTGAAAAATTGGAAATTTCTTTTAGAATGATTCATTAGAAACCCCTTTATCGCGGAATATTGTTAAAACAACTTATTTTCTGTTTTCATATGTTTCATTCATCTTTCAGGAATAACCTCAAAACGCACATAAAATTTGGAATATGTGGGCTAACCCCTATTAGTTTCTTAAATTTTTGAAAAATTAGAAATTCTTCCTATAATGCTTCATTAGAAACCCTTTTACCGCGAAATAGTGTTAAAACAACTTATTTTCTGTTTTCATATGTTTCATTCATTTTTCAGGAATAACCTCAAAACACACTGAAATTTTGGAATATGTAGGCTAACCCCTATGAGTTTCTTAAATTTTTGAAAATTTTGAAATTCCTTCTAGAATGATTCATTAGAAACCCCTTTACCGCGGAATAGTGTTGAAACAACTTATTTTCTGTTTTTCATATATTTTATTCATCTTTCAGGAATAACCTCAAAACGCACTGAAATTTTGAAATATGTGGTCTAACCCCTATGAGTTTCTTAAATTTTGGAAAAATTAGAAATTTCTCCTAGAATGCTTCATTAGAAACCACTTTACCGCGGAATAGTGTTGAAACAACTTATTTTCTGTTTTTCATATGTTTCATTCATATTTCAGGAACAACCTCAAAACACACATAAATTTTGAAATATGTGGGCTAATCCCTATGAGTTTCTTAAATTTTTGAAAAATTGGAAATTTCTCCTAAAATGATTTATTAGAAACACTTTACAACGAAATAGTGTTGAAATAACTTATTTTCTGTTTTTCATATGTTTCATTCATCTTTCAGGAATAACGTCAAAATGCCTTGTAATTTTGGAATATGTGGGCTAACCCCTATGAGTTTCTTAAATTTTTGTAAAATTAGAAATTTCTCTTAGAATGCTTCATTAGAAACCCCTTTACCGCGGAATAGTGTTGAAACAACTTATTTTCTGTTTTTCATATGTTTATTCATCTTTCAGGAATAACCTAGACACGCACATAAATTTTGGAATATGTGGGCTAACCCCTATGAGTTTCTTGAATTTTTGAAAAATTGGAAATTCCTCTTAGAATGATTCATTAGAACCCCCTTTACCGTGGAATAGTGTTAAAAACTTATTTTCTCTTTTTCATTTGTTTCATTCATCTTTCAGAAATAACCTCAAAGCGCACATAAATTTTGGAATATGTGGGCTAACCCCTATGAGTTTCTTAAATTTTGGAAAAATTGGAATTTTCTCCTAGAATGCTTCATTAGAAACCCTTTTACCGCGGAATAGTGTTGAAACAACTTATTTTCTGTTTTCATATGTTTCATTCATTTTTCAGGAATAACCTAAAAACAGACTGAAATTTTCAAATATGTGGGCTAACCCCTATGAGTTTCTTAAATTTTGGAAAAATTAATAATTTCACCTAGAATGCTTCATTAGAAACCCCTTTACCGCGGAATTGTGTTGAAACAACTTATTTTCTGTTTTTCATATGTTTCATTCATATTTCAGGAATAACCTAAAAACGCACATAAATTTTGGAATATGTGGGCTAACCCCTATAAGTTTATTAAATTTTGAAAAAATTGAAAATTTCTCCTAGAGTGCTTCATTACAAACCCCTTTAACGCGGAATAGTGTTGAAACAACTTATTTTCTCTTTTTCATATGTTTCATTCATCTTTCAGGAATAACCTCAAAACACACTGAAATTTTGGAATATGTGGGCTAACCCGTATGAGTTTTTTAAATTTTGGAAAAATTGGAAATTTCACCTATAATGCTTCATTAGAAACCCTTTTACCGCGGAATAGTGTTGAAACAACTTATTTTCTGTTTTTCATATGTTTCATTCATCTTTCAGGAATAACCTCAAAACGCACATAAATTTTTGAATATGTGGACTAACCCATATGAGTTTATTAAATTTTTGAAATATTGGAAATTTCTCTTAGAATGATTCATTAGAAACCCTTTACCAAGAAATAGTGTTGAAACAACTTATTTTCTGTTTTTCATATGTTTCATTCATCTTTCAGGAATAACGTCAAAATGCCGAGAAATTTTGGAATATGTGGGCTAACCCCTATGAGTTTCTTAAATATTTGAAAAATTGGAAATTTATCCTAGAATGCTTCATTAGAAACCCCTTTACCACGGAATAGTGTTGAAACAACTTATTTTCTGTTTTTCATATGTTTCATTCATCTTTCAGAAATAACCTCAAAACATACTGAAATTTTGGAATATGTGGGTTAACCCCTATGAGTTTCTTAAATTTTTGAAAAATTAATAATTTCACCTAGAATGCTTCATTAGAAACCCCATTACCGCGGAATAGTGTTGAAACAACTTATTTTCTGTTTTTCATATGTTTCATTCATATTTCAGGAATAACCTCAAAACGCACATAAATTTTGGAATATGTGGGCTAACCCCCTATGAGTTTCTTAAATTTTTGAAAAATTGAAAATTCCTCCTATAATGATTCATTAGAAACCCCTTTACCGCGGAATAGTGTTGAAACAACTTATTTTCTCTTTTTCATATGTTTCATTCATCTTTCAGAAATAACCTCAAAACGCACTGAAATTTTGGAATATGTGGGCTAACCCCTATGAGTTTCTTAAATTTTGGAAAAATTGGAAATTTCTCTTAGAATGATTCATTAGAAACCCTTTACCAAGAAATAGTGTTGAAACAACATATTTTCTGTTTTTCATATGTTTCATTCATATTTCAGGGATAACCTCAAAACGCACATAAATTTTGGAATATGTGGGCTAACCCCTATGAGTTTCTTAAATTTTTGAAAAATTGGAAATTTATCCTAGAATGCTTCATTAGAAACCCCTTTACCGCAGAATAGTGTTGAAACAACTTATTTTCTGTTTTTCATATGTTTCATTCATCTTTCAGAAATAACCTCAAAACGCACTGAAATTTTTGAATATGTGGGCTAACCCCTATGAGTTTCTTAAATTTTGGAAAAATTAGAAATTTCTCTTACAATGCTTCATTAGAAACCATTTTACCTCGGAATAGTGTTGAAACAACTTATTTTCTGTTTCCATATGTTTCATTCATTTTTCAGGAATAACCTCAAAACATACTGAAATTTTGGAATATGTGGGTTAACCCCTATGAGTTTCTTAAATTTTTGAAAAATTAAAAATTTCTCCTAGAATGCTTCATTAGAAACCCCTTTACCGCGGAATAGTGTTGAAACAACTTATTTTCTGTTTTTCATATGTTTCATTCATATTTCAGGAATAACCTCAAAACGCACATAAATTTTGGAATATGTGGGCTAACCCCTATGAGTTTCTTAAATTTTTGAAAAATTAGAAATTTCTCCTAGAATGCTTCATTAGAAACCCCTTTACCGCGGAATAGTGTTGAAACAACTTATTTTCTGTTTTTCATATGTTTCATTCATCTTTCAGGAATAACCTCAAAACGCACATAAATTTTGGAATATGTGGGCTAACCACTATGAGTTTCTTAAATTTTTGAAAAATTAGAAATTCCTCCTAGAATGATTCATTAGAAACCCCTTTACCGCGGAATTATGTTGAAACAATTTATTTTCTCTTTTTCATATGTTTCATTCATCTTTCAGAAATAACCTCAAAACGCACTGGAATTTTGGAATAAGTGGTCTAACCCCTATGAGCTTCTTAAATTTTGGAAAAATTAGAAATTTCTCTTAGAATGCTTCATTAGAAATCCTTTTACCTCGGAATAGTGCTGAAACAACTTATTTTCTCTTTTTCATATGTTTCATTCATCTTTCAGAAATAACCTCAAAACGCACTGAAATTTTGGAATATGTGGGCTAACCCCTATGAGTTTCTTAAATTTTGGAAAAATTGGAAATTTCTCTTTGAATGATTCATTAGAAACACTTTACCAAGAAATAGTGTTGAAACAACTTATTTTCTGTTTTTCATATGTGTCATTCATATTTCAGGAATAACCTCAAAACGCACATAAATTTTTGAATATGTGGGCTAACCCCTATGAGTTTCTTAAATTTTGGAAAAATTAGAAATTTCTCTTACAATGCTTCATTAGAAACCATTTTACCTCGGAATAGTGTTGAAACAACTTATTTTCTGTTTCCATATGTTTCATTCATTTTTCAGGAATAACCTCAAAACATACTGAAATTTTGGAATATGTGGGTTAACCCCTATGAGTTTCTTAAATTTTTGAAAAATTAATAATTTCACCTAGAATGTGTAACATCCCTAATTCAATTTTGAGGTTGAAATTGAATAATTAGAAGTTGGGGGTTAATTTCGCGTAAATCAATTTTTCCGGGTGGGTTTAATTGATAAGTTTGGAAGTTTGGGGCCATTTGTGAATTCGAAAAAGATTGGTCACACATATGTATACGCGCGTATGTATCTCCCTCTCCGACCTTGTGCGATTAACCTAGCCGTCAAGTCCTCGTCGCCACGGTAAGAACCCTTCTCTCCCTCCTTAGTTTTTTTTGATGCGATGCGGGGTCGCTCGGGATTGCAGATCGGAGGTTGAGCCGTGGTGAGCTCCCGTGGTGAGCTCCGGTGACGAGCACTCGCCGGTGTGTTGGTTTGGAGTCGGGATTGCAGATCGGAGGTTGGGCCGTGGTGAGCTTCCGTGGTGAGCTCCGGTGGTGAGCGACGGTGCGTGGGTTGGAGTCGGGATTGTGATCGGGTTGGGCTGTGGCGAGCTCCGATGGTGAGCTCCGGCGGTGGCGTCGCTGCACCGGCGATGGTGAAGTCGATGAAGTCGACTACCGGTTTAAGACCGGTTTAATAATAGGATCGAATGTGTTTGATTTGTGTTGATTATTTTATTATTCTTTTATTTTAGGTGGATTAATAGAAGGTTATTCATCCCGGGGAGTTCTAGAAAATTGCTGAATTTTCTCGTGAAACTTTCTGTGCGGAAATAAGGTGAGTGCAGGACCATAGGCGTAATTAAATAATTTTGATAATTGGTGTGATTTCGTGATTATAGGCCGTTTACGATCTCGGAGGGTCTAGATCGAGTGTTTCATGAAATGTTTGATTTATTCGGTATTTTCGTGATAGTCTATATTAATTATCTTAATTATTTGTTAGCCTGTAGATGGGAGGATTGTCTCACTAAGTATTTATCGAAATACTTATGCATCTCTTATATTTTAATTGATGCAGGAAATGAGAAAGTGTGACCGTGGAATCAGGGCGAGGAAGAGGGGGTGATCTAGACTTGTCATTTATTTGAGTATTTAATTTAATAATTTATGATCTGCATTGTTCGGATTTTTAGTCTTGAACCGGGAATTAATTGGTGAGGTTCAGTTATTGTTTATGGGATTTTAATGATTATTTGCAAAAAAAAAATGGGTGCGGTTGTTTCAATTTGGTATCAGAGCATTTACGGTTCTAGGACGGTTTTAAAAAAAAAATTTCCGCTATTAGAACTGTCTATGTGAGTTAGTCAATTGTTGAGCTTGAAGTTCTAGATCATCCTCTTCGAGCCTTCAATGAGATTCCACGGTAAGACTCGTGTTTGTTTTACTATTGCTGTTGTCAATTAGTAACAAGTGGTTATTGCAGATGGTTGATTCTGATAGCGTTGGGCAAGGTCTCAGAGGTCGGGGTGGTCGCGGCGGCCGTGGTCGGGGCGGCAGAACAGGCCGTGGCGGCAGAGGTGGCAGAGGTGGTAGAGGTGGTAGAGGTGGCAGAGCAGCTGCGAATGTGACGCAGAGTGTCACGGTGGAGCAGGGGGCGTATGATCACGCCGAGGGGGAAGGTCAGTCGGAGCCAGCGGCCGTGTATGGTGCGATGCCGGCGCCGGGTGGTGCTCAGGCGGGTGCGGGCCCGAACCCGATGGTGGCTGTTTTGGGCATGTTGGCCCAGCTCTTGGAGAGGTTACCTGGTGTGGTACCGGCTCCAGCTCCAGTGGCGCCACAGGGGGTTGCCGCGATGCCGGGTGTTGTTGCTCCGGGAGTTCCGGGAGTGGTTGCTGAGGCCGAGCCAGTGGTTCCGTCGTACCTGAGGGTGATGGAGCATATGCAGAGGTTGGGCACCAAGTTTTTCAGTGGTGGTGCTCGACCGATTGAGTCTGATGAGTGGAGGTCCTGGTTGGAGAGGAACTTCCAGTCGATCAGATGCCCTGAGGAGTATAGGGTTGACTTGGCGGTGCATTATCTGGAGGGAGATGCACATGAGTGGTGGCAGGGTGCTGCTGCGAGGAGGGCGGGAGTAGTGTTGCCTTGGGACGAGTTCCGGAGGGAGTTCGATCTCAAGTATTTTCCGCGGGAGGCTCGCGACAGGTTACAGGCGGAGTTTCTGTACTTGTCACAGGGGATTCGTTCTGTCCGAGAGTACGAGGCCGAGTTTAACCGGCTGAAGCGGTTTGCTGGTCGGGGTGCAGATACCGAATATGAGTTGATTGGTGCTTTCATGCGAGGTATGCGTATCGATCTCAGGAATCGGTGCATAGTCTGCAAGTTCGAGTCGGTATCCGAACTGGTGGAGTGTGCAGCGCAGCTTGAGGAGGGGATGAGGCAGGAGGCTAGTTTAAAGGCTGCAGTACCAGAGGTTCCGCGACGGCCTCAAAGTCAGAGTGTTGCTCCGAGCAAGGGCGGTAGGTCTGGTCAGCAGCAGGGACAGAAGAGGAAGTGGGAGGATACTTCCAAGGAAGCGGGTTCTGGACCACGTTGTTTCGGGTGCGGAGCCCATGGACATCGCGTGGCGGATTGTTCTCGAGGGGGCCCGGTGTGCTTCCATTGCAAGGAACCCGGTCACCTCAGGAAGGATTGTCCGAAGTTGGCTCAGCCATTTGTGAGGATCGAGGCACCGCCTCCGAAACGGGCCGCAGTGGCACCGAGGGTGTTCACCATAGGCGCGGAGTCAGGCGAGGGGAGTGGCAGCAGACCGATTACTGGTTAGTTACCTTAACTATGTTCTTGTTTTATTGTAATTTCAGTTACTCGCTCTGTAATTGGTGTTTGCTATTTGCCGTGAATCCTTTTCGTGCTTAGGGACCCTTAATGTGGCTGGGGTAGAGTCACATGTGTTGTTTGACTCTGGAGCGTCCCACAGTTTTCCCACACCGGATTGGGTGTCGGGGAGCGGTATCCAAGAGTTGTGTGGGGACCACTCGGGTGTGGTGAGAGTTGCTGGGGGTCGTTTGTTGAGGACTCAGGGCTGTGTGGAGAATGTCGACATTCTTATCGCCGGAGAGCTGATGCCAGCGGATTTGATAGTGTGCCCAGTGGAACTCTATGACATCATTTTGGGTATGGACTGGCTGGGAAAGTTCAAGGCTCATTTGGATTGTCACCGGGGTCGTGTGGCTTTCGAGCATGCTAACAGAAGACTGGTTTATCAGGGAGTGAGACCGGTGCCGGGAGGCATCGTCGTTTCCGCGGTCCAAGCGGAGCGTTTGATCGAGCAGGGTTGTGAGGCCTATTTGGCTACCATTTCGATACCTGGGGAGGTTGGGGAGTCAGCGGTGCGGGATATTGAGGTGGTCTGGGAGTTCGAGGATGTGTTCCAGCAGTTGAGCGGGTTACCACCATCCAGGTCGGATCCTTTTACCATTGAGTTAGAGCCGGGGACGACCCCGTTGTCTAAGGCTCCTTACAGGATGGCTCCAGCGGAGATGGCTGAGCTTAAGAAGCAGCTCGAGGAGTTGTTGGAAAAGGGTTTCATTAGACCGAGCAGTTCCCCGTGGGGTGCACCGGTACTGTTCGTCAAGAAGAAGGATGGGAGCTTCCGGTTGTGCATTGATTATCGGGGGCTGAACCGGGTTACTGTGAAGAACAAGTACCCATTACCGAGGATCGATGAGTTGTTAGATCAGTTGCAGGGTGCTTCGTGGTTCTCTAAGATTGATTTGGCATCGGGTTATCATCAGATCCCGATAGCGGAGTCGGACATCAGGAAGACGGCTTTCAGGACGAGATACGGGCACTACGAGTTTGTGGTGATGCCGTTTGGGTTGACGAATGCACCGGCTGCGTTTATGAGGTTGATGAACGGCGTGTTCCAGGAGTATCTGGATGAGTTCGTCATCATTTTTATCGACGACATTCTAGTGTATTCGAAGAGTCCTGAGGAGCACATGGTTCACCTGAGGAAAGTTCTGGAGAAGCTACGGGAGCAGAAGTTGTTCGCTAAGCTGAGCAAGTGTAGTTTCTGGCAGCGGGAGATCGGATTTCTGGGGCACGTCGTATCTGATCGTGGTGTTTCAGTGGACCCGGAGAAGATTCGCTCGATTGAGGAGTGGCCGAGACCGAAGAATGCCTCGGAGATTCGCAGTTTTCTGGGTCTGGCGGGTTATTACAGGAGGTTCGTCAAGGGGTTTGCTAGTATGGCGCAGGCCATGACCAAGTTGACCGGGAAGGACGTTCCTTTCGTGTGGTCGGACCAGTGTGAGGAGAGATTTGTGAAGCTCAAGGAGATGCTGGTGAGTACTCCGGTGTTAGCCTTGCCTAAGCAGGATGAGCCATATGTTGTGTTCACAGACGCGTCCAGGCTGGGGCTCGGTTGTGTATTGATGCAGCAGGGTAAGGTAATCGCATATGCTTCCAGGCAGCTGAGGAAACATGAATGCAATTATCCTACTCACGATCTTGAGATGGCTGCAGTGGTGTTTGCATTGAAGATCTGGAGGTCTTATCTGTATGGCGGTAAGGTTCAGGTGTTCACAGACCACAAAAGTCTAAAGTACATCTTTACCCAGCCGGAACTGAATCTGCGACAGAGGCGATGGATGGAGCTTGTTGCGGATTATGACCTGGAGATAGCTTACCATCCCGGTAAAGCGAATCTTGTAGCCGATGCTTTGAGCAGGAAGCGGGTTATTTTAGACACTGAGCGAGATACAGAAGCGTTGGTAGGCATGGTGAGTGCCCTGAGACTGTGTGCTGTGTCTGAGGAACCTGAGCCGTTGGGTTTAGAGGCGGTGGATCAGGCGGACATTCTGACTAGGGTGCGGGTAGCACAGCAGTTGGATGAGGAATTAATGCAGGCTGGCAGGGCAGAGCGGTCTGAGTATGAGTTATCCAGCAATGGAACTATCCTTTTGAGGGGCAGGGTGTGTGTACCGAAGGACGAAGTGCTGAGGCAGGAAATCCTGAGGGAAGCACATCAGAGTCGTTTCTCTATTCATCCAGGAGCTACCAAGATGTACCGTGACCTCAAACGGTATTACCAGTGGGTAGGGATGAAGAAGGATGTTGCCAACTGGGTTGCGGGGTGTGATACCTGTCAGTTGGTGAAGGCTGAGCATCAGGTTCCGAGCGGGTTGTTGAGGAGTTTACCCATTCCGGAGTGGAAGTGGGACATGATCACCATGGATTTCGTGGTGGGTCTGCCGGTTTCGCGAACCCAGGACGCTATTTGGGTCATCGTCGATAGGTTGACCAAGTCTGCGCACTTCTTGGCCATAAAAAAGACCGACGGTGCGGAAGTGTTGGCCAAGAGGTACGTCAGGGAGATTGTGAAGCTGCATGGGGTACCGGTGAGTATAGTGTCGGATCGAGATCCGAAGTTCTCCTCGCTGTTCTGGGGCGCTTTCCAGAAGGAGATGGGCACTAAGGTACACATGAGTACAGCTTATCATCCCCAGACCGATGGGCAGTCGGAGAGGATTATCCAGACGTTGGAGGATCTGTTGAGGATGTGTGTGTTGGATTGGGGTGGACATTGGGCGGATCATCTGAATCTAGTGGAGTTTGCGTACAATAACAGCTACCAGGCTAGTATCGGCATGGCACCATTTGAGGCGTTGTATGGTAGGCCTTGCAGGACCCCGATATGTTGGACACAAGTGGGGGAGAGGAGCCTGTTGGGAGCTGACTTTGTGCAGGAGACGACTGAGAAGGTCCGGATTGTGAAGTTGAACATGAAGGAAGCTCAAGACCGTCAGAAAAGCTACGCAGATCGGCGTAGGAAGGAGCTGGAGTTCGCAGTTGGCGATTTGGTCTACCTGAAAATGGCCATGTTGAGGGGTCCGAACAGGTCCATTTCCGAGACGAAGTTGAGTCCACGGTATATGGGTCCCGTCAGGGTGCTGGAGCGGGTCGGACCGGTGGCTTATCGGTTAGAGTTGCCGGAGTCTATGCAGGCATTTCACAAGGTGTTCCACGTGTCGATGCTGAAGAAATGTTTGCACAAGGATGATCAGGTGGTCACGGGGGTGCCATCAGATTTGACACCGAGCATGGTGGTGGAGGCGAGGCCTCTGAGAGTCCAAGATCGTCGGGTGAGAGTGATCAGGAGGAAGAAGGTTCCTGAGATGCAGGTGCTGTGGGACTGCAATGGAGCCGAGGAGGTGACTTGGGAGCCGGAAGCGAAGTTGAAGCGCAAATTTCCCAAGTGGTTCGGCAAACTGGAGGGTTAGCCGGGTGTTCCCATATCGTTGTAACCATGGTGTTGGGATTTTGGGAGTTATTGCGTTGTTGTACTCGTCTATTTTATGTTGTTATAACTAATCGATGTACTTTGGAGCTTTTGATTATTCAATAAGAAGGTGTTTTCATTGAATATGTTGAGCGGTGGGTTTACTAGAGAATTAGTAGACAGGTTGGCGGGCTACTAGTGGTAGTGGTCCGATAGCGGGGGTGCGGATACTAGGTGTTTAGTAGCTGCATAGGGCTGATAGATCCGGATTGGTTTGGCACAGGGTGGTGACCCATATAGCGGCATCGGAGTGCACTGGTGAGTCACTGCCGAGTGTACTTGGCCGGTTGGGTTTCGACGTGATTCCTGATTGGTGAGACAGGTCACTAGAGAGATTGCCGTTGTCTGGCTCTCTATGCGTTAGACGGATCGATCCATGGTGTTGGGTCGTGAAGTCGTTATACTCCCGGGCGTTGGAGTGGTTGGCCAAACCAAGTAGGGAACTATGGCACTATGGTGTGGAGCCGTGATACCGTTGTTAGTGGAGTTGGAATAGCGGTCGTGCTACGCTGAGTTGGATTAGCAGTTGTGCTATGTTGTGGATGTTAGCTGGATGTTAGATTCGAGGACGAATCTACGTTAGTGGGGGAGAATTGTAACATCCCTAATTCAATTTTGAGGTTGAAATTGAATAATTAGAAGTTGGGGGTTAATTTCGCGTAAATCAATTTTTCCGGGTGGGTTTAATTGATAAGTTTGGAAGTTTGGGGCCATTTGTGAATTCGAAAAAGATTGGTCACACATATGTATACGCGCGTATGTATCTCCCTCTCCGACCTTGTGCGATTAACCTAGCCGTCAAGTCCTCGTCGCCACGGTAAGAACGCTTCTCTCCCTCCTTAGTTTTTTTTGATGCGATGCGGGGTCGCTCGGGATTGCAGATCGGAGGTTGGGCCGTGGTGAGCTCCCGTGGTGAGCTCCGGTGACGAGCACTCGCCGGTGTGTTGGTTTGGAGTCAGGATTGCAGATCGGAGGTTGGGCCGTGGTGAGCTTCCGTGGTGAGCTCCGGTGGTGAGCGACGGTGCGTGGGTTGGAGTCGGGATTGTGATCGGGTTGGGCTGTGGCGAGCTCCGATGGTGAGCTCCGGCGGTGGCGTCGCTGCACCGGCGATGGTGAAGTCGATGAAGTCGACTAACGGTTTAAGACCGGTTTAATAATAGGATCGAGTGTGTTTGATTTGTGTTGATTATTTTATTATTCTTTTATTTTAGGTGGATTAATAGAAGGTTATTCATCCCGGGGAGTTCTAGAAAATTGCTGAATTTTCTCGTGAAACTTTCTGTGCGGAAATAAGGTGAGTGCAGGACCATAGGCGTAATTAAATAATTTTGATAATTGGTGTGATTTCGTGATTATAGGCCGTTTAAGATCTCGGAGGGTCTAGATCGAGTGTTTCATGAAATGTTTGATTTATTCGGTATTTTCGTGATAGTCTATATTAATTATCTTAATTATTTGTTAGCCTGTAGATGGGAGGATTGTCTCACTAAGTATTTATCGAAATACTTATGCATCTCTTATATTTTAATTGATGCAGGAAATGAGAAAGTGTGACCGTGGAATCAGGGCGAGGAAGAGGGGGTGATCTAGACTTGTCATTTATTTGAGTATTTAATTTAATAATTTATGATCTGCATTGTTCGGATTTTTAGTCTTGAACCGGGAATTAATTGGTGAGGTTCAGTTATTGTTTATGGGATTTTAATGATTATTTGCAAAAAAAAAATGGGTGCGGTTATTTCAGAATGCTTCATTAGAAACTCCATTACCGCGGAATAGTGTTGAAACAACTTATTTTCTGTTTTTCATATGTTTCATTCATATTTCAGGAATAACCTCAAAACGAACATAAATTTTGGAATATGTGGGCTAACCCCTATGAGTTTCTTAAATTTTTGAAAAATTGGAAATTCCTCCTAGAATGATTCATTAGAAACCCCTTTACCGCGGAATAGTGTTGAAACAACTTATTTTCTCTTTTTCATATGTTTCATTCATCTTTCAGAAATAACCTCAAAACGCATTGAAATTTTGGAATATGTGGGCTAACCCATATGAGTTTCTTAAATTATGGAAAAATTGGAAATTTCTCCTAGAATGCTTCATTAGAAACCCCTTTACCGCGGAATAGTGCTGAAACAACTTATTTTCTCTTTTTCATATGTTTCATTCATCTTTCAGAAATAACCTCAAAACGCACTGAAATTTTGAAATATGTGGGCTAACCCCTATGAGTTTCTTTAATTTTTTAAAAATTGGTAATTTCTCCTAGAATGATTCATTAGAAACTCTTTACCATGAAATAGTGTTTAAACAACTTATTTTCTGTTTTTCATATGTTTCATTCATATTTCAGTAATAACCTCAAAACGCACATAAATTTTGGAATATGTGGGCTAACCGCCATGAGTTTATTAAATTTTGAAAAAATAGAAAATTTCTCCTAAAATGCTTCATTAGAAACCCCTTTAACGCGGAATAGTGTTGAAACAACTTATTTTCTCTTTTTCATATGTTTCATTCGTCTTTCAGGAATAACCTCATAACGCACTGAAATTTTGGAATATGTAGGCTAACCCCTATGAGTTTCTTAAATTTTGGAAAAATTGGAAATTTCTCCTAGAATGCTTCATTAGAAACCCCTTTACCGCGGAATAGTGTTGAAACAGCTTATTTTCTGTTTTTCATATGTTTCATTCATATTTCAGGAATAACCTCAAAACGCACATAAATTTTGGAATATGTGGGCTAACAACCCCTATGAGTTTCTTAAATTTTTGAAAAATTAAAAATTCCTCCTAGAATGAATCATTAGAAACCCTTTTACCGCGGAATAGTATTGAAACAACTTATTTTCTCTTTTTTCATATGTTTAATTCATCTTCCAGAAATAACCTCAAAACGCACTGAAATTTTGGAATATGTGGGCTAACCCCTATGAGTTTCTTAAATTTTGGAAAAATTGGAAATTTCTCCTAGAATGCTTCATTAGAAACCCTTTTACCTCGGAATAGTGTTGAAACAACTTATTTTCTGTTTTCATATGTTTCATTCATTTTTCAGGAATAACCTCAAAACACACTGAAATTTTGGAATATGTGGGCTAACCCCTATGAGTTTCTTAAATTTTTGAAAAATTAATAATTTCACCTAGAATGCTTCATTAGAAACCTTTTACCCCGGAATAGTGTTGAAACAACTTATTCTCTATTTTTCATATGTTTCATTCATATTTCAGGAATAACCTCAAAACGAACATAAATTTTGGAATATGTGGGCTAACCCCTATGAGTTTCTTAAATTTTTGAAAAATTGGAAATTCCTCCTAGAATGATTCATTAGAAACCCCTTTACCGCGGAATAGTGTTGAAACAACTTATTTTCTGTTTTTCATATGTTTCATTCATATTTCAGGAATAACCTCAAAACGCACATAAATTTTGGAATATGTGGGCTAACCCCTATGAGTTTCTTAAATTTTTGAAAAATTGGAAATTCCTCCTAGAATGATTCATTAGAAACCCATTTACCGCGGAATAGTGTTGAAACAACTTATTTTCTCTTTTTCATATGTTTCATTCATCTTTCAGAAATAACCTCAAAACGCACTGAAATTTTGGAATATGTGGGCTAACCCCTATGAGTTTCTTAAATTTTGGAAAAATTGGAAATTTCTCTTAGAATGATTCATTAGAAACACTTTACCAAGAGATAGTGTTGAAACAACTTATTTTCTGTTTTTCATATGTTTCATTCATATTTCAGGAATAACCTCAAAGCGCACATAAATTTTGGAATATGTGGGCTAACCCCTATGATTTTCTTAAATTTTTGAAAAATTAGAAATTTCTCCTAGAATGCTTCATTAGAAACCCCTTTACCGCAGAATAGTGTTGAAACAACTTATTTTCTGTTTTTCATATGTTTCATTCATATTTCAGGAATAACCTCAAAACGCACATAAATTTTGGAATATGTGGGCTAACCCCTATGAGTTTCTTAAATTTTTGAAAAATTGGAAATTCCTCCTAGAATGATTCATAAGAAACCCATTTACCGCGGAATAGTGTTGAAACAACTTATTTTCTCTTTTTCATATGTTTCATTCATCTTTCAGAAATAACCTCAAAACGCACTGAAATTTTGGAATATGTGGGCTAACCCCTATGAGTTTCTTAAATTTTGGAAAAATTGGAAATTTCTCTTAGAATGATTCATTAGAAACACTTTACCAAGAAATAGTGTTGAAACAACTTATTTTCTGTTTTTCATATGTTTCATTCATATTTCAGGAATAACCTCAAAATGCACATAAATTTTGGAATATGTGGGCTAACCCCTATGATTTTCTTAAATTTTTGAAAAATTAGAAATTTCTCCTAGAATGCTTCATTAGAAACCCCTTTACCGCAGAATAGTGTTGAAACAACTTATTTTCTGTTTTTCATATGTTTCATTTATCTTTCAGGAATAACCTCAAAACGCACATAAATTTTTGAATATGTGGACTAACCCCTACTAGTTTATTAAATTTTTGAAATATTGGAAATTTCTCTTAGAATGATTCATTAGAAACCCTTTACCAAGAAATAGTGTTGAAACAACTTATTTTCTGTTTTTCATATGTTTCATTCATATTTCAGGAATAACCTCAAAACGAACATAAATTTTGGAATATGTGGGCTAACCCCTATGAGTTTCTTAAATTTTTGAAAAATTGGAAATTCCTCCTAGAATGATTCATTAGAAACCCCTTTACCGCGGAATAGTGTTGAAACAACTTATTTTCTCTTTTTTCATATGTTTAATTCATCTTTCAGAAATAACCTCAAAACGCAATGGACCTGTTCGGACCTCTCAGCAAAGCCATCTTGAGATACAAACTATCTCCCACCTCAAACACAAGCTCTTTCCGCCTCTTATCAGCATAACTCTTTTGCCGATCTTGGGCCTCTTTCATGTTCAGCTTCAAAACCCGGATCTTCTCCGTAGTTTCCTGAACAAAATTCGCACCCAAAGTGCTCCTCTCCCCCACTTGTGTCCAACACAACGGGGTACGACATGGCCTCCCATACAGAGCCTCATATGGAGCCATCCCAATACTCGCCTGGTAACTATTGTTATACGCAAACTCAACCAAGCTCAAGTGATCCACCCAGTGACCACCCCAATCCAGCACGCACATCCTCAACAAATCCTCCAGAGTCTGGATGGTCCGCTCGGACTGCCCATCTGTCTGAGGATGATACGCCGTGCTCAAGTGCACCTTCGTGCCCATCTCTGCCTGAAACGCATTCCAGAACTCCGATGTGAACTTAGGATCCCGGTCCGAAACAATGCTCACCGGTACTCCATACAGTCTCACAATCTCCTGCACGTACTTCCTAGCCAAAACCGTCGCCCCATCGGTCTTCTTAATGGCCAGAAAACGCGCACACTTAGTCAATCAATCAACGATGACCCAAACAGCATCCTTGGTCCGAGAAACTGGTAAACCCACCACGAAATCCATCGTGATCATATCCCACTTCCACTCTGGAATGGGTAAACTCCGCAACAAACCACTCGGGACCTGGTGCTCCGCCTTCACTAACTGGCACACGTTGCACGACGCAACCCAGTTAGCCACATCCTTCTTCATCCCGACCCAATGATAATAGCGCTTGAGATCGCGGTACATCTTAGTCGCTCCTGGATGAATCGCGAACATACTCGAATGAGCCTCACTCAGGATCTCTCGTCGCAAATCCTCATCCAAAGGTACGCATACCCTCCCACTAACAAAGATAGTGCCGTTCGCAGATACCTGATACTCAGAACCCTCATCTTTTTCCTGAGCCAACCGAACTCTGCTCAAAAGATCCGCCTGGTTAGCCGCCTCTAAGCCCAAAGGTTCCTGAGATACAACACATAAGCGCAATGTGCTAATCTCGCTCACCAAAGACTCTACCTCGAGCTCCCGAGCCAAAGCCACCCGCTTCCGACTCAACGCATCCGCAACCAGATTAGCCTTACCAAGATGGTAAGCTATCTCAAGATCATAATCGGCCACTAGCTCCATCCAGCGCCTCTGCCTCAAATTCATCTCAGGCTGAGTGAAAATGTACTTCAAGCTCTTATGATCTGTGAACACCTGCACCTTTCCGCCATAAAGATAAGATCTCCAAATCTTTAAAGCGAAAACGACTGCAGCCATCTCCAGGTCATGGGTAGGGTAGTTGCCCTCATGCTTCCGCAGCTGCCGCGAAGCATAGGCAATAACCTTCCCCCGCTGCATCAACACACAACCAAGACCCACTCCCGACGCATCGGTATACACCACGTAAGGCTCACCCGACTCAGGCAACGCCAATACTGGAGTACTAGTCAACAAGGCCTTCAGTTCCGCGAAACTCTCCTCACACTCCGAGGACCACACGAAAGGAACATCCTTCCCCGTCAGCTTCGTCATACACTTAGCCAAACTCGCGAAACCCTTGACGAACCGCTGATAATACCCTGCCAACCCAAGAAAACTCCGAATCTCAGTAGCATTCCTCGGCCAAGTACTAATGGCCTGGATCTTCTCCGGATCTACCGACACTCCCTCCGCAGAGACAATGTGACCCAGAAAACCGATCTCCCGCTGCCAGAAGCTACACTTGCTCAACTTAGCAAATAACTTCTGTTCCCGCAGCTTCGAAAGAACCACACGCAGATGCACCTCATGCTCCTCCCGGCTCCTCGAATACACCAAGATATCATCGATAAAGATGATCACGAACTCATCTAGATACTCCTGGAAAACGCTGTTCATCAATCTCATAAATGCAGCCGGTGCATTTGTCAACCCAAATGGCATCACCACAAACTCGTAGTGGCCATAACGAGATCTGAAAGCCGTCTTCCGGATATCTACCTCGTCGATGGGAATCTGATGATATCCCGACGCCAAGTCAATCTTGGAGAACCAAGTAGCCCCTCTCAATTGATCCAACAACTCATCAATCCGAGGAAGAGGATACCTGTTCTTCACTGTGACTCGGTTAAGTCCCCGATAGTCAATACACAACCGGAAACTCCCGTCCTTCTTCTTCACGAATAACACTGGTGCTTCCCACGGTGAAGAACTCGGACGAATAAACCCCTTGCTCAACAACTCCTCCAGCTGCTTCTTCAGCTCTGCCATCTCCGCTGGAGCCATCCTATAAGGAGCCCTGGATATCGGTGCCGTCCCCGGTTCCAAGTCGATCGTGAAAGGATCCGACCTAGATGGTGGCAACCCCTGCAACGACTGGAACACATCCTGGAACTCACAAGCCACAAGAATATCCTGAACCCTAGCCTCTCCGACGGCCTCCGGCAAGGAAATGGTAGCCAAATACGCCTCGCAACCTCTCTCGATCAGACGCTCCGCGTGCACAACCGAGATCACGAGACTCCCGGAAGTCGGTCTCACACCCTGATACACCAACTTCCCTTTCCCCTGGTCGAACTCGACTCGCCCTCGGTGACAGTCCAAATGCGCTCTGAACTTCCCGAGCCAATCCATGCCCAAGATGACATCGTACAGCTCCACTGAGCAGATAATCAAATCGGCAGCCATGGACTCTCCTGCTACCTGAACATCCACATCTCGCACCCGACCGTGAATCCTCAGGAGCTTCCCTCTGGCAACCTCCACGAAACCCAAACTCACACCGGGCTCGCTCCGTAGATTAGCCTTCTCGGCAAACTCCGGGGAAACGAAGCAATGCGATGCTCCCGTGTCAAACAACACATGACACTTTACACCTCCAACACACAAGGTCCCTGCACATATACATGTGCCGAGAACCTTAACACCCCGACAAGCACGACATTCCCCAATACAGAATTAAACTTAGATGAGTCTAAGAAAAATACCTGTGATCGGCCTGGAACTCGGCTCTCCGATACTCAACGTGTTTTGAATTACACTAAGTGAAACAGATGTAATTGAAAGCAGTGCATAAATTAAAAGGGTTGTAATTCAATTGGGAGAATATAGGCCCAGGGTTTTTCTCATGAAATCAATGAATGCAGACTAACTAACTAACATGATTCAGATTACGCACGGTTCTTGAACTCAAATCACTAAAATATAGCTAACCAACTCTCGTTGCGAAAACTATCTAAATATAAATCCTATGAATTCCAAATCTCTTTGCGAATCCTAAAGTCTAAATCAGCTTTAAAGTTCTGGTTTGATATGTTCACAAATCAATTAAACCAAATCTCTTTGCGAATAATCAATTTGCTCACCTAAGGTTCTATCAGGTAATTAATCGCACTCTCGTGCCTAATCAATTATCCTAAGATCTAAGTTCCAGATTCGTCAACCTAGAATTAGCTTTGAGAACAACCTATGGTGAAGAACTAATTCAGATAGTGAATCCTAAACAGATAATTAACCTAGCATTCAAAGAAATCCTTATGAGAAAACCCTAAACCTAAAGTGGATCTACTCAGACATGGAGAATGAAACAATCAACATAACTGAATAAATCATCAATAAAATAATCAGAGTAACAAGAGGTTTTGAGATCTGATCTCGGACGAAGGGAGATTCAGACTTGTCTCTCTAAACCAAAGTAAAATCAAAGTATCAAAAGCATAGCCTAAAAGTGGCTGTAAAATCCCTATAAATAACCTAAAACACGTTCTGGGCCTTTTCTGTAGTTAATAAAGTCTTCTGGACCAAGTTGCAGGGTCTTTAAACTTGTAAAATCACGTTTTTCCCCGTCTGCAGTTGGTATCGGTCGATACTGGACTGGTGTCGGTCGATACTGTACAGTGTCGGTCGATACTGTACAGTGTCGATCGACAGACTGGACTGTTTTTACGAAAACTGGAATAACTTTCGATCGCACCGTTGGAATGGTCTCAAACCACTTCCAAATGAAAGCTAATCCATTGATCTGTCTTGTATCCAAATTTGAGCTCAATCCATCGGTGGGAAGTTCTTCAACGAATGCCAAACTTCTGATGTCTCTGCTTGACTCTGCTCCTTTTCTCCCAAAATGCTCCAGAATCCTCCAAAAACTCCAATTAAGCTCCAAACGTGCTAAAACCTGTAAAAGACTCTAAAAGACTCTATAATAGAATAAAGACTCGATAAAAAGGACTTATATCATGGCTTAAACGGGGTAAAAACCATGATATATCAACTCCCCCAGACTTAGCATTTGCTTGCCCTCAAGCAAATAGAAGACTAAACCATAGAAAGAGGTTTGAAAACATAGAGACTCACCTGTTCACGAACCATCGAAATGACCTTTTTCCCAAGTATCCAAATGTTACCAAATCAGCTTTTGATCTAACCACCATGTACTTCTCCGTAGACATTCGCAGCTTTCCCAGACTCCACACATTATCCCACAGCATTGTTCAAATAAAACCTTCATCGCCAGTTTCATCGCTGTAGCCAATGTTCAAGAACCTTCTAGATTCTTTACCATACAATATCATGACAAGGAACCACCCTTTTTCACACTTTTTGTATCAATTTCTCTCCCCCACACTTATTTCTTATTATGTTCTTTCTTTTATTTTCAGCTTTGCATATACACATTAATGAATGAGACGCGAGTATTGATGGTGTTTGCCACCAAATCCCCGGTTCTTCCTTCTCTATGTATCAAAGGATGTAGGCGAATAATGGCATCATAGGAAAATCCTAGCCTCGCTTCCAATCCTTTATGTGATCATTCCCTCTTAAGTAGAATAATGGGATCGCTGGAAATTTTCCTAACCCTCTACTCAGAAGAAAATCATTTCAATCTTTTATGCTCTTATTTATCAACTTATAACAGGGGAGACATATACTATTAATCTAAACACATGGGTTCCTTTATCAGATATGAATGATGAATCAAGCTCTATGAACACTAACCACATCGATGAAGTGCAAAAATTTGGCTCATGCTTCAGAAGAACTCTGCTGGAGACATGGATGTTTTCTAGTCAACTGGTCAGTCCTTGGATTTTTCATTAGTCGATCTAGAGTTGGTCCTGTAACACTGTGCACTCAAAAACAAAATCAAATCAATAGGTTCAAGCACATGATCATCATCTCCAACAAGTTTTGACTCAATAAAACGTTTTTGACTCGATAAAACAACTGACTCTAAGAAAAACAAAAACAATGTCAGCAGACACCTCCCACAGACTTGAACAACACTGTCCCCAATGTTATCTAGCCTAGAGTCAGTGAAAGAAAACAAAAGAACATAATAAAATTGGGAAAAACAAGAAGTTACCTTGCTGGAACATAGAGTATCGACCGACACACAACCTGTATCGATCGATACAGGCTTAAGTCGACACAGAATTTCATCATTGCCCGTAGGGTATCGATCGATACCCTGGCGATTTCGTCAAGGCCAGTTCAGCTTCTCCTCGTTTGCTCCAATCTGATTCACTCAAGACACAAAAAACGAAAAATAAAAGAAATAAAAGACTCACCAGTGGGTTGCCTCCCACCAAAAGCTCGTTTAACGTCAATAGCTTGACTGTAACGCCCTTCAGGCTGGATAAGAGTGAGAGCTTGCATCAAAACAGGCTCCACAACTTGACATTGCTAGCTTCAGAGTTTTGCTCAACATGTTTTCCACAAACTCCTGTCCTTTTTCTTTCAGCTCTGAAGTGAGAAGAATTCGTGCGTTGGAGAATGGTTTCGAAGTTCCCTTGCACTTCACCTTACACTGAATTGAATCTCTATCGCACTTTTGAGGGGTTAAAATCACAGAGGGATCACCCTTCACTTCTTTGCTCTTCACCTTCTCCTTTGCCTTAACTGTTTCGACGTCTTTCTTGATGAGGACAGAAGGACTATCTAGAACGTCTGTGACAGTTGGCTCGTCAGGAGGTTCTTCTAAAAGATCAGTTACCAACGTCTCTCCTGTGACAATGGTGATGCAAGAGATATGTGTAGGAGTTCTTCTAATAGGGGTGGCTTCGTAGTATACCTCCTTATCAATGTATGAGAACGAGATTCTCTTGCTTGGGGTATCCATAACCGCTCCAACCGTAGCCATGAACGGTCTTCCAATGATCAATTGCGTAGTAGAATTTGCACTCATCTCCACAACTTGAAAATCAGTAGGGACCAAACAACCTCCTACTGTGACAAGTAAATCTGCGATTGCGCCATAAGGAGTTGAGGTTGAAGAGTTCGCGAATGTGATAGATGTCTTGGGAGATTGAATATCAGCTCTCAATCTCTCTGCAATTGCCCTTGACATGACATTAACGCTAGCCCCTGAGTCGACGAGAGACTCCTTGAATTTAGCTCCAGAGATAGAGCATGGTACAGAGAAGATTCCTGGGTCTTCCCTCTTAGTCAGCTGCGTCAGTAGAGGTGGTCGAGGGTATTGCTCTTTAGGCTTGTAGCCCCTCTCTTCAATCAACTCAGGTGATCTCATCAATTCTGGTTCGATCTGCGAGGGGTATCGATCGATACTCGGTGGTGTATCGATTGATACTCGGGACTTTGACACGTTTCAAGAAAGGGTTTGGACTGGTATCGATCGATACTCGATGGTGTCGGTCGATACCTTGGAGATTTCAGGATCCTCTTCGTCGTTCTTGGTAGAATTGGCTAAAATCTTGGCAGTCTGGGCCAACTGTGTGTCCAAAATCGTCTGACGAACACTGAGAGCCTCGATTTTGCTATTCAGATCAGTGTACAAGGTATCCAACCTCCCGTTGAAAGTCGATGTCATCTGCTGCTGTCCGTGAAGAAGCTGTTCAAGCATGGATTCTATCCTGTTTTCAGAAGTTCTAGGTGGTGTGGGTGGGTATTGATACCTTTGATCTTGGGATCCAGCTCCACCAACGTAGTTAACATGCTCCACTGCATTTCCTTCAGCAAAGCGAACAGTCTTCTTCTGCCTGCCCATCAACAAATTATGCACCGAATCCAGCTTCGCATGCACCTCAGCAATCTGTAACCCATCCATGCTTCCAGCCTAGTTCCTTCGCTCAAGGTCTGCATTCTTGGCGCTATGGCTAGATGCAAAGTTCTCAATCAACTGATAAGCATCGTCAGGATATCTGGTAAAGAAGTTTCCATTGCTGGAAGAGTCCAATGCCATCTGGTACCTACAGTCAATCCCTCTGAAGAAGAAAGTCAGAAACTGAACCATATCGAAACCATGATGCGGACAATCCCTCTGATAAGATCTGAATCGCACCCAAGCAACCTTAAGTCCCTCAGTTTCTCCCTGAGAAAATTTAGAGATCTTGTTCCTGAGCTCTTCGGATCTCGCATCATCGAAAAAATTGTTTAGGAAAGCGCTCTTAATCTCTTCCCAGGTAGTCAGTGATCCAGGAGGTAACTGCCTCAGCCAGTAAGTAGCTTCCCCACCAAGAGAGTATGAGAACAGCTTACAGAAAAGGAATTCATTGGACACTCCTTCGTATTTCACGCTAGTGACCAAATCTTCGAATTTCTCAATGTGGTCCATAGGATGTTCATGAGGGAGACCATGAAAGAGATGCGATCCCACTAGAGCAAAGTAAGCAGGCTTCAGCTCAAAGTCATTCCTCCGGAACGTAGGAATACGGATCGCTGATCGATTGGTATAATACTGATGAGGCATGTTGTACTCACCAATCGTTCGACAACGATTAACCACTGCATCATCCCCAACGTTGGCACGCCCAGCTGGCGCGACAATCTCATCAGAAACAGTAAGAGGAACAACGACGGTTCCAGCTGCATCAGGTCTTAATATCGCTGTGTTGCTCATCTCTGATGTCTGCTTCATCTTCCCGTTTGCACGTTCCAAATTCACACCTGAAACACACTAGGTAAGACACGTTAGTAACACAAAACACGTTAAGTATCGATCGACACTGGATGGTATCGATCGATATCAACAAAGAAATCGCCCTAGTATCGACCGATACTGATGAGTATCGATCGATACCGACGAACTTAGTCGAAACTCTACAGCTAAAATCTAATGGCGAATTGAGTCCCCGGCAACGGCGCCAAATTTGATATTCTCAAATTAAAACCCTAACAGTACTAAAGCAGTAGTCGTAGTATAGTTAGGGATCGAATCCACAAAGACTCAAGGAAACACACAATAGATTCTAGATGTTGAATTACGCTAAGTGAAACATATGTAATTGAAAGCAGTGCAGAAGTTAAAGGGGTTGTAATTCAATTGGGAGAATATAGGCCCAGGGTTTTTCTCAGGAAATCAATGAATGCAGACTAACTAACTAACAGGATTCAGATTACGCACGGTTCTTGAACTCAAATCACTAAAATATAGCTAACCAACTCTCGTTGCGAAATCTATCTAAATCTAAATCCTATGAATTCCAAATCTCTTTGCGAATCCTAAAGTCTAAATCAGCTTTAAAGTTCAGGTTTGATATGTTCACAAATCAATTAAACCAAATCTCTTTGCGAATAATCAATTTGCTCACCTAAGGTTCTATCAGGTAATTAATCGCACTCTCGTGCCTAATCAATTATCCTAAGATCTAAGTTCCAGATTCGTCAACCTAGAATTAGCTTTGAGAACAACCTATGGTGAAGAACTAATTCAGATAGTGAATCCTAAATAGATAATTAACCTAGCATTCAAAGAAATCCTTATGAGAAAACCCTAAACCTAAAGTGGATCTACTCAGACATGGAGAATGAAACAAGCAACATAACTGAATAAATCATCAATAAAATAATCAGAGTAACAAGAGGTTTTGAGATCTGATCTCGGACGAAGGGAGATTCAGACTTGTCTCTCTAAACCAAAGTAAAATCAAAGTATCAAAAGCATAGCCTAAAAGTGGCTGTAAAATCCCTATAAATAACCTAAAACACGTTCTGGGCCTTTTCTGTAATTAATAAAGTCTTCTGGACCAAGTTGCAGGGTCTTTAAACTTGTAAAATCACGTTTTACCCCGTCTGCAGTTGGTATCGGTCGATACTGGACAGGTGTCGGTCGATACTGTACAGTGTCGATCGACAGACTGGACTGTCTTCACGAAAACTGGCATAACTTTCGATCGCACCGTTGGAATGGCCTCAAACCACTTCCAAATGAAAGCTAATCCATTGATCTGTCTTGTACCCAAATTTGAGCTCAATCCATCGGTGGGAAGTTCTTCAACGAATGCCAAACTTCTGATGTCTCTGCATGACTCTGCTCATTTTCTCCCAAAATGCTCCAGAATCCTCCAAAACTCCAATTAAGCTCCAAACGTGCTAAAACCTGTAAAAGACTCTAAAAGACTCTATAATAGAATAAAGACTCGATAAAAAGGACTTATATCATGGCTTAAACGGGGTAAAAACCATGATATATCAAACATATGTGATCTAGTTTCTATATCCATAGAAAATGGGTCTATGTATTAAAACAAGAAAACAAAATTATTCAAAATTATCCCAAAATAAGTGGACTTACCCCCTACGAGAATTCAATTTTTTCGAGCAAATGTAGAAAATAGTGAAAGTAATCCTCCTTTTCTATTTCTAAAAACTAAACCATATTCCAACGCTATATTAATGTTAACTTAACTAATTTTAAAGGGTTTTTAGTATATTTATACATTTTTAAGAAGTAATTTGATAAACCTCATATACGCCCTAAATCGGTGGACTAACCCCTACGAGATCTCAATTTTATAAAGAAGCGGGGACCATTAGGGACCCAAACATATGTGATCTAGTTTCTATATCCATAGAATATGCATCTATGTATTCAAACAAGACAACGAAAATATTCAAAATTATCACAAAATAAATGGACTCACCCCTACGAGAATTTGATTTTTTCGAGTAAATGCAGAAAATAATGAAACTAATCCTCCTTTTCTATTTCTAAAATATCAAACCATATTCAAACGCTATATTAATTTTAAATTAACTAATTTTAAAGGTTTTTAGTATATTTTTCATTTTATAAGAAGTAATTTGATAAACCTCCTATTCGCCCTAAATCAGTGGACTATGGGATCTCAATTTTATAGAGAAGCGGGGAAAATTAGGGACACAAACATATGTGATCTAGTTCCTATATCCATAGAATATGAGTCTATATATTAAAAAAAGAAAACAAAAATATTCAAAATTATCCCAAAATAAGCGGACTAACCCCTACGAGAATTTGATTTTTTCGAATAAATGTAGAAAATAATGAAAGTAATCCTCCTTTTCTATTTCTAAAATATCAAACCATATTCCAACTCTATATTAATGTTAACTTAACTAATTTAAAAGGATTTTTAGTATATTTATTCATTTCTAAGAAGTAATTTGATAAATCTCTTATACGCAATAAATCGGTGGATTATGAGATCTCAATTTTATAGAGAAGCGGAGACAATTAGTGACCCAAACCTATGTGATCTAGTTACTATATCCATAGAATATGCGTCTATGTATTAAAAAAAGAAAACGAAAATATTCAAAAAATATCCCAAAATAAGTGGACTAACCCCTACGAGAATTCGAGTTTTTCGAGTAAATGTAGAAAATAATGAAACTTATCCTCCTTTTCTATTTCTAAAACACCAAACCATATTCCAACGCTATATTAATGTTAACTTAACTAATTTTAAAGGTTTTTAGTATATATATTCAAAAGTTTATATGAGATCTAAATTTTATACTAAAAAACATATGTGATCTAAATATTATAGAGAAGCGGGGACAATTAGGGACCCAAACATATGTCATCTAGTTCCTATATCCATAGAATATGCGTCTATGTATTCAAACAAGATAACAAAAATATTCAAAATTATCCCAAATAAGTGGACTAACCCCCTACGAGAATTCGATTTTTCGAGTAAATGCACAAAATAATGAAACTAATCCTCCTTTTTCTATTTCTAAAATACCATATCATATTCCAACGCTAAATTAATGTTAACTAAACTAATTGTAAATGTTTTTAGTATATTTATTCATTTTTAAGAAGTAATTTAATAAACCTCCAATACGCACTAAATCGATGGACTATGAGATCTCAATTATATTGAGAAGCGGAGACAATTAGGGACCCAAACCTATGTGATCTAGTTCCTAAATCCATATAATATGTGTCTATGTATTAAAACAAGAAAACGAAAATATTCAAAATTATCCCAAAATAAGTGGACTAACCCCTACGTGAATTCGATTTTTTCGAGCAAATGCAGAAAATAATGAAGTTAATCCTCCTGTTCTATTTCTAAATACTAAACCATATTCCAACGCAATATTAATGTTAACTTAACTAATTTTAAAGGTTTTCTAGTATATTTATTCCTTTTTAAGAAGTAAATTGATAAACCTCCTATACGCCCTAACTCGGTGAACTAACCCCTATGAGATCTCAATTTTATAGAGAAGCGGGGGACAATTAAGAACCCAAACATATGTGATCTAGTTCCTATATCCATAGAATATGTGTCTATGTATTCAAACAAGATAACGAAAATATTCAAAATTATCAAAGAATAAGTGGACTAACCCCCTACGATAATTTGATTTTTTCGAGTAAATGCAGAAAATAATGAAGCTAATCCTCCTTTTTCTATTTCTAAAATACCAAACCATATTCCAACGCTAAATTAATGTTAACTTAACTAATTATAAAAGTTTTTAGTATATTTTTTCATTCTTTATGAAGTAATTTGATAAACCTCCTGTACGCCCTAAATTTGTAGACTATGAGATCTCAATTTTATAGAGAAGCTAGGACAATTAAGGACCAAAACCTATGTGATCTAGTTCCTAAATCCATAGAATATGCGTCTATGTATTAAAACAAGAAAACGAAAATATTCAAAATTATCCCAAAATAAGTGGACTAAACCCCTACGAGAATTCGATTTTTTCGAGCAAATGCATAAAATAATGAAGTTAATCCTCCTTTTCTATTTCTGTATACTAAACCATATTTCAAAGCTATATTAATTTTAACTTAACTAATTTTAAAGGTTTTCTAGAATATTTATTCATTTTTAAGAAGTAATTTGATAAACCTCATATACGCCCTAACTCGGTGGACTAACTCCTATGAGATCTCTATTTTATAGAGAAGCGGGGAAAATTAGGGACCCAAACATATGTAATCTAGTTTCTATATCCATAGAATGCGTCTATGTATTCAAACAAGATAACAAAAAATATTCAAAATTATCACAAAATAAGTGGACTAACCCCGTACGAGAATCCGATTTTTTCGAGTAAATGCAGAAAATAATGATACAAATCCTCTTTTTCTATTTCTAAAATACCAAACCATATTCCAAATCTATTTTAATGTTAACTTAACTAAATTTAAAGGTTTTTAGTATATTTATTCATTTTTTAAAAAGTAATTTGATAAACCTCCTATACACCATAAATCGGTGGACTATGAAATCTTAATTTTATAGAGAAGCTGGGACAATCAGGGACCCAAACCTATGTTATTTAGTTCCTATATCCATAAAATATGTGTCTATGTATTAAAACTAGAAAAGTAAAATATTCAAAATTATCCCAAAATAAATGAACGAACCCCTACGAGAATTCGATTTTTTCGAGTAAAAGTAGAAAATAATGAAACTAATTATCCTTTTCTATTTCTAAAATACCAAAGCATATTCCAACGCTATATTAATGTTAACTTAACTAAATTTAAAGCTTTTTAGTATAATTATTCATTTTTTAAGAAGTAATTTGATAAACCTCCTATACGCCATAAATTGTTGGACTATGAGATCTCAATTTTATAGAGAAGCTGGGACAATTAGGGACCCAAACCTATGTGATCTAGTTCCTAAATCCATAGAATATGCGTCTATGTATTAAAACAAGAAAACGAAAATATTCAAAATTATCCCAAAAGAAGTGGATTAACCCTTACGAAAATTCTATTTTTTCGAGTAAATGTAGAAAATAATGAAACTAATCATCCTTTTCTATTTCTAAAATACCAAACCATATTCCAACGCTATATTAATGTTAACTTAACATATTGTAAAGGTTTTTAGTATATTTTTTCATTTTTTATGAAGTTATTTGATAAACCTCCTATATGCCCTAAATTGGTGGACTATGAGATCTCAATTTTTCTAGAGAAACTGGGACAATTAGAGACCCAAACCTATGTGATCTAGTTCCTAAATCCATAGAATATGCGTCTATGAATTAAAAAAAATCGAAAATATTCAAAATTATCCTAAAATAAGTGGACTAACCCCTACGAGAATTCAATTTTTTCTAGCAATTGCAGAAAATAATGAAGTTAATCCTTCTTTTCTATTTCTAAATACTAAACCATATTCCAACGCTATATTAATGTTAACTTAACTAATTTTAAAGGTTTTCTAGATATTTATTCATTTTTAAGAAGTAATTTTATAAACCTCCTATACGCCGTAACTCGGTGAACTAACCCCTATGAGATCTCAATTTTATAGAGAAGCGGGGACAATTAAGAACCCAAACATTTGTGATCTAGTTCCTATATCCATAGAATATGAGTCTCTGTATTAAAACAAGATAACGAAAATATTCAAAATTATCACAAAATAAGTGGACTAACCTCCTACGAGAATTCGATTTTTTCGAGTAAATGCAGAAAATAATGAAGCTAATCCTCTTTTTTCTATTTCTAAAATACCAAACCATATTCCAACGCTAAATTAATGTTAAATTAACTAATTGTAAAGGTTTTTTAGTATATTATTTCATTCTTTATGAAGTAATTTGATAAACCTCATGTACGCCCAAAATTGGTGGACTATGAGATCTCAATTTTATAGAGAAGCTAGGACAATTAGGGACCCAAACCTTTGTGATCTAGTTCCTAAATCCATAGAATATACGTCTATGTATTAAAACAAGAAAATAAAAATATTCAAAATTATCCCAAAATAAATGGACTAACCCCTACGAGAATTTGATTTTTTCGAGTAAAACTAAAAAATAATGAAACTAATCATCCTTTTCTATTTCTAAAATACCAAAACATATTCCAACGCTATATTAATGTTAACTTAACATATTGTAAAGGTTTTTAGTATATTTTTCATTTTTTATGAAGTAATTTGATAAACCTCCTATATGCCCTAAATTGGTGGACTATGAGATCTCAATTTTTCTAGAGAAACTGGGACAATTAGGGATCCAAACCTATGTGATCTAGTTCATAAATCCATAGAATATGCGTCTATGATTTAAAAAAAAAATCAAAAATATTCAAAATTATCCCAAAATAAGTGGACTAACCCCTACGAGAATTCGATTTTTTCGAGCAATTGCATAAAATAATGAAGTTAGTCCTCCTTTTCTATTTCTAAATACTAAACCATATTCCAACGCTAAATGTTATCTTAACTAATTTTAAAGGTTTTGTAGTATATTTATTCATTTTTAAGAAGTAATTTTATAAACCTCCTATACGCCCTAACTCGGTGGACTAACCCCTATGAGATCTCAATTTTATAGAGAAGCGGGGACAATTAGGGACCCAAACTGAAACAACCGCTTCTTAAATTATTTTTTTTTTTTTTTTTTTTTTACAATAAATTCCCGCAATAATTAAACAATACCAGAACAAGTCTACAGTTTACACCAACTAGCAGTTCTATAATAGCAAAAGCAACCACAATAATAATAACACAAAAAAGAAACCCCGGGTCTAAATCATCCCCTCTTCACCGCCTTGATTCCACGATCACGCCTTATCTTTACCTGCATCGACAAAAGTGATGCATCAACATTTGGCTAACCAAACGCTGAGTGAGATTGATCACCCCAACAACAGGCTACCAATAAGCACATCAAGCAACAATTAACCATACGAAGAATTAATTGACACCAATTAAAAGAAATCCCAGCACAATTAGCAATTAATCACAATTAAAAGAAAACCCAACACAAGCTTAGCAATTAATCACAATTAAAAGAAAACCCAACACAAGCTTAGCAATTAATCACAATTAATCACAATTAAAAGAATAACCCAACACAAGCTTAGCAATCCCGCTCCCGATAAGCTTTCACGGATCGCAAAACAACAACTATGAGACAAGCTTGGAATCGCGGAACAAGCACAAGAAGAACAAGCTCGGATCAATCAACAGGAGACAAGCTCGGATCAATCAACAAGAGACAAGCTCGGATCGCGAAACCAACAACCAAGACGACAAGCAAGAATCGCGAAATCAACAACCAAGAAGCAAGCAAGAATCGCGAAATCAACAACCAAGAAGCAAGCAAGAATCGCGAAATCAACAAGAAGAACAAGCTCCACACAAGCTTAAATGCTAGCCTTTGGTCACAACTCACCTTAGATCGGATGGATCGAGCTCTAGAAGACCTCTCTCGCTTCTCTTTAGCTTACCAAGACCAAACTCACCCGATCTCTTCCTCAAGTTTCTCCCAAGCTCGAATCTCTCTCGATCTCGCAAGACCCAAGCTTCGCCAAGCTTCCACCTCTCTCACGCTCTCCTTCTCTCTCTCTCTCTCTCTCTCTCTCTCTCTCTCTCTCTCTCTCGCGACCAGCCTTTTCTTTCCCCAAAAGAATGGTTTCTCCACGCCAAGAAGAGAAGAGGAAGAAGACAATATAAAGGTTCATTCTTTGAGAAAAACCCCACAACTTCCAAATCGATTTATGACACCCCCGGAACAAACCCGAAGGAAAAATCCGAAACAATTAAATTAATTAAAATTTAATTAATTTAATTTTTCCGGAACGCGGGCGTTACAATTCTCCCCCACTAACATAGATTCGCCCTCGAATCTTCGATACCGTTCATCTCCCATGAACCGTTCATCTCCAATGAACCTTATCGTCGCAACGATTACACAACCTTTGGCCAAACCCGACCATCTCAATACTCACACGAGGTCCAATACCAACCTCCGAGGTTTCCCATTCAGACCCTATGCTTATAACACCGCGACATCATATGTACTTATTGCTCAAATACCGGCCAACCCCGTTACTCAAGACACCGCAGCATCTCTGAGTTCCGAGCATCGGCCATATCCCGCAGGATATCCACCATACCACATCACCCAAGACACCGCAGCGTCTCCGAGTTCTAGGTATATGCCGTACCACTCCACTCAGTAATATAACCTACAAGAGTCTCAATACCCCATACCACTCAATTCTAGGCAATATATCCCACGTCTGGGACATACTCCTTACGAATCCACGGTATCACGTATCACTCTAGGCTATAAATCTCCCGAGACTGGGTACATCGCCACTCACACTCCCAAGACACACAGTCCTGCGAGCTATCGGCACCGGAGGAACCAGTCCTCCCAACGAGCAATAAATCACATATCTCTAAGCATCTCGACTGAACTATACTCCATACCCGGAATATCTGCCGTGCATGACCAATAATCCGGCCATCGCACCTCCCTTGCGCACCTTCCAGTGTCGGCTTGCTTTAGAAAAACTTGTCAAGACAACTACGACTAGGCTATCTTTAACACCCAACAACTCTCTGCAGTAAGTCATCAATACAAACGTAATAAAACAAACAAGTACCATACGCCTGCAATCCAACCCACCACATAGAACCGCTAAGTGAAATAACCCGGTCTCGTCACTCGACTCATTTTCCCGAACAAGCTTAACGAAAACACGCAATGCTCACCACAGCAACAAGAACATCTATCTTATTACACATCATAATGTAACATCGTTCTACACAACGGCAATACAAAATGAATACACATAGCACACAGCTATAACCGAAACTGGAACCTCTCGATGGAACTCAAGCCGCAGCTTGCTTCTGGAACCACTTCTGGAACCTCGCTTCCATCCTAGCCTCTGGCTCCCAAGTTTCCTCCTGAACACCGTCACAGTCCCACAGAACTCGCATCATCGGAATCTTCTTCCGACGAAGCTCCTTGACCCTCCGCTCGAGAACTCTCAAAGGTCTCGCCTCAACGGTCATATTGGGCTGGAGATCTGACGGAATCTCAGCCAATACCTCGTCACCCCTATGCAAACACTTCTTCAGCATCGACACATGGAATACCTTATGAAAAGCTTGCATAACCGCGGGTAACTCCAACCGATACGCTACCGGTCCAACACGCTCTACAATCCGGAACGGTCCCAAATACCTCGGACTCAACTTAGTCGCAACAATGGACCTGTTCGGACCTCTCAGCAAAGCCATCTTGAGATACACACTATCTCCCACCTCAAACACAAGCTCTTTCCGCCTCTTATCAGCATAACTCTTTTGCCGATCCTGGGCCTCTTTCATGTTCAGCTTCAAAACCCGGATCTTCTCTGTAGTTTCCTGAACAAAACTCGCACCCAAAGTGCTCCTCTCCCCCACTTGGGTCCAACACAAGGGGGTACGACAGGGCCTCCCATACAGAGCCTCATATGGAGCCATCCCAATACTCGCCTGGTAACTATTGTTATACGCAAACTCAACCAAACTCAAGTGATCCACCCAATGACCACCCCAATCCAGCACGCACATCCTCAACAAATCCTCCAAAGTCTGGATGGTCCGCTCGGACTGCCCATCTGTCTGAGGATGATACGCCGTGCTCAAGTGCACCTTCGTGCCCATCTCCGCCTGAAACACATTCCAGAACTCCGATGTGAACTTAGGATCCCGGTCCGAAACAATACTCACTGGTACTCCATACAGTCTCACAATCTCCTGCACGTACTTCCTAGCCAAAACTGCCGCCCCATCGGTCTTCTTAATGGCCAGAAAACGCGCACACTTGGTCAATCGATCGACGATGACCCAAACAGCGTCCTTGGTCCGAGAAACTGGTAAACCCACCACGAAATCCATCGTGATCATATCCCACTTCCACTCTGGAATGGGTAAACTCCGCAACAAACCACTCGGGACCTGGTGCTCCGCCTTCACTAACTGGCACACGTTGCACGAAGCAACCCAGTTAGCCACATCCTTCTTCATCCCGACCCAATGGTAATAGCGCTTGAGATCGCGGTACATCTTAGTCGCTCCGGGATGAATCGCAAACATACTCGAATGAGCCTCACTCAGGATCTCTCGCCGCAAGTCCTCATCCAAAGGTACGCATACCCTCCCACTAACAAGGATAGTGCCGTTCGCAGATACCTGATACTCAGAACCCTCTGCTCTCGAAGCCTTAACCAAACCCTCATCTTTTCCCTGAGCCACCCGAACCCTGCTCAAAAGATCCGCCTGGTTAGCCGCCTCTAAGCCCAAAGGTTCCTGAGATACAACACATAAGCGCAATGTGCTAATCTCGCTCACCAAGGACTCTACCTCGAGCTCCCGAGCCAAAGCCACCCGCTTCCGACTCAACGCATCCGCAACCAGATTAGCCTTACCAGGATGGTAAGCTATCTCCAGATCATAGTCGGCCACTAGCTCCATCCAGCGCCTCTGCCTCAAATTCAACTCAGGCTGAGTGAAAATGTACTTCAAGCTCTTATGATCTGTGAACACCTGCACCTTTCCGCCATAAAGATAAGATCTCCAAATCTTTAATGCAAAAACCACTGCAGCCATCTCCAAATCATGGGTAGGGTAGTTGCCCTCATGCTTCCGCAGCTGCCGCGAAGCATAGGCAATAACCTTCCCCCGCTTCATCAACACACAACCAAGACCCACTCCCGACGCATCGGTGTACACCACGTAAGGCTCACCCGACTCAGGCAACGCCAATACTGGAGTACTAGACAACATGGCCTTCAGCCCTGCGAAACTCTTCTCACACTCTGAGGACCACACGAAAGGAACATCCTTCCCTGTCAGCTTCGTCATAGACTTAGCCAAACTCGCGAAACCCTTGACGAACCGCCGATAATACCCTGCCAACCCAAGAAAACTCCGAATCTCAGTGGCATTCCTCGGCCTCGGCCAAGTACTAATGGCCTGGATCTTCTCCGGATCTACCGACACTCCCTCCGCAGAGACAATGTGACCCAGAAAACCAATCTCCCGCTGCCAGAAGCTACACTTGCTCAACTTAGCAAATAACTTCTGTTCCCGCAGCTTCGAAAGAACCACACGCAGATGCGCCTCATGCTCCTCCCGGCTCTTCGAATACACCAAGATGTCATCGATAAAGATGATCACGAACTCATCTAGATACTCCTGGAAAACGCTGTTCATCAACCTCATAAATGCAGCCGGTGCATTAGTCAACCCAAATGGCATCACCACAAACTCGTAGTGACCATAACGAGATCTGAAAGCCGTCTTCCGGATATCTACCTCATCGATGGGAATCTGATGATATCCCGACGCCAAGTCAATCTTGGAGAACCAAGTAGCCCCTCTCAACTGATCCAACAACTCATCAATCCGCGGAAGAGGATACATGTTCTTCACTGTGACTCGGTTAAGTCCCCGATAATCAATACACAACCGAAAACTCCCGTCCTTCTTCTTCACGAACAACACTGGCGCTCCCCACGGTGAAGAACTCGGACGAATAAATCCCTTACCCAACAACTCCTCCAGCTGCTTCTTCAGCTCTGCCATCTCTGCGGGAGCCATCCTATAAGGAGCCCTGGATATCGGTGCCGTCCCTGGTTCCAACTCGATCGTGAAAGGATCCGACCTAGATGGTGGCAACCCCTGCAACGACTGGAACACATCCTGGAACTCACGAACCACGCGAATATCCTGAACCCTAGCCTCTCCGACGGCCTCCGACAAGGAAATGGTAGCCAAATACGCCTCGCAACCTCCCTCGATCAGACGCTCCGCGTGCACAACCGAGATCACGAGACTCCCGGAAGTCGGTCTCACACCCTGATACACCAACTTCCCTTTCCCCTGGTCGAACTCGACTCGCCCTCGGTGACAGTCCAGATGCGCCCTGAACTTCCCGAGCCAATCCATGCCCAAGATGACATCGTACAGCTCCACTGAGCAGATAATCAAATCGGCAGCCATGGACTCTCCTGCTACCTGAATATCCACGTCTCGCACCCGACCGTGAATCCTCAGGAGCTTCCCTCCGGCAACCTCCACGAAACCCAAACTCACACCGGGCTCGCTCCGGAGATTAGCCTTCTCGGCCAACTCCGGGGAAACGAAGCAATGCGATGCTCCAGAGTCAAACAACACATGACACTCTACACCTCCAACACACAAGGTCCCTGCACATATACATGTGCCGAGAACCTTAACACCCCGACGAGCACGACATTCCCCAACACAGAATTAAACTTAGAGGAGTCTAAGAAAATACCTGTGATCGGCCTGGAACTCGGCTCGCCGGACTCGGTGATGGAGTACACTCGAGGCGCTGATGCCACCTGCCTGAGAGGCTGCACTACCGCGGACTCACTCTGCCGCAACTGGGGACACTGAGGCCTGATGTTCCCCGCCTCCTTGCAGTGATAGCACACTCGAGAATCCACTCGCGCTCCGCCCTTCTGAGGACAGCTCGCCACTCGGTGATCCATGCTCCCACAACCAAAGCAACCCGGACCACCCCGACTACCACTCGAAGCGCTCTCCCGCTTCCGCTTCTGTCCTTGCATCGGCTTACTACTGCCTCTGCTCGAACCGGACTGCTGCTGCACAGATCTCGCCTGAAAACGCGGTGTAGCCACTACCACCTCGTCCTTCAGACCCTCCTCAAGCAAAGCTGCAGTCTCAACCAACTCATCAACCGTGCAAAAAGGCCTCACCATGCAACGGTTCCTCAAGTCAACCCGAAGACCCATCAAGAATCTCTGCACACGGGCCGACTCACTCTCACCCGCTCGTCTAACATAAGACCCGAGCCGGACGAACTCCACCTCATACTCGCGTACCGACCGATTCCCCTGAGTCAAACTCGCAAGCCTCGACCCTAACCGGTTGAACGCCTCCTGAGGAAAGTACTTGGAGTTAAACTCCTCCACAAAATCCGCCCAAGCCATCGCGGCCTGTACTCTCCGTGCTGCCACACCCCTCCACCAGAGATGCGCATCACCCTCCCGAAAATGGACCGCAATGTCCACCTGGTATCCCGCGGGACACCTACTCGAGAGGAAATTCCTCTCTATCCTCCTCAACCACGCATCTGCGTCCTCAGGATTAGCACCTCCAGAAAAGAACCCCGTGCCAATCCTCAGCATCTGCTCCATCATCCTCAGATAGGATGGGATCTCCTCAGCAACCGCAGCTGCCACCTGAGGCTGAGCCTCCACCACTACCGGAGCCACAGGAGCCTGAGCCGGCACCCTCTCTGGTAACCGCTCCAACAACCTCGTCAACAGATCCGCTATGCGATCATCTCGGGCACGAGCATCACCCGCTGCTACACCCGCAGCACCCGCTGGAACACCAGCCACACTGACGCTCACGCCAGCCCCAACGGCACTCACTCCGGCCGCACCCTCAGACCCAACCTGACTCGCACGCGAATCCTCGACCTGCTCCGCCGGCACACGGCCACGACCTCTACCACGGCCACGACCCCTACCACGCCCTCTAGCCATCTGCACACGTGCAGAAGTACAAGCTAAGAAAACTAAAAACAATCATCACAATAAAGATACTCACCGTGGAATCTCACAAGGCTCGAAGACGATGATTCTAAGACCCCCACACAATACCCAATTTATTCTAGAACCACCTAGGCTCCTAGAACCGTAAGGTCTCTGATACCAAAATGAAACAACCGCTTCTTAAATTTTTTTTTTTTTTTTTTTTTTTTTTTACAATAAATTCCCGCAATAATTAAACAATACCAGAACAAGTCTACAGTTTACACCAACTAGCAGTTCTATAATAGCAAAAGCAACCACAATAATAATAACACAAAAAAGAAACCCCGGGTCTAAATCATCCCCTCTTCACCGCCTTGATTCCACGATCACGCCTTATCTTTACCTGCATCGACAAAAGTGATGCATCAACATTTGGCTAACCAAACGCTGAGTGAGATTGATCACCCCAACAACAGGCTACCAATAAGCACATCAAGCAACAATTAACCATACGAAGAATTAATTGACACCAATTAAAAGAAATCCCAGCACAATTAGCAATTAATCACAATTAAAAGAAAACCCAACACAAGCTTAGCAATTAATCACAATTAAAAGAAAACCCAACACAAGCTTAGCAATTAATCACAATTAATCACAATTAAAAGAATAACCCAACACAAGCTTAGCAATCCCGCTCCCGATAAGCTTTCACGGATCGCAAAACAACAACTATGAGACAAGCTTGGAATCGCGGAACAAGCACAAGAAGAACAAGCTCGGATCAATCAACAGGAGACAAGCTCGGATCAATCAACAAGAGACAAGCTCGGATCGCGAAACCAACAACCAAGACGACAAGCAAGAATCGCGAAATCAACAACCAAGAAGCAAGCAAGAATCGCGAAATCAACAACCAAGAAGCAAGCAAGAATCGCGAAATCAACAAGAAGAACAAGCTCCACACAAGCTTAAATGCTAGCCTTTGGTCACAACTCACCTTAGATCGGATGGATCGAGCTCTAGAAGACCTCTCTCGCTTCTCTTTAGCTTACCAAGACCAAACTCACCCGATCTCTTCCTCAAGTTTCTCCCAAGCTCGAATCTCTCTCGATCTCGCAAGACCCAAGCTTCGCCAAGCTTCCACCTCTCTCACGCTCTCCTTCTCTCTCTCTCTCTCTCTCTCTCTCTCTCTCTCTCTCTCTCTCTCTCTCTCTCTCTCTCTCTCTCGCGACCAGCCTTTTCTTTCCCCAAAAGAATGGTTTCTCCACGCCAAGAAGAGAAGAGGAAGAAGACAATATAAAGGTTCATTCTTTGAGAAAAACCCCACAACTTCCAAATCGATTTATGACACCCCCGGAACAAACCCGAAGGAAAAATCCGAAACAATTAAATTAATTAAAATTTAATTAATTTAATTTTTCCGGAACGCGGGCGTTACACAAAAATATGTGATCTAGTTCCTATATCCATAGAATATGCGTCTATGTATTAAAACAAGATAACGAAAATATTCAAAATTATCACAAAATAAGTGGACTAACCCCCTACGAGAATTCGATTTTTTCGAGTAAATGCAGAAAATAATGAAACTAATCCTCCTTTTCTATTTCAAAAACACTAAACCATATTCCAACGCTATATAAATGCTAACTTAACTAATTTTAAAGGTTTTTAGTATATATATTCAAAATTGTTATTTGAGATCTAAATTTTATACTAAAAAACATATGTGATCTGAATTTTATAGAGAAGCGAGGACAATTAGAGACCCAAACATATGTGATATGGTTCCTATATCCATAAAATATGCGTCTATGTATTCAAACAAGATAAAGAAAATATTAAAAATTATCACAAAATAAATGGACTCACCCCTACGTGAACTCGATTTTTTAGAGTAAATGCATAAAATATTGAAAGTAATCCTCCTTTTCTATTTATAAATACTAAACAATATTCCAACTCTATATTAATGTTAACTCAACTAATTTTAAAAAAAATTTAGTATATTTATATATTTTTAAGAAGAAATTTGATAAACCTCCTATACGCCCTAAATCGGTGGACTATGAAATCTCAATTTTATAGAGAAGCTAGGAAAATTAGGGACCCAAACCTATGTGATCTAGTTCATATATCCATAAAATATGCGTCTATGTATTAATACTAGAAAACGAAAATATTCAAAATTATCCCAAAATAAGTGGACGAACCCCTACGAGAATTCGATTTTTTCGAGTAAAAGTAGAAAATAATGAAACTAATCATCCTTTTCTATTTCTAAAATACCAAACCATATTCCAACGCTAAATTAATGTTAACTTAACTAATTTTAAAGGTTTTTAGTATAATTATTCTTTTTTTAGGAAGTAATTTGTTAAACCTCCTATACGCCCAAAATCGGTGGACTATGAGATCTCAATTTTATAGAGAAATTGTGACAATTAGGGACCCAAACCTATGTGATATAGTTCCTATATCCATAGAATATGCGTCTATGTATTCAAACAATATAACTAAAATATTCAAAATTATTACAAAATAAGTGGGCTAACCCCCTACGAGAATTAGATTTTTTTGAGTAAATGCAGAAAATAATGAAACTAATCCTCCTTTTTCTATTTCTAAAATACCAAACCAGATTCCAACGCTAAATTAATATTAACTTAACTAATTGGAAAGGTTTTTTAATATATTTTTTCATTTTTTATGAAGTAATTTGATAAACCTCCTATACGCCCTAAATTGGTGGACTATGAGATCTCAATTTTATAGATAAGCTGGGAAAATTAGGGACCCAAACCTATGTGAACTAGTTCCTAAATCCATAGAATATGCGTATATGTATTAAAACCAGAAAGTGAAAATATTCAAAATTATCCCAAAATAAGTGGACTAACCCCTACAAGAATTCGATTTTTTCGAGCAAATACAGGAAATAATGAAACTAATCCTCCTTTTCTGTTTCTTAAATACCAAAACATATTCCAACGCTAAATTAATGTTAACTTAACTAATTGTAAAGGTTTTTTAGTATATTATTTCATTCTTTATGAAGTAATTTGATAAACCTCCTGTACGCCCAAAATTGGTGGACTATTAGATCTCAATTTTATAGAGAAGCTAGGATAATTAGGGACCCAAACCTATGTGATCTAGTTCCTAAGTCCATAGAATATGCGTCTATGTATTAAAACAAGAAAACGAAAATATTCAAAATTATCCCAAAATAAGTGGACTAACCCCTACGAGAATTTGATTTTTTCGAGTAAAAGTAGAAAATAATGAAACGTTATCAAATTGTCCTAGTTTCTCTATAAAATTGAGATCTCATAGTCCATCGATTTAGGGCGTATAAGAGGTTTATCAAATTATTTTTTTTTAAATGAATAAATATAATAAAAACCATTAAAATTAGTTAAGTTAACATTAATATAGCGTTGGAATATGGTTTGGTATTTAAGAAATAGAAAATGATGATTAGTTTCATTATTTTTGGCATTTACTCGAAAAAATCGAATTTTTGTAGGGGTTCGTCCATTTATTTTGGGATAATTTTGAATATTTTCGTTTTCTAGTTTTAATACATAGACGCATATTTTATGGATATATGAACTAAATCACATAGGTTTGGGTCCCTAATTGTTCCAGCTTCTCTATAAAATTAAGATATTATAGTCCACCGATTTACGGCGTATAGGAGGTTTATCAAATTACTTTTTAAAAAATGAATAAATAAACTAAAAGGAGGATTATTTATGTTAACATTAATATAGAGTTGGAATATGATTTGGTATTTTAGAAATATAAAAGGAGGATTAGTTTCATTATTTTCTGCATTTACTCGAAAAAATCGGATTCTCGTAGGGGTTAGTCCACTTATTTTGTGATAATTTTGAATATTTTTCTTTATCTTGTTTGAATACATAGACGCATATTCTATGGATATAGGAACTAGATGACATATGTTTGGATCCCTAAGTGTCCCCGCTTCTCTATAAAATTGAAATCTCATAGGGGTTAGTCCATAGAGTTAGGGCGTATAGGAGGTTTATCAAATTACTTCTTAAAAATGAATAAATATACTAGAAAACCTTTAAAATTAGTTAAGATAACATTAATATAGAGTTGGAATATTTTTTAGTATTTAGAAATAGAAAAGGAGGATTAACTTCTTTATTTTCTGCATTTGCTCGAAAAAATCGAATTCTCGTAGGGGTTAGTCCACTTATTTTGGGATAATTTTGAATATTTTTTTTCTTATTTTAATACATATACGCATATGCTATGGATTTATGAACTAGATCACATAGGTTTGGGTCCATAATTGTCCCATATTCTCTATAAAATTGAGATCTCATAGTCCACCAATTTAGGGCGTATAAAATCAAATTACTTCATAAAAATGAAAACATATACTAAAAAAACTTTACAATTAGTTAAGTTAACATTAATTTAGCGTTGGAATATGGTTTGGTATTTTAGAAATAGAAAAAGGAGGATTAGTTTCATTATTTTCGACATTTACTCGAAAAAATTGAATTCTCGTAGGGGGTTAGTCCACTTATTTTGTGATAGTTTTGAATATATTCGTTATCTTGTTTGAATACATAGATGCATATTCTATGGATATAGGAACTATATCATATATGTTTGGGTCCCTAATTGTCCCCGCTTCTCTATAAAATTGAGATATCATAGGGGTTAGTCCACCGAGTTAGGGCGTATAGGAGGTTTATAAAATTACTTTTTAAAAATGAATAAATATACTAGAAAACCTTTAAAATTAGTTAAGTTAACATTAATATTGTAACATCCCGATTTCTTGTATATTCGGAGAGGCTTATAAGAATTGATTTGGCTACCTATGTCACCAAAGTGCACTTACCTTTTCCGATCACTTGCCCGAAAGAACTCCAGAGTTAAGCGTGCTTGGGCTGGAGTAGTCTAAGGATGGGTGACCTTCCGGGAAGTGATTCGCGGTAGCGTGTGAGTGAGGACAAAACACGGGAAAAGGTCACGTGGTGATTGCAGGGTCAGTAAACAAGTATTACAAGCCTCCCGGACTAACGCACCGGCCGTCGGACAAGGGTGGGGCCCACGGGCCGGGAGATGTCGTTGGGGCCCACAGGTAGGGACGGTCGGGGCGTTATAAATATAGCGTTGGAATATGTTTTGGTATTTTAGAAATAGAAAAGGAGGATTAGTTTCATTATTTTCTTCATTTACTCGAAAAAATTGAATTCTCGTAGGGGTTCGTCCACTTATTTTGGGATAATTTTGAATATTTTTTTTGTTTTAATACATAGACGCATATTCTATGGATATAGGAACTAGATCACATAGGTTTGGGTCCGTAATTGTCCCAGTTTCTCTATAAAATTGAGATCTCACAGTCCACCGATTTAGGGCGTATAAGAAGTTTATATACTATTACGGTCCACAGGTAGGGGCGGTCGGGGCGTTATAAGTGGTATCAGAGCCGAACCCAAACACGTGTGTGGAGTCAGGTGGGCCCACACCGTCTAGGGTGACGATCCTGGTGCGCAACGAGGACGTTGCGCTCTATGAGTGGGGGTGATTGTAACATCCCGATTTCTTGTATATGCGGAGAGGCTTATAAGAATTGATTTGGCTACCTATGTCACCAAAGTGCACTTACCTTTTCCGATCACTTGCCCGATAGAACTCCAGAGTTAAGCGTGCTTGGGCTGGAGTAGTCTAAGGATGGGTGACCTTCCGGGAAGTGATTCGCGGTAGCGTGTGAGTGAGGACAAAACACGGGAAAAGGTCACGTGGTGATTGCAGGGTCAGTAAACAAGTATTACAAGCCTCCCGGACTAACGCACCGGCCGTCGGACAAGGGTGGGGCCCACGGGCCGGGAGATGTCGTTGGGGCCCACAGGTAGGGACGGTCGGGGCGTTATAAATATAGCGTTGGAATATGTTTTGGTATTTTAGAAATAGAAAAGGAGGATTAGTTTCATTATTTTCTTCATTTACTCGAAAAAATTGAATTCTCGTAGGGATTCGTCCACTTATTTTGGGATAATTTTGAATATTTTTTTTGTTTTAATACATAGACGCATATTCTATGGATATAGGAACTAGATCACATAGGTTTGGGTCCGTAATTGTCCCAGTTTCTCTATAAAATTGAGATCTCACAGTCCACCGATTTAGGGCGTATAAGAAGTTTATCAAATTACTTCTTAAAAAATGAATAAATATACTAAAAACCTTTAAAATTAATTAAGTTAACATTAATATAGAGTTGAAATATGGTATGGTATTTTAGAAATAGAAAAGGAGGATTAGTTTCATTATTTTCTGCATTTACTCGAAAAATTGGATTCTCGTAGAGGTTAAACCACTTATTTTGTGATAATTTTGAATATTTTCGTTCTTGTTTCAACACATAGACTCATATTCTATGGATATAGGAACTAGATCACATATGTTCAGGTTCCTAATTGTCCTCGCTTCTCTATAAAATTGAGATCTCATAGGGATTAGTCCACCGATTTAGGGCGTATAGGAGGTTTATCAAATTTCTTCTTAAAAATGAATAAATATACTAAAAACCCTTTAAAATTAGTTAAGTTAAAATTAATATAGCGTTGGAATATGGCTTAGTATTTATAAATAGAAAGGAGGATTACTTTCGATATTTTCTGCATTTACTCGAAAAAATCGAGTTCTCGTAGGGGTGAGTCCACTTATTTTGTGATAATATTTAATATATTTGTTATCTTGTTTGAATATATAGACGCATATTCTATGGATATAGGAACTAGATCACATATGTTTGGATCTCTAATTGTCCCCGCTTCTCTATAAAATTTAAATCACATATGTTTTTTAGTATAAAATTTAGATCTCATATAAAACTTTTGAACAGATATACTAAAAACCTTTAAAATTAGTTAAGTTAGCATTAATATAGTGTTGGAATATGGTTTAGTGTTTTAGAAATAGAAAAGAATGATTAGTTTCATTATTTTCTACATTTACTCGAAAAACTCTAATTCTCGTAGGGGTTAGTCCACTTATTTTGAGAGAATTTTGAATATTTTTGTTTTCTTGTTTTAATACATAGACACATATTCTATGTGAAACGACCGCATATTTTTTTTTTTTTTTAAATTAAACAACACAAGAACAATACAAGTTCTACAGCTTACACAAGCTAACAGTTCTAAAACAGCAAAAGCAACAACAACAACAAATAAAACCCCGGGTCCTAATCATCCCCTCTTCACTGCCTCGATTCCACGATCACACCTTATCTTTACCTGCATCGACAAAAGTGATGCATCAACATTTGGCTAACCAAACGCTGAGTGAGAGATCATCCCAACAACAAGCTAAACAACAAGCACAACAATCAACAATTATCAATTATCAATACGAAGAATTAATTAACACCAATTAAAACTCCCAACACCAATAGCAATTCAACTCCATGAAAAACTATACCAACGCCTAACAATTCTATCCCAAGAACTGCTAGACACATAGCCTGAAAGGTAAACCCACAACACGCTTTCAAGGCGCAAACCACGACTGGTATCGATCGATACACCCCTGGTATCGATCGATGCCAAGGCAACACATGCCCACAGGCAACGGCTGGTATCGATCGATACCAAAAACAACACCTGGTATCGATCGATACAGAAACACCACGAATCCCGACAAGGGACTGGCATCGATCGATACACCCCTGGTATCGATCGATACCCACACAACTCGAGTCCACCGACAAGAGACTAGTATCGATCGACACACACATGGTATCGATCGATACCCACCTGCAATTCACAACCTTCCGCGAGATCTAAACCCAGAAATCGCCAAGACCACACACGGAAATCATCAATCAAGCTTAACAAAGCATCACACAAGCTTAATTGCTAACATTTGGTCCCAACTCACCTTAAATCGGCTGGATCGAGCTCTAGAAGACCTCTCACGCTCCCCTTTAGCTCACCAAAACCAAACTATTCCGATCTCTTCTTCAAGCTTCTCACCAAGCTTAATCTCTCTCGATCTCGCAAGATCCAAGCTTCACCAAGCTTCCACCTCTCTCACGCTCTCCTTCTCTCTCTCTCTCTCTCTCTCTCTCTCTCTCTCTCTCTCTCTCTCTCTCTCTCTCTCTCTCTCTCTCTCTCTCGCGACCAACTCTATTTTTCCCAAAAGAATGGTCTTCCACCCGCAAGAAGAGAAGAGGAAGAAGATATAAAGAGAAATCCCGACTGGTATCGATCGATACAGACCAGTATCGATCGATACTATCCGGAACAAACCCGAATTAATTATTTCTCCCAAATAATCAATTCTTCCGGAACGCGGGCGTTACAATTCTCCCCCACTAACTTAGATTCGACCTCGAATCTTCGTTACCGTTCATCTCCCATGAACCGTTCATCTCCCATGAACCGTTCATCTCCAATGAACCTTAATCGTCGCAACGATTACACAATCCTTGGCCAAACCCGGCCATCTCAACACTCACACGAGGTCCAAAACCAACCTCCGAGGTTTCCCACTCAGTCCCTATGCTTATGACACCGCGGCATCATATGTACTTGTTGCTCAACACACGCTAACCCCATCACTCAAGACACCGCAGCATCTCCGAGTTCCGAGCATCAGCCATATCCCGAAGGATATCCACCATACCTCGCAAGGTATCAACCATACCACAACACTCAAGATACCGCAACATCTCCGAGTTATGGTATCTGCCGTACCACTCCACTCGGTAATATAACCTACAAGAGTTTCAATACCCCATACCACTCAATTCTAGGCAATATATCCTACGTCTAGGATATACTCCTTACGAATCCCCGGTATCACGTATCACTCTAGGCTATAAACCTTCCGAGTCTGGGTACATCGCCACTCACACTCTCAAGACACACAGTCCTGCGAGCTATCGGCACCAGAGGAACCAGTCCTCTCAACGAGCAATAAGTCACATATCTCTAAGCACCTCGACTGAACTACCTCCCGCGATCCGTGTAGATCCTCGCAAGGCAACACCGGCATCACCCATATTTCGTACCCGGAATATCTGCCGTGCGTGACCAATAACCCGGCCATCGCACCTCCCTTGCGCACCTTCCAGTGTCGGCTTGCTTTAGAAAGACTTGTCAAGACAACTATGACTAGGCTACCTTTAACACCCAACAACTCTCTGCAGTAGGTCATCAATACAAACGTAATAAAACAAACAAGTACCATACGCCTGCAATCCGACCCACCACATAGAACCGCTAAGTGAAATAACCCAGTCCCGTCACTCGACTCATTTTTCCGAACAAGCTTAACTGAAACACGCAACGCTCACAACAGCAATAAGAACCTCCATCTTATTACTCTCTCGCTTAACGCTTTTTACCCCAAACGCAATGCGAAACCGTGACTCCCAAAGTCAACAATAATAAGAAATACTCATCTTATTATACATCATAATGTAACATCGTTCTACACAACGGCAATACAAAATGAAACACACATAGCACACAGCTACAACCGAAACTGGAACCTCTCGATGGAACTCAAGCCGCAGCTTGTTTCTGGAACCACTTCCGGAACCTCGCTTCCATCCTAGCATCTGGCTCCCAAGTTTCCTCCTGCACCGCGTCACAGTCCCACAGAACTCGCATCATCGGAATCCTCTTCCGACGAAGCTCCTTGACCCTCCGCTCGAGAACTCTCAAAGGTCTCGCCTCAACGGTCATATTGGGCTGGAGATCTGACGGAATCTCAGCCAATACCTCGTCACCCCTATGCAAACACTTCTTCAGCATCGACACATGGAAGACCTTATGAAATGCTTGCATAACCGCGGGTAACTCCAACCGATACGCTACCGGTCCAACACGCTCCACAATCCGGAACGGTCCCATATACCTCGGACTCAACTTAGTCGCAACAATGGACCTGTTCGGACCTCTCAGTAAAGCCATCTTGAGATACACACTATCTCCCACCTCAAACACCAGCTCTTTCCGCCTCTTATCGGCATAACTCTTTTGCCGATCTTGGGCCTCTTTCATGTTCAGCTTCAAAACCCGGATCTTCTCCGTGGTTTCCTGAACAAAACTCGCACCCAAAGTGCTCCTCTCCCCCACTTGTGTCCAACACAACGGGGTACGACATGGCCTCCCATACAGAGCCTCATATGGAGCCGTCCCAATACTCGCCTGGTAGCTATTGTTATACGCAAACTCTACCAAGCTCAAGTGATCCACCCAGTGACCACCCCAATCCAGCACACACATCCTCAACAAATCCTCCAGAGTCTGGATGGTCCGCTCGGACTGCCCATCTGTCTGAGGATGATACGCCGTGCTCAAGTGCACTTTCGTGCCCATCTCTGCCTGAAACGCATTCCAGAACTCCGATGTGAACTTAGGATCCCGGTCCGAAACAATGCTCACCGGTACTCCATACAGTCTCACAATCTCCTGCACGTATTTCCTAGCCAAAACCGCCGCCCCATCGGTCTTCTTAATGGCCAGAAAACGCGCACACTTGGTCAATCGATCAACGATGACCCAAACAGCATCCTTGGTCCGAGAAACTGGTAAACCCACCACGAAATCCATCGTGATCATATCCCACTTCCACTCTGGAATGGGTAAACTCCGCAACAAACCACTCGGGACCTGGTGCTCCGCCTTCACTAACTGGCACACGTTGCACGACGCAACCCAGTTAGCCACATCCTTCTTCATCCCGACCCAATGATAATAGCGCTTGAGATCGCGGTACATCTTAGTCGTTCCTGGATGAATCGAGAACATACTCGAATGAGCCTCACTCAGGATCTCTCGCCGCAAATCCTCATCCAAAGGTACGCATACCCTCCAACTGACAAGGATAGTGCCGTTCGCAGATACCTGATACTCAGAACCCTCTGCTCTCGAAGCCTTAACCAAACCCTCATCTTTTTCCTGAGCCAACCGAACTCTGCTCAAAAGATCCGCCTGGTTAGCCGCCTCTAAGCCCAAAGGTTCCTGAGATACAACACATAAACGCAATGTGCTAATCTCGCTCACCAAAGACTCAATCTTGAGCTCCCGAGCCAAAGCCACCCGCTTCCGACTCAACGCATCCGCAACCAGATTAGCCTTACCAGGATGGTAAGCTATCTCCAGATCGTAATCGGCCACTAGCTCCATCCAGCGCCTCTGCCTCAAATTCAACTCAGGCTGAGTGAAAATGTACTTCAAGTTCTTATGATCTGTGAACACCTGCACTCCTTTTCGCATATAAAGATAAGATCTCCAAATCTTTAAAGCGAAAACTACTGCAGCCATCTCCAAGTCATGGGTAGGGTAGTTGCCCTCATGCTTCCGCAGCTGCCGCGAAGTGTAGGCAATAACCTTCCCCCGCTGCATCAACACACAACCAAGACCCACTCCCGACGCATCGGTGTACACCACGTAAGGCTCGCCTGCCTCAGGCAACGCCAATACTGGAGTAATAGACAACATGGCCTTCAGTTTCGCGAAACTCTCATCACACTCTGAGGACCACACGAAAGGAACATCCTTCCCTGTCAGCTTCGTCATAGACTTAGCCAGACTCGCGAAACCCTTGACGAACCGCCGATAATACCCTGCCAACCCAAGAAAACTCCAAATCTCAGTAGCATTCCTCGGCCTCGGCCAAGTACTAATGGCCTGGATCTTCTCCGGATCTACCGACACTCACTCCGCAGAGACAATGTGACCCAGAAAACCGATCTCCCGCTGCCAGAAGCTACACTTGCTCAACTTAGCAAATAACTTATGTTCTCGCAGCCTCGAAAGAACCACACGCAGATGCACCTCATGCTCCTCTCGGCTCCTCGAATACACCAAGATATCATCGATAAAGATGATCACGAACTCATCTAGATACTCCTGGAAAACGTTGTTCATCAATCTCATAAATGGAGCCGGTGCATTTGTCAACCCAAATGGCATCACCACAAACTCGTAGTGGCCATAACGAGATCTGAAAGCCGTCTTCCGGATATCTACCTCATCGATGGGAATATGATGATATCCCGACGCCAAGTCAATCTTGGAGAACCAAGTAGCCCCTCTCAACTGATCCAACAGCTCATCAATCCGAGGAAGAGGATACATGTTCTTCACTGTGACTCGGTTAAGTCCCCGGTAGTCAATACACAACCGGAAACTCCCGTCCTTCTTCTTCACGAATAACACTGGTGCTCCCCACGGTGAAGAACTCGGACGAATAAACCCCTTACTCAACAACTCCGCCAGCTGCTTCTTCAGCTCTGCCATCTCCGTTGGAGCCATCCTATAAGGAGCCCTGGATATCGGTGCTGTTCCTGGTTCCAACTCGATCGTGAAAGGATCCGACCTAGATGGTGGCAATCCCTGCAACGACTGGAACACATCCTGGAACTCACAAACCACACGAATATCCTGAACCCTAGCCTCTCCGACGGCCTCCGGCAAGGAAATGGTAGCCAAATACGCCTCGCAACCCCTCTCGATCAGACGCTCCGCGTGCACAACCGAGATCACGAGACTCCCGGAAGTCGGTCTCACACCCTGATACACCAACTTCCCTTTTCCTCGGTCGAACTCGACTCGCCCTCGGTGACAGTCCAGATGCGCTCTGAACTTCCCGAGCCAATCCATGTCCAAGATGATATCGTACAGCTCCACGGAGCAAATAATCAAATCGGCAGCCATGGACTCTGCTACCTGAACATCCACGTCTCGCACCCGACCGTGAATCCTCAGGAGCTTCCCTCCGGCAACCACCACGAAACCCAAACTCACACCGGGCTCGCTCCGTAGATTAGCCTTCTCGGCCAACTCCGGGGAAACGAAGCAATGCGATGCTCCCGTGTCAAACAACACATGACACTCTACACCTCCAACACACAAGGTCCCTGCACATATACATGTGCCGAGAACCTTAACACCCCGACAAGCACGACATTCCCCAAACACAAAATTAAACTTAGATGAGTCTAAGAAAATACCTGTGATCGGCCTGGAACTCGGCTCTCCGGTCTGGGTGATGGAGTACACTCGAGGCGCTGATGCCACCTGCCTGAGAGGCTGCACCACCGTGGTCTCACTCTGCCGCAACTGGGGACACTGAGGCCTGATGTGCCCCGCCTCCTTGCAGTGATAGCACACTCGAGAATCCACTCGCACTCTGCCCTTCTGAGGACAGCTCGCCACTCGGTGATCCATGCTCCCACATCCAAAGCAACCCGGACCACCCCGACTACCACTCGAAGCGCTCTCTCGATTCCTCTTCTGTCCTTGCATCGGCTTACTACTGCCTCTGCTCGGACTGGACTGCTGCTGCATAGGTCTCGCCTGAAAACTCGGTGTAACCGCTACTCCCTCGTCCTTCAGACCCTCCTCAAGCAAAGCTGCAGTCTCAACCAACTCATCAACCGTGCAAAAAGCCCTCACCATGCAACGGTTCCTCAAGTCAACCCGAAGACCCATCAAGAATCTCTGCACACGGGCCGACTCACTCTCAACCGCTCGTCTAACATAAGACCTGAGCCGGCTGAACTCCACCTCATACTCGCGTACCGACCGATCTCCCTGAGTCAAACTCGCAAGCCTCGACCCTAACCGGTTGAACGCCTCCTGAGGAAAGTACTTGGAGTTAAACTCCTCCACAAAATCCGCCCAAGCCATCGCGGCTTGAACTCTCCGTGCTGCCACACCCCTCCACCAGAGATGCGCATCACCCTCCAGATAATGAACCGCAATGTCCACCTGGTATCCCGCGGGACACCTACTCGAGAGGAAATTCCTCTCTACCCTCCTCAACCACGCATCAGCGTCCTCAGGATTAGCACCTCCAGAAAAGAACCCCGTGCCAATCCTCTGCATCTGCTCCATCATCCTAAGGTAGGATGGGAGCTCCTCAGCAACCGCAGCTGCCACCTGAGGTTGAGCCTCCACAACTACCGGAACCACAGGAGCCTGAGCTGGTACCCTCTCTGGTAACCGCTCCAACAACCTCGTCAACAGATCCGCTATGCGATCATCTCGGGCCCGAGCATCACCCGCTGCTACACCCGCAGCACCCGCTGGAACACCAGCCACACTGGCGTTCACGCCAGCCACACCCTCAGACCCAACCTGACTCGCACGCGAATCCTCGACCTGCTCCTCCGGCACACGGCCACGACCTCTACCACGGCCACGACCTCTACCACGCCCTCTAGCCATCTGCACACGTGCAGAAGCACAAGCTAAGAAACTAAGAACAATCATCACAATAAAGATACTCACCGTGGAATCTCACAAGGCTCGAAAAGGATGATTCTAAGACCCCACACAACATCCAATTATTCTAGAACCACCTAGGCTCCTAGAACCGTATGGGCTCTGATACCAAATTGAAACGACCGCATTTTTTATTTTTTTTTAAATTAAACAACACAAGAACAATACAAGTTCTACAGCTTACACAAGCTAACAGTTCTAAAACAGCAAAAGCAACAACAACACCAAATAAAACCCCGGGTCCTAATCATCCCCTCTTCACTGCCTCGATTCCACGATCACACCTTATCTTTACCTGCATCGACAAAAGTGATGCATCAACATTTGGCTAACCAAACGCTGAGTGAGAGATCATCCCAACAACATGCTAAACAACAAGCACAACAATCAACAATTATCAATTATCAATACGAAGAATTAATTAACACCAATTAAAACTCCCAACACCAATAGCAATTCAACTCCATGAAAAACTATACCAACGCCTAACAATTCTATCCCAAGAACTGCTAGACACATAGCCTGAAAGGTAAACCCACAACACGCTTTCAAGGCACAAACCACGAGGTGTATCGATCGATACACCCCTGGTATCGATCGATGCCAAGGCAACACATGCCCACAGGCAACGGCTGGTATCGATCGATACCAAAAACAACACCTGGTATCGATCGATACAGAAACACCACGAATCCCGACAAGGGACTGGCATCGATCGATACACCCCTGGTATCGATCGATACCCACACAACTCGAGTCCACCGACAAGAGACTAGTATCGATCGACACACACATGGTATCGATCGATACCCACCTGCAATTCACAACCTTCCGCGAGATCTAAACCCAGAAATCGCCAAGACCACACACGGAAATCATCAATCAAGCTTAACAAAGCATCACACAAGCTTAATTGCTAACCTTTGGTCCCAACTCACCTTAAATCGGCTGGATCGAGCTCTAGAAGACCTCTCACGCTCCCCTTTAGCTCACCAAAACCAAACTCTTCCGATCTCTTCTTCAAGCTTCTCACCAAGCGTAATCTCTCTCGATCTCTCTCGATCTCGCAAGATCCAAGCTTCACCAAGCTTCCACCTCTCTCACGCTCTCCTTCTTTCTCTCTCTCTCTCTCTCTCTCTCTCTCTCTCTCTCTCTCTCTCTCTCTCTCTCTCTCTCTCTCTCTCTCTCTCTCTCTCTCTCTCGCGACCAACTCTATTTTTCCCAAAAGAATGGTCTTCCACCCGCAAGAAGAGAAGAGGAAGAAGATATAAAGAGAAATCCCGACTGGTATCGATCGATACAGCCCAGTATCGATCGATACTATCCGTAACAAACCCGAATTAATTATTTCTCCCAAATAATCAATTCTTCAGGAACGCGGGCGTTACACTATGGATATAGGAACTAGATAACTATCAACTCTGCCCAATCCAAGATCCGACCCGGTTCGAACACTTTGTGTATTTATGCAAATTTTAGACATTTCTAAACCTAAGTTTTCTTCTTGTAAGGGTGGGGGCTCGACCCTAACTCTCTCTTTTGAGGGATTTGGATTGTTCTTCACATATATGCCATTCTAGGGAAGATTTCTTCAACTCTATCTTTTATTTATGCAAATTTCCTTATTTTTATGTCTTTTTCTCTTTTGTTCTTCATGTTTAGACCTTAGACCCCTTTTTATTGGATTTTGGAGTTTGCTTGATTTGGATGGTTTGATGATTGATTGTTGATGTTTAGGACTAGATAAACATTTCTTCTCATGTTAGGAAGGATATTAATGCTAGGATTGAATTGAAAACTCATTTCTAGAACTTAGACATTTCATGCATACAAGGTGTTCGATGAAATATCTAGAAAACTTCTAAGCATGCTTTTCATTTTAAGTGATTGGTGGATGCTGACTTTAGGATGAATTGTTGACTAAAATGGACTTGTGATCAATTATGAACTATCTAAGTGATCGGTTGATGCTGACTTTAGATGATTCGTACAATGATTAGTGTCACGAAAGTGAACTAATCTACTTGAAAGTGTTCCACGTCATAAGAATAATGTACATGGAATGTTTAGGCATCGTTAGTCAATTGTCTTGATGGTTAGATGATGATGATTTAGGTTGATTCTTGTTAGGTCTTTCACTTAGGTTGATCTTAAAGCTAGTTTTGGATTGAGAGATCAAAGGTAGAGCTTAAGCATTTCACACCCGATAGGTGTTCGGTGAAATGCTTGAACCAAACCTTTTGTGAGCTTTTCACATCCTTGCCAGTGAGAGTTGATGTCAAGGGTGATTAGTGAACTAATTGGGATTGGAGTTTAAAGCTTGTTAATTATCTTATAACAAACGAGAGTTTGATCTTGATTTGGTGATTAACAAAGTGATTAGTGCCACGAGAGTGGATTAGTCATAATTGTGAATCCCATGTTCTAGGATAGTGTTTAATGCAATCTTTATCATCATTGTTTGTTCATTAATCATCTTCTTGATAGTAAATTCATTTTCCAACACTTCTATCTTTTGTTTTCTTTCTTGCATTTGTTTCTTTTCCCAAAAATATAAAACCCAAAAACATTTGCTCTAGCTTAGGAAGATTCATGTATTCTTGGTGCATTGATCTTAACCTCTTTGGTTCGATACCTCTTATACTACCTAGTATTTAGAGTAATTGATATGAGCTTAACACAAATTCTATTTATCAATATGTAGACTAACCTTTATGAGATCTCAATTTTTTAGAGAAGCGGGAACAATTAGTTGTGGTTGTCTACTACTCCAACGATCGACTCTTGACCTTTCGGTCCCGGTTTCAACGAGATGATGTTCATCTTCTTCTTTACTTCCCCTTAATTGCATCGACAAGTTTAATGTGTGGATTCAATTTGTTTCTTTGATGTAATGGGTTTCTTTAGTTACTATGGGCCTGAGGCCCAAAAAACACTAAGGTCCAATGGGTTTGTTTTCCTTTTTTCTCCTGCATTTATATTGAAAGCATTTGGTAACAAACAAAAAAAACAGAAAACAAAAAACAAAACAAAAATTGTATACTCCTATTGAATTTTAACTTAACTAATTTTGATGGGTTGTTGGTATCTGTATTAATTTTTAAGAAGTAATTTGATAAGCTACCTATACTCCCTTAATCAGTGGTTCCCTATGAGATCTCAATTTTATAGAGAAGCGGAGACAATTAGGGACCCAAAACTATGTGATCTAGTTCCTATATCCATAGAACATGCGTCGATGTATTAAAACAAGAAAACAAAAATATTCAAAATTATCCCTACGAGAATTCGATTTTTCGAGTAAATGCATTAAATAATGAAACTAATCCTCTTTTTCTATTTCTAAAATACTAAACTATATTCCAACGCTATATTAATTTTAACTTAACTAATTGTAAAGGTTTTTTAGTATATTTATTCATTTTTTAAGAAGTAATTTGATAAACCTCCTATACGCCCTAAATCGGTGGACTATGAGATCTCAATTTTATAGAGAAGCGGGGATAATTAGGGTCCCAAACCTATGTGATATAGTTCCTATATCCATAGAATATGCGTCTATGTATTAAAACAAGAAAACAAAAATATTTAAAATTATCCCAAAATAAGTGTACTAACAACACTTATGAGATATCGATTTTACGAGAATTTGATTTTTTCGAGTAAATGAAGAAAATAATGAAACTAATCCTATTTTCTATTTCTGAAATACCAAACTATATTAATGTTAACTTAACTAATTTTGATGGTTTTTTGGTATCTTTATTAATTTTTTAAGAAGTAATTCTATAAACCTCCTATATGGACTAACCTCTATGACATCTCAATTTTTTAGAGAAACGGAACAATTAGGGACTCAAACCTATGTGATCTAGTTCCTATATCCATTGAATATGCGTCTATGTATTAAAATAAGAAAACAAAAATATTCCAAATTATTCCGAAATAAGTGTACTAACACTTACAAGAATTCGATTTTACGAGAATTCGATTTTTTCGAGTAAATGTAGAAAATAATGAGACTAATCCTTCTTTTCTATTTCTAAAATACCAAACCATATTCCAACACTATATTAATGTTAACTTAACTAATTATGATGATTTATTGGTATCTTTATTAATTTTGTAACAAGTAATTTGATAAACCTCCTATATGCCCTAAATAGGTGGACTAGCCTCTATGAGATCTCAATTTTTTAGAGAAGCGGGGACAATTAGTTGTGGTTGTCTACTACTCCAACGATCGACTCTTGACCTTTCGGTCCTGGTTTCAACGAGATGATGTTCATCTTCTTCCTTACTTCCCCTTAATTTCATCGACAAGTTTAATGTGTGGATTCAATTTGTTTCTTTGATGTAATAAGTTTATTTAGTTACTATGGGTGAGGCCCAAAAAACACAAAGGTCCAATGGGTTTGTTTTCCTTTTTTCTCCTGCATTTATATTGAAAGCATTTGGTAACAAACAAAAAAAAAAGAAAAAAAAAAAACTGTATACTCCTATTGAATTTTAACTTAACTAATTTTGATGGGTTGTTGGTATCTTTATTAATTTTTAAGAAGTAATTTGATAAGCTACCTATACTCTCTTAATCAGTGGTTTAACCCCTATGAGATCTCAATTTTATAGAGAAGCGGAGACAATTAGGGACCCAAAACTATGTGATCTAGTTCCTATATCCATAGAACATGCGTCGATGTATTAAAACAAGAAAACAAAAATATTCAAAATTATCCCTACGAGAATTCGTTTTTTCGAGTAAATGCATTAAATAATGAAACTAATCCTCTTTTTCTATTTCTAAAATACTAAACTATATTCCAACGCTATATTAATTTTAACTTAACTAATTGTAAAGGTTTTTTAGTATATTTATTCATTTTTTAAGAAGTAATTTGATAAACCTCCTATACGCCCTAAATCGGTGGACTATGAGATCTCAATTTTATAGAGAAGCGGGATAATTAGGGTCCCAAACCTATGTGATATAGTTCATATATCCATAGAATATGCGTCTATGTATTAAAACAAGAAAACAAAAATATTTAAAATTATCCCAAAATAAGTGTACCAACAACACCTATGAGATATCGATTTTACGAGAATTTGATTTTTTCGAGTAAATGCAGAAAATAATGAAACTAATCGTATTTTCTATTTCTAAAATAGCAAACTATATTAATGTTAACTTAACTAATTTTGATGGTTTTTTGGTATCTTTATTATTTTTTTAAGAAGTAATTCTATAAACCTCCTATATGGACAAACCTCTATGACATCTCAATTTTTTAGAGAAGCGGAACAATTAGGGACTCAAACCTATGTGATCTAGTTACTATATCCATGGAATATGCGTCTATGTATTAAAATAAGAAAACAAAAATATTCCAAATTATTCCGAAATAAGTGTACTAACACTTCCAAGAATTCGATTTTACGAGAATTCGATTTTTTCGAGTAAATGTAGAAAATAATGAGACTAATCCTTCTTTTCTATTTCTAAAATACCAAACCATATTCCAACACTATATTAATGTTAACTTAACTAATTTTGATGATTTATTGGTATCTTTATTAATTTTGTAACAAGTAATTTGATAAACCTCCTATATGCCCTAAATAGGTGGACTAATTTCTATGAGATCTCAATTTTTTAGAGAATCGGGGACAATTAGTTGTGGTTGTCTACTACTCCAACGATCGACTCTTGACCTTTCGGTCCTGGTTTCAACGAGATGATGTTCATCTTCTTCCTTACTTCCCCTTAATTTCATCGACAAGTTTAATGTGTGGATTCAATTTGTTTCTTTGATGTAATAAGTTTATTTAGTTACTATGGGTGAGGCCCAAAAAACACAAAGGTCCAATGGGTTTGTTTTCCTTTTTCCTCCTGCATTTATATTGAAAGCATTTGGTAACAAAAAAAAAAAACTGTATACTCCTATTGAATTTTAACTTAACTAAATTTTGATGGGTTGTTGGTATCTTTATTAATTTTTAAGAAGTAATTTGATAAGCTACCTATACTCTCTTAATCAGTGGTTTAACCCCTATGAGATCTCAATTTTATAGAGAAGCGGAGACAATTAGGGACCCAAAACTATGTGATCTAGTACCTATATCCATAGAACATGCGTCGATGTATTAAAACAAGAAAACAAAAATATTCAAAATTATCCCTACGAGAATTCGTTTTTTCGAGTAAATGCATTAAATAATGAAACTAATCCTCTTTTTCTATTTCTAAAATACTAAACTATATTCCAACGCTATATTAATTTTAACTTAACTAATTGTAAAGGTTTTTTAGTATATTTATTCATTTTTAAGAAGTAATTTGATAAACCTCCTATACGCCCTAAATCGGTGGACTATGAGATCTCAATTTTATAGAGAAGCGGGATAATTAGGGTCCCAAACCTATGTGATATAGTTCATATATCCATAGAATATGCGTCTATGTATTAAAACAAGAAAACAAAAATATTTAAAATTATCCCAAAATAAGTGTACCAACAACACCTATGAGATATCGATTTTACGAGAATTTGATTTTTTCGAGTAAATGCAGAAAATAATGAAACTAATCGTATTTTCTATTTCTAAAATAGCAAACTATATTAATGTTAACTTAACTAATTTTGATGGTTTTTTGGTATCTTTATTAATTTTTTAAGAAGTAATTCTATAAACCTCCTATATGGACAAACCTCTATGACATCTCAATTTTTTAGAGAAGCGGAACAATTAGGGACTCAAACCTATGTGATCTAGTTACTATATCCATGGAATATGCGTCTATGTATTAAAATAAGAAAACAAAAATATTCCAAATTATTCCGAAATAAGTGTACTAACACTTCCAAGAATTCGATTTTACGAGAATTCGATTTTTTCGAGTAAATGTAGAAAATAATGAGACTAATCCTTCTTTTCTATTTCTAAAATACCAAACCATATTCCAACACTATATTAATGTTAACTTAACTAATTTTGATGATTTATTGGTATCTTTATTAATTTTGTAACAAGTAATTTGATAAACCTCCTATATGCCCTAAATAGGTGGACTAATTTCTATGAGATCTCAATTTTTTAGAGAATCGGGGACAATTAGTTGTTGTTGTCTACTACTCCAACGATCGACTCTTGACCTTTCGGTCCTGGTTTCAACGAGATGATGTTCATCTTCTTCCTTACTTCCCCTTAATTTCATCGACAAGTTTAATGTGTGGATTCAATTTGTTTCTTTGATGTAATAAGTTTATTTAGTTACTATGGGTGAGGCCCAAAAAACACAAAGGTCCAATGGGTTTGTTTTCCTTTTTTCTCCTGCATTTATATTGAAAGCATTTGGTAACAAAAAAAAAAAAAGAAAAAAAAAAACTGTATACTCCTATTGAATTTTAACTTAACTAAATTTTGATGGGTTGTTGGTATCTTTATTAATTTTTAAGAAGTAATTTGATAAGCTACCTATACTCTCTTAATCAGTGGTTTAACCCCTATGAGATCTCAATTTTATAGAGAAGCGGAGACAATTAGGGACCCAAAACTATGTGATCTAGTTCCTATATCCATAGAACATGCGTCGATGTATTAAAACAAGAAAACAAAAATATTCAAAATTATCCCTACGAGAATTCGTTTTTTCGAGTAAATGCATTAAATAATGAAACTAATCCTCTTTTTCTATTTCTAAAATACTAAACTATATTCCAACGCTATATTAATTTTAACTTAACTAATTGTAAAGGTTTTTTAGTATATTTATTCATTTTTTAAGAAGTAATTTGATAAACCTCCTATACGCCCTAAATCGGTGGACTATGAGATCTCAATTTTATAGAGAAGCGGGATAATTAGGGTCCCAAACCTATGTGATATAGTTCATATATCCATAGAATATGCGTCTATGTATTAAAACAAGAAAACAAAAATATTTAAAATTATCCCAAAATAAGTGTACCAACAACACCTATGAGATATCGATTTTACGAGAATTTGATTTTTTCGAGTATATGCAGAAAATAATGAAACTAATCGTATTTTCTATTTCTAAAATAGCAAACTATATTAATGTTAACTTAAGTAATTTTGATGGTTTTTTGGTATCTTTATTAATTTTTTAAGAAGTAATTCTATAAACCTCCTATATGGACAAACCTCTATGACATCTCAATTTTTTAGAGAAGCGGAACAATTAGGGACTCAAACCTATGTGATCTAGTTACTATTGAAACAACCGCACCCATTTATTTTTATTTTTTTTTTTTTTTTTGTAAACTATTACGAAAATCCCATAAATAATAATAATTGACCCTCACAAATTAATTTCCGGTTCAAGATTAAAAATCCGAATAATCAAGGTCATAAATTATTAAATAAAATCACCAAATAAACGACAAGTCTAGATCACCCCCTCTTCCTCGCCCTGATCCCACGGTCACACTTTCTCTTTTCCTGCATCAATTAAAATATAAGAGATGCATAAGTATTTCGAAAAATATTTAGTGAGACAATCCTCCCATCTACAGGCTAACAAATAATTAAGATAATTAATATAGATTATCACGAAAATACCGAATAAATCAAACATCTCATGAAACACTCGATCTAGACCCTCCGAGATCGTAAACGGCCTATAATCACGAAATCACATCAATTTTCAAAATTATTAAATTACGCCTATGGTCCTGCACTCACCTTATTCCCGCACAGCAAGTTTCCCGAGAAAATTCAGCAATTTTCTAGAACTCCCCGGGATGAATAACCTTCAATTAATCCACCTAAAAATAAAAATAATAAAATAATCAAAACAAACCAAATCTTAATTATCCAACTCGATACGTCTTCTTCCTCCTCTTCCCTTCGCCGGCGCGACACCACCGCCGGAGCTCCCCACCGGAACCGCCATGATCCAACCTCCGATCACCACCACGAGACCCGCTACACACGGCCGGCCCTAAACACAGCGACCCCGCCACAACACCGCCAACCCACGGATCTCACGCACGACAAAACCAAACGACAAGGGGCGGAAGCCTTACCGTGAAGAGGGAGGCGCGGCTCGAAGCTTCTCCTTGCTTCCACGCCGAAACCAGCGCAAATCCTTTTCCTTGACGGCTAGGGTTCGATCACCGCACGGACGAGGAGATACATACACCCATATATACTATTCAAGTTTCCTTATTACACCAATCGGTCCTCGCACTTCCTCCCCTTCCGAAAGTTGACCCCAAACTTTCAAGATTATCAATCACACCCGCCAGTGAAAATTGATTTATTCAATTTAACCCCCTTAACTTCTGAAAGGTCAAATTAAACCCAATTAATGGATTACGGGTGTTACAGTTCTCCCCCACTAACATAGATTCGTCCTCGAATCTAACGTCCAACGAACATCCACAACATAGCACAACCGCTATTCCAATTCAGCGTCGCACGACCGCTCTTCCAACTCCACCAACAACGGTATCACGGCTCAACACCATAGCGCCATAGTTCCCTACTTGGTTTGGCCAACCACTCCAACACCCGGGAGTATAACGACTTCACGACCCAACACCATGGATCGGTCCGTCTAACGCATAGAGAGCCAGACAACGGCAATCTCTCTAGTGACCTGTCTCACCAATCAGGGATCACGTCGAATCCCAACCGGCCAGGTACACTCGGCAGTGACTCACCAGTACACTCCGATGCTGCTATATGGGCCACCACCCCGTGCCAAACCAATCCGGAACTATCAGCCCTATGCGGCTACCAAACACCTAGTATCCGCACTCCCGCTATCAGACCACTACCACTAGTAGCCCGCCAACCTGTCTACTAATCCCCTAGTAACCACACCACTCGACATTTTCAATGAAAACAACTTTATATTGAATAATCAAAAGCTTCAAGTACATCGATTAATTATAACACCATAAAATAAACGAGTACAACAACGCAATAACTCCCCAAAACCCCAACACCATGGTTACAAAGACATGGAGGACACCTGGCTAACCCTCCAGTTTGCCGAACCACTTGGGAAACTTGCGCTTCAACTTCTCTTCCGGCTCCCAAGTCACCTCCTCGGCTCCATTGCAGTCCCACAGCACCTGCATCTCAGGAACCTTTTTCCTCCTGATCACTCTCACCCGACGATCTAGGACTCTCAGAGGCCTCGCCTCCACCACCATGCTCGGTGTCAAATCTGATGGCACCCCCGTGACCACCTGATCATCCTTGTGCAGACATTTCTTCAGCATCGACACATGGAACACCTTGTGAAATGCCTGCATAGACTCCGACAACTCTAGTCGATAAGCCACCGGTCCGACCCGCTCCAGCACCCTGACGGGACCCATATATCGCGGACTCAACTTAGTCTCGGAGATGGACCTGTTCGGACCCCTCAACATGGCCATCTTCAGATAGACCAAATCGCCAACTGCGAACTCCAGCTCCTTCCTACGCCGATCTGCGTAGTTTTTCTGACGATCTTGAGCTTCCTTCATGTTCAACTTCACAATCCGGACCTTCTCAGTCGTCTCCTGCACAAAGTCAGCCCCCAACAGGCTCCTCTCCCCCACTTGTGTCCAACACAACGGGGTCCTGCAAGGCCTACCATACAACGCCTCAAATGGTGCCATGCCGATACTAGCCTGGAAGCTGTTATTGTACGCAAACTCCACTAGATTAAGATGATCCGCCCAATGTCCACCCCAATCCAACACACACATCCTCAACAGATCCTCCAACGTTTGGATAGTCCTCTCCGACTGCCCATCGGTCTGGGGATGATAAGCTGTACTCATGTGTACCTTAGTGCCCATCTCCTTCTGGAAGGCGCCCCAGAACAACGAGGAGAACTTCGGGTCTCGATCCGACACTATACTCACCGGTACCCCATGCAGCTTCACAATCTCCCTGGCGTACCTCTTGGCCAACACTTCCGCACCGTCGGTCTTCTTTATGGCCAAGAAGTGCGCAGACTTGGTCAACCTATCGACGATGACCCAAATAGCGTCCTTGGTTCGCGAAACCGGCAGACCCACCACGAAATCCATGGTGATCATGTCCCACTTCCACTCTGGGATGGGTAAACTCCTCAACAACCCGCTCGGAACCTGATGCTCAGCCTTCACCAACTGACAGGTATCACACCCCGCAACCCAGTTGGCAACATCCTTCTTCATCCCTACCCACTGGTAATACCGTTTGAGGTCACGGTACATCTTGGTAGCTCCTGGGTGAATAGAGAAACGGCTCTGATGTGCTTCCCTCAGGATTTCCTGCCTCAGCACTTCGTCCTTCGGTACACACACCCTGCCCCTCAAAAGGATAGTTCCATTGCTGGAGAACTCATACTCAGACCGCTCTGCCCTGCCAGCCTGCATTAATTCCGCATCCAACTACTGTGCTACCCGCACCCTAGTCAGAATATCCGCCTGATCCACCGCCTCCAAACCCAACGGCTCAGGCTCCTCAGACACAGCGCACAGTCTCAGGGCACTCACCATGCCTACCAACGCCTCTGTATCTCGCTCAGTGTCTAAAATAACCCGCTTCCTGCTCAAAGCATCGGCTACAAGATTTGCTTTACCGGGATGGTAAGCTATCTCCAGGTCATAATCCGCAACAAGCTCCATCCATCGCCTCTGTCGCAGATTCAGCTCCGGCTGGGTAAAGATGTACTTCAGACTTTTGTGGTATGTGAACACCTGAACCTTACCGCCATACAGATAAGACCTCCAGATCTTCAATGCAAACACCACTGCAGCCATCTCAAGATCGTGAGTAGGATAATTGCATTCATGTTTCCTCAGCTGCCTGGAAGCATATGCGATTACCTTACCCTGCTGCATCAATACACAACCGAGCCCCAGCCTGGACGCGTCTGTGAACATAACATATGGCTCATCCTGCTTAGGCAAGGCTAACACCGGAGTACTCACCAGCATCTCCTTGAGCTGCACAAAGCTCTCCTCACACTGGTCCGACCACACGAAAGGAACGTCCTTCCCGGTCAACTTGGTCATGGCCTGCGCCATACTAGCAAACCCCTTGACGAACCTCCTGTAATAACCCGCCAGACCCAGAAAACTGCGAATCTCAGAGGCATTCTTCGGTCTCGGCCACTCCTCAATCGAGCGAATCTTCTCCGGATCCACTGAAACACCACGATCAGATACGACGTGCCCCAGAAATCCGATCTCCCGCTGCCAGAAACTACACTTGCTCAGCTTAGCGAACAACTTTTGCTCCCGTAGCTTCTCCAGAATTTTCCTCAGGTGAACCATGTGCTCCTCAGGACTCTTCGAATACACTAGAATGTCGTCGATGAAAATGATGACGAACTCATCCAGATACTCCTGGAACACGCCGTTCATCAACCTCATAAACGCAGCCGGTGCATTCGTCAACCCAAACGGCATCACCACAAACTCGTAGTGCCCGTATCTCGTCCTGAAAGCCGTCTTCCTGATGTCCGACTCCGCTATCGGGATCTGATGATAACCCGATGCCAAATCAATCTTAGAAAACCACGAAGCACCCTGCAACTGATCTAGCAACTCGTCGATCCTTGGTAATGGATACTTGTTCTTCACAGTAACCCGGTTCAGCCCCCGATAATCAATGCACAACCGGAAACTCCCATCCTTCTTCTTGACGAACAGTACCGGTGCACCCCACGGAGAACTGCTCGGTCTAATGAAACCCTTTTCCAACAACTCCTCAAGCTGCTTCTTAAGCTCAGCCATCTCCGCTGGAGCCATCCTGTAAGGAGCCTTAGACAACGGCGTCGTCCCCGGTTCTAACTCAATGGTAAAAGGATCCGACCTGGATGGTGGTAACCCGCTCAACTGCTGGAACACATCTTCGAACTCCCAGACCACCTCAATATCCCGTACCGCTGACTCCCCAACCTCACCAGATATCGAAATGGTAGCCAAATAGGCCTCACAACCCTGCTCGATCAAACGCTCCGCGTGAACCGCGGAAATTACGATGCCTCCCGGCACCGGTTTCACTCCCTGATAAACCAGTCTTCTGTTAGCATGCTCGAAAACCACACGACCCCGGTGACAATCCAAATGAGCCTTGAACTTTCCCAGCCAATCCATACCCAAAATGATGTCATAGAGTTCTACGGGACACACTATCAAATCCGCCGGCATCAGCTCTCCGGCGATAAGAATGTCGACACTCTCCACACAGCCATGAGTCCTCAACAAACGACCCCAGCAACTCTCACCACACCCGAGTGGTCCCCAAACCCCTTTTGGATACCGCTCCCCGACACCCAATCTGGTGTGGCAAAACTGTGGGACGCTCCGGAGTCAAACAACACATGTGACTCTACCCCGGCCACATTAAGGGTCCCTAAGCACGAAAAGGATTTAAGGCAAACAGCAAACACCAAATACAGAGCGAGTAACTGAAATTACAATCCAACAAGAACATAGTTAAGGTAACTAACCAGTAATCGGTCTGCTGCCGCTCGCCTCGCCTGACTCCGCGCCTATGGTGAACACCCTCGGTGCCACTGCGGCCCGTTTCGGAGGCGGTGCCTCGATCCTCACAAATGGCTGAGCCAACTTCGGACAATCCTTCTTGATGTGACCGGGTTCCTTGCAATGGAAGCACACCGGACCCCCTCGAGAACAATCCGCCACGCGATGTCCATAGGCTCCGCACCCGAAACAACGTGGTCCAGAACCCGCTTCCTTGGAAGTATCCTCCCACTTCCTCTTCTGTCCCTGCTGCTGACCAGACTTACCGCCCTTGCTCGGAGCAACACTCTGACTTTGAGGCCGTCGCGGAACCTCTGGTACTGCAGCCTTTAAACTAGCCTCCTGCCTCATCCCCTCCTCAAGCTGCGCTGCACACTCCACCAGTTCGGATACCGACTCGAACTTGCGGACTATGCATCGATTCCTGAGATCGATACGCATACCTCGCATGAAAGCACAAATCAACTCATACTCGGTATCTGCACCCCGACCAGCAAACCGCTTCAGCCGGTTAAACTCGGCCTCGTACTCTCGAACCGAACGAATCCCCTGTGACAAGTACAGAAACTCCGCCTGTAACCTGTCGCGAGCCTCCCGCGGAAAATACTTGAGATCGAACTCCCTCCGGAACTCGTCCCAAGACAACACTACTTCCGCCCTCCTCGCAGCAACACCCTGCCACCACTCATGTGCATCTCCCTCCAGATAATGCACCGCCAAGTCAACCCTATACTCCTCAGGGCATCTGATCGACTGGAAGTTCCTCTCCAACCTGGACCTCCACTCATCAGACTCAATCGGTCGAGCACCACCACTGAAAAACTTGGTGCCCAACCTCTGCATATGCTCCATCACCCTCAGGTACGACGGAACCCCTGGCTCGGCCTCAGCAACCACTCCCGGAACTCCCGGAGCAACAACACCCGGCATCGCGGCAACCCCCTGTGGCGCCACTGGAGCTGGAGCCGGTACCACACCAGGTAACCTCTCCAAGAGCTGGGCCAACATACCCAAAACAGCCGCCATCGGGTTCGGGCCCGCACCCGCCTGAGCACCACCCGGCGCCGGCATCGCACCATACACGGCCGCTGGCTCCGACTGACCTTCCCCCTCGGCGTGATCATACGCCCCCTGCTCCACCGTGACACTCTGCGTCACATTCGCAGCTGCTCTGCCACCTCTACCACCTCTGCCGCCACGGCCTGTTCTGCCGCCCCGACCACGGCCGCCACGACCACCCCGACCTCTGAGACCTTGCCCAACGCTATCAGAATCGACCATCTGCAATAACCACTTGTTACTACTTGACAACAGCAATAGTAAAACAAACACGAGTCTTACCGTGGAATCTCATTGAAGGCTCGAAGAGGATGATCTAGAACTTCAAGCTCAACAATTGACTAACTCACATAGACAGTTCTAATAGCGGAAATTTTTTTTTTTTTTAAAACCGTCCTAGAACCGTAAATGCTCTGATACCAAATTGAAACAACCGCACCCATTTATTTTTTTTTTTTTTTATTTTTTTTTTTTTGTAAACAATTACGAAAATCCCATAAATAATAATAATTGACCCTCACAAATTAATTTCCGGTTCAAGATTAAAAATCCGAATAATCAAGGTCATAAATTATTAAATAAAATCACCAAATAAACGACAAGTCTAGATCACCCCCTCTTCCTCGCCCTGATCCCACGGTCACACTTTCTCTTTTCCTGCATCAATTAAAATATAAGAGAGGCATAAGTATTTCGAAAAATACTTAGTGAGACAATCCTCCCATATACAGGCTAACAAATAATTAAGATAATTAATATAGATTATCACGAAAATACCGAATAAATCAAACATCTCATGAAACACTCGATCTAGACCCTCCGAGATCGTAAACGGCCTATAATCACGAAATCACATCAATTTTCAAAATTATTAAATTACGCCTATGTTCCTGCACTCACCTTATTCCCGCACAGCAATTTTCTAGAACTCCCCGGGATGAATAACCTTCTATTAATCCACCTAAAAATAAAAATAATAAAATAATCAAAACAAACCAAATCTTAACTATCCAACTCGATACGTCTTCTTCCTCCTCTTCCCTTCGCCGGAGCGACACCACCGCCGGAGCTCACCACCAGAACCGCCATGATCCAACCTCCGATCACCACCACGAGACCCGCTACACACGGCCGGCCCTAAACACAGCGACCCCGCCACAACACCGCTAACCCACGGATCTCACGCACGACAAAACCAAACGACAAGGGGCGGAAGCCTTACCGTGAAGAGGGAGGCGCGGCTCGAAGCTTCTCCTTGCTTCCACGCCGAAACCAGCGCAAATCCTTTTCCTTGACGGCTAGGGTTCGATCACCGCACGGACGAGGAGATACATACACCCATATATACTATTCAAGTTTCCTTATTACACCAATCGGTCCTCGCACTTCCTCCCCTTCCGAAAGTTGACCCCAAACTTTCAAGATTATCAATCACACCCGCCAGTGAAAATTGATTTATTCAATTTAACCCCCCCTAACTTCTAAAAGGTCAAATTAAACCCAATTAATGGATTACGGGTGTTACAACTATATCCATGGAATATGCGTCTATGTATTAAAATAAGAAAACAAAAATATTCCAAATTATTCCGAAATAAGTGTACTAACACTTCCAAGAATTTGATTTTACGAGAATTCGATTTTTTCGAGTAAATGTAGAAAATAATGAGACTAATCCTTCTTTTCTATTTCTAAAATACCAAACCATATTCCAACACTATATTAATGTTAACTTAACTAATTTTGATGATTTATTGGTATCTTTATTAATTTTGTAACAAGTAATTTGATAAACCTCCTATATGCCCTAAATAGGTGGACTAATTTCTATGAGATCTCAATTTTTTAGAGAATCGGGGACAATTAGTTGTGGTTGTCTACTACTCCAACGATCGACTCTTGACCTTTCGGTCCTGGTTTCAACGAGATGATGTTCATCTTCTTCCTTACTTCCCCTTAATTTCATCGACAAGTTTAATGTGTGGATTCAATTTGTTTCTTTGATGTAATAAGTTTATTTAGTTACTATGGGTGAGGCCCAAAAAACACAAAGGTCCAATGGGTTTGTTTTCCTTTTTTCTCCTGCATTTATATTGAAAGCATCTGGTAACAAACAAAAAAAAAAGAAAAAAAAAAAAACTGTATACTCCTATTGAATTTTAACTTAACTAATTTTGATGGGTTGTTGGTATCTTTATTAATTTTTAAGAAGTAATTTGATAAGCTACCTATACTCTCTTAATCAGTGGTTTAACCCCTATGAGATCTCAATTTTATAGAGAAGCGGAGACAATTAGGGACCCAAAACTATGTGATCTAGTTCCTATATCCATAGAACATGCGTCGATGTATTAAAACAAGAAAACAAAAATATTCAAAATTATCCCTACGAGAATTCGTTTTTTCGAGTAAATGCATTAAATAATGAAACAAATCCTCTTTTTCTATTTCTAAAATACTAAACTATATTCCAACGCTATATTAATTTTAACTTAACTAATTGTAAAGGTTTTTTAGTATATTTATTCATTTTTTAAGAAGTAATTTGAGAAACCTCCTATACGCCCTAAATCGGTGGACTATGAGATCTCAATTTTATAGAGAAGCAGGATAATTAGGGTCCCAAACCTATGTGATATAGTTCATATATCCATAGAATATGCGTCTATGTATTAAAACAAGAAAACAAAAATATTTAAAATTATCCCAAAATAAGTGTACCAACAACACATATGAGATATCGATTTTACGAGAATTTGATTTTTTCGAGTAAATGCAGAAAATAATGAAACTAATCGTATTTTCTATTTCTAAAATAGCAAACTATATTAATGTTAACTTAACTAATTTTGATGGTTTTTTGGTATCTTTATTAATTTTTTAAGAAGTAATTCTATAAACCTCCTATATGGACAAACCTCTATGACATCTCAATTTTTTAGAGAAGCGGAACAATTAGGGACTCAAACCTATGTGATCTAGTTACTATATCCATGGAATATGCGTCTATGTATTAAAATAAGAAAACAAAAATATTCCAAATTATTCCGAAATAAGTGTACTAACACTTCCAAGAATTCGATTTTACGAGAATTCGATTTTTTCGAGTAAATGTAGAAAATAATGAGACTAATCCTTCTTTTCTATTTCTAAAATACCAAACCATATTCCAACACTATATTAATGTTAACTTAACTAATTTTGATGATTTATTGGTATCTTTATTAATTTTGTAACAAGTAATTTGATAAACCTCCTATATGCCCTAAGGTAGGATGGGAGCTCCTCAGCAACCGCAGCTGCCACCTGAGGTTGAGCCTCCACAACTACCGGAACCACAGGAGCCTGAGCTGGTACCCTCTCTGGTAACCGCTCCAACAACCTCGTCAACAGATCCGCTATGCGATCATCTCGGGCCCGAGCATCACCCGCTGCTACACCCGCAGCACCCGCTGGAACACCAGCCACACTGGCGTTCACGCCAGCCACACCCTCAGACCCAACCTGACTCGCACGCGAATCCTCGACCTGCTCCTCCGGCACACGGCCATGACCTCTACCACGGCCACGACCTCTACCACGCCCTCTAGCCATCTGCACACGTGCAGAAGCACAAGCTAAGAAACTAAGAACAATCATCACAATAAAGATACTCACCGTGGAATCTCACAAGGCTCTATAAGGATGATTCTAAGACCCCACACAACATCCAATTATTCTAGAACCACCTAGGCTCCTAGAACCGTATGGGCTCTGATACCAAATTGAAACGACCGCATTTTTTATTTTTTTTTTAAATTAAACAACACAAGAACAATACAAGTTCTACAGCTTACACAAGCTAACAGTTCTAAAACAGCAAAAGCAACAACAACACCAAATAAAACCCCGGGTCCTAATCATCCCCTCTTCACTGCCTCGATTCCACGATCACACCTTATCTTTACCTGCATCGACAAAAGTGATGCATCAACATTTGGCTAACCAAACGCTGAGTGAGAGATCATCCCAACAACAGGCTAAACAACAAGCACAACAATCAACAATTATCAATTATCAATACGAAGAATTAATTAACACCAATTAAAACTCCCAACACCAATAGCAATTCAACTCCATGAAAAACTATACCAACGCCTAACAATTCTATCCCAAGAACTGCTAGACACATAGCCTGAAAGGTAAACCCACAACACGCTTTCAAGGCACAAACCACGAGGTGTATCGATCGATACACCCCTGGTATCGATCGATGCCAAGGCAACACATGCCCACAGGCAACGGCTGGTATCGATCGATACCAAAAACAACACCTGGTATCGATCGATACAGAAACACCACGAATCCCGACAAGGGACTGGCATCGATCGATACACCCCTGGTATCGATCGATACCCACACAACTCGAGTCCACCGACAAGAGACTAGTATCGATCGACACACACATGGTATCGATCGATACCCACCTGCAATTCACAACCTTCCGCGAGATCTAAACCCAGAAATCGCCAAGACCACACACGGAAATCATCAATCAAGCTTAACAAAGCATCACACAAGCTTAATTGCTAACCTTTGGTCCCAACTCACCTTAAATCGGCTGGATCGAGCTCTAGAAGACCTCTCACGCTCCCCTTTAGCTCACCAAAACCAAACTCTTCCGATCTCTTCTTCAAGCTTCTCACCAAGCGTAATCTCTCTCGATCTCTCTCGATCTCGCAAGATCCAAGCTTCACCAAGCTTCCACCTCTCTCACGCTCTCCTTCTCTCTCTCTCTCTCTCTCTCTCTCTCTCTCTCTCTCTCTCTCTCTCTCTCTCTCTCTCTCTCTCTCTCTCTCTCTCTCTCTCTCTCTCGCGACCAACTCTATTTTTCCCAAAAGAATGGTCTTCCACCCGCAAGAAGAGAAGAGGAAGAAGATATAAAGAGAAATCCCGACTGGTATCGATCGATACAGCCCAGTATCGATCGATACAGCCCAGTATCGATCGATACTATCCGGAACAAACCCGAATTAATTATTTCTCCCAAATAATCAATTCTTCCGGAACGCGGGCGTTACACTATGGATATAGGAACTAGATAACTATCAACTCTGCCCAATCCAAGATCCGACCCGGTTCGAACACTTTGTGTATTTATGCAAATTTTAGACATTTCTAAACCTAAGTTTTCTTCTTGTAAGGGTGGGGGCTCGACCCTAACTCTCTCTTTTGAGGGATTTGGATTGTTCTTCACATATATGCCATTCTAGGGAAGATTTCTTCAACTCTATCTTTTATTTATGCAAATTTCCTTATTTTTATGTCTTTTTCTCTTTTGTTCTTCATGTTTAGACCTTAGACCCCTTTTTATTGGATTTTGGAGTTTGCTTGATTTGGATGGTTTGATGATTGATTGTTGATGTTTAGGACTAGATAAACATTTCTTCTCATGTTAGGAAGGATATTAATGCTAGGATTGAATTGAAAACTCATTTCTAGAACTTAGACATTTCATGCATACAAGGTGTTCGATGAAATATCTAGAAAACTTCTAAGCATGCTTTTCATTTTAAGTGATTGGTGGATGCTGACTTTATGATGAATTGTTGACTAAAATGGACTTGTGATCAATTATGAACTATCTAAGTGATCGGTTGATGCTGACTTTAGATGATTCGTACAATGATTAGTGTCACGAAAGTGAACTAATCTACTTGAAAGTGTTCCACATCATAAGAATAATGTACATGGAATGTTTAGGCATCGTTAGTCAATTGTCTTGATGGTTAGATGATGATGATTTAGGTTGATTCTTGTTAGGTCTTTCACTTAGGTTGATCTTAAAGCTAGTTTTGGATTGAGAGATCAAAGGTAGAGCTTAAGCATTTCACACCCGATAGGTGTTCGGTGAAATGCTTGAACCAAACCTTTTGTGAGCTTTTCACATCCTTGCCAGTGAGAGTTGATGTCAAGGGTGATTAGTGAACTAATTGGGATTGGAGTTTAAAGCTTGTTAATTATCTTATAACAAACGAGAGTTTGATCTTGATTTGGTGATTAACAAAGTGATTAGTGCCACGAGAGTGGATTAGTCATAATTGTGAATCCCATGTTCTAGGATAGTGTTTAATGCAATCTTTATCATCATTGTTTGTTCATTAATCATCTTCTTGATAGTAAATTCATTTTCCAACACTTCTATCTTTTGTTTTCTTTCTTGCATTTGTTTCTTTTCCCAAAAATATAAAACCCAAAAACATTTGCTCTAGCTTAGGAAGATTCATGTATTCTTGGTGCATTGATCTTAACCTCTTTGGTTCGATACCTCTTATACTACCTAGTATTTAGAGTAATTGATATGAGCTTAACACAAATTCTATTTATCAATATGTAGACTAACCTTTATGAGATCTCAATTTTTTAGAGAAGCGGGGACAATTAGTTGTGGTTGTCTACTACTCCAACGATCGACTCTTGACCTTTCGGTCCTGGTTTCAACGAGATGATGTTCATCTTCTTCTTTACTTCCCCTTAATTTCATCGACAAGTTTAATGTGTGGATTCAATTTGTTTCTTTGATGTAATGGGTTTCTTTAGTTACTATGGGCCTGAGGCCCAAAAAACACTAAGGTCCAATGGGTTTGTTTTCCTTTTTTCTCCTGCATTTATATTGAAAGCATTTGGTAACAAACAAAAAAAAAACAGAAAACAAAAAACAAAACAAAAATTGTATACTCCTATTGAATTTTACTTAACTAATTTTGATGGGTTGTTGGTATCTGTATTAATTTTTAAGAAGTAATTTGATAAGCTACCTATACTCCCTTAATCAGTGGTTCCCTATGAGATCTCAATTTTATAGAGAAGCGGAGACAATTAGGGACCCAAAACTATGTGATCTAGTTCCTATATCCATAGAACATGCGTCGATGTATTAAAACAAGAAAACAAAAATATTCAAAATTATCCCTACGAGAATTCGATTTTTCGAGTAAATGCATTAAATAATGAAACTAATCCTCTTTTTCTATTTCTAAAATACTAAACTATATTCCAACGCTATATTAATTTTAACTTAACTAATTGTAAAGGTTTTTTAGTATATTTATTCATTTTTTAAGAAGTAATTTGATAAACCTCCTATACGCCCTAAATCGGTGGACTATGAGATCTCAATTTTATAGAGAAGCGGGGATAATTAGGGTCCCAAACCTATGTGATATAGTTCCTATATCCATAGAATATGCGTCTATGTATTAAAACAAGAAAACAAAAATATTTAAAATTATCCCAAAATAAGTGTACCAACAACACCTATGAGATATCGATTTTACGAGAATTTGATTTTTTCGAGTAAATGCAGAAAATAATGAAACTAATCCTATTTTCTATTTCTGAAATACCAAACTATATTAATGTTAACTTAACTAATTTTGATGGTTTTTTGGTATCTTTATTAATTTTTTAAGAAGTAATTCTATAAACCTCCTATATGGACAAACCTCTATGACATCTCAATTTTTTAGAGAAGCGGAACAATTAGGGACTCAAACCTATGTGGTCTAGTTACTATATCCATTGAATATGCGTCTATGTATTAAAATAAGAAAACAAAAATATTCCAAATTATTCCGAAATAAGTGTACTAACACTTCCAAGAATTCGATTTTACGAGAATTCGATTTTTTCGAGTAAATGTAGAAAATAATGAGACTAATCCTTCTTTTCTATTTCTAAAATACCAAACCATATTCCAACACTATATTAATGTTAACTTAACTAATTTTGATGGTTTATTGGTATCTTTATTAATTTTGTAACAAGTAATTTGATAAACCTCCTATATGCCCTAAATAGGTGGACTAATTTCTATGAGATCTCAATATTTTAGAGAATCGGGGACAATTAGTTGTGGTTGTCTACTACTCCAACGATCGACTATTGATCTTTCGGTCCTGGTTTCAACGAGATGATGTTCATCTTCTTCCTTACTTCCCCTTAATTTCATCGACAAGTTTAATGTGTGGATTCAATTTGTTTCTTTGATGTAATAAGTTTATTTAGTTACTATGGGTGAGGCCCAAAAAACACAAAGGTCCAATGGGTTTGTTTTCCTTTTTTCTCCTGCATTTATATTGAAAGCATTTGGTAACAAACAAAAAAAAAAGAAAAAAAAAAAACTGTATACTCCTATTGAATTTTAACTTAACTAATTTTGATGGGTTGTTGGTATCTTTATTAATTTTTAAGAAGTAATTTGATAAGCTACCTATACTCTCTTAATCAGTGGTTTAACCCCTATGAGATCTCAATTTTATAGAGAAGCGGAGACAATTAGGGACCCAAAACTATGTGATCTAGTTCCTATATCCATAGAACATGCGTCGATGTATTAAAACAAGAAAACAAAAATATTCAAAATTATCCCTACGAGAATTCGTTTTTTCGAGTAAATGCATTAAATAATGAAACTAATCCTCTTTTTCTATTTCTAAAATACTAAACTATATTCCAACGCTATATTAATTTTAACTTAACTAATTGTACAGGTTTTTTAGTATATTTATTCATTTTTTAAGAAGTAATTTGATAAACCTCCTATACGCCCTAAATCGGTGGACTATGAGATCTCAATTTTATAGAGAAGCGGGATAATTAGGGTCCCAAACCTATGTGATATAGTTCATATATCCATAGAATATGCGTCTATGTATTAAAACAAGAAAACAAAAATATTTAAAATTATCCCAAAATAAGTGTACCAACAACACCTATGAGATATCGATTTTACGAGAATTTGATTTTTTCGAGTAAATGCAGAAAATAATGAAACTAATAGTATTTTCTATTTCTAAAATAGCAAACTATATTAATGTTAACTTAACTAATTTTGATGGTTTTTTGGTATCTTTATTAATTTTTTAAGAAGTAATTCTATAAACCTCCTATATGGACAAACCTCTATGACATCTCAATTTTTTAGAGAAGCGGAACAATTAGGGACTCAAACCTATGTGATCTAGTTACTATATCCATGGAATATGCTTCTATGTATTAAAATAAGAAAACAAAAATATTCCAAATTATTCCGAAATAAGTGTACTAACACTTCCAAGAATTCGATTTTACGAGAATTCGATTTTTCGAGTAAATGTAGAAAATAATGAGACTAATCCTTCTTTTCTATTTCTAAAATACCAAACCATATTCCAACACTATATTAATGTTAACATAACTAATTTTGATGATTTATTGGTATCTTTATTAATTTTGTAACAAGTAATTTGATAAACCTCCTATATGCCCTAAATAGGTGGACTAATTTCTATGAGATCTCAATTTTTTAGAGAATCGGGGACAATTAGTTGTGGTTGTCTACTACTCCAACGATCGACTCTTGACCTTTCGGTCCTGGTTTCAACGAGATGATGTTCATCTTCTTCCTTACTTCCCCTTAATTTCATCGACAAGTTTAATGTGTGGATTCAATTTGTTTCTTTGATGTAATAAGTTTATTTAGTTACTATGGGTGAGGCCCAAAAAACACAAAGGTCCAATGGGTTTGTTTTCCTTTTTTCTCCTGCATTTATATTGAAAGCATTTGGTAACAAACAAAAAAAAAGAAAAGAAAAAAAAAACTGTATACTCCTATTGAATTTTAACTTAACTAATTTTGATGGGTTGTTGGTATCTTTATTAATTTTTAAGAAGTAATTTGATAAGCTACCTATACTCTCTTAATCAGTGGTTTAACCCCTATGAGATCTCAATTTTATAGAGAAGCGGAGACAATTAGGGACCCAAAACTATGTGATCTAGTTCCTATATCCATAGAACATGCGTCGATGTATTAAAACAAGAAAACAAAAATATTCAAAATTATCCCTACGAGAATTCGTTTTTTCGAGTAAATGCATTAAATAATGAAACTAATCCTCTTTTTCTATTTCTAAAATACTAAACTATATTCTAACGCTATATTAATTTTAACTTAACTAATTGTAAAGGTTTTTTAGTATATTTATTCATTTTTTAAGAAGTAATTTGATAAACCTCCTATACGCCCTAAATCGGTGGACTATGAGATCTGAATTTTATAGAGAAGCGGGGATAATTAGGGTCCCAAACCTATGTGATATAGTTCCTATATCCATAGAATATGCGTCTATGTATTAAAACAAGAAAACAAAAATATTTAAAATTATCCCAAAATAAGTGTACCAACAACACCTATGAGATATCGATTTTACGAGAATTTGATTTTTTCGAGTAAATGCAGAAAATAATTAAACTAATCGTATTTTCTATTTCTAAAATAGCAAACTATATTAATGTTAACTTAACTAATTTTGATGGTTTTTTGGTATCTTTATTAATTTTTTAAGAAGTAATTCTATAAACCTCCTATATGGACAAACCTCTATGACATCTCAATTTTTTAGAGAAGCGGAACAATTAGGGACTCAAACCTATGTGATCTAGTTACTATATCCATGGAATATGCGTCTATGTATTAAAATAAGAAAACAAAAATATTCCAAATTATTCCGAAATAAGTGTACTAACACTTCCAAGAATTCGATTTTACGAGAATTCGATTTTTTCGAGTAAATGTAGAAAATAATGAGACTAATCCTTCTTTTCTATTTCTGAAATACCAAACCATATTCCAACACTATATTAATGTTAACTTAACTAATTTTGATGATTTATTGGTATCTTTATTAATTTTGTAACAAGTAATTTGATAAACCTCCTATATGCCCTAAATAGGTGGACTAATTTCTATGAGATCTCAATTTTTTAGAGAATCGGGGACAATTAGTTGTGGTTGTCTACTACTCCAACGATCGACTCTTGACCTTTCGGTCCTGGTTTCAACGAGATGATGTTCATCTTCTTCCTTACTTCCCCTTAATTTCATCGACATGTTTAATGTGTGGATTCAATTTGTTTCTTTGATGTAATAAGTTTATTTAGTTACTATGGGTGAGGCCCAAAAAACACAAAGGTCCAATGGGTTTGTTTTCCTTTTTTCTCCTGCATTTATATTGAAAGCATTTGGTAACAAACAAAAAAAAAAAAAAAAAAAAAAAAAACTGTATACTCCTATTGAATTTTAACTTAACTAATTTTGATGGGTTGTTGGTATCTTTATTAATTTTTAAGAAGTAATTTGATAAGCTACCTATACTCTCTTAATCAGTGGTTTAACCCCTATGAGATCTCAATTTTATAGAGAAGCGGAGACAATTAGGGACCCAAAACTATGTGATCTAGTTCCTATATCCATAGAACATGCATCGATGTATTAAAACAAGAAAACAAAAATATTCAAAATTATCCCTACGAGAATTCGTTTTTTCGAGTAAATGCATTAAATAATGAAACTAATCCTCTTTTTCTATTTCTAAAATACTAAACTATATTCCAACGCTATATTAATTTTAACTTAACTAATTGTAAAGGTTTTTTAGTATATTTATTCATTTTTTAAGAAGTAATTTGATAAACCTCCTATACGCCCTAAATCGGTGGACTATGAGATCTCAATTTTATAGAGAAGCGGGGATAATTAGGGTCCCAAACCTATGTGATATAGCTCATATATCCATAGTATAACGCCCCGACCGCCCCTACCTGTGGGCCCCAACGACATCTCCCGGCCCGTGGGCCCACCCTCGTCCGACGGCCGGTGCGTTAGTCCGGGAGGCTCGTAAGACTTGTTTACTGACCCTGCAATCACCACGTGACCTTTCCCCGTGTTTTGTCCTCACTCACACGCTACCGCGAATCACTTCCCGGAAGGTCACCCATCCTTAGACTACTCCAGCCCAAGCACCCTTAACTCTGGAGTTCTTTCGGGCAAGTGATCGGAAAAGGTAAGTGCACTTTGGTGACATAGGTAGCCAAATCAATTCTTATAAGCCTCTCCGCATATACAAGAAACCGGGATGTTACACATAGAATATGCGTCTATGTATTAAAACAAGAAAACAAAAATATTTAAAATTATCCCAAAATAAGTGTACCAACAACACCTATGAGATATCGATTTTACGAGAATTTGATTTTTTCGAGTAAATGCAGAAAATAATGAAACTAATCGTATTTTCTATTTCTAAAATAGCAAACTATATTAATGTTAACTTAACTAATTTTGATGGTTTTTTGGTATCTTTATTAATTTTTTAAGAAGTAATTCTATAAACCTCCTATATGGACAAACCTCTATGACATCTCAATTTTGTAGAGAAGCGGAACAATTAGGGACTCAAACCTATGTGATCTAGTTACTATATCCATGGAATATGCGTCTATGTATTAAAATAAGAAAACAAAAATATTCCAAATTATTCCGAAATAAGTGTACTAACACTTCCAAGAATTCGATTTTACGAGAATTCGATTTTTTCGAGTAAATGTAGAAAATAATGAGACTAATCCTTCTTTTCTATTTCTAAAATACCAAACCATATTCCAACACTATATTAATGTTAACTTAACTAATTTTGATGATTTATTGGTATCTTTATTAATTTTGTAACAAGTAATTTGATAAACCTCCTATATGCCCTAAATAGGTGGACTAATTTCTATGAGATCTCAATTTTTTAGAGAATCGGGGACAATTAGTTGTGGTTGTCTACTACTCCAACGATCGACTCTTGACCTTTCGGTCCTGGTTTCAACGAGATGATGTTCATCTTCTTCCTTACTTCCCCTTAATTTCATCGACAAGTTTAATGTGTGGATTCAATTTGTTTCTTTGATGTAATAAGTTTATTTAGTTACTATGGGTGAGGCCCAAAAAACACAAAGGTCCAATGGGTTTGTTTTCCTTTTTTCTCCTGCATTTATATTGAAAGCATTTGGTAACAAACAAAAAAAAAAGAAAAAAAAAAAAACTGTATACTCCTATTGAATTTTAACTTAACTAATTTTGATGGGTTGTTGGTATCTTTATTAATTTTTAAGAAGTAATTTGATAAGCTACCTATACTCTCTTAATCAGTGGTTTAACCCCTATGAGATCTCAATTTTATAGAGAAGCGGAGACAATTAGGGACCCAAAACTATGTGATCTAGTTCCTATATCCATAGAACATGCGTCGATGTATTAAAACAAGAAAACAAAAATATTCAAAATTATCCCTACGAGAATTCGTTTTTTCGAGTAAATGCATTAAATAATGAAACTAATCCTCTTTTTCTATTTCTAAAATACTAAACTATATTCTAACGCTATATTAATTTTAACTTAACTAATTGTAAAGGTTTTTTAGTATATTTATTCATTTTTTAAGAAGTAATTTGATAAACCTCATATACGCCCTAAATCGGTGGACTATGAGATCTCAATTTTATAGAGAAGCGGGGATAATTAGGGTCCAAAACCTATGTGATATAGTTCATATATCCATAGAATATGCGTCTATGTATTATAACAAGAAAACAAAAATATTTAAAATTATCCTAAAATAAGTGTACCAACAACACCTATGAGATATCGATTTTACGAGAATTTGATTTTTTCGAGTAAATGCAGAAAATAATGAAACTAATCGTATTTTCTATTTCTAAAATAGCAAACTATATTAATGTTAACTTAACTAATTTTGATGGTTTTTTGGTATCTTTATTAATTTTTTAAGAAGTAATTCTATAAACCTTCTATATGGACAAACCTCTATGACATCTCAATTTTTTAGAGAAGCGGAACAATTAGGGACTCAAACCTATGTGATCTAGTTACTATATCCATGGAATATGCGTCTATGTATTAAAATAAGAAAACAAAAATATTCCAAATTATTCCGAAATAAGTGTACTAACACTTCCAAGAATTCTATTTTACGAGAATTCGATTTTTCGAGTAAATGTAGAAAATAATGAGACTAATCCTTCTTTTCTATTTCTAAAATACCAAACCATATTCCAACACTATATTAATGTTAACTTAACTAATTTTGATGATTTATTGGTATCTTTATTAATTTTGTAACAAGTAATTTGATAAACCTCCTATATGCCCTAAATAGGTGGACTAATTTCTATGAGATCTCAATGTTTTAGAGAATCGGGGACAATTAGTTGTGGTTGTCTACTACTCCAACGATCGACTCTTGACCTTTCGGTCCTGGTTTCAACGAGATGATGTTCATCTTCTTCCTTACTTCCCCTTAATTTCATCGACAAGTTTAATGTGTGGATTCAATTTGTTTCTTTGATGTAATAAGTTTATTTAGTTACTATGGGTGAGGCCCAAAAAACACAAAGGTCCAATGGGTTTGTTTTCCTTTTTTCTCCTGCATTTATATTGAAAGCATTTGGTAACAAACAAAAAAAAAAGAAAAAAAAAAAAACTGTATACTCCTATTGAATTTTAACTTAACTAATTTTGATGGGTTGTTGGTATCTTTATTAATTTTTAAGAAGTAATTTGATAAGCTACCTATACTCTCTTAATCAGTGGTTTAACCCCTATGAGATCTCAATTTTATAGAGAAGCGGAGACAATTAGGGACCCAAAACTATGTGATCTAGTTCCTATATCCATAGAACATGCGTCGATGTATTAAAACAAGAAAACAAAAATATTCAAAATTATCCCTACGAGAATTCGTTTTTTCGAGTAAATGCATTAAATAATGAAACTAATCCTCTTTTTCTATTTCTAAAATACTAAACTATATTCCAACGCTATATTAATTTTAACTTAACTAATTGTAAAGGTTTTTTAGTATATTTATTCATTTTTTAAGAAGTAATTTGATAAACCTCCTATACGCCCTAAATCGGTGGACTATGAGATCTCAATTTTATAGAGAAGCGGGGATAATTAGGGTCCCAAACCTATGTGATATAGTTCATATATCCATAGAATATGCGTCTATGTATTAAAACAAGAAAACAAAAATATTTAAAATTATCCCAAAATAAGTGTACCAACAACACCTATGAGATATCTATTTTACGAGAATTTGATTTTTTCGAGTAAATGCATAAAATAATGAAACTAATCATATTTTCTATTTCTAAAATAGCAAACTATATTAATGTTAACTTAACTAATTTTGATGGTTTTTTGGTATCTTTATTAATTTTTTAAGAAGTAATTCTATAAACCTCCTATATGGACAAACCTTTATGACATCTCAATTTTTTAGAGAAGCGGAACAATTAGGGACTCAAACCTATGTGATCTAGTTACTATATCCATGGAATATGCGTCTATGTATTAAAATAAGAAAACAAAAATATTCCAGATTATTCCGAAATAAGTGTACTAACACTTCCAAGAATTCGATTTTACGAGAATTCGATTTTTTCGAGTAAATGTAGAAAATAATGAGACTAATCCTTCTTTTCTATTTCTAAAATACCAAACCATATTCCAACACTATATTAATGTTAACTTAACTAATTTTGATGATTTATTGGTATCTTTATTAATTTTGTAACAAGTAATTTGATAAACTTCCTATATGCCCTAAATAGGTGGACTAATTTCTATGAGATCTCAATTTTTTAGAGAATCGGGGACAATTAGTTGTGGTTGTCTACTACTCCAACGATCGACTCTTGACCTTTCGGTCCTGGTTTCAACGAGATGATGTTCATCTTCTTCCTTACTTCCCCTTAATTTCATCGACAAGTTTAATGTGTGGATTCAATTTGTTTCTTTGATGTAATAAGTTTATTTAGTTACTATGGGTGAGGCCCAAAAAACACAAAGGTCCAATGGGTTTTTTTCCTTTTTTCTCCTGCATTTATATTGAAAGCATTTGGTAACAAACAAAAAAAAAAGAAAAAAAAAAACTGTATACTCCTATTGAATTTTAACTTAATTAATTTTGATGGGTTGTTGGTATCTTTATTAATTTTTAAGAAGTAATTTGATAAGCTACCTATACTCTCTTAATCAGTGGTTTAACCCCTATGAGATCTCAATTTTATAGAGAAGCGGAGACAATTAGGGACCCAAAACTATGTGATCTAGTTCCTATATCCATAGAACATGCGTCGATGTATTAAAACAAGAAAACAAAAATATTCAAAATTATCCCTACGAGAATTCGTTTTTTCGAGTAAATGCATTAAATAATGAAACTAATCCTCTTTTTCTATTTCTAAAATACTAAACTATATTCCAACGCTATATTAATTTTAACTTAACTAATTGTAAAGGTTTTTTAGTATATTTATTCATTTCTTAAGAAATAATTTGATAAACCTCCTATACGCCCTAAATCGGTGGACTATGAGATCTCAATTTTATAGAGAAGCAGGGATAATTAGGGTCCCAAACCTATGTGATATAGTTCATATATCCATAGAATATGTGTCTATGTATTAAAACAAGAAAACAAAAATATTTAAAATTATCCCAAAATAAGTGTACCAACAACACCTATGAGATATCGATTTTACGAGAATTTGATTTTTTCGAGTAAATGCATAAAATAATGAAACTAATCCTATTTTCTATTTCTAAAATACCAAACTATATTAATGTTAACTTAACTAATTTTGATGGTTTTTTGGTATCTTTATTAATTTTTTAAGAAGTAATTCTATAAACCTCCTATATGGACAAACCTCTATGACATCTCAATTTTTTAGAGAAGCGGAACAATTAGGGACTCAAACCTATGTGATCTAGTTACTATATCCATGGAATATGCGTCTATGTATTAAAATAAGAAAACAAAAATATTCCAAATTATTCCGAAATAAGTGTACTAACACTTCCAAGAATTCGATTTTACGAGAATTCGATTTTTTCGAGTAAATGTAGAAAATAATGAGACTAATCCTTCTTTTCTATTTCTAAAATACCAAACCATATTCCAACACTATATTAATGTTAACTTAACTAATTTTGATGATTTATTGGTATCTTTATTAATTTTGTAACAAGTAATTTGATAAACTTCCTATATGCCCTAAATAGGTGGACTAATTTCTATGAGATCTCAATTTTTTAGAGAATCGGGGACAATTAGTTGTGGTTGTCTACTACTCCAACGATCGACTCTTGACCTTTCGGTCCTGGTTTCAACGAGATGATGTTCATCTTCTTCCTTACTTCCCCTTAATTTCATCGACAAGTTTAATGTGTGGATTCAATTTGTTTCTTTGATGTAATAAGTTTATTTAGTTACTATGGGTGAGGCCCAAAAAACACAATGGTCCAATGGGTTTGTTTTCCTTTTTTCTCCTGCATTTATATTGAAAGCATTTGGTAACAAACAAAAAAAAAAGAAAAAAAAAAACTGTATACTCCTATTGAATTTTAACTTAACTAATTTTGATGGGTTGTTGGTATCTTTATTAATTTTTAAGAAGTAATTTGATAAGCTACCTATACTCTCTTAATCAGTGGTTTAACCCCTATGAGATCTCAATTTTATAGAGAAGCGGAGACAATTAGGGACCCAAAACTATGTGATCTAGTTCCTATATCCATAGAACATGCGTCGATGTATTAAAACAAGAAAACAAAAATATTCAAAATTATCCCTACGAGAATTCGTTTTTTCGAGTAAATGCATTAAATAATGAAACTAATCCTCTTTTTCTATTTCTAAAATACTAAACTATATTCCAACGCTATATTAATTTTAACTTAACTAATTGTAAAGGTTTTTTAGTATATTTATTCATTTTTTAAGAAGTAATTTGATAAACCTCCTATACGCCCTAAATCGGTGGACTATGAGATCTCAATTTTATAGAGAAGCAGGGATAATTAGGGTCCCAAACCTATGTGATATAGTTCATATATCCATAGAATATGCGTCTATGTATTAAAACAAGAAAACAAAAATATTTAAAATTATCCCAAAATAAGTGTACCAACAACACCTATGAGATATCAATTTTACGAGAATTTGATTTTTTCGAGTAAATGCATAAAATAATGAAACTAATCCTATTTTCTATTTCTAAAATAGCAAACTATATTAATGTTAACTTAACTAATTTTGATGGTTTTTTGGTATCTTTATTAATTTTTTAAGAAGTAATTCTATAAACCTCCTATATGGACAAACCTCTATGACATCTCAATTTTTTAGAGAAGCGGAACAATTAGGGACTCAAACCTATGTGATCTAGTTACTATATCCATGGAATATGCGTCTATGTATTAAAATAAGAAAACAAAAATATTCCAAATTATTCCGAAATAAGTGTACTAACACTTCCAAGAATTCGATTTTACGAGAATTCGATTTTTTCGAGTAAATGTAGAAAATAATGAGACTAATCCTTCTTTTCTATTTCTAAAATACCAAACCATATTCCAACACTATATTAATGTTAACTTAACTAATTTTGATTATTTATTGGTATCTTTATTAATTTTGTAACAAGTAATTTGATAAACTTCCTATATGCCCTAAATAGGTGGACTAATTTCTATGAGATCTCAATTTTTTAGAGAATCGGGGACAATTAGTTGTGGTTGTCTACTACTCCAACGATCGACTCTTGACCTTTCGGTCCTGGTTTCAACGAGATGATGTTCATCTTCTTCCTTACTTCCCCTTAATTTCATCGACAAGTTTAATGTGTGGATTCAATTTGTTTCTTTGATGTAATAAGTTTATTTAGTTACTATGGGTGAGGCCCAAAAAACACAAAGGTCCAATGGGTTTGTTTTCCTTTTTTCTCCTGCATTTATATTGAAAGCATTTGGTAACAAACAAAAAAAAAAGAAAAAAAAAAAACTGTATACTCCTATTGAATTTTAACTTAACTAATTTTGATGGGTTGTTGGTATCTTTATTAATTTTTAAGAAGTAATTTGATAAGCTACCTATACTCTCTTAATCAGTGGTTTAACCCCTATGATATCTCAATTTTATAGAGAAGCGGAGACAATTAGGGACCCAAAACTATGTGATCTAGTTCCTATATCCATAGAACATGCGTCGATGTATTAAAACAAGAAAACAAAAATATTCAAAATTATCCCTACGAGAATTCGTTTTTTCGAGTAAATGCATTAAATAATGAAACTAATCCTCTTTTTCTATTTCTAAAATACTAAACTATATTCCAACGCTATATTAATTTTAACTTAACTAATTGTAAAGGTTTTTTAGTATATTTATTCATTTTTTAAGAAGTAATTTGATAAACCTCCTGTAAACAAGTATTACAAGCCTCCCGGACTAACGCACCGGCCGTCGGACAAGGGTGGGGCCCACGGGCCGAGAGAGGGCATGGGGCCCACAGGTAGGGGCGGTCGGGGCGTTATAAGTGGTATCAGAGCCGAACCCAAACACGTGTGTGGAGTCAGGTGGGCCCACACCGTCTAGGGTGACGATCCTGGTGCGCAACGAGGACGTTGCGCTCTGTGAGTGGGGGTGATTGTAACACCCCGGTTTCTTGTATATGCGGAGAGGCTTATAAGAATTGATTTGGCTACCTATGTCACCAAAGTGCACTTACCTTTTCCGATCACTTGCCCGAAAGAACTCCAGAGTTAAGCGTGCTTGGGCTGGAGTAGTCTAAGGATGGGTGACCTTCCGGGAAGTGATTCGCGGTAGCGTGTGAGTGAGGACAAAACACGGGGAAAGGTCACGTGGTGATTGCAGGGTCAGTAAACAAGTATTACAAGCCTCCCGGACTAACGCACCGGCCGTCGGACAAGGGTGGGGCCCACGGGCCGAGAGAGGGCATGGGGCCCACAGGTAGGGGCGGTCGGGGCGTTATACCTCCTATACGCCCTATGTAACATCCCTAATTCCCGGGCGTTGGAGTGGTTGGCCAAACCAAGTAGGAAACTAGGGCGCTATGGTGTTGAGCCGTGATACCGTTGTTAGTGGAGTTGGAATAGCGGTCGTGCTACGCTGAGTTGGAATAGCGGTTGTGCTATGTTGTGGATGTTAGCTGGATGTTAGATTCGAGGACGAATCTATGTTAGTGGGGGAGAATTGTAACATCCCTAATTCAATTTTGAGGTTGAAATTGAATAATTAGAAGTTGGGAGTTAAATCAAGTTTTCCAGTTGGGTTTAATTGATAATTTTGAAAGTTTGGGGTTAACTTTCGGAAGGGGAGGAAGTGCGAGGACCGATTGGTGTAATAAGGAAACTCGAATAGTATATATGGGTGTATGTATCTCCTCGTCCGTGCGGTGATCGAACCCTAGCCGTCAAGGAAAAGGATTTGCGCTGGTTTCGGCGTGGAAGCAAGGAGAAGCTTCGAGCCGCGCCTCCCTCTTCACGGTAAGGCTTCCGCCCTTGTCGTTTGGTTTTGTCGTGCGTGAGATCCGTGGGTTGGCGGTGTTGTGGCGGGGTCGCTGTATTTAGGGCCGGCCGTGTGTAGCGAGTCTCGTGGTGGTGATCGGAGGCTGGATCATGGCGGTTTCGGGGGGGAGCTCCGGCGGTGGTGTGGTCGCGCCGGCGAAGGGAAGACGAGGAAGAAGACGTATCGAGTTTGGTTAATTAAGATTTGGTTTGTTTTGAATATTTTATTATTTTTATTTTTAGGTGGATTAATAGAAGGTTATTCATCCCGGGGAATTCTAGGAAATTGCTGAATTTTCTCGTGAAACTTGCTGTGCGGGAATAAGGTGAGTGCAGGACCATAGGCGTAATTAAATAATTTTGATAATTGATGTGATTTCGTGATTATAGGCCGTTTACGATCTCGGAGGGTCTAGATCGAGTGTTTCATGAAATGTTTGATTTATTCGGTATTTTCGTGATAGTCTATATTAATTATCTTAATTATTTGTTAGCCTGTAGATGGGAGGATTGTCTCACTAAGTATTTTTCGAAATACTTATGCATCTCTTATATTTTAATTGATGCAGGAAAAGAGAAAGTGTGACCGTGGGATCAAGGCGAGGAAGAGGGGGTGATCTAGACTTGTCGTTTATTTGATTATTTTATTTAATAATTTATGATCTTGATTATTCGGATTTTTTTAATCTTGAACCGGAAATTATTTGGTGAGGTTCAGTTATTATTATTTATGGGAATTTTAATAATTAATTGCAAAAAAAAAAAAAAAAAAAAAAAAATGGGTGCGGTTGTTTCAATTTGGTATCAGAGCATTTACGGTTCTAGGACGGCTTTTAAAAAAAATTTCCGCTATTAGAACTGTCTATGTGAGTTAGTCAATTGTTGAGCTTGAAGTTCTAGATCATCCTCTTCGAGCCTTCAATGAGATTCCACGGTAAGACTCGTGTTTGTTTTACTATTGCTGTTGTCAAGTAGTAACAAGTGGTTATTGCAGATGGTCGATTCTGATAGCGTTGGGCAAGGTCTCAGAGGTCGGGGTGGTCGTGGCGGCCGTGGTCGGGGCGGCAGAACAGGCCGTGGCGGCAGAGGTGGTAGAGGTGGCAGAGCAGCTGCGAATGTGACGCAGAGTGTCACGGTGGAGCAGGGGGCGTATGATCACGCCGAGGGGGAAGGTCAGTCGGAGCCAGCGGCCGTGTATGGTGCGATGCCGGCGCCGGGTGGTGCTCAGGCGGGTGCGGGCCCGAACCCGATGGCGGCTGTTTTGGGTATGTTGGCCCAGCTCTTGGAGAGGTTACCTGGTGTGGTACCGGCTCCAGCTCCAGTGGCGCCACAGGGGGTTGCCGCGATGCCGGGTGTTGTTGCTCCGGGAGTTCCGGGAGTGGTTGCTGAGGTCGAGCCAGGGGTTCCGTCGTACCTGAGGGTGATGGAGCATATGCAGAGGTTGGGCACCAAGTTTTTCAGTGGTGGTGCTCGACCGATTGAGTCTGATGAGTGGAGGTCCAGGTTGGAGAGGAACTTCCAGTCGATCAGATGCCCTGAGGAGTATAGGGTTGACTTGGTGGTGCATTATCTGGAGGGAGATGCACATGAGTGGTGGCAGGGTGTTGCTGCGAGGAGGGCGGAAGTAGTGTTGTCTTGGGACGAGTTCCGGAGGGAGTTCGATCTCAAGTATTTTCCGCGGGAGGCTCGCGACAGGTTACAGGCGGAGTTTCTGTACTTGTCACAGGGGATTCGTTCGGTTCGAGAGTACGAGGCCGAGTTTAACCGGCTGAAGCGGTTTGCTGGTCGGGGTGCAGATACCGAGTATGAGTTGATTTGTGCTTTCATGCGAGGTATGCGTATCGATCTCAGGAATCGATGCATAGTCCGCAAGTTCGAGTCGGTATCCGAACTGGTGGAGTGTGCAGCGCAGCTTGAGGAGGGGATGAGGCAGGAGGCTAGTTTAAAGGCTGCAGTACCAGAGGTTCCGCGACGGCCTCAAAGTCAGAGTGTTGCTCCGAGCAAGGGCGGTAAGTCTGGTCAGCAGCAGGGACAGAAGAGGAAGTGGGAGGATACTTCCAAGGAAGCGGGTTCTGGACCACGTTGTTTCGGGTGCGGAGCCTATGGACATCGCGTGGCGGATTGTTCTCGAGGGGGTCCGGTGTGCTTCCATTGCAAGGAACCCGGTCACATCAAGAAGGATTGTCCGAAGTTGGCTCAGCCATTTGTGAGGATCGAGGCACCGCCTCCGAAACGGGCCGCAGTGGCACCGAGGGTGTTCACCATAGGCGCGGAGTCAGGCGAGGCGAGCGGCAGCAGACCGATTACTGGTTAGTTACCTTAACTATGTTCTTGTTGGATTGTAATTTCAGTTACTCGCTCTGTATTTGGTGTTTGCTGTTTGCCTTAAATCCTTTTCGTGCTTAGGGACCCTTAATGTGGCCGGGGTAGAGTCACATGTGTTGTTTGACTCCGGAGCGTCCCACAGTTTTGCCACACCAGATTGGGTGTCGGGGAGCGGTATCCAAGAGGGGTTTGGGCACCACTCGGGTGTGGTGAGAGTTGATGGGGGTCGTTTGTTGAGGACTCAGGGCTGGGTGGAGAGTGTCGACATTCTTATCGCCGGGGAGCTGATGCCAGCGGATTTGATAGTGTGTCCAGTAGAACTCTATGACATCATTTTGGGTATGGACTGGCTAGGAAAGTTCAAGGCTCATTTGGATTGTCACCGGGGTCGTGTGGTTTTCGAGCATGCTAACAGAAGACTGGTTTATCAGGGAGTGAAACCGGTGCCGGGAGGCATCGTCGTTTCCGCGGTTCAAGCGGAGCGTTTGATCGAGCAGGGTTGTGAGGCCTATTTGGCTACCATTTCGATACCTGGGGAGGTTGGGGAGTCAGCGGTGCGGGATATTGAGGTGGTCTGGGAGTTCGAGGATGTGTTCCAGCAGTTGTGCGGGTTACCACCATCCAGGTCGGATCCTTTTACCATTGAGTTAGAGCCGGGGACGACCCCGTTGTCTAAGGCTCCTTACAGGATGGCTCCAGCGGAGATGGCTGAGCTTAAGAAGCAGCTTGAGGAGTTGTTGGAAAAGGGTTTCATTAGACCGAGCAGTTCTCCGTGGGGTGCACCGGTACTGTTCGTCAAGAAGAAGGATGGGAGCTTCCGGTTGTGCATTGATTATCGGGGGCTGAACCGGGTTACTGTGAAGAACAAGTATCCATTACCAAGGATCGACGAGTTGCTAGATCAGTTGCAGGGTGCTTCGTGGTTCTCTAAAATTGATTTGGCATCGGGTTATCATCAGATCCCGATAGCGGAGTCGGACATCAGGAAGACGGCTTTCAGGACGAGATACGGGCACTACGAGTTTGTGGTGATGCCGTTTGGGTTGACGAATGCACCGGCTGCGTTTATGAGGTTGATGAACGGCGTGTTCCAGGAGTATCTGGATGAGTTCGTCATCATTTTCATCGACGACATTCTAGTGTATTCGAAGAGTCCTGAGGAGCACATGGTTCACCTGAGGAAAGTTCTGGAGAAGCTACGGGAGCAAAAGTTGTTCGCTAAGCCGAGCAAGTGTAGTTTCTGGCAGCGGGAGATCGGATTTCTGGGGCACGTCGTATCTGATCGTGGTGTTTCAGTGGATCCGGAGAAGATTCGCTCGATTGAGGAGTGGCCGAGACCGAAGAATGCCTCGGAGATTCGCAGTTTTCTGGGTCTGGCGGGTTATTACAGGAGGTTCGTCAAGGGGTTTGCTAGTATGGCGCAGGCCATGACCAAGTTGACCGGGAAGGACGTTCCTTTCGTGTGGTCGGACCAGTGTGAGGAGAGCTTTGTTAAGCTCAAGGAGATGCTGGTGAGTACTCCGGTGTTGGCCTTGCCGAAGCAGGATGAGCCGTACGTCGTGTTCACAGACGCGTCCAGGCTGGGGCTCGGTTGTGTATTGATGCAGCAGGGTAAGGTAATCGCATATGCTTCCAGGCAGCTGAGGAAACATGAATGCAATTATCCTACTCATGATCTTGAGATGGCTGCAGTGGTGTTTGCATTGAAGATCTGGAGGTCTTATCTGTATGGCGGTAAGGTTCAGGTGTTCACAGACCACAAAAGTCTGAAGTACATCTTTACCCAGCCGGAGCTGAATCTGCGACAGAGGCGATGGATGGAGCTTGTTGCGGATTATGACCTGGAGATAGCTTACCATCCCGGTAAAGCAAATCTTGTAGCCGATGCTTTGAGCAGGAAGCGGGTTATTTTGGACACTGAGCGAGATACAGAGGCGTTGGTAGGCATGGTGAGTGCCCTGAGACTGTGCGCTGTGTCTGAGGAGCCTGAGCCGTTGGGTTTGGAGGCGGTGGATCAGGCGGATATTCTGACTAGGGTGCGGGTAGCACAGCAGTTGGATGCAGAATTAATGCAGGCTGGCAGGGCAGAGCGGTCTGAGTATGAGTTCTCCAGCAATGGAACTATCCTTTTGAGGGGCAGGGTGTGTGTACCGAAGGACGAAGTGTTGAGGCAGGAAATCCTGAGGGAAGCACATCAGAGCCGTTTCTCTATTCACCCAGGAGCTACCAAGATGTACCGTGACCTCAAACGGTATTACCAGTGGGTAGGGATGAAGAAGGATGTTGCCAACTGGGTTGCGGGGTGTGATACCTGTCAGTTGGTGAAGGTTGAGCATCAGGTTCCGAGCGGGTTGTTGAGGAGTTTACCCATTCCGGAGTGGAAGTGGGACATGATCACCATGGATTTCGTGGTGGGTCTGCCGGTTTCGCGAACCAAGGACGCTATTTGGGTCATCGTCGATAGGTTGACCAAGTCTGCGCACTTCTTGGCCATAAAGAAGACCGACGGTGCGGAAGTGTTGGCCAAGAGGTACGTCAGGGAGATTGTGAAGCTGCATGGGGTACCGGTGAGTATAGTGTCGGATCGAGATCCAAAGTTCTCCTCGTTATTCTGGGGCGCTTTCCAGAAGGAGATGGGCACTAAGGTACACATGAGTACAGCTTATCATCCCCAGACCGATGGGCAGTCGGAGAGGACTATCCAGACGTTGGAGGATCTGTTGAGGATGTGTGTGTTGGATTGGGGTGGACATTGGGCGGATCATCTGAATCTAGTGGAGTTTGCGTACAATAACAGCTACCAGGCTAGTATCGGCATGGCACCATTTGAGGCGTTGTATGGTAGGCCTTGCAGGACCCCGTTGTGTTGGACACAAGTGGGGGAGAGGAGCCTGTTGGGGGCTGACTTTGTGCAGGAGACGACTGAGAAGGTCCGGATTGTGAAGTTGAACATGAAGGAAGCTCAAGATCGTCAGAAAAGCTACGCAGATCGGCGTAGGAAGGAGCTGGAGTTCGCAGTTGGCGATTCGGTCTATCTGAAGATGGCCATGTTGAGGGGTCCGAACAGGTCCATCTCCGAGACTAAGTTGAGTCCGCGATATATGGGTCCCGTCAGGGTGCTGGAGCGGGTCGGACCGGTGGCTTATCGGCTAGAGTTGCCGGAGTCTATGCAGGCATTTCACAAGGTGTTCCACGTGTCGATGCTGAAGAAATGTCTGCACAAGGATGATCAGGTGGTCACGGGGGTGCCATCAGATTTGACACCGAGCATGGTGGTGGAGGCGAGGCCTCTGAGAGTCCTAGATCGTCAGGTGAGAGTGATCAGGAGGAAGAAGGTTCCTGAGATGCAGGTGCTGTGGGACTGCAATGGAGCCGAGGAGGTGACTTGGGAGCCGGAAGCGAAGTTGAAGCGCAAATTTCCCAAGTGGTTCGGCAAACTGGAGGGTTAGCCGGGTGTTTTCCATATCGTTGTAACCATGGTGTTGGGATTTTGGGAGTTATTGCGTTGTTGTACTCGTCTATTTTATGGTGTTATAATTAATCGATGTACTTTGGAGCTTTTGATTATTCAATAAAAAGGTGTTTTCATTGAATGTGTTGAGTGGTGGGTCTACTAGGGGATTAGTAGACAGGTTGGCGGGCTACTAGTGGTAGTGGTCCGATAGCGGGGGTGCGGATACTAGGTGTTTAGTAGCTGCATAGGGCTGATAGATCCGGATTGGTTTGGCACAGGGTGGTGACCCATATAGCGGCATCGGAGTGCACTGGTGAGTCACTGCCGAGTGTACCTGGCCGGTTGGGTTTCGACGTGATTCCTGATTGGTGAGACAGGTCACTAGAGAGATTGCCGTTGTCTGGCTCTCTATGCGTTAGACGGATCGATCCATGGTGTTGGGTCGTGAAGTCGTTATACTCCCGGGCGTTGGAGTGGTTGGCCAAACCAAGTAGGAAACTAGGGCGCTATGGTGTTGAGCCGTGATACCGTTGTTAGTGGAGTTGGAATAGCGGTCGTGCTACGCTGAGTTGGAATAGCGGTTGTGCTATGTTGTGGATGTTAGCTGGATGTTAGATTCGAGGACGAATCTATGTTAGTGGGGGAGAATTGTAACATCCCTAATTCAATTTTGAGGTTGAAATTGAATAATTAGAAGTTGGGAGTTAAATCAAGTTTTCCAGTTGGGTTTAATTGATAATTTTGAAAGTTTGGGGTTAACTTTCGGAAGGGGAGGAAGTGCGAGGACCGATTGGTGTAATAAGGAAACTCGAATAGTATATATGGGTGTATGTATCTCCTCGTCCGTGCGGTGATCGAACCCTAGCCGTCAAGGAAAAGGATTTGCGCTGGTTTCGGCGTGGAAGCAAGGAGAAGCTTCGAGCCGCGCCTCCCTCTTCACGGTAAGGCTTCCGCCCTTGTCGTTTGGTTTTGTCGTGCGTGAGATCCGTGGGTTGGCGGTGTTGTGGCGGGGTCGCTGTATTTAGGGCCGGCCGTGTGTAGCGAGTCTCGTGGTGGTGATCGGAGGCTGGATCATGGCGGTTTCGGGGGGGAGCTCCGGCGGTGGTGTGGTCGCGCCGGCGAAGGGAAGACGAGGAAGAAGACGTATCGAGTTTGGTTAATTAAGATTTGGTTTGTTTTGAATATTTTATTATTTTTATTTTTAGGTGGATTAATAGAAGGTTATTCATCCCGGGGAGTTCTAGGAAATTGCTGAATTTTCTCGTGAAACTTGCTGTGCGGGAATAAGGTGAGTGCAGGACCATAGGCGTAATTAAATAATTTTGATAATTGATGTGATTTCGTGATTATAGGCCGTTTACGATCTCGGAGGGTCTAGATCGAGTGTTTCATGAAATGTTTGATTTATTCGGTATTTTCGTGATAGTCTATATTAATTATCTTAATTATTTGATACCCTGTAGATGGGAGGATTGTCTCACTAAGTATTTTTCGAAATACTTATGCATCTCTTATATTTTAATTGATGCAGGAAAAGAGAAAGTGTGACCGTGGGATCAAGGCGAGGAAGAGGGGGTGATCTAGACTTGTCGTTTATTTGATTATTTTATTTAATAATTTATGATCTTGATTATTCGGATTTTTTAATCTTGAACCGGAAATTATTTGGTGAGGTTCAGTTATTATTATTTATGGGAATTTTAATAATTAATTGCAAAAAAAAGAAAAAAAAAAAGAAAATGGGTGCGGTTGTTTCACCCTAAATCGGTGGACTATGAGATCTCAATTTTATAGAGAATCGGGGATAATTAGGGTCCCAAACCTATGTGATATAGTTCATATATCCATAGAATATGCGTTTATGTATTAAAACAAGAAAACAAAAATATTTAAAATTATCCCAAAATAAGTGTACCAACAACACCTATGAGATATCGATTTTACGAGAATTTGATTTTTTCGAGTAAATGCATAAAATAATGAAACTAATCCTATTTTCTATTTCTAAAATACCAAACTATATTAATGTTAACTTAACTAATTTTGATGGTTTTTTGGTATCTTTATTAATTTTTTAAGAAGTAATTCTATAAACCTCCTATATGGACTAACCTCTATGACATCTCAATTTTTTAGAGAAGCGGAACAATTAGGGACTCAAACCTATGTGATCTAGTTCCTATATCCATGGAATATGCGTCTATGTATTAAAATAAGAAAACAAAAATATTCTAAATTATTCCGAAATAAGTGTACTAACACTTACAAGAATTCGATTTTACGAGAATTCGATTTTTTCGAGTAAATGTAGAAAATAATGAGACTAATCCTTCTTTTCTATTTCTAAAATACCAAACCATATTCCAACACTATATTAATGTTAACTTAACTAATTTTGATGATTTATTGGTATCTTTATTAATTTTGTAACAAGTAATTTGATAAACCTCCTATATGCCCTAAATAGGTGGACTAACCTCTATGAGATCTCAATTTTTTAGAGAAGCGGGGACAATTAGTTGTGGTTCTCTACTACTCCAACGATCGACTCTTGACCTTTCGGTCCTGGTTTCAACGAGATAATGTTCATCTTCTTCCTTACTTCCCCTTAATTTCATCGACAAGTTTAATGTGTGGATTCAATTTGTTTCTTTGATGTAATAAGTTTATTTAGTTACTATGGGTGAGGCCCAAAAAACACAAAGGTCCAATGGGTTTGTTTTCCATTTTTCTCCTTCATTTATATTGAAAGCATTTGGTAACAAACAAAAAAAAAAGAAAAAAAAAAACTGTATACTCCTATTGAATTTTAACTTAACTAATTTTGATGGGTTGTTGGTATCTTTATTAATTTTTAAGAAGTAATTTGATAAGCTACCTATACTCCCTTAATCAGTGGTTTAACCCCTATGAGATCTCAATTTTATAGAGAAGCGGAGACAATTAGGGACCCAAAACTATGTGATCTAGTTCCTATATCCATAGAACATGCGTCGATGTATTAAAACAAGAAAACAAAAATATTCAAAATTATCCCTACGAGAATTCGATTTTTCGAGTAAATGCATTAAATAATGTAACTAATCCTCTTTTTCTATTTCTAAAATACTAAACTATATTCCAACGCTATATTAATTTTAACGTAACTAATTGTAAAGGTTTTTTAGTATATTTATTCATTTTTTAAGAAGTAATTTGATAAACCTCCTATACGCCCTAAATCGGTGGACTATGAGATCTCAATTTTATAGAGAAGCATGGATAATTAGGGTCCCAAACCTATGTGATATAGTTCATATATCCATAGAATATGCGTCTATGTATTAAAACAAGAAAACAAAAATATTTAAAATTATCCCAAAATAAGTGTACCAACAACACCTATGAGATATCGATTTTACGAGAATTTGATTTTTTCGAGTAAATGCATAAAATAATGAAACTAATCCTATTTTCTATTTCTAAAATACCAAACTATATTAATGTTAACTTAACTAATTTTGATGGTTTTTTGGTATCTTTATTAATTTTTTAAGAAGTAATTCTATAAACCTCCTATATGGACAAACCTCTATGACATCTCAATTTTTTAGAGAAGCGGAACAATTAGGGACTCAAACCTATGTGATCTAGTTACTATATCCATGGAATATGCGTCTATGTATTAAAATAAGAAAACAAAAATATTCCAAATTATTCCGAAATAAGTGTACTAACACTTCCAAGAATTCGATTTTACGAGAATTCGATTTTTTCGAGTAAATGTAGAAAATAATGAGACTAATCCTTCTTTTCTATTTCTAAAATACCAAACCATATTCCAACACTATATTAATGTTAACTTAACTAATTTTGATGATTTATTGGTATCTTTATTAATTTTGTAACAAGTAATTTGATAAACCTCCTATATGCCCTAAATAGGTGGACTAATTTCTATGAGATCTCAATTTTTTAGAGAATCGGGGACAATTAGTTGTGGTTGTCTACTACTCCAACGATCGACTCTTGACATTTCTGAAACAACCGCACCCATTTTTTTTTTATGCATAATCATTAAAATCCCATAAATAATAACTGAACCTCACCAATTAATTCCCGGTTCAAGACTAAAAATCCGAACAATGCAGATCATAAATTATTAAATTAAATAATCAAATAAACGACAAATCTAGATCACCCCCTCTTCCTCGCCCTGATCCCACGGTCACACTTTCTCTTTTCCTGCATCAATTAAAATATAAGAGATGCATAAGTATTTCGATAAATACTTAGTGAGGCAATCCTCCCATCTACAGGCTAACAAATAATTAAAATAATTAATATAGACTATCACGAAAATACCGAATAAATCAAACATTTCATGAAACACTCGATCTAGACCCTCCGAGATCGTAAACGGCCTATAATCACGAAAGCACACCAATTATCAAAATTATTTAATTACGCCTATGGTCATGCACTCACCTTATTCCCGCACAGAAAGTTTCACGAGAAAATTCAACAATTTTCTAGAACTCCCCGGGATGAATAACCTTCAATTAAACCACCTAAAATAACAAAATAATAAAATAATCAAAAAACAATCAAACGTAAGTTGATGATTGACGAACCGGTCTAAACCGGAAATCACTTCATCGCCTTCAACGCCGGAGCAACGACGTCCCGCCGGAGCTCACCACCGGACTTCACCACGGTCCAGCCCCGATCCACCATCCCGACTCCAAACCCACACCGAAGCTCACCACCGGTCTAAATCCGATCCACAATCCCGATCCACAATCCCGACCGTATGAACTAACTACGGAGAGAGAGAGGTTTCTTACCGTGGAGGAGAGGAGGTCGCGTCCCGTCTTGGCTCACGGCGGTCACCCACTCGAGCTTTCTCAATCGTGACGGCTAGGTTAACGCACGCACAAGGTTGGAGAGGGAGATGCATACGGCGATACATATGTGTTTTCAAGTTTCCCTTATTACACCAACCGGTCCTCGCACTTCCTCCTCTTCCGAAAGTTGACCCCAAACTTTCAGAATTATCAATTAAACCCACCCGGAAAAAATTGATTTACGCGAAATTAACCCCCAACTTCTAATTATTCAATTTCAACCTCAAAATTGAATTAGGGATGTTACAATTCTCCCCCACTAACATAGATTCGTCCTCGAATCTAACGTCCAACGAACATCCACAACATAGCACAACCGCTATTCCAACTCAGCGTCGCACGACCGCTCTTCCAACTCTACCAACAACGGTATCACGGCTCAACACCATAGTGCCATAGTTCCCTACTTGGTTTGGCCAACCACTCCAACACCCGGGAGTACAACGACTTCACGACCCAACACCATGGATCGGTCCGTCTAACGCATAGAGAGCCAGACAACGGCAATCTCTCTAGTGACCTGTCTCACCAATCAGGAATCACATCGAAACCCAACCGGCCAGGTACACTCGGCAGTGACTCACCAGTGCACTCCGATGCCGCTATATGGGGCCACCACCCCGTGCCAAACCAATCCGGAACTATCAGCCTTATGCGGCTACCAAACACCTAGTATCCGCACTCCCGCTATCGGACCACTACCACTAGTAGCCCGCCAACCCGTCTACTAATCCCCTAGTAAACCCACCACTCAACATATTCAATGAAAACACCTTTTTATTGAATAATCAAAAGCTCCAAAGTACATCGGTTAATTATAACACCATAAAAATAGACGAGTACAACAACGCAATAACTCCCAAAATCCCAACACCATGGTTACAACGATATGGAAACAACCCGGCTAACCCTCCAGTTTGCCGAACCACTTGGGAAATTTGCGCTTCAACTTCGCTTCCGGCTCCCAAGTCACCTCCTCGGCTCCATTGCAGTCCCACAGCACCTGCATCTCAGGAACCTTCTTCCTCCTGATCACTCTCACCCGACGATCTAGGACTCTCAGAGGCCTCGCCTCCACCACCATGCTCGGTGTCAAATCTGATGGCACCCCCGTGACCACCTGATCATCCTTGTGCAGACATTTCTTCAGCATCGACACATGGAACACCTTGTGAAATGCCTGCATAGACTCCGGCAACTCTAACCGATAAGCCACCGGTCCGACCCGCTCCAGCACCCTGACGGGACCCATATACCGTGGACTCAACTTCGTCTCGGAAATGGACCTGTTCGGACCCCTCAACATGGCCATTTTCAGGTAGACCAAATCGCCAACTGCGAACTCCAGCTCCTTCCTACGCCGATCTGCGTAGCTTTTCTGACGATCTTGAGCTTCCTTCATGTTCAACTTCACAATCCGGACCTTCTCAGTCGTCTCCTGCACAAAGTCAGCTCCCAACAGGCTCCTCTCCCCCACTTGTGTCCAACATAACGGGGTCCTGCAAGGCCTACCATACAACGCCTCAAATGGTGCCATACCGATACTAGCCTGGTAGCTGTTATTGTACGCAAACTCCACTAGATTTAGATGATCCGCCCAATGTCCACCCCAATCCAACACACACATCCTCAACAGATCCTCCAACGTCTGGATAGTCCTCTCCGACTGCCCATCGGTCTGGGGATGATAAGCTGTACTCATGTGTACCTTAGTGCCCATCTCCTTCTGGAAAGCGCCCCAGAACAGCGAGGAGAACTTCGGATCTCGATCTGACACTATACTCACCGGTACCCCATGCAGCTTCACAATCTCCCTGACGTACCTCTTGGCCAACACTTCCGCACCGTCGGTTTTTTTTATGGCCAAGAAGTGCGCAGACTTGGTCAACCTATCGACGATGACCCAAATAGCGTCATTGGTTCGCGAAACCGGCAGACCCACCACGAAATCCATGGTGATCATGTCCCACTTCCACTCCGGAATGGGTAAACTCCTCAACAACCCGCTCGGAACCTGATGCTCAGCCTTCACCAACTGACAGGTATCACACCCCGCAACCCAGTTGGCAACATCCTTCTTCATCCCTACCCAATGGTAATACCGTTTGAGGTCACGGTACATCTTGGTAGCTCCGGGATGAATAGAGAAACGGCTCTGATGTGCTTCCCTCAGGATTTCCTGCCTCAGCACTTCGTCCTTCGGTACACACACCCTGCCCCTCAAAAGGATCGTTCCATTGCTGGATAACTCATACTCAGACCGCTCTGCCCTGCCAGCCTGCATTAATTCCGCATCCAACTGCTGTGCTACCCGCACCCTAGTCAGAATGTCCGCCTGATCCACCGCCTCTAAACCCAACGGCTCAGGTTCCTCAGACACAGCACACAGTCTCAGGGCACTCACCATGCCTACCAACGCCTCTGTATCTCGCTCAGTGTCTAAAATAACCCGCTTCCTGCTCAAAGCATCGGCTACAAGATTCGCTTTACCGGGATGGTAAGCTATCTCCAGGTCATAATCCGCAACAAGCTCCATCCATCGCCTCTGTCGCAGATTCAGCTCCGGCTGGGTAAAGATGTACTTCAGACTTTTGTGGTCTGTGAACACCTGAACCTTACCGCCATACAGATAAGACCTCCAGATCTTCAATGCAAACACCACTGCAGCCATCTCAAGATCGTGAGTAGGATAGTTGCATTCATGTTTCCTCAGCTGCCTGGAAGCATATGCGATTACCTTACCCTGCTGCATCAATACACAACCCAGCCCCAGCCTGGACGCGTCTGTGAACACAACATATGGCTCATCCTGCTTAGGCAAGGCTAACACCGGAGTACTCACCAGCATCTCCTTGAGCTTCACAAAGCTCTCCTCACACTGGTCCGACCACACGAAAGGAACGTCCTTCCCGGTCAACTTGGTCATGGCCTGCGCCATACTAGCAAACCCCTTGACGAACCTCCTGTAATAACCCGCCAGGCCCAGAAAACTGCGAATCTCCGAGGCATTCTTCGGTCTCGGCCACTCCTCAATCGAGCGAATCTTCTCTGGATCCACTGAAACACCACGATCAGATACGACGTGCCCCAGAAATCCGATCTCCCGCTGCCAGAAACTACACTTGCTCAGCTTAGCGAACAACTTCTGCTCCCGTAGCTTCTCCAGAACTTTCCTCAGGTGAACCATGTGCTCCTCAGGACTCTTCGAATACACTAGAATGTCGTCGATGAAAATGATGACGAACTCATCCAGATACTCCTGGAACACGCCTTTCATCAACCTCATGAACGCAGCCGGTGCATTCGTCAACCCAAACGGCATCACCACAAACTCGTAGTGCCCGTATCTCGTCCTGAAAGCCGTCTTCCTGATGTCCGTCTCCGCTATCGGGATCTGATGATAACCCGATGCCAAATCAATCTTAGAGAACCACGAAGCACCCTGCAACTGATCTAACAACTCATCGATCCTCGGTAATGGGTACTTGTTCTTCACAGTAACCCGGTTCAGCCCCCGATAATCAATGCACAACCGGAAGCTCCCATCCTTCTTCTTGACGAACAGTACCGGTGCACCCCACGGAGAACTGCTCGGTCTAATGAAACCCTTTTCCAACAACTCCTCGAGCTGCTTCTTAAGCTCAGCCATCTCCGCTGGAGCCATCCTGTAAGGAGCCTTAGACAACGGGGTCGTCCCCGGCTCTAACTCAATGGTAAAAGGATCCGACCTGGATGGTGGTAACCCGCTCAACTGCTGGAACACATCCTCGAACTCCCAGACCACCTCAATATCCCGCACCGCTGACTCCCCAACCTCCCCAGGTATCGAAATGGTAGCCAAATAGGCCTCACAACCCTGCTCGATCAAACGCTCCGCTTGGACCGCGGAAACGACGATGCCTCCCGGCACCGGTCTCACTCCCTGATAAACCAGTCTTCTGTTAGCATGCTCGAAAACCACACGACCCCGGTGACAATCCAAATGAGCCTTGAACTTTCCCAACCAGTCCATACCCAAAATGATGTCATAGAGTTCCACTGGGCACACTATCAAATCCGCTGGCATCAGCTCTCCGGCGATAAGAATGTCGACATTCTCCACACAGCCCTGAGTCCTCAACAAGCGACCCCCAGCAACTCTCACCACACCCGAGTGGTCCCCAAACACCTCTTGGATACCGCTCCCCGACACCCAATCCGGTGTGGCAAAACTGTGGGACGCCCCGGAGTCAAACAACACATGTGACTCTACCCCAGCCACATTAAGGGTCCCTAAGCACGAAAAGGATTCACGGCAAATAGCAAACACCAATTACAGAGCGAGTAACTGAAATTACAATCAAACAAGAACATAATTAAGGTAACTAACCAGTAATCGGTCTGCTGCCGCTCGCCTCGCCTGACTCCGCGCCTATGGTGAACACCCTCGGTGCCACTGCGGCCCGTTTCGGAGGCGGTGCCTCGATCCTCACAAATGGCTGAGCCAACTTCGGACAATCCTTCCTGAGGTGACCGGGTTCCTTGCAATGAAAGCACACCGGGCCCCCTCGAGAACAATCCGCCACGCGATGTCCATGGGCTCCGCACCCGAAACAACGTGGCCCAGAACCCGCTTCCCTGGAAGTATCCTCCCACTTCCTCTTCTGTCCCTGCTGCTGACCAGACCTACCGCCCTTGCTTGGAGCAACACTCTGACTTTGAGGCCGTCGCGGAGCCTCTGGTACTGCAGCCTTTAAACTAGCCTCCTGCCTCATCCCCTCCTCAAGCTGCGCTGCACACTCCACCAGTTCGGATACCGACTCGAACTTGCGGACTATGCACCGATTCCTGAGATCGATACGCATACCTCGCATGAAAGCACCAATCAACTCATACTCGGTATCTGCACCCCGACCAGCAAACCGCTTCAGCCGGTTAAACTCGGCCTCGTACTCTCGGACCGAACGAATCCCCTGTGACAAGTACAGAAACTCCGCCTGTAACCTGTCGCGAGCCTCCCGCGGAAAATACTTGAGATCGAACTCCCTCCGGAACTCGTCCCAAGGCAACACTACTCCCGCCCTCCTCGCAGCAACACCCTGCCACCACTCATGTGCATCTCCCTCCAGATAATGCACCGCCAAGTCAACCCTATACTCCTCAGGGCATCTGATCGACTGGAAGTTCCTCTCCAACCTGGACCTCCACTCATCAGACTCAATCGGTCGAGCACCACCACTGAAAAACTTGGTGCCCAACCTCTGCATATGCTCCATCACCCTCAGGTACGACGGAACCACTGGCTCGGCCTCAGCAACCACTCCCGGAACTCCCGGAGCAACAACACCCGGCATCGCGGCAACCCCCTGTGGCGCCACTGGAGCTGGAGCCGGTACCACACCAGGTAACCTCTCCAAGAGCTGGGCCAACATGCCCAAAACAGCCGCCATCGGGTTCGGGTCCGCACCCGCCTGAGCACCCCCCGGCGCCGGCATCGCACCATACACGGCCGCTGGCTCCGACTGACCTTCCCCCTCGGCGTGATCATACGCCCCCTGCTCCACCGTGACACTCTGCGTCACATTCGCAGCTGCTCTGCCACCTCTACCACCTCTGCCGCCACGGCCTGTTCTGCCGCCCCGACCACGGCCGCCACGACCACCCCGACCTCTGAGACCTTGCCCAACGCTATCAGAATCAACCATCTTCAATAACCACATGTTACTAATTGACAACAGCAATAGTAAAACAAACACGAGTCTTACCGTGGAATCTCATTGAAGGCTTGAAGAGGATGATCTAGAACTTCAAGCTCAACAATTGACTAACTCCCATAGACAGTTCTAATAGCGGAAATTTTTTTTTTTTTTTTTTAAAACCGTCCTAGAACCGTAAATGCTCTGATACCAAATTGAAACAACCGCACCCATTTTTTTTTTATGCATAATCATTAAAATCCCATAAATAATAACTGAACCTCACCAATTAATTCCCGGTTCAAGACTAAAAATCCGAACAATGCAGATCATAAATTATTAAATTAAATAATCAAATAAACGACAAATCTAGATCACCCCCTCTTCCTCGCCCTGATCCCACGGTCACACTTTCTCTTTTCCTGCATCAATTAAAATATAAGAGATGCATAAGTATTTCGATAAATACTTAGTGAGGCAATCCTCCCATCTACAGGCTAACAAATAATTAAAATAATTAATATAGACTATCACGAAAATACCGAATAAATCAAACATTTCATGAAACACTCGATCTAGACCCTCCGAGATCGTAAACGGCCTATAATCACGAAAGCACACCAATTATCAAAATTATTTAATTACGCCTATGGTCATGCACTCACCTTATTCCCGCACAGAAAGTTTCACGAGAAAATTCAACAATTTTCTAGAACTCCCCGGGATGAATAACCTTCTATTAATCCACCTAAAAATAAAAATAATAAAATAATCAAAAAACAATCAAACGTAAGTTGATGATTGACGAACCGGTCTAAACCGGAAATCACTTCATCGCCTTCAACGCCGGAGCAACGACGTCCCGCCGGAGCTCACCACCGGACTTCACCACGGTCCAGCCCCGATCCACCATCCCGACTCCAAACCCACACCGAAGCTCACCACCGGTCTAAATCCGATCCACAATCCCGATCCACAATCCCGACCGTATGAACTAACTACGGAGAGAGAGAGGTTTCTTACCGTGGAGGAGAGGAGGTCGCGTCCCGTCTTGGCTCACGGCGGTCACCCACTCGAGCTTTCTCAATCGTGACGGCTAGGTTAACGCACGCACAAGGTTGGAGAGGGAGATGCATACGGCGATACATATGTGTTTTCAAGTTTCCCTTATTACACCAACCGGTCCTCGCACTTCCTCCTCTTCCGAAAGTTGACCCCAAACTTTCAGAATTATCAATTAAACCCACCCGGAAAAAATTGATTTACGCGAAATTAACCCCCAACTTCTAATTATTCAATTTCAACCTCAAAATTGAATTAGGGATGTTACAATTTCGGTCCTGGTTTCAACGAGATGATGTTCATCTTCTTCCTTACTTCCCCTTAATTTCATCGACAAGTTTAATGTGTGGATTCAATTTGTTTCTTTGATGTAATAAGTTTATTTAGTTACTATGGGTGAGGCCCAAAAAACACAAAGGTCCAATGGGTTTGTTTTCCATTTTTCTCCTTCATTTATATTGAAAGCATTTGGTAACAAACAAAAAAAAAAGAAAAAAAAAACTGTATACTCCTATTGAATTTTAACTTAACTAATTTTGATGGGTTGTTGGTATCTTTATTAATTTTTAAGAAGTAATTTGATAAGCTACCTATACTCCCTTAATCAGTGGTTTAACCCCTATGAGATCTCAATTTTATAGAGAAGCGGAGACAATTAGGGACCCAAAACTATGTGATCTAGTTCCTATATCCATAGAACATGCGTCGATGTATTAAAACAAGAAAACAAAAATATTCAAAATTATCCCTACGAGAATTCGATTTTTCGAGTAAATGCATTAAATAATGTAACTAATCCTCTTTTTCTATTTCTAAAATACTAAACTATATTCCAACGCTATATTAATTTTAACTTAACTAATTGTAAAGGTTTTTTAGTATATTTATTCATTTTTTAAGAAGTAATTTGATAAACCTCCTATACGCCCTAAATCGGTGGACTATGAGATCTCAATTTTATAGAGAAGCAGGGATAATTAGGGTCCCAAACCTATGTGATATAGTTCATATATCCATAGAATATGCGTCTATGTATTAAAACAAGAAAACAAAAATATTTAAAATTATCCCAAAATAAGTGTACCAACAACACCTATGAGATATCGATTTTACGAGAATTTGATTTTTTCGAGTAAATGCATAAAATAATGAAACTAATCCTATTTTCTATTTCTAAAATACTAAACTATATTAATGTTAACTTAACTAATTTTGATGGTTTTTTGGTATCTTTATTAATTTTTTAAGAAGTAATTCTATAAACCTCCTATATGGACAAACCTCTATGACATCTCAATTTTTTAGAGAAGCGGAACAATTAGGGACTCAAACCTATGTGATCTAGTTACTATATCCATGGAATATGCGCCTATGTATTAAAATAAGAAAACAAAAATATTCCAAATTATTCCGAAATAAGTGTACTAACACTTCCAAGAATTCGATTTTACGAGAATTTGATTTTTTCGAGTAAATGTAGAAAATAATGAGACTAATCCTTCTTTTCTATTTCTAAAATACCAAACCATATTCCAACACTATATTAATGTTAACTTAACTAATTTTGATGATTTATTGGTATCTTTATTAATTTTGTAACAAGTAATTTGATAAACCTCCTATATGCCCTAAATAGGTGGACTAATTTCTATGAGATCTCAATTTTTTAGAGAATCGGGGACAATTAGTTGTGGTTGTCTACTACTCCAACGATCGACTCTTGACCTTTCGGTCCTGGTTTCAACGAGATGATGTTCATCTTCTTCCTTACTTCCCCTTAATTTCATCGACAAGTTTAATGTGTGGATTCAATTTGTTTCTTTGATGTAATAAGTTTATTTAGTTACTATGGGTGAGGCCCAAAAAACACAAAGGTCCAATGGGTTTGTTTTCCTTTTTTCTCCTGCATTTATATTGAAAGCATTTGGTAACAAACAAAAAAAAAGAAAAAAAAAAAAACTGTACACTCCTATTGAATTTTAACTTAACTAATTTTGATGGGTTGTTGGTATCTTTATTAATTTTTAAGAAGTAATTTGATAAGCTACCTATACTCTCTTAATCAGTGGTTTAACCCCTATGAGATCTCAATTTTATAGAGAAGCGGAGACAATTAGGGACCCAAAACTATGTGATCTAGTTCCTATATCCATAGAACATGCGTCGATGTATTAAAACAAGAAAACAAAAATATTCAAAATTATCCCTACGAGAATTCGATTTTTCGAGTAAATGCATTAAATAATGTAACTAATCCTCTTTTTCTATTTCTAAAATACTAAACTATATTCCAACGCTATATTAATTTTAACTTAACTAATTGTAAAGGTTTTTTAGTATATTTATTCATTTTTTAAGAAGTAATTTGATAAACCTCCTATACGCCCTAAATCGGTGGACTATGAGATCAAAATTTTATAGAGAAGCAGGGATAATTAGGGTCCCAAACCTATGTGATATAGTTCATATATCCATAGAATATGCGTCTATGTATTAAAACAAGAAAACAAAAATATTTAAAATTATCCCAAAATAAGTGTACC